>OW240912.1:349351818-349615424 GCA_933207985.1 Pelobates cultripes
CTATTAGTAAGTGCTCAGACGAGCTAGGTTTTTGTTTATAGGGATTTGTGTTATATTTATGTTTCCATTTGCTGCTGTCTCCTGTGTGGACTTACAAATAAAGTGCCTGGATTATATGAAAATAAAAGGACTGTGCCTGTTGTTTACCCTAGAGGGCCGTGCTATCTGCAAACAAGGATCACAGTACCATTGGGAAATAAATATAAAAGAAACAAATTAAAACCAATGTGGCTTAGTAGAGAAGTAAAACAAGGGATTAAAAATAAGAAAAGGGTATTTAACCCCTTAAGGACCAAACTTCTGGAATAAAAGGGAATCATGACATGTCACACATGTCATGTGTCCTTAAGGGGTTAACGCATTTAAATTGGACAAATCAGATGCATCTTATAAAAGATATAAGGAAGCAAATAATGCGTGCAAAAAGGCAATTAGACTTGCTAAACTTCAAAATGAAGCATTTTTTAAGTACATACAAAAATGAAAATGTGTAGGTACACTAAAAACTGAAACGGGGCAGGAATTTTAAATAACTATTTCTCCTCTGTATATATTAGAGAAGAACCCATGGCAAAAGATGTGCAAATGATTGCTACTAAAAACTTGCAGAATAATTGTAATTGGTTAACTCAAGACAAGGTGCTGCAGCAACTAAAGAAAGTTAATATAAACAAAGCTCCAGGGCCTGACGGTGTCCATCCACATGTACGTAAGGAACTAAGTGTAGAAATAAGTGAACCTCTGTTTTTAATCTTTCAAGATTCTTTTCTTTCAGGAAGTGTTCCGGAGGATTGGAGGAAGGCAGATGTGGTTCCTATATTTAAAAAGGGTTCAAAATCCTTGCCTGGAAATTATAGACCTGTGAGCTTAACTTCTGTGGCTGGTAAAATATTTGAAAGGTTATTAAGGGATAATATTCTAGAATTCCTTGAGAAGAACATGGTTATCAGCAAAAATCAGCACGGTTTTATGAAGCACAGGTCATGTCAAACTAACTTGATTGCGTTCTATGAAGAAGTAAGTAGAAGTATAGATCAGGGTGTTGCAGTGGATGTTATCTATTTGGATTTTGCCAAGGCATTTGATACAGTTCCACACAATAGATTAGTGTTCAAACTCAAGGAAATGGGTCTAGATGAAATTGCTTGTTCTTGGGTAGAACATTGGCTTAAAAACAGAGAACAAAGAGTTGTCATTAATGGTAAATTTTGAAGCTGGACAGAGGTGGGAAGTGGTGTCCCTCAGGGGTCTGTTCTGGGACCCCTTCTATTTAACATATTTATAAATGATCTTGAAGACAGCATTGAAAGTCATGTTTCAGTGTTTGCAGATGACACAAAACTTTGTAAAATAATACAATGTGAGCAAGATATTACTTTGCTGTAGAGGGATTTAGATAGACTGGGGGACTGGGCACTCAAATGGCAGATGAAATTTAATGTTGAAAACCCTTAATGGAAGCAAATTAGGGATAACAACACACGAAAAGGACTTGGGAATTGTTACAGACAACAAACTATGCAACAATATGCAATGTCAATCAGCAGTTGCCAAGGCCAGTAAGATATTGTCATGCATGAAAAAGGGCATTCATTCTCGGGATGAGAATATAATTTTGCCTCTTTATAAATCACTGGTAAGACCACATATTGAATATGATGTGCAATTTTGGGCACCTGTTCTAAAGAAGGATATTATAGCACTAGAAAAAGTGCAGAGGCGGGCTACAAAATTAATAAAAGGAATGGAACATATCAGCTATGAAGAAAGCTTAACAAATTTAAACCTATTTAGTTTAGAAAAACATCGCCTGAGAAGGGAATATGATAACATTATACAAATATATTCGGGGTCAATACAAACCATTGTGTGGAAATCTATTCACAAACCGGACTTTACATATGACACAAGGCCATGCGTTTAGACTGGAAGAAAGAAGATTTTGTCTAAGGCAAAGGAAAGGTTTTTTTACTGTAAGAACAATCAGGATGTGGAGTTCTCTGCCTGAAGAAGTGGTTTTATCAGAGTCCATACACATGTTCAAACAGCTACTAGATGCATACTTGCAAAATCAGAATATTCAAGGATATAATCTTTCAATGTAGGGTAATAACTGCTTGATCCAAGGATAAATCTGACTGGCTTTCTGGGGTCAAGAAGGAATTTTTTTCAAACTTGCAAAATTGTTCTTCAAACTACGTTTTTTTGCCTTCTTTTGGATCAACAGCAAAAAACTAATGTGAGGAAGGCTGATGCACGCAAGTCTCTTTCAGCTATGTAACTATGTAACTATGTAACTTATTTTACATCAATATGATCCATTACATAACCATTATTTTCCCTTGTTTCTAAATTTGGGACAATGATTTATGCAATATTTTATCAAGTAAACAAGAGAAAAAAAAACTTTCCACTTTCCATCCAGTGAGTTAAATATCACTTCATTTTTTTTTTTTTGTCTCAAGCCAAGTAGTAACTGTAACGGATCACCTGACACCCCAACTGGGTACCTCCGTTGATGGATGCTCCTAGTGCTTCTCGAGGGCTCCAATCACTCCACTTGACACCATAAGCACTACAGATTTCACGAACCGCCGCAGCTTGGTTGGGGTCTTACCGTCTCCTACCCACCCTGGACCTATGACAAGGCTCCAGGCTCCAGTGGGTGAACCTCTCTTCCTTCAGAGAGTGAAGCAGGAACAAGCTCTTAAAAGAGCTTAGTGATTATAGCCAGGGGAGTATACAGAGTATAGCAATCCCCAGTGTAGATGCAGCATTTACCCCCACACATGAGACAAGGCTCTATGTTGAGGGTAAAATAGGAACTCTGAGGTCTGATGGTTTATTGTCTCTTATATACAGGTTTTTCCCACAAGGTTACCACCCATGTGGACCTTGTGGAACACAGGATACAAAGTTACAAAGCCAATCAAAACAGGTTTGTACAGATAGACACTCCCAGATAATGTACATAAACCCTCCCCTCTGCCTGTGATACAATTAACAAACACAATGGACTAACTCAATTACCCACAGGCAGAAAATACACATTTTTCACAAAGCACAGAAAACACCTCAAAACACCACATATCCCCTGGATAGCCCTGATCTGGGTGAACAAAATATCCCCAAATCACCCAGATCAGAGCAGGGGTTCAGGAAATTCCTGGAAGTCATATTTGACCGACCGGAAGCATGGCTTTCATGCCCAAAATAGTTCCATAGGTTTAGGCTGTGCGGCCGGTCTATCTTCTCCTCTATCCTGGAGATAATTGCCTTAAGTGGCTGTGGTAACTTAATTATCTCCAGGTTCAGGAGATATCTCTAAGTCAAAAACTGTTACAAAAACCACATAAAAATACATAACTCTTATAATACAATGTTTAACCTATATGTCCAACATATCCCCAGATAGCTCTCACAAATACAGTTGGATTGCCATGGGGTTAAACAATAGCAAGGGCTGATGGGAGATTGAGGAGGGACAAAGCAGCCAGTTTCAACTAGTCTGGCAGTGTCCCTGGGACAACACCCTGCTGGAGAACAATAGGACTGGAAAAAGGGGGAGGGGAAGAGGCACATTTTCCCATGGAAGTCATTTTTTTAGCCTGTCTTTGCAGGGCCCATAATCCTGGGGAAAAAGGCTGGCAAACATTTTAATAGGAGACACAGCTGGCCTTTTATGCAAGTCTCCATGCAAGGGGTTTCTGGTGACATATTCCAGGGGCATTCCCCACTGGACCTGAGAGGGGACAGCAACATGAGCAGACACATAATTACATTACCAGGACATGCATAATAAAAATACCCCAAAATATATACTTAACAATGTTCTATATCCCTGGATAGCCTGGATCTGAGCGCCCAACATATCTCAAAATCACTCAGATCCCACGAATGTAGCCGAAACGCCAACGGGGTGTATGTTAGACCGAACGCACACGAGGCGCCTGCCCAGAATAGTTCCATGCATTCAGGCTGTACCAAAATTCATCATATACATATGAATTTAAGTTTGTGCGTACGTTCCCATAGTCTCTGTGGTTCGAGGAATTTTTCCACCAAATGCCATTCTGTTCATAAGAATATTGTCAAACATCATTAGGGATGGAAGTTCGAGCGGTGTTCGTGCCATCGTGTGTCCGATTTTAGTTCCATACACTCGACGACCAAACATCGCTGGCCATGTTCGTTTCTCAAGATGGCCGCTACCACGTGTTTGCACATATGAACAATAACCACCCAGCCGACCGCTTATAATGTTGAGGTATTTGTGGGTATGGCGGTGTTAGTAGAGGTTAATGGGATAAACAAGCGCCACACTCCACATCTGGGTGGTCGGTCGTTCAGTAATTATTATTTCTCAAAACCCTTGTAGCATTAGTGAAAGATTTTCTTGCCATTCTCGTAGTCCTCAATAGATCTGGAAAACATTTTAAATGTTTGTATTCTGATGGAAAAGCAGTCATATCTCTAATAGCCAGTATTGATTTTTCTTTGATTTTATATGAATGAAACCTGATGATTACGTCCCTTGGATTTGATTCAGGTACTCCCTTTGGTTTTTGCACCCTGTGAATACGTTCAAATAGAATTTCCTTCTTTTGACCTTCAGGGTCAATTAGCTTGTATAATTCTGTGAAATATTCTTCTAATTCTTGATGTTGGCACTCTTGATACCCCTCTTATTGGTAGACTAATTCTTCTTTGTCTGTCTTCTGAATCTTGTACGTTAGTTTCAAGTAATTTAATTTTTATTTGCAATCGTACTATATTCTCTTCTGCTATATTCAATTTAGTTTGAATATTTGTAAGTTGTGTTTCATAATTTTTCATTTTTTGTTCCAGTCGTTTAACCTCTGCTGTAGTTTCTTTGGTGTTTCTATCCATGCCTTTTTGTATTTTATCAAATTGTTGATCTAAGTATTTTTTTTAGCGTTTACATTGTGATTACTTCAGATTCTGCGTCACTTGAGGAATCCAGTTGGGTTTTACCATTCTCTATTTTGCTGCTTACTATAGATGTTTCTATTAGATTTTGTGACGTATCCAGTGGAAGATACTTTGTATTTACAGGAGAAAATATTGAAGCCATTTTGTTGTCTTTTTCCCTCTTTCTCTCCGGTTGCTTCTCTTCTTTCTTCTTCTGTACCTTTTCAATTTTACTTTCACCTTTTTTTTTTTTTTTAGCCATTTCTTAAATTTAATTATGGAGAGAGAGAGACAAAACTAAAACATAGAAACATAGAATGTGACGGCAGATAAGAACCATTCGGCTCATCTAGTCTGCCCAATTTTCTAAATAAAAAGTTTTGTCCCCCGTTTTTACTGACTGTGCTATTTTCTCTTCAGTGTGTGATTTGGAAGCTCTTATAACTTGCTTAGCCTCTTTCTGCCTAATCTTATAGATCATTTTGTCTTCCTCACTCTGGGTTTTTTTTATAATTACTAAATGCTAACTTTTTGTTAGCAAAAAAAAAAAAAATATATATATATATATATATATATATATATTTCCCTCCTTGTATTATCTGCCTAAATAATTATCTCATTTTCTCTTTTTTTTTCTCTCCTTCAATGTCCTTCACTTACTACTATTTCCTATAATTAGGATTAGGATGGAACAAGCAGCAAGTGAGCATTCAGATGTTTGCACCCAAAAGTAGGTTAACTTACAAAGCTGAGGAGATTTCTATTAGATTTTTTTTTATTTTCAAGGTATAATTCCACTTGATGGAGTTTGGAATTTTATGAGGAGGAAAATGTCCCAATTAATTTCCAGATGGATGTCCGGGTGTCAGTTTTATCTGACTATTCAATCGCTTTATTCAAAGTTGTTATGTCAGCTCAGTCTTTGCTGTATGCATTCTTATATACCTCCTTACTGTAGCTCTATAACTCCAACAGGTTTTCTGCCAGCAGGTTATCAACGGTTGTTATTACCGGTTATCACAGAATAATTAGTTTAGTACGGACAGGCATCCAAATAAAAAGGTATGAAAAAAAATGGCTGTATTTAACTGCATTTAACTCACAGTTAAAAGTCAGCTCTCAGCCACCAAACCTTCTGTCTTCTTTGATTTCAACCTGATTTTCCAAGATAGGTAACCCAATGTTCAGCAGTATTCGTCAGTATGTCGGCTCTGTACTTCAACCGCCTCCTAACATAAAGCCTCTCTCTGAGATCTGCAGAAACCCCCCTTCGTTACGGCACTGATACTAGGGTACTTCTTAGCATATGCGTAACTTCTCTGTTATGCCATTTTATGGGGAAGCTTTCAGCCTCTTGGATCCAGACTCCTTCGCTCCACTCTACCCACACTGCTACCAGCCGCCAACTCTGCTCTGTTCTCAGGCGTTCCTTCTCTCCTTTGTTTGTAGCTCGGCCGGTCGTACAAGCCGCAGTTGCGGGTTATCGTTCACCCATCACTCCTGATTCCGCGTCCTACATCACTTCCAGTTGACGAGAGATAGGTGCTAGCCTTGATATTTCCTCTGTTAAAAATTGTATGCATACTCCATGTGCTTTCTCAGATGCAGCGCTTTTGGATACAGAAAACCCTCTCATTATGCACCTCCCAGATCACAAGTGGTAAAGTCTCCCCATTATCATACTCTTAAAAGTTCTGTGTCAGTTTTGTCTGTGTCTCTTAAGTGAGAAGAGTGTCAGAGAGGAAAGAATGATTAAGTGTCCAATGCATGCTGTTAGATCTAACACAAATAAAATTATGGTCAGCAGTAGAAGCATGTGGTCAGACCACGTCATAACCTCTATGCAAGCTCATCTTAAGTAGAGAAAAAGGTAGTCTATGTATTTGTAGGACTGTTGTAAGCATCTCAGTGAGCTGAAGAGGGGTAGAAGAGCAGCCCGTCTATGTGTCCAATTTAGGGTCAAGAGCAACATTGAAGTTACTGTCGGTTTTCAGTGATCCTTCAATATTGATAGTTATGGCTCGCTTTACCGACAAAAGGTCACTCCGGGTCATTCTAAGCTTAGTGTGTCTTTATGCAATCTATAGCTGTATACGGAGCAGACCCTTCCGTTCCCAAATTACTTATAAATACTGTTTTCCTTAACCATTCAAGATGATAACTTGACTATCACTAAAATAATCCAGTGTCTGAAGACCCAAAAGGCACTGTAATAATATCGTAATAAATGAAACAATGACTCAAATAAATATAAGATAAAAGTGTATTGAATGAATGTTACAGAATGCAAAAATAGTCAGTAAATAATTAATCTTACCAAATGTATTAGTGGCTACAGCATATGTCCCTGTATACCTTTCAGATGTGTGGTGACAGCAGGCAGAGTAAGAGTAGATGAATGAATGAATGAATGAATGACTGAATGAATGACAACGTCACACTCTTTCTCCTTCAGTTAAATAGCCATTTTGTCCTCCATAAAGCAGCCCCCACCTGTGTAATACTCCCAAAAAGGTTTTCTAACTTGTTGCATGATGTAATGTATTGAATATCTAAGTTTGGGATATACCCTAGATGGCTCTGCCTATAGTTAGCTTCAAAATTAAGTGAAGTGTTTTGTATACATTTGACTGACAACACATGTGTTTGTTCTAATTTAACTTCAACCTTTTAGCTGTAAACCTTGTGGAAATGTCATTGAAAATGTAACTTTTTCAAATCTAAGCAAAAAGGCCTGCAATATTTCATACACCTATTTTATACAGCTAAATGTACATTCATATTAGATATATATATATGCACCATACCATATAATACATATATATATTGCAAACTACACATTAAATAATGATCAACACTCCACAGTTACCACCAAGAATTAGGTGGCCTCCCAAGAAGGCCATGAGGGTAAGCATGGTAAAGTGGAGGAATTTGTCCTGACGCCTGTTGGGGAGTTATCAGTTAGCAGGCAACTCATTAGCAATGGTTCCCTTGATAAGCATGTACCTGCCATCCCAATCCACCAAAGTGGAAAGAAGGTGTTTGTGCAGTAGAATTGTAGTGCCCTTAAACTTCCTTTGCAAGTTATGATTGAAGAAACCCAGAGTGTATTTGTGGTTAGTGAGTGCTGGGGCATTTCCCATTTTGAAATGAGTTTCCTAGAGGAAAAGGATTTCTGCTTTTTAAGCTGCAAAGTCTTGCAGTGCACGTGATAATTTTTCTGGGGTATTAAGACCTCTTGCATCAATGTAAAGGATTGTCAGGGGTGTGCATGTAAATGTCACAGTGGCAGAACAACAATATAATGTAGCGGAGCTGCAATATTAAATTCCACGATCTCCGCTGGTACAGAAAGTAATCCAAAGTAAAGCGCTGAAAAGTATGGCAATATCCCAAATCCCCCCAGTAACCGGACGAAACACAGTTCTGGGAGTCAACTGAGCTTTTATTCACAAGTCACAGTATTTATGCAAGTACCCATGCAAGGGGTTTCCCTACTGACATTGCAGGGGTTATACAGTAGGGGACTACATGGGGGACTTAATAATCTGGACATTTCTCCCATCAGGCACTGCTGGACGAGACGGATACTCCCACTGGAATATACCGTTAAGTGGATTATCCCTGCGTGCAGCAGAACCAACATTTCACATAAAAATATATAACTTTTCCATCATTCACGTTATTTAAACGAATGGACGTTCGGTAGATAGTTGGGGTCTGAGCGCACATTTCGTGAGAATACCGCTCAGACCCCAGCATAAATAACCGAACGCCACACGAAATACACTTTAACATTGTGTTCGCCTAAAAGTACCGAACACCAATGGGGAACCAGAATAGTGAAAGACCGGAGCTCCCGAACGACCTGGAAGCCCAGCGGTGTTTCAGCTCCACGCGCTCGACGACCAAACACCGCTGGTGAAACAAAGGATCCAAGATGGCCGACCGCCGCGTGGTCGGTAGCCGAACGACGGCCACCTAGGAAAGCCCTTAACTACAGATTGCAAAAATGTTGCAATCGGTTAATTTGTGCCACACGACCCTCTGTGTGTGGGCTACTGGGTGGTATCTCATTCGTTTCACGAACAGCCGGTAAAGTTCCTGTTCGTGAAACGAATACATGAATGCTAGCGGCTTTCGGCTGCTAGCATACGAATGCTCTAGGACATAGCAGTACATGCAGACATTAAAATATAACAGTCCAGCGGCTTATTACAGACAACCTTTTCGGATACAGTCCAGTAACCTAAAAGTGGCTAGGATTGCCACAAATAATAACTATAATAATAAGTATTTATATAGCACCTTTCTTCCAGTGGGACTTAAAGCGCTTTTCAGCGCACGCTCTCGGAATTAACCAAATAGGCAACTGAATAGTAATAGATGTTATTATAATATACCCATAGATAGCAGACAGATGAGGGATACACCACTGGGAGCGCTCAGGTTCCAAGTATGAATCAAAGAGGAGGGACAGAGAAAAAAAAAGAAGAAAGCAAGATAGTAAATAAATCACAGTAAAATAAGGTATATACACTTTGCCTATCTAGTGACAAGACAGTACAGGTGATGAAGGAGTGAGTAAGGACCAGTCCAGCTTGTCACCTAGCACCCAATCCTGACAACCAAGACACCAGAACCTCTGGGGGCACACGGTAGCGTGCCTAAGCTTTCATCAAATCTAAGCAGAACAGTCTGCTAACTGGGTGTTAACAGTAGTAAAGTAAAAAAACAATAAGTAAAACTCAAATGAAACAGTAGGTGGTCTAGGCAGGGTTACAGATTATAGTCAGAGATGGACAGTAAAACACTTAACAGGGAGGACAGTCCAGTCCACTCTGTATGGTGGAGAACAATTTTGCCCAAAGTGGATACTTCCAACAGCTGGCTGGTAGACAGTCGTCCTGTCCCTGAGTGCCTCACTTGTGTCATGACTCCAATGAGCTGGATAATCATGATCCTCTTCAGAAAACAGGAAACATATCTCAATGAGACAGTCCCAGTGCAGGTGGTAGCAGGGGGGGAATCGCCAGTAGTATAAAAGGTAATCCTCAGGCCAAAATACCTGGTGGACTGTGATTATGAAGTAAGGTAAAGTCAGCATGTCTGGGAGTCAGTCCACTGACCAGCATTTGAGTAGGGAGTAAGTGACAAGTAGAGCAACAGGTCATGTTCAGTAATAGAGGTTAACCTTTAGGAGCAGGTGGAACTGATTCCATCATCGTATCGCCATCTGCCTGCTCCTCCACTGTTTCTGAGGAAGTACTTTTGTAGAAATTTGAAGTGGCTGTGGAAGGTAAAAGTCAAGAGAGTCTTACCTCCACACGTTGATGGGAGGCAGTTGCACGACATCTCCCAGAGATTGAAAGTCCTTGTGGTGTGTGTAAGATGAGTTGGTAATCAAGGGTGAAGACCATAAGACCCATGGGTATTTCCCGGTGACAAAAACTTAGATAAACTCTGTAGCTTGCCCTTCGGAAAATCCCCACTCAGGTCTCAAAATAATTTTTGCTTACATGTGCCATTACAGAGAGAACATATTCTGAAGCATATCAGACTGATCCCATCTGTAAAGGCAGTCCAAAACCGAAATGCCAGCCAGCCATATCCAAGAGTATATCCTTTTAACAACCCATGTAAACGAAAAAATATAGAGGATACAGCTGAAGATCTACAGAAAACAAAATATACAATAGTGTGAGCCAGTAAAAAAATATATGCGCTGGCATAGTTGCACTCACAGAAAGAAGACTGTTGTATAGCACCTTAGGGTACCTCCCTTTGGAATGCTGAGGGCTAATCCTGGACCCATTCTCTTGAATACCGGCATTGGTTCCAGTATAGAAGATGGGATTCCAAATAAAATTTAATAAAGTGCTTTATTGCATACAGCAAACTGAATATAAATATGATAATAAAAAGTAGCTATAGCTCCATAGGATGCATGCGTCATCAAAAACTGTCCGCCAGCACCAGCGCACAGGAAGTGACGTCACGGAAGAACGAGGACCTGGGAAATTTTAAATACAGAAGATTTATTTCAGCTGTAGAAGATGAGGAACACCCATTAAGCCACCAATGGAAAGAAAGAGTAGACATATAAATAGAAGGGCCAGGGGAGAGGGTTGTATACTGCTTTTTCTCATTCTGGGGTGAATAACCTGTAATAAAACAAAAAAATTATAATAATATAAAAATATATAAAACTGCTACCCTCTGACCCACCCCAACCACATAACAGAGCCTCTATCTCATCCAACAAATACATGCACACATTACATCCCCTACACACACTACATTCCCTACAAATATACATATACACAAAAGATTGCTACTTCAACTATACCAGTGGACAATCATAAAAGCTATAAGTTCTCTACCTCTCAGATACTGATGCATACCTGCTTGTGGTTATTGAAAAGTCTGACTAGGGCATGTATGTATAGGTCTATGTGTCTGTATGTTTTTGTTCCTGTATGTTTGTGTCTGACTCCGTCCCATGTCTGTATGAGTGTGTGTGTGTATGTGTATGTTTGTATGACTTTGTGCCAATGCTTGGATGCCTTTGGTACTATATGTCTGTGTCTGCATGACTGTGTTAAACCGTGTGCCTGTATGTATGTGTATATTCAACTGTGTGCCTGTAACTGTATGTGTCTCTAGTATGATCCAGTGACTGTATGACTGCATACATGTATGACATTGTGACGGTACCTATAGATCTGTTTGATTGTGTGCCTGCAGATCTTGCGCCTAGATTTCTACATGTGTATTACTATGTGTGTGCATGTGCAACGGGGTGCATCATGTAAATCTAATATGTTTGTCTCAATGAAAAAATATTGCACTCAGGCCCTTTGTTTGTTCATTGGTTCCACCCAGTGGCATACATACCAGGGTCGCAGTACGCGGCGCGCGAGGGAGCTGAACAGGAAGCACTCAGGGGAGAGTGCTCCCTCGCGCGCCCGCCAGGTGACACCACTGGACCCCAGGGAATCCCCTCAGCACTCCCAAAGGTAGGGAGGCTGGGGGATTAAATTTAAAAAAAAAAGGTGTGTGTGTGTTAGTGTTAGAGTGTGTGTGTTAGTGTTAGAATGTGTGTATGTGTGTGTGTTAGAGTGTGTGTATGTTAGTATTAGAGTGTTAGAGTGTGTGTTAGAGTGTGTGTGTCTGTTAGTGAGTCTGTTTGGTGTCAGTGAGTGTGTGTTTTGTGAGTGTGTATGTGTCTGTCTGTCAGTGAGTGTGTATGTATGTCTGTCACTGAGTGTGTGTCTGTCAGTAAATGTGCGTGTCTGTTAGCTAGTGTGTATGCATCTGTTCGTGAGAGTGTGTGTCTGTTAGCTAGTGTGTATGCGTTTGTTTGTGAGAGTGTGTGTGTGTGTGTGTCTTCAGCACTTACCTTTCTCCAGCACCGGACTCCCTTGGCGCTGGGGATCTCTCCGCCCCGATCCGCCTCTCAAACCGGCCATAGGAAAGCATTACTCAATGCTTTCCTTTGAACGTTCAGCGTCTTCTCACTGTGATTTTCACAGTGAGAATCGCGGAAGCTCCTCTAGCGGCTGTCAATGAGACAGCCACTAGAGGCTGGATTAACCCCCAGTGAAACATAGCAGTTTCTCTGAAACTGCTATGTTTTCAGCTGCAGGGTTAAAACTAGAGGGACCTGGCACCCAGACCACTTCATTGAGCTGATGTGATCTGGGTGTCTGCAGTGGTCCTTTAAGTGTATGTGTATCTGCATGCACTGGCGTACATACCGCGGACGCAGGTGTCGCAGCCCTGCGACCAGGTGCGTCCCGTCATGTGTTGCGGCCCTGGCCCGCGCAGAGTAAGCGCGGGGAGGGGGCAACGTATCAGTTTTCGGACCAGGGCCCCCTGGGTTGTGTGTACGCCACTGGTTCCGCCACTGGGCCGATAGAAGAGCCTGGCAAAGAAAAAACCAATTCTGCACAACTTGGCCAAACTACACAGTAAAAGAAGTAGGATATAGTAATTTATAATTAATTTATAGTTGGCAAGGAGGAGAGAGTTAGTAGAAAACAAATCGTGGAGAGATAATAAGGGGATGAGGAGAGATGCAAAAAGTGAAAGAAACAGGAGTGATGGGGAGAATTGCATAATGGATTTACACATACTTACACCCCATATAAAAATCATAATGCCAGGACACACTACACTTTATAAACCGACACTCCACAGATTTATACCCCGTATTCACACATGGACACTCCAGAGACAGTATATAGAGAATCGGAGAAATTTAAAAATGTTTCTATTTCTCCTCTTCGTTTTCAATGTCTGTCCTGGCTTTATCTGGTTGGAACTGGATTATGATGTAATTTACTAAATCTTCAGGATGCCTCTGAATAAACTAGGGTATGCAGACAAGACATAAACAAAGCCGACCACTAGATGGCTCTATAGAATATGGAATCTGCACTGTCATATACGTATCCTTTTGCCCATAGTCAGCATTCTTTCTGCTATGGGGACAAGTGACAGTGGTATTGAGTGTTGCAGTTCAGACTTTTACTGTAAATGGCATGTTACAGATCACAGCAGCCAGTGGCCAGAGACTATTTGCATCTAGAGGCTTTCGTTACTGATTTACTTCAAAACTTTCGAGAATTAAGTGATCCTCTAATGGTCATGATTTCACAAGAGAGCAGATTCGCTGGAACAGAGTAACAGCACAGTTTTAAATGTCACCAATAAAGTTAGGTCTAGGTAGTATTCTGCATTCATTTGATATGGATTCCTGGAACTCCCATCATCCCCAGCCTGGTATGGCTATTTATAGAAACATAGAATGTGACTGCATATAAGAACCATTCGGCCCATCTAGTCTGCCCAATTTTCTAAATACTTTTATTAGTCCCTGGCCTTATATTATAGTTAGGACAGCATTATGACTATCCCACGAGTGCTTAAACTCCTTTACTGTGTTAACCTCTACCACTTCGGCTGGAAGGCTATTCCATGCGTCCACTACCCTCTCAATAAAGTAATACTTCTGGATATTATTTTTAACCCCTTCAGGACCGGCCTGTTTTTGCGATGTTGTACGTTAAGGACCAGGGCTCTTTTAACACTTTTGTGGTGTTTGTGTTTAGCGGTAATTTTCCTCTCTCTCATTTACTGTTCCCATACAAGTTACATATTGTTTTTTTCAGGACAAAAGGGTTTTCTTTACATACCATTACTTGTATCATGTCATATAATATACTTTAAAAAAAATTATAAAATATGCTGAAAAATGTAAAAAAACATTTTTTTTTACTTTTGCTTGAAAAATCTTTTACTTACCTATGAAAGCTAATGAAAAAAACTTTGTCCTGAGTTTAAAAACACCCAGTGTTTACGTGTTTTTTTTTTTTTGCAAGTTATAGGACTATAAGTACAAATAGGAAATTGCTGTTTCAAAATATATATTTTTAAAATGTATCAATAGTGACATTGTAACACTATTATCTGTCATAAATCTCTGAATCACACCCCAAATGTACATATTTTTTTTTAAAGTAAACAACCCAGGGTATTCAATATGGGGTATGTCCATGGGCGTCTGCAGGGGAGGCAAGGGGGGGCAGTGAGGGAGGGGGAGAGAGAGCCTATAGATCAGGGAAGTGAGGGAAGGGGGGAGAGAGACCCTATAGGTTAGGGAAGTGAGGGAGGGGGAGAGAGAGCCTATAGATCAGGGAAGTGAGTGAGGGGGAGAGAGAGCCTATAGAATAAGGAAGTGAGGGAGGGGGAGAGAGAGCCTATAGATCAGGGAAGTGAGGGAGGGGAAGAGAGAGCCTTTAGATCAGGGAAGTGAGGGAGGTGGAGAGAGAGCCTATAGATCAGGGAAGTGAGGGAGGGGGAGAGAGAGCCTATAGAATAGGGAAGTGAGGGAGGGGGAGAGAGAGCCTATAGATCAGGGAAGTGAGGGAGGGGAAGAGAGAGCCTATAGATCAGGGAAGTGAGGGAGGGGGATGGTGGAGAGACTGCAGATCAGGGAATTGAGGGAGAGGGGAGGAGGGGAGAGACTGCCTATTGATCAGGTACGTGAGCAAGGAGCAGAAAGGAGCTGGAAGGAGCACACAGGAAATGAGCAGGAAGGGTATTCAAGGAACAGGAAGGGTCAGCTAGGAGCAGGAAGGGTCAACAAGGAGAAGGCAGGATCAGCAGGGAGCAGGAAGGGTCAGCAATGAGCTGGAAGGGGCAGAAGGAGCACAAACATAAAGTAGGAGAAGGGTCTGCAAGGGGAAGCAAAGAGAAGGAAGGGTCTGCAAGGAGCAGAAAGGGACAGAAGGAGCACAAAGGTAAAAGAGCAGAAAGAATCAGAAGGAGCACAAAGGTAAAGTAGGAGAAAGAAAAGAAAGGTCATGCAAAGAGCAGAAAGGGATCAGAAAGAGAAAGGAGCAGAAGGGCACAAAATAAGCGGAAAGGTAAAGGAGCTAAGGAGGAGAGAAGACAGTGTCAGAATAAGAAGAAGACTGTGTCAAATAAAGGAGAAGAAAAGGAGATTGGAGCAGGAAGGACAAGTGAAGTGAACCCTCCACTTTATTCTGGACACCACATCATAAGGCCTGGCAGGGAAACTTTAAAACTGCACTGTCATGGTCAAATCCAGTTTTTTGTTTTTTTTTACCCTCTCTCATGACTCCACTCAGGGCCGGACTGGCCCACCGGGATACCGGGAAATTTCCCGGTGGGCCGTCGGCACCTGGGGCCGGGCAGGCAGCTGGTCACCTGCGGCCACAGAGGGAGCTCTTCTGGCGGCCGCAGGGGGAGCTGGCTGTTCTGTCACTGCTCCCCCTCCCCAGCGCACTACAAAGAGACCGGGGCTGGAATATGACGTCATATTCCAGCCGCGGTCTCATTAGGCGGCGCGCTGGGGAGGGGGAGCAGAGACAGAACAGCCAGCTCCCCCAGCGGCCACCAGAAGACTCAGCTCCCCCATGCGGCCGCCAGCACAAAGGTAGAAATTATGTGTGTCAGTGTGAGTGTATGTGTGTCTGTGTCATTGTGTGTGTGTCTGTCTGTGTCATTGTGTGTGTCTGTCTGTGTCATTGTGTGTGTGTGTGTGTCTCTGTCTGTCATGGTGTGTGTGTCTGTCTGTGACATTGTGTGTGTCTCTGTCTGTCATGGTGTGTGTGTCTGTCTGTGACATGGTGTGTGTGTCTGTCTGTGTCAATGTGTGTGTCTGTCTGTGTCATTGTGTGTCTGTGTCTCTGTCATGGTGTGTCTCTCTGTGTCATGGTGTGTGTGTGTCTGTCCATGTCATGGTGTGTGTGTGTGTGTCTCTGTCCATCATGGTGTGTGTCTGTGTCATGCAATGTGTGTCTGTGTCATTGTGTGTGTGTGTGTCTGTCATGTAATGTGTGTCTGTCTGTGTCATGGTGTGTGTTTGTCATGGTGTGTGTCTGTCTGTGTCACGGTGTGTGTGTCTGTGTCACGGTCTCTCTGTGTCATGGTGTCTGTGTGTCATGTAATGTGTGTCTGTGTCACAGTGTGTGTTTGTGTCACAGTCTGTCTGTGTTATGGTGTGTTTCTGTCATGGTATGTGTGTGTGTGTCTGTCATGGTGTGTGTCTGTTTTTGTCATGGTGTGTCTTTGTTTCTGTCTGTGTCACGGTGTGTGTGTGTGTCTGTGTCACGGTCTGTCTGTGTCATGGTGTGTGTCTGTCATGGTATGAGTGTTTTTACTCACCTTTTCCCCTGCCACGTCGTGCTGGTCTCCCCTCGATTGACCCTGCCTCTATGGCTGAGATCATCAAGCTTTATGATCTTAGCCAATCCACACTGACACAGGAAGCACCTCTAGTGACCGTCTGAGTGTCTGTCACTAGGAAGCAATGTAAACACTGCCTTTTCTCTAAAAAGTCAGTGTTTACATTGAAAAGTCTGCAGGGACAGGCTATAGACACCAGAACCACTACATTAAGCTGTGTGTGTGTGTGCGCGCCTGCTACTGAGTGAGCTTGTGTTTTTATGTCAATGACCTTATGTATATCAGTGAGATTGTTTGTCTATGAGGCTGTGTATCAATCAGCTTGTGTCAGTGAGATTGTCTGTGTCTGCATGTGAGCCGCACAGGGTTGGGGACTGGGGGGGAGAACAATAGGTCCCTCCCCACATTTCGTTTAGGGCCCCCACCCGCACAAAATAAGCGGAAAGGTAAAGGAGCTAAGGAGGAGAGAAGACAGTGTCAGAATAAAAAGAAGACTGTGTCAAATAAAGGAGAAGAAAAGGAGATTGGAGCAGGAAGGACAAGTGAAGTGAACCCTCCACTTTATTCTGGACACCACATCATAAGGCCTGGCAGGGAAACTTTAAAACTGCACTGTCATGGTCAAATCCAGTTTTTTGTTTTTTTTTACCCTCTCTCATGACTCCACTCAGGGCCGGACTGGCCCACCGGGATACCGGGAAATTTCCCGGTGGGCCGTCGGCACCTGGGGCCGGGCAGGCAGCTGGTCACCTGCGGCCACAGAGGGAGCTCTTCTGGCGGCCGCAGGGGGAGCTGGCTGTTCTGTCACTGCTCCCCCTCCCCAGCGCACTACAAAGAGACCGGGGCTGGAATATGACGTCATATTCCAGCCGCGGTCTCATTAGGCGGCGCGCTGGGGAGGGGGAGCAGAGACAGAACAGCCAGCTCCCCCAGCGGCCACCAGAAGACTCAGCTCCCCCATGCGGCCGCCAGCACAAAGGTAGAAATTATGTGTGTCAGTGTGAGTGTATGTGTGTCTGTGTCATTGTGTGTGTGTCTGTCTGTGTCATTGTGTGTGTCTGTCTGTGTCATTGTGTGTGTGTGTGTGTCTCTGTCTGTCATGGTGTGTGTGTCTGTCTGTGACATTGTGTGTGTCTCTGTCTGTCATGGTGTGTGTGTCTGTCTGTGACATGGTGTGTGTGTCTGTCTGTGTCAATGTGTGTGTCTGTCTGTGTCATTGTGTGTCTGTGTCTCTGTCATGGTGTGTCTCTCTGTGTCATGGTGTGTGTGTGTCTGTCCATGTCATGGTGTGTGTGTGTGTGTCTCTGTCCATCATGGTGTGTGTCTGTGTCATGCAATGTGTGTCTGTGTCATTGTGTGTGTGTGTGTCTGTCATGTAATGTGTGTCTGTCTGTGTCATGGTGTGTGTTTGTCATGGTGTGTGTCTGTCTGTGTCACGGTGTGTGTGTCTGTGTCACGGTCTCTCTGTGTCATGGTGTCTGTGTGTCATGTAATGTGTGTCTGTGTCACAGTGTGTGTTTGTGTCACAGTCTGTCTGTGTTATGGTGTGTTTCTGTCATGGTATGTGTGTGTGTGTCTGTCATGGTGTGTGTCTGTTTTTGTCATGGTGTGTCTTTGTTTCTGTCTGTGTCACGGTGTGTGTGTGTGTCTGTGTCACGGTCTGTCTGTGTCATGGTGTGTGTCTGTCATGGTATGAGTGTTTTTACTCACCTTTTCCCCTGCCACGTCGTGCTGGTCTCCCCTCGACTGACCCTGCCTCTATGGCTGAGATCATCAAGCTTGATGATCTTAGCCAATCCACACTGACACAGGAAGCACCTCTAGTGACCGTCTGAGTGTCTGTCACTAGGAAGCAATGTAAACACTGCCTTTTCTCTAAAAAGTCAGTGTTTACATTGAAAAGTCTGCAGGGACAGGCTATAGACCCCAGAACCACTACATTAAGCTGTGTGTGTGTGCGCGCGCGCGTGTGTGTGTGTGCGCGCGCGTGTGTGTGTGCCTGCTACTGAGTGAGCTTGTGTTTTTATGTCAATGACCTTATGTATATCAGTGAGATTGTTTGTCTATGAGGCTGTGTATCAATCAGCTTGTGTCAGTGAGATTGTCTGTGTCTGCATGTGAGCCGCACAGGGTTGGGGACTGGGGGGGAGAACAATAGGTCCCTCCCCACATTTCGTTTAGGGCCCCCACCCGCCACTCAGTGGTGGGAGCCGGGGGGAGGACAACAGTTCCCCCCTTATTATAATTTAGGGCCCGTACCCGCCGCTCATGGATGGGAGCCATGGGGAGGACAATAGGTCCCCCCCGTTTTCATTTAGGGCCCCCTCATTGGTGGGGGCCGGGGGGAGGACAATAGGTCCCCACCCATTTTCATTTAGGGCCCCAACCTGCCACTCATGGGTAGGGGCTGGGGAGGACACAATAGGTGCCCCCCTTATTGTTATTTAGGGCACCAACCCGCCGCTTAGGGTTGGGTGCCGGGGGCTGGGGGGCAATAGGTCCCCCATTCAGTTTAATAGCACCCACTCGCAAGGCACAGATGGGGGATAATAGGTTTTTGGGGGGTTTTTTAACAGTGAGGAGCCACAGGCTTCTCACTGTTTACTAGACATGCCCCTACTCGCAAGTAGTGGCATTATTTGCTAATACTAAGTAATTTTTATTTAGTATTAGTAAATTTGGCTGATAGAACAATTTAGGTCTTTCAACCTTTTGGTAGATAGTTCCCTAATACCACGGGAATTAGAGAGCTATCTACTAAGCGGCTGCAAGATGCAGCCGCTATCGGATCGGAATTTCAAACAAAGTCCCGAATTGCATCCTAACACGAGTGGAGAAACTGTTCTCATTCTGTTAGGATGAAATTCGGTAGTTTTGCTGGCGTTCTGTCTAAATGGACAGGACGTTAGGGAATACTGAGAGGAAGCATTGAGAGATTATGGAGGAAAGGTAAGAATTGTGGGAAAATTGCTTTGACCACAGGAAACGGAGCACACTTTGTTCCTCCGCTGGTCAAAGCTGGTCAAGCGTAGGAAACCTGCACAAGACAAAGTAGTCCCTACTGTGTTTTATGTTTTAAAGAAAACTAGAGCAAACAGGAAGAAATGAAGAACAGACCCTGAGAGAGAGAGAGAAGAGGAATCAATTAAGGAAAAGTAAGTTCGGCATGACAGTGCTACTTTAAAGCCATTTTTTGTCCTTTAGAAATCGGTATATTATATATATATATTAGTAAATGAGAAAGATGGAATTTGCGGGTGAACACATTTTTGTTTCATTTTTTGTTTCACTAAAGTGTTAAACAAGCTATCAATATATCAAAGCTAAATAAAAGCACCTGTTTTGGAAGAAAACTGTAATTAAATAGACAGTTTTAATGCAACTAGAGTCAACAGAGGGTTACTTGTTTATATACAGTCTGGAAATGTTGACTTCTGTTACTGGACATTTTAACTTAAATGTAGTCTTTTAACATAAACACATTCTACACACAAAGAAGCACTGTATTTTTTTTTTTTTTTTTTTTATCTTTTAGCACTCTGGGACTCTAACAGTTATTCAGCTGTCGTATTGGTTAAACTGTGGGCGTATCCTACACAGAGATGTGTTTAGGATTCCAAAGCTGCCAGCAGATCAGTAACCAGTCAGACTAATTGCTGAAAGCACAAGTCATCTTGGTCTCCAAACCATGTCGCTCTTTATTTTAACCTTCCAGCTGATCCTATACCTTCTCGCATTTCCTATTTATGTACTTAACTTTATAGGAATTTGGGATAAAATCATTAAGAAATTATTCCCTGCTCTTCTATTCAGATTAACTGAAATGTATAATAAATCTATGGAGGGAATTAAAAGGGATCTCTTCAGCAACCTTTCTTACTTTGAAAATGCTTCGAAGGAGATCAATCTGCTAGAAATCGGCTGCGGCACAGGGGCCAACTTCAAATTCTACCCAAATGGCTGCAAAATAACCTGCCTCGACCTGAACCCAAATTTCCAATCATATTTGAGCAAAAGCCAAACAGAAAGTGACCATCTGAAGTTTGAAGGTTTTGTGGTGGCTTCTGCAGACAACATGACCCCAGTGCCCGATGCCTCTATGGATGTGGTGGTCTGCACCCTGTTAGTGTGTTCAGTACCAAACACCCCAAAGGTGCTGGACGAGGTGTGGAGAGTTCTCAAGCCTGTAAGTTGTACATTATTTGTTGTAACTGTGGCTATATCTGTGCTTGGTGCTGTTGAAAGGCTGATGGCCTCTTTCATCTGCAAACTAAAAATTGTAGCTCTGATCCTTCCCAGTAGTTTGTTGTATAATTCTTCTCTCACCACCAATACTTCCAATTGGTATCCTTTTGAGAGAAATCCACTCTGTGTTGTGTATTAATAGTGAATGTAATATCTCTGTGTCACCTATTCCAAGAACTAACATATATCTTTATCCCCTCATCCAGATATATATATATATATATATATATATATATATATATATGACTAGCACTATTAAGGTATTCTACACGATATTACAAATAAACAGCCAACACCATAGTTCTTACCAGAGAGAAATCTTTACTTAGAATCTGTCCAGTTAAATATTACAGAAGAAGAATGTTACAAAGTTATAGTATTACAGAGTTACAATACCTTTTATAACACTCACACATTCCACCTATCTGATGATATCTGCTACATTGTGTATGTGCTGTCAGATGTTATGTGCAGAGTGTGTGTGTGTGTGTGTGTGTGTGTGTGTGTGTGTGTGTGTGTCTTACCAACCTAGTCTAATGTGATGTGAGTATCTTCTATTTTTAAAGGAATTGGTTCCCATGTTGTAAATAGCAAATTCCTCAGCTCAATTGATATGTAAATGTGACTTATTTTCCCAAGGCCCAAAGTGTTGTCTATCCTGTTATTTTATTTAAGTGTAAACTCTCCCAGCCATTCCTTTGCCTCTAACCTAAGGTGTGTTTTCTTAGATAGAGACTCCTTTGAAGACCAGTTGATATGTAAATGTGATTGGTGCCTTTCAGGTGCTGTATCTTTCCAACTATCTAAACAGAAACTTCCTTAGAAGATAATTCCCAATCTCCGATACACACAGACTTAATCAAGCACATATTAATCATATATATATATATATATATATATATTCATAATATGTTCCCCAAAATAGTTGACTGCCATATCTCTGTAATCAAATATAAACACACAAAACGAAGACCAGTACTTAAACTCCCACTACTCTTGGGCAGTGGCGGATCCAGAGCCTGATCTCGAGAGGGGCACTTGTAGATTATTTAAAGAAATAATCCAGGCACTATAACCACTACAGCTCAGTGTAGTTGTTATGGTGCCCCGTAGTGCCAGGATTCCATCCTAGAGTAAGTAGTCAAACCGTTTCACCCCTTAAGGACCAAACTTCTGGAATAAAAGGGAATCATGACATGTCACACGTCATGTGTCCTTAAGGGGTTAATAACAGTTTTACAACTTACCTGGGGTCTGCTGGGATATAGGGCATAGGAGCAGTGGTATTGGTGTTAGGGGTGAAGTGTGTGTGAAAGGTGCAGTGTGTGTCTGTGTGAGGGTGGCAGTGTGTGTGTTAGAGGGCAGTGTATGTGAGGGCAGTGTGTGTGTGTGTGTGTCTATGGGGGGCAGTGTCTGTAGTGTGTGTATGGGGGGGGCAATTGCCCCGTTGCCCCCCCCCCCCAGATCTGCCACTGCTCTTGGGCAGCAGCAATGGCTATAGTATTATTCATTAACCCAAATACATAGTACAAAAAGTTACCTGCACCCTATCCCAATGCCCATTTAAATAGTAGGAGATTAAAATGCAAGTTCACCTGCCCCGTACTGTGGTGTAATAACAGATAAAATTTGTATTTCAAGAACTTTTTTAGCTTTGTATGTTATTTGCTTAGTTGCACACTGTCCATTTAACATGAACGCTGTAAATCAGGGGTAGTCAACCTTTTTCTATCTACCGCCCACTAATGCATCTTTCTTGATAGAAACATTTCCTTACCGCCCACCAGTTTTCGCGCAAGTGCTGAATAATTTTTAGAATAAGGATGTTTTTTTTTTTTTTTTAAATGTACGTACATCTTTTTATTTCAACTTTATGCATGTTTACAATGTTTTTAACTTTATAAAGAAAACAAAGTAAATTGAAATTACCTTTAACTAGTGATTAATGAGATCCTCGAGGCTTATACTGCGAGACTAAATATTTGATATCCGGTTTGATTTTCGTAAGGAACAAACAGAGGTCTCCTCTTATGCTGATATTTAGACGATTTATCTGTTTGCTCATAATATGATTTCTCATCTGTGCATCAGCTACCCTCTGCTCCCTCCCCACTTTTTTTTCCCTTTTTTATATTTTTTTTACCTTCCTTATAGCAATGCCCAGCAGGAAGGCTGAGCTAGGTAGCCCACTTATTATTATTATTATTATTATTATTATTAGCCAAGAACAATTCTCTCCTATTCCTTTTTATATTTTTTATTTTCCTTCTTTCTCCTATTTTACAAATGCTCTACTCCTTCTTTCTCCTTTTTACAAGTACTCTGCTCCTTCTATCTCCTATTCTACAAATACTCTGCTCCTTCTATCTCCTATTCTACAAATACTCTGCTCCTTCTATCTCCTATTCTACAAATACTCTGCTCCTTCTATCTCCTATTCTACAAATACTCTGCTCCTTCTCTCTCCTATTCTACAAGTGCTCTGCTCCTTCTCTCTCCTATTTTCAAAGTACTCCACTCCCTGCTATCGTGTATCCCCCTACCTACTCCAACTCCTCTCCTTCCCCTACCCGTGTGTTACACTCGTTCACGAGCACACGCATTCGAACGTGCATACGCCTGTGCGATATGGGCGCACATGCGCATTCAGGCACACACGCTCGCGCTTTCATGCACTCCCATCTGCAACCTCGCACTTCCTGCTTACCACTGAGTGCACGAGAGATGAATAAAGTGTTCATCTCTCTAGATGGAGAGAGGATTCTGCTACCACCCACCTGGAATCCCAAAACGCCCACTGGTGGGCGGTAGGGACCAGGTTGGCAACCCATGTTGTAAATGGATAAAAGATAGGTAGGAACAGTATTTTAGTATATTTGTTACCAGGAAGCAATAGAGGAGATAAATATTTGTTTACAAGCTGTCAATATCTTTTTGGTCAAGAGGCTGCCATCAGTTATGTTACTAGGAGTGTTATAGAATGTGGAACTGCATCTATTCTGCCCCTATGACACCAGCTTTCACTTGAGCGATACACTCATCTGATGGGTCAGATATTGATAGGTATCTGCATCTCCCCAGCAGGAGAATACAAGCTGCATGGAATGTTATAAAGACAAGGAGTTAAGGAATCATTTTTGTATTTTCTTTATTATCCATCTTACTTGCAGAAAGCAATAATTTCACTTTGAGACTGTAATCGGTTAAATTGTAAATGTCTCTAGTATTTAAGACTTATATAACACTCCATAGTAAGGCCCTTAGATGAAGATAAAGTCTGTGTGGGGTTCTCATGGCTACTTGGGAACCAGGTGACCGAGGTAGGGCAGCATTTTTCCACTCTACCTGTAGTGAATTGGGCCCAGTGGACTTTTCGCCCTAAATAGGGTTAAAAATGCCATCCCTTTTTGATATTGCTGCTTAAATCAGCCACCAATATGGTACTAGCATTTTCTGGCCTACATGCTGCATTCTATATACGGTTTCTCTGAGGCCCAGAAAGGTAGGGTGGTGTTGAGGGAAGGCAAGAAAGAGGAACAGCGGAAAAAAGACAGGGAGAGATTTGGGAAGACAGATAGGGAAAGCTTGAGGTAGAGAAGAAGACCATGAGAGCTATCCTTTTCATAGCATTAACATATTAAACAAATTGACCACAGAATTTACATATTACCTAAATTGCCCACATGCATTGCTCACACTGCCTTTTAATTATTTATTTAGTTATTTATAAAATATATATACCAGGAAAGATACATTGAGATTTTCTCATTTTCGTCCCGGGTCCACAAAACATTGCTTTGATACAATAGGGTACAATAAAATACAAAAACAATATTAATACACAATAAATACAAAACTTTAACATAGAACAGGTAGGAAATATATAATCAACCATGACAGGTGAACTCTGTTTTGAGGTATGTAGAGAGGGATCTCTTAAAGGACTTTAGGCTTGGGGTAGATTTGAAAGTGTACGGGAAGTCGTTCCATAATTGCGGTGCTCTGTAGGAAAAGGAGGATCGGCCACTTTCCTTTTTGTATTGAGGTAGACTAAATAAAGTGCTGGTACTGGATAGTGATGTCGCGAACACGAAATTTTCTGTTCGTGAACAGCGAACGCGAACTTCCGCAAATGTTCGCAAACCGGGCGAACCGCCATAGACTTCAATGGGCAGGCGCATTTTAAAACACACAGGGACTCTTTCTGGCCACAATAGTGATGGAAAAGTTGTTTCAAGGGGACTAACACCTGGACTGTGGCATGCCGGAGGGGGATCCATGGCAAAACTCCCATAGAAAATTACACAGTTGATGCAGAGTCTGGTCTTAATCCATAAAGGGCATAAATCACCTAACATTCCTAAATCACAATGGATATGGATTGACACCTGACATATGACATATTGACACCTTGACATATGGATTCACACCTGTCCTCAGAGACCCTGATACACACTGACACAGAGTAGAATAGGGACTGTTCCCCCTACATAGGGTCACTTGGCAGGTATGGATTGACACCTATCCTCAGGATCCCTGATACACAGAGCAGAATAGGGACTGTTCCCCCTACATAGGGTCACTTGGCAGATATGGATTGACACCTGTCCTCAGAGACCATGATACACACTGACACAGAGCAGAATAGAGACTGTTCCCCCTACATAGGGTCACTTGGCAGATATGGATTGACACCTGTCCTAGGGATCCCTGATACACACTGACACAGAGCAGAATAGGGACTGTTCCTCCTACATAGGGTCACTTGGCAGATATGGATTGACACCTGTCCTCAGAGACCATGATACACACTGACACAGAGCAGAATAGAGACTGTTCCCCCTACATAGGGTCACTTGGCAGATATGGATTGACACCTGTCCTCAGGATCCCTGATACACACTGACACAGAGCAGAATAGGGACTGTTCCTCCTACATAGGGTCACTTGGCAGATATGGATTGACACCTGTCCTAAGGATCCCTGATACACACTGACACAGAGCAGAATAGGGAATATTCACTAAATGCCAAACATTGTTATACAGGGGAATATTCAGTAAATAAGGATAAGGGGGGACCTACTGTCCTCCCCCCCGGCCCCCACCCCTGCACGGTGGGTGGGGGCCATAAATCTCAATGGGGGGGGACCTACTGTCCTCCCGCCCGCCCCCACCCGTGAGCGGTGGGTGGGGGCCATAAAAATAATGAGGGGGGGACCTACTGTATGATGTTGTATCGATCAGGTAGTGTAAGGGTTACGCCCACTTCACAGTGACAGACCAAACTCCCTGTTTAACGCACCGCAAACAACCGCAAACAGTCCATTTGCACAACCGCAAACTCCCCATTTGCACAAGGTTGGATACCAAGCTAGCCATGTCCCGTTCCTTGTCCTCACTGATGTCATTGAAGGTCTCTTCCTCCACCCAGCCACGTACAACACCAAGGGTCCCCGAAAGGTGACAACAAGCCCCCTGGGACGCCTGCTGTGTTTGGTCTTCCACCACCTCAAAGCCACCTTCCTCGTCTGACTCCTCTTCTTCAGACTCCTCTCTCTGCGTTGCCTCTCTCTGCGTTATTATAAGGTGTGTTAAGTAGTATTATTCCTATCAGTTTAATCCCTGTTACGTCCCCTATCAGGGGACGTGTATATGGTATCGATTTTAGGAACTGGGAGATGGAAAAAGATGCTTGGCCGGTCCTCCTACTTCAAATTTGGGGCACTGCGCATGCAATCTAATGTGCCACCAGATAGGAGTGGTGTGTTAAGTAGTACTGTTCTTATCAGTTTAATCCCTGTTACGTCCCCTATCCGTTGATGTGGAGCAAGACGCAGCAGCAGAAGAGGACTCAGCCGAGGAGGTTATGGAAGAGGATGGAGTAGGATCAGTAGAGGAGGTGGCAGCAGGCCTGCCTGCAAGTCGTGGCGGTGTCACCAACTCCTCTGCTGAGCCACGCATTCCATGCTTGGCAGCCGTCAGCAGGTTTACCCAATGCGCAGTATAGGGGTGGCCTGCCTCTGCCTGTCATTTTTTTTTGATTAGTGGTACTATGCGTGCAAGCTACTGTGACAACAGATATGAGTGGCACTGTGAACTGGCAGAGGTTGGCAGAGTACACGCTGTAGGCCTGACACACCCGCTTGAAGACAACTAACTGCTATTCAATCTATAACAGTGAAAAAAGTTTTTTGGTTTTTAAATGCAAGCTATTGTGACACCAGTGAGTGAGTGGTGGCACTGGGCAAGTGGGCACAGTATACGCTGCGAGCCTGACACACAGACGTCTGCAGACAACTAACTGCTCAGATAGTTAGATTGTTGGTAATACTGACATAGTTGCTTATGGACGCATTTTTCTAAGATTTTTGACAATACTGGGAGCAATGATATTGGGCGATAGTTCGAAACCAAAGTAGTGTCTCCACTTTTATGGATAGGCACTACTCTCACAGTCTTCCAAAGTTTGGGCATGTATCCAGACACCAAGGATTCATTAATTAGGGTTATGACATGTTTAGCAATTGCCAGCACACTGAGCTTCAACAGCATTTGAACAGGTCCAGACTGTTTTTTTTTCATTTTTACTTTATTAAGGTGTTTCTTAATGACCCTAAAAGGTACAGGTCTAAAACTAAACATTTCTATATTGGGTCTTTGCAAATTTATTGGGGCCTGATACACATTTGTAGTTTCAGAATGTGTGTCATTTATTAGCTTGGCAATCAGGGTGGTGGAGCATCCGACAAAATAATTGTTCAAAGCATCTGCTATATCTAAGTGAAGTTGCTGGGTTTGGTTATCCACTTTGACAGTGGAGGGTTGGGAGTGGATTGGGGGAGTTTGTAGTTTATTTATGACTTTCAAAAAGTTTCTAGGGTTTGATATGTTATTGTTCAGATTTTGTTTGTTTTGTGCATATATTTCGCCATTGTCTATATGCACAGTGATCGTTCATAGAGCCAGTACCCTTGAACTTTGACCACAATGAATCCTGAAACTGGTACATTTGGATGAGGTCAGCTGTGATCCAATTCATATGTACCCTTTTTACTCTTATCTTACGCAGCAGGGCATGCAAATTCCAAACTTGTAGGAGTTCAGACTGAAATAATTCAACTGCACAGTCTAGATATGGGATAAGGTTTAAAGGACCACTATAGTGCCAGGAAAACATACTCGTTTTCCTGGCACTATAGTGCCCTGAGGGTGCCCCCACCCTCAGGGTCCCCCTCCCACCCGGCTCTGGAAGGGGGAAAGGGGTTCAATCTTACCTTTTTCCAGCGCTGGGCGGGGAGCTCTCCTCCTTCTCTCCTCCTCCGTTCCGCCCCGTTGGCTGAATGAGCACACGCGGCAAGAGCTGCGCGCGCGTTCAGCGGGTCGCATAGGAAAGCATTTACAATGCTTTCCTATGGATGCTGGCATGCTCTCACTGTGAAAATCACAGTGAGAAGCACGCAAGCGCCTCTAGTGGCTGTCAATGAGACAGCCACTAGAGGATTAGGGGGAAGGCTTAACCCATTCTTAAACATAGCAGTTTCTGTGAAACTGCTATGTTTATTAAAAAATGGGTTAACCCTAGCTGGACCTGGCACCCAGACCACTTCATTAAGCTGAAGTGGTCTGGGTGCCTAGAGTGGTCCTTTAATCTGTGACATGGGAGGTTTGTGATGTCATTTAGAAAGGATTCGAAATAAAAAAAAAATTAAGGTTCTGGTGATTTTAACCTTGGTTTAGTATTTTTATTTTGCACACACAGTACACTAAGCATTGGTCACTGAAACTGTTAGGGAGAACACCTGCCTCCTGGATTTTATCAGGAGAAGTGGAGAAAATCCAATCGAGCAAGTTAATGTTTATGCAAGTTGGGGAGGATATTCATTGTTTTAGCTGCAAATTCTTAAACGGTGAGCAAGAACTATTTTAAGGATTCAGCCAGTTCATTTTAAAATCTCCAAAGATCAACAGTTTACGTTTTGAGCTATGGATTCACTAAGGAGATGGGCTATGTCAGAAAGGGAATGCACTGGGGAGCTAGGTGGGCGATATATTCCTGCAACAATGATTGATTTACTACATGGGATCTCAATTGGGCCAGAAAGGAAATCAAAGATGGCAGGAGAGCTAAAGTTTTGTAAGGGGGTAAACTTTATGGAATTATAAACATACATTATAATGCCATCTCCTCTTTTTTGCTCTGTCATTTCTATGGCATGAATACCAATGTATTGCAATGGCAGAGTCAGGTGTATGTATGCGGTTAGCCACGATTCAGAGAGCACAATGATTTGGGGCTTGTAATGTGAACACCATACTTGCAGTGCCTCAATTCTTGGTAGTAAGCTGCGGATATTACAGTGCAGAAAGGAGAATCTTTTAGCTGGAAGGCTAGGAATGGAATCTGCTGGGCAGGTTAGACTCTACCTCATTTGCAAGGGCAAGTAATAGGAATTTGGACATAATCTTACTTTGGTAGTAATGCAATTGTAGGGAGCAGCAAGCTTATTCTTGTTGTAACTATTGCTTCCATTTTTTTTAAATCAAATAGATTGTTGTTTTTGTGTGTGTGTGTGCGTGTGTGTGGGGCTGCAGAAGGGGGAGCAGAGGTTTTCTAGCTGGGAGTTTGGGCAAGGGGTTTTGTAGAAGGGGGTAGGGGTTTTGGTTTAGGGAGGAGCAGAAGTTTTATAGAAGGGGTTAGAGGTTTTGTAAAAAAGGGGATAGGGGTTTTTGGTGTAGAGGAGAGGTTTTGTAGAAGAGGGGGCAGGCATTTCTGGTGAAGTGGCAGGGGAAAAGATTTTGTGGAGGGGGGGATGGGTTTTGTTGAAGGGGGAGCAGGGGGTTTGTAAAGGGGGCAGGTGTTTAGTATAAGGGGAGCAGGGGTTTGTAGAGGGGCAGGAGTTTAGTATAAGGGGAGCAGGGGCTTGTAGAGGGGCAGGAGTTTAGTATAAGAGAGCAGGGGTTTGTAGGGAGGCAGGGTTTAGTATAAGGTGGGCAGGGGTTTAGTATAAGGTGGGCAGGGGTTTAGTATAAGGTGGGCAGGGGTTTGTAGGGGGGCAGGGTTTAGTATAAGGGGGGCAGGGTTTAGTATAAGGGGGGCAGGGGTTTTAGTATAAGGGGGCAGGGGTTTAGTATAGGGGGGGCAGGGTTTACAGTATAAGGGGGCAGGGTTTAGTATAGGGGGCAGGGTTAAGTACTAGGGGGCAGGGAGGGCTTAGTATAGGGGCAGGGGCTTGTAGTATAAGGGGAGCAGGGAGCTTAGTATAAGGGGCAGGGTTCAGTATAGGAGCAGGGGTTTGTAGAGGGGCAGGGGTTTGTAGAAGGGCAGGGGCTTAGTATAAGGGGGGCAGGGGCTTAGTATAAGGGGAGCAGGGGCTTAGTATAAGGGGAGCAGGGGTTTGTAGGGGAGCAGGGGCTTGAAGGGGAGCAGGGGTTTGTAGGGGAGCAGGAGTTTAGTATAAGGTGAGCAGGGGTTTATAGAGGGGCAGGGGTTTAGTATAAGGGGAGCAGGGGCATAGTATAAGGGGGGCAGGCGTTTAGTATAAGGGGAGCAGGGGTTTTGTAGAAGGGGAGCAGGGGTTTATGTAGAATGAGTACAGGGCTTTTGTAGAGGGTGGCAGTGGTTTTGGTGGAGGGGGAAGTTTTTTATTGATATTATGTGTACATTGCTGTATAGTTGATAGATATATATATATATATATATATATATATAATGATAGCATGTGTTTTTGTTAAAGGGGGAGAAAAAACTTTGTAGAAGAAGGGGCAGGGTTTTTGTAGAAAGGGGGGCAGGGGTTTTGTGGAAGGGTTTTGTAGTAGTTGGAACAGGGCTATTGTAGAAGGGGCAGGGGTTTTGCTGAAGGGGGGGCGCCATATGTTGGGCTCGCACAGGGTGTCTGATCACCTAAGGCCGGCCCTGCTTAAGAGGGTGGTGGTGGGAACATGACAGAAGTGTGAAGAGGGTTACAAGGAATATTAACACAGACTAATCTGGAGCCATCAACAGGAGGGGAGGAGATGAAAACAAAAATGTAAATAGGTTACAAATAATCCATATATGTTGAGGAAGTAGTACTTACACTACACATATGGCTAGGTACAGAACACATACATAAATGCAGCAAGCACAACAGTTTGTGGATGATAATGTAAATGTTGATTATACTCCCTTGGTAAACTTCTAGGATTCAGGGCACTTGTTGGAAGTTGGCACTTGATGGATAGTGGCACACAGATGGAATGTGGCCTGTGCTCCCTTTGCACAAAATATGGTGGAGCTTTATCAAAATTAAACTAGCTAATTCTGGGTAAAAGTTCAAATTTTTTTTTTTTTTTTTTTAAATCTACTGGTTTCCACAGTGATTGGTCTTTACATAGTAATTTGCCTACTTCAAATATCAAGTGAATGATAATTTGCGAACGAGCATCTGGCCAAATGCATTTGGTTTATCGTTGGTTTTCATGCTCTGGTATCTCTGATAAATTGGTTTGGAAGCAGGTATTAGTGATTTCACAAACTCATTCGGTCAGACTTTCCTTGTTTTCACCAAATTTTCTCCATTTGGACAAAATCAGGTGTTTAGTAATAATCCTGTTATTCATATGCTATTATTTTAGATTGGGGTGGGGGAATACTGGGTAATTAAATATAATAATAAAATGAAACATTATAGCTTTTGGGCCATGATTTGGGATAGGTGAATCGGTCAACTGCAATTAAAGGACCACTATAGTGCCAGGAAAACATATAGTGGTCCCCTTCCCGCCTGGCTCTGGAAAGGGGTAAAAACTTACCTTTTTCCAGCGCTGGGCGGGGAGCTCTCTGCCTCCGATCCTCCTCCGTTCCTCCTCCTGGGCTGAATGCGCACGCGCGGCAAGAGCTGCGCGCGCATTCAGCCCCTCGCATAGGAAACCATTTACAATGCTTTCCTACGGACGCTTGCGTGCTCTCACTGTGAAAATCACAGTGAGAAGCACGCAAGCGCCTCTAGTGGCTGTCAATGAGACAGCCACTAGAGGATTAGGGGGAAGGCTTAACCCATTCATAAACATAGTACACACACACACACACACACACACACACGTTTATAAAAAAAATGGGTTAACCCTAGAAGGACCAGGCACCCAGACCACTTCATTAAGCTGAAGTGGTCTGGGGACCTAGAATGGTCCTTTAATCGGTGGGAGCAATAAAATATGAACTGGGAGGTAAGAGGATATGTTCCTTCTATTTTGTAATGGATGTGGAAAAGGCATTGTATGGTCATTTATTTTTAGGAAGTACAGTTTTGGCTTGCAGGTTATGGGCAGTATTTTGTTCTTGGACCCAAGCAACAGAGTGTCTTGGGCCAACCTCAGTTGAAGGTAGTTTTAACCTGAGAGAGTTGTGTTGAGTGACAGTGGAGTGCTGTAACAGATAAACCATAAATAGAACGTTAAATGGACACTATAGGCATCCAGACCACTTCAGCTCTTTGAAGTGGTCTGGGTGCAGTGTTCCAGGTCACTTAACCCTGCAAAGGTAATTTATTGCAGTTTTTATAAACTGCAATAATTACATTTGAAGGTTAACTCCACCTCTATCTAAATGGCTGTCTACCAGACCGCTACTAGAGGGACTTCCGGGTCGTTAGGTGACTTTTGGACGCCTAACTGAAGCTGGACATACTTACCCTATGCATGACAACATGCAGCGTCACCCACAACCACATAGGAAATCATTATACATACTCTCCTTTGGGGGAAATACTAATCTGAGTGCATCCATTGGAGGAGCGGAGGAGAAGTCTGAATGAGTACCGAGAAACATCAGCGCTGGACTCAGTTAATTGACAAAAGGGTTTTTTACCATTGGTAGAGGGCGAATTGAGGGGGGTACTGTAGGGAGCTATATTGTCAGGAAACAACTTTGTTTTACTGGCACTATAGTTTCCCTTTAAACACTGGATGCAATGTGGAGGTGTTATCAGAGCCACACCAGAGGGCAACAACTATTGCTACTCACAGGTATGGATGTAACTGGATAATACGCTCCACCAGTGGCGGCTCTAGACTTGGCAAGGCCTTAGGTGAAACTCATACATGAGGCCCCCACTAACACCATTATTAAAAAGAATAGCAGTTGACTTTGTGTGTGTGTGTGTGTGTGTATAAGAAGCTGTAGATATATTGAAGGGGGAGCTTGCAGCACTGAATATAAAGAGCTAGTCTCCGTATGCATTGTTGCATTGTCTACCTGTGTGTGTCTGAGGGTGTGTGTCTGGCAGTGAGTATCCTTTTATCTGTATGTATGTTTCTCTGAGCATGTGTATGTTTGTGTACTGCCTGTGGCCTTTGGCACTGAGTTTATGGTGAAGCTATGTTTTATGACGGTGTGTATAATGATTGCCTTCAGGGGGTGGCAGGGTGAGTGTAAAAGAGCAGGAGGGTGCCAGAGTGTATGGATGGGGGTGCCAGAGTTTTGAGGGTTGACTGTGTATGAAGGGAGGTGCCTTTGTGTGCAGAGCGAGTGACAATGTGTATAGAGGGGGGTGACAATGTGTATCGAGGGAGTGTCAGTGTGTGCAGGGAGAGGTGACTGTGTGAGAAGAGAGGTGACAGAGTGTGTGGGGTAGGTGACATTAGTGTGAGAGGGAGGGTGACAGTGTGAGGAGGGTGACAGAGTAAGGGGGGGGTGACGGTGTGAGGTTGGGTGCCAGGGTGAGGGGGGGTAACATAGTAGTGTGTGGGAAGTGACAGGATGAGGTGACAGAGTAAGGGGGTAACATAGTCTGGGGGTTCACAGGGTGGGTGACAGAGTAAGAGGGGGTCATGGAGTTAGAGGGTGGTTGACAGGTTGAGAGGTGGGGTGACAGAGTAAGAGGGGGGACATAGTGTTAGTGGGGTGACAGGTTGAGGGGGGTGACATAGTGTAAGTGGGGTGACGGGGGGGTTGAAATGTACCTTTTTTTTTTTTTTTTTTGACGATTCCCCGGTGGTCCAGTGGACTTTCTGTGTCCCTGGTGGTCCAGTGGACTCTCCAGTCTGTCCGACCACATGGTGAATGTCTTGCGATCGTCATTCAGAGCGTTGCCGTGGTAAACCGCGGCAATGCTCTGATTGGCTGGAGATCGTGAGACACTTACAGACATGCATACACATAAACTGACACACACACATACACACACAAACACCCCCCGACAGACACATACATACATACAGACACACACACCCCCGGGGTAGCACACACCCCCCAAAATTACAAACACGCACATACATAGACACATATATATACATACAGACACATACAGAGACACACACACATATACAAAATGTTTCCTGTTTCCTACCTTTTGCAGGAGGGTGACTTTCCAGCTCTCTCTGATGTCATCACAGGACCCCTTGAATGGCAGCCCCAGTGGTTTGCTCCATGGGCCAGGGCCGCAAAACATGGCGGCTCATACCTGGTCGCAGGGGCCCACAGGAGTGACGGGCCTGGTCGCAGCTGCGACCATGGTTTGTACGCCATTGCATGGTTGTGAGATTCTTCGATACCTGATTTATGGAGGTAGATGAAGGTATGAAAAAAAATTAAACTAGGCCTATCAGATGTAGCACACTTCCCTGATCCATTTGCACCCGCTGCTCCTCTCGTTGGACCACGCACTAACGCTACACATGGCCGCAGGACCCAAACAGGGAAATAGCATTACATTACTTAGCATTCGGCACCGAGAACCAATCCTCCTCCTGGTTCTCATGGGCTGAATATAATACAGCTGTTGCTTCAACTGCTTTTTCTCAGACTCTGCATGCTTGTATTTTATTAGTTTGAATGTCATGACGTCACACCCACCCTTTAAGTGACTACTTTATACAGGTGATCCCTTTATAAATTATTTTGGATTCGCAGAGATGACATGGACCAATTAAAACATGTGTAACCTATATAATACTACTTTGGGCCCTTTTTCAGTTCCCTAGTATGGTTTTTGCCTTGATACACGTTGAGTGCTTAGAGTAAGTCACTCTTTATATTTTGAAATTGACCCTGGCTTGTGTTTGACTTTGTGTATTTCTGGAATCCTGACCCAGCTTGTTTATTCATGTTGTTGTTTATTCTGGATTCCAAACATAACAAGTGACCTTGTTGCATTCCTTTCTAGTCTGTAAATGCAAAATATTATTATTTTTTCCACGAGCTTTTATACCAATTTAGTTCTAGCGTGCAGGCACAGCCGTACTTGGCAGCTGCCAAAATGTTTGAACAGGATCTTGGCAGCAAACTAAATAATATAATCTTTTATTCTCTCTCCTGCCTGGCTTCAGATAGGAAGGATATGGATATTAACTCTTCACTTTTTCATTTGTAAATAAAAATCATTATATATTTCTCTGATACAATCTGTGTATTAATTTATTATCATCACGATTTTTGTCATCATAAGATAATTTAATTTACTGTATGAACATATTCGAATGTACAAAAAGGGATCCATCCATGCATTTTTGAGAGGAATACTCATAACACCCGAAGAACCTGAGTTATTAGTAAAATACTTTATTCCTCTTCAGTGTTGATTTAGCATCCATGCCTTGTAGAAATGAATGCAATATCAGAGAAAGGCCTAGATTGTCCATAGTGGGTTCTGCTTAAGTTGCTGGCATGAGATTATACGTAGGTCATATCAAGGACTCAAGCAAATTTGACTTCAATAAAAAAGGCGATACTTGGTCTGAACTGGTCTACTTTCAGTGCCAGAGAGGCCAGGGCTGTATCATGACATAAACTTTTTTTCCGTACCTAATTATTGTATCCTCCTTTCGTGTGAGTACGGAATCTGATGTTTTTTTGTTTTGAGTGAAAATTTAGCCCTGGTGAGTCCTGACCTACCATACTCTGCATACAAAGTTGGCTTACCTTTAACAGTGCTTTTTATCTTGAAAGTCATCTTTCTAGCTGGTAAAACTGTAATAATAATTATGAAAGTAATGTTTTGATACTTAGAGATGCCAATTTGATTTTAAATGTTTTGTGACGGTCTGTATATCTGGGAAATTTAATTAAAATCTTTGGTTGTTGGGACTTGAAATAAAAATAAATATCCATAACATTTGTCCTATATTAACATATGGGATGTAACTTTAAATGTTATATTTAACCCCTTAAGGACACATGACATGTGTGACATGTCATGATTCCCTTTTATTACAGAAGTTGATCCTTAAGGGGTTAAACAGCAAGTGGGACAAAGCTCTCTAAATAGAGCGATAACTATGGAAACCAATGGAATGTCTGTATTGCACCACTTGTTGAACTTTGTCCTTTACTATGCATAGTAAACTATTGTAATTCTATTAATGTATATTCTACAGTGTTCTTTTCATTCTAGGGTGGAGCATTCTACTTTTTGGAACATGTAGCATCCACGGATGACTCAACCTTGGTTAGCTATCTTCAGAGAATCTTGAATCCCACCTGGAGGTTGTGTCTTGATGGATGTGATTTAAGGAAGACAACTTGGAAAGACCTTGAAAAGGCCAAATTCTCTGAGCTGAAACTACGTCATATACAAGCTCCAAATGTTATAAAACCCATTACTCCTCATATTGTTGGATACGCTATAAAATAAACAGTCATTGTGAATTATACACTTGCCATTCAACACGAAAATCTCCTTCAATAATTGGCATGTTAGCAGCTAGTTTTAGCTCTGGTATCATGTAATGGCTAAAAATATATAAGTAAACTGCGCTTAAAATAAAATACACAACTTAATTCTCGGAGGGAAAAAACATAAAAAAACAAACTAATAAATAAAACTATGCCACAATCATATACATCTATATCTCTATCACAGTCCGATAAGCAATGTCTATGTAAGTAAAGTCATAGCACAGGGTCCGATAAATAGGTATACCCCTCTCAGTCAGAGAAGTATATTATATAAAAAATTTATGAAATGTAACTGCCCCAAGGAAACAGAAGACCACCTTTAAATAAGGAGGTCTTACACAGGATAGATTTTCATCCTTGGGAGTGGATTAGGTAAAAGTCAGCAACAGGTGCTTTAGCAAGTAAAGTACCACCAAAGACACCCAGGCCACTTCATCAAAATTAGGTTGTCTGGATGCAGTAGCCATCTAGTTTTATCCCTTTAAAGTAAAACATTGCTGTTTTGTAGTTTATGTTACAGGGTTAAACACACCTCTAGTGGATGTCTTCCTGATAAAGATGACAAATGAAAGTAAAGTTCATAAATAAAAAGGCAAATAACTATTTGGTAAACAGTACGTTTAATCTAACTGCTTGGAGCAGGGCTCGACAAATCGCCATGGCAACTAGAAATTTTGTCCTGGCACCTGGGATTTTTTCATGGCAGCCCTTTAGTGAAGGCCACCAGCCCTCACAGGTCAGCGTGGAGGCCAGCCAGGCAACCATTTGCAGCAGCGTGGGAGCCAGCTGCCACACTGGGGTAGCCTGGGAGGTAGCTCCTCTCTGCTCCCTTGCGCTGTTTAGTGATGCCGGTAGCCGGAATATTACATCACTCAGCCCCATTGGAGGCTGGTTGGACATAAATTAAAGTAAAAAGTGAGTTTATGAGAAATATGTGTGTTTCTGTTTCTGTGTGTATCTGTCTGTTTGTCTATGTGTGTGTGTGTCTGTTTAGGTACCTGCCTCCCTCCAATCACCTGGGAAAGGTGTTTTTACTCACCCTTTTTCCCACCCCGTGACGGTTTCACCACAGCTTGCCATGCCTCCATGGCTGAGGTCATCTTTCTGATCTCAGTTATGTCAATGCTTTTCTATTGGAACGCTTTGGGTGGGTATTGCGCATGTGCAGCAAAAGGCTGTGCTCCACCAATCCACATCTCCTCATAAAGATACATTGAATCAATGCATCTCTATGGGGAACATTCACATCTAGGAATCACCTCTAGTGGCCGTCTAGAGTTGTCCCAAGCCAGGATTGTAAACACTGTCTTTTCTCTGAAAAGGTCATGTTTATATTGAAAAGCTTGCAGTGGCATGCTACAAACACCAGAACTACATTAAGCTGCAGTGGTTCTGGTGACTATAGCGTCCCTTTAAGAATTGCATTTTTCTCATTCCAAATTAAACTTTGTTAGTTTAAAAAAGACTGTCTCCTAACTTTTTTAGCTCGCTCCTAGATTCCAACCAAATGTTTCAAGCCCTGGCTTAGAGACCTTTTGAAACAATGAATTTTATAAAACTTTGGAATATGACCGTGGCAAATTGAATTAAACATTTTGCAACTGTTGAGATTTTGGTACATCTAGCATATGTCATGTGTAATTGCCAAGCTTTTTAATTATTATTGAGTGTGGGAATACTTTAAGAAATTAATGAAAATCACATACGTGACATCTATTTATATATTGACCTTGGCAACAGCAGGTTAACATAATTGGAATTCTCCCACTAGAGCAAGTTCCTCAGAGGCATTGTGAATTTAAGCAAGTCCCTGAAAAGCAGGACACATGGATTCGGCTCAGGTCCCCTCGGCTAGTCAGAGTACAAGCTCTGCTATATTTCCTACACTTTGTTTTACTCATGGTATGAGGCTCCTGACATCAAGAACTAAATTCATAGCAAATGGGACAAAAACATTCACCACAAAGTTTTAGTGGCAATGTCCCATTGAATAAAATATAAGAGAACCTGTAATGTAGAATGTAAAAAAAAAATTATATATAATCTTTCTTTATTATGCTATTTGTTTTGCATGGTATCTAGAAGGTAGGGAATGGATGTGAAGGTGGGGATTAGAATTCTGCCAGGAGCTGAAAGGCATTTTCTTCATATCTGCTTATACTTAGATGTCTGTTTCAGAATTATTCTCACACATTTTCAAGAGCACTAGATTTACTGAGAGACTAAAAAACAACAAATGGCTTATGTATGTACACATTCAATGTTCAACGTTCTGGTTGTTTTGTGCCTAAAATAACTTTCTTGCATTGAATTGTTCAACCAAGTGATTTTATTTTGCATTAGAAACTTAGAATAAAAATAGTTTTAAGAGTATGTTTGTGTACTTTTCCATTGTAAATTTACAAAAGTGTTTTAAGTGCCAGTAGTAACAATGTCTGGAAACCCCTCTGGATTTGCCTCAGAGACTTAGAAAATATACCATAGCATTTTTTGTTTAAGTGAACATGACTCACTCACTCATGAACAGCGCAGCTAATTTGCAATATCCGGTTAAAATTTCTGAAATTCACCATTTAATTAACAACCCTGACAATGTTCTTCTGTGCAGAAATTCTAAGAATGCTTCCATGTTCAGACCTCAAAAAATACAGGAGTCATATTCTGCACAGAAAGGGTAATAAATGTATCACTTTGTGATTGTTTTAAAAGAAAACTGTGCCTGTATGCTGTGTTGATGAGTGAACACACAGTATATAGGCAAGTGAGAGTGGTCTGGCCAGGATAATGGCTAATTTTGAACAAGATTATTAAATATGGCTACTTTGTCTCAAATCTGACACTTAATTATGCGGCCTACACATATGGATTCCCTGGGCTTCTGAAAGCTTTGGTGGCCCGGTCCAGGACCCCCTCCTCCCCCATGACCAGGAAGGTGGGTTATCCCTGTCCATAAAAGACTTGTCGGCCTGGTCCATTATTTTGCCACTTTTTATATATACACATCTGAGATTACCTTTTTTTTTTTTTTGAGTGCCAGTTTGTGCATTCAGGAGCGTACTTACATGAATGTGCAGTGCATGTATTCAGGTGTGTACGTGCACTGTGTTTACAATAACCATCTACTTGTTTGTATCTCTCGATTCCCCTCTATTTATTTATCTCTCCATACATGTGTTCCTCACCCCTTTTCCGCTCCTCTACCCATAGCCCTCCCATCCTCTAAATGTTCTCTTCTTCTCATTCCTCCCTTCCATTACTTGCTCCTCTCTTCTTTCCCCATGCTTCACTTAATTGTTCTCCACTTTCCTCTCCCATTCATCACTTGTTCCCTTCTAATCTCTCCATCATTCACTTGTTCTCCTCTAATCACCCACCTCCCACTTCAATGACTCGTTCCACTCTAATCTCCCCTTTTAATCACGTTCCCCTCTTCTTATACCTTTGCTCTTGCCCATAGGTGTTGGATGCCACCTTAATAAAGCTCAAAATAGATCATATGGGAGTTTCCTTGGTTGCTGCATTTGCAAATGGTATTTATTTATGGAGTAATTTAAATGTGTGGCCTACTAAACTGCCTCAAAATGCACCATAGACCCTTCTTCACTTTAATACAGTGGGCAGGTTATTAATTCAGCCTTGCACTTTCACAAACACTTGAAAAAGGTACGTGAAGAGGGTCAACTGTACACCAGAGATATATCTGAGCACAATTTATTAATTTTTATTACAGTAGCATACAAAGTTTTTTTTTTTTTTTTTTTAAATAAACCGCTAAATTGCAATGCAATTGTTGAACTCAGAACATAACTGAATACAATTTGGTGCTTTGTACTAGATTAACACACACACAACACTTGACTTTCTTTGACCAAAGGAGGAGTATAAATTAGCTCCATTCCGTGTCAAGAAGATGGGTGAGTACTTTCTCTGTGGAGAAACCGGAAATGGAGCTGAGTTAAGATCCTCCTTTGGTCAAAGAAAGTCAAATGTAGGAAAATACATAAGACAAATACATCTCAAATTTATCTTATGTTTTAAAGATGATAATTAGATCAGAAATAAAGAAAAGAACAGATTCTGAGATGGGAAGAGAAGAGGAAACAATAGAAGAAAAAAGTAAGTTTGGAGTGACAGTCACTTTAAGCACCAGGAGCAAAAGAGATCCACTTGAAAGAGGATAGCAGTGCATGTTAGGGACAGGTTCAGGTTAGTAAACTTACCCTTGCCACTCCCCCCTTCCCTGCCACTGGACGGCCAGTGGAGATGTTATTGTCAAGGGTCTTTGCAAATGCTGCAAAGTCCCTAGACAGTGACAGTTCAGCTTTCAAACTTTTCTTGTCTTTATAATATTATTTGTGTATAATATATATTAATAAATGAGAAAAATGGGAATTTCAGGTGAACACACACAGCAAAAATGCCAAAACTGTGTCAACACGTACAAAACTAGCAAACTAAAGCTGTGTCACTAAAGTGTTAAACAAGCTATAGATATATCAATGCTTAAAAAAAAAAAAAAAAGCACCTGTTTTGGAAGAAAATTGTCATTAAATACACAGTTTCAATGCAAACAGAATAGTGTTTATAAACAGTCTTGAAATGTTGATTTCTGTTACTGGACTTTGTGTTTAAGATCTCAAATTAAAGGTCTTTTTCATGAGACAAGAACACATTCTACACACAAAGAAACACATCATTTTATTTGGTTTTATCTTTGAGTATTCTTATTCAGCTCACTTTGTGGTTAGACAAGGGTGGGCAAGGCCCCCCTGGATTTTTCAGCTTGTTCTGATATTTTTCATGTGAGATTGAAAATACAGTGCAATACTGGCCAGTAGGTGGCACTGTGTATGGCAGCCTACAGATCAGGTAAGTGAGGCAGGTAAGTGAGGCATGTGGGGGGAAGCCTGTAGATCAGGGGAGTGAGGGATGGGGGGCAGCCTATAGATCAGAGGAGTGAGGCATGGGGGCAGCCTATAGATCAGCGGAGTGAGGCATGGGGGCAGCCTATAGATCAGGGGAGTGAGGCATGGGGGCAGCCTATAGATCAGGGAGGTGTGGCATGGGGGGGCAGCCTAGATCAGGGAGGTGAGGCATGGGGCAGCCCATAGATCAGGGAGTGGAGGCATGGGGAAGCATATAGATCAGCAAAGTGAGGGATGGGGAGAAACAGCCTATAGATCAGGTAAGTGAGGGATGGGGGGAGGCAGCCTATAGATCAGGTGAGGCATATGAGGGGCAGCCTATAGATCAGGGAAGTGAGGCATGGGGCAGCCTATAGATCAGGAAAGTGAGGGCATGGGGAGAAACAGTCTTTAGATCAGGGAAGTGGTGGATTGGGGAGGCAGCCAATAGATCAGGTAAGTGAGGGATGGGGGAGACAGCCTAAGGAAGGGTCAGCAAAGGGCAGGAAGGTAAAGTAAGAGAAGTAGCAGAAAGGAGAAGGAACAGAAATGAGCAGGAAGGGTCAGAAAAGGTCAGCAAGGGTAAGGAAAGGTCAGCAAGAAGCAAAAAGGGTCAGCCAGGAGCTAGGAAGGGTCAGAAAGAAGCAGAAAGGGTCAGCAAGGAGCTGGATAGGGCAGCAAGGAGCAGGAAGGGACCGAAGGAGCACATAGGTAAAGTAGAAGGAGGAACAGAAATGAACAGGAAGGGACGTTAAGGAGCAGAAAGGGGCAGCAAGGAGCTGGAAGGGGCAGCAAGGAGCACAAAAGTAAAGTAGGAAAAGGAGCAGAAATTAGCTGGAAGGGACAGCAAGGAGCAGGAAGGGTCTGCAAGGAAAAGGGTGCAAAATAAGCACAAAGTAGCAGAAAGGTGAAGGAGCCAAGGAGGAGAGAAGACAGTGTCAGAAGAAAAAGAAGACTGTGTCAAATGAAGGAGAAGAAAAGGAGATTGGAGCAGGAAGGACAAATGAAGTGATCCTTCCACTTTATTCTGGACACCATATCATAAGGCTTTGGAACCTGGCCCTGGCAGGGAAACTTTGGACCTACAATAAAAAAAAAAAAATATCAGTGTTAATGTGTTCACTTTTATTTACTGAGTGTCGGGAAGCACAGAGTGCCGTTCGGTAGGGGTGTCACTGATTGGCTAGAGCGGTCAGCTGGCACTCTAAGCCAATCAGTAGCTCTCCATTAATAAAAAAAAGTAAAACACTTTTATGAACTGGGAACTAACGATTGGCTTAGATCATCAACTGACCACTCTAGCCAATCTGCAGCACTTATGCCTGACGTCAATCAGCACTTCCTGGCACTCCGTTTCAGAAGCTGAATACCACTGAGCGACCTGGAGATCTGGAGCTGGAGGAAGCCTTTGGGGTTAAACCATTTGAGAGCGGTTTAACTCCTTAAAGGAAAGAGAGCACCCAGGGGCTTCCTGGCATCATAGCATTTTCATTTAGATGAAGTTGTTATGGTGACTAGAATGTTCCTTTACTTTGCTCAAAGGAACACTATAGTGTCATTAATACAAACATGTATTCCTTACACCATAGTTGTGAAAACACTATTTACCCTGGCTTTATGTGATAATGACTATGCCCCTTCCCTTTCATGACACTGTCAAAAAGGGACCAAGCATGGATGTCATTACAATTATGCCCCCCCTGGAAAAATTCCTGCGGATGCCCATGGACAGTGGGCATATCCTACTAGGGATCGACCGATTATCGGTTTTATCGATATAATCGACCGATATTCGGTATCGGCCAATTCAGATACCGATATTGCCGATAATACCTCCTAGGACCGCCAGGCTCATTATAAGCCCGGCGGTCCTGGGGGGGGCGGGCAGCAAGCGCTTACTCACCTCCCAGCAGCTCCTCCAGCTCCCCAGTGTAACTCTCGCGAGATCCGCGGCCGTCCGAACGTTGCCATGGGTTACCATGGCAACGCTCCGCGCGCCACGCTGGCCGCGAGGGTTACACTGGGGAGCTGAGCCAATACCACTGGACCATCAGGGACTGCTATGTCCACCCTCCCTGGCCAGGTATGAAACAGGGAGGAGGGACAACAAAAATAAATAATTAAATATATATATAAACATCATTTAATAAAAAATGCCCCCCCTCACACACACACACCATTATATACACATACACACTGTGTATATAATGCAGTGTGTGTTTGTATAGTGTGTGTATATAATGCAGTGTTTGTGTAGTGTTTATATAATGCACACTACACAAACACACTGCATTATATACACACACTATACAAACACACTGCATTATATACACACACTACACACTGCATTATATACACACTATACAAACACACACTCTGCATTATATACACACACTACACACTGCATTATATACACACAGTATACAAACACACACTCTGCATTATATACACACACACACACACTACACAAACACACTGTGTATATGATGCAGTGTGTGTGTAGTGTGTATACAATGCAGTGTTTGTGTAGTGTGTGCATATAATGCAGTGTGTGTGCAGTGTGCGTATATAATGCAGTGTGTGTATATAATGCAGTGTGTGTATACAATGCAGTTTGTGTAGTGTGTGTGTATAATGCAGTGTGTGTGTAGTGTGCGTATTTAATGCAGTGTGTTTAGTGTGTGTATATAATTAATGCAGTGTGTTTGCCTAGTGTGTTTATATAATGCACACTACACAAACACACTGCATTATATACACACACTATGCATTTTATAAACACACTACATTCATTATATACACTACACAAACACACACACTTTGCATTTAGTATATACTGCATTCACTTTACGCACACTACCCACACACTACACAAACACTCTGCTTTCATTATATACACACTACACTAATACACACTGCATCCACTACACACTAGACTAATACACACTGCATCCACTACACACTAGACAAATACACACTGCACACACTACACAAACACACACTGCATCCACTACACACACTACACAAACACACACTGCATCCACTACACACACAACACAAACACATACAGCTCCCCTGTCTAAACACACTGCATCCACTACACGTGGCATGTATATTTTGTGCATTTACCATTAGAAATAGTTTTTATTTTCTAAAATGGTAAATGTACAAAATATCGGCAAATTATATCGGCTATCGGCCTGAAAGTTCACAGAATATCGGTATCGGCTCTAAAAAAAAATCAATATCGTTCGATCCCTATATCCTACACAGACAGATATGTGCTCAAGATTCCAAAGCTGCCAGCAGAACAGTAACCAGTCGGACTAATTTCTGAAAACAGGAACCATCAGAGTCTGTTGCTCTTTTTAACATTGCAGATGATCCTATACCTTCTTGAGTTTTCTATTTACTTACTTAAGTTGGAATAAAATAATTTAAGAAATTATTCCCTGCTTTTTTATTCAGATTAACTGAAATGTATAATGAATCCACGGTGGGCATTAAAAGGGATCTCTTCAGCAACCTCTCTGAATTTCAAAAATCCCTCGAAGGAGATCAATCTGCTAGAAATCGGCTGCAGCACAAATGCCAACTTCAAATTCTACCCAAATGGCTGCAAAATAACCTGCCTCAACCTGAACCTAAATTTCCAATCATATTTGAGCAAAAGCCAAGCAGAAAGTGACCATGTGAAGTTTGAAAGTTTTGTGGTGGTTTCAGCAGAGAGCATGAGCCCGATACCTAATGCCTCCATGAATGTGGTGGTCTGCACCCTGCTGGTGTGTTCAGTACCAAACACCCCGAAGGTGCTGGACGAGGTGTGGAGAGTACTTAGGCCTGTAAGTTGTACATTATTTATTGTTACTGTAGCTATATATGTGCCTGGTAACAGTAACAGGCTGCCATAGCTCTGTTGCTGATCTGTAATCAAACACACAAAATTTTATCCTCGCACTTGAACTCCCACTACTTTTGGGCAGCAGCAATGGCTTTAGTGTTCATTAGCACAAAAACATTACAATAAATAAATAAAAGCTACCTGCACCTTATCCCTGTGCACACTTCAATAGTAGGAGATTTCTAGTACTTCTCAAATGGCTGTTAAATGGCAGGAGAATACAAACTGCATGAAGTGTTATGAAGACATAATTTCTCATGTTCTTTGTGTCAGCATGACTTGCAGTGTGGCAATAATCCCACCAAGATTCAGACCGTATTCAGTTAAGTTGTAAATGTCTTACATAACACAAAATTTGAGCCTTTAGGTGAAGATTTAGAAAGTGCTGATGGCAACTTGGAACCCAGGTAGCAAAGGTGGGAAGTTATTTTTCTACTCTATCTGAAGTTAATCAAGCCCAGTGGACATTTCACCCTAGATAGAGTGAAAAATGTCACCTCTTTACACCCTGTTCCAAATTATTATACAAATTATATTTTTCTCATTTACCTAAATATCTGATGTAAATAAGTCAGCATAATTCTCATGTTATCAACTATTAAGAGTACAACAAACCTCCTAATGATAACAGTATTTAAAACATAAAAAACTTACAATGCACTGTTCCAAATTATTATGCACAGTAAGTTTCAAAACACTTTATATGTTCTAAAGAACTGAAAATTGTCATTTGTTGTGTTTGCAGCATATTTACTGTAATCAAGAGCTATTTCAATGAAACTTATAACAACATTTTAACTTTTTAAACATTTTAACAGGTCACGTTATATTTTAACTTAGGACCCCTTATTTGATAGCAGCTTCACAAGTCTTGCATCCATTGAACTTGTGAGTTTTTGGACAGTTTCTGCTTGAGTTTGAGGACCCCTGCCTTACAGGATATTTAGTGCAGCAGACAGGGATGCCATGTGTTCAGAAAATGAGAATCACAGAGGTTTATTATATTTGTTTATTTATAAAATATTTTACCAGGATGGATACAAGCTATATATGTAAAGGTTTGCCTGGCTTGTTGATCCTACTTAAGCACTCCCCCATTTACCTGCATCACTGTGGTTTCAGACGTTCGGCAGGTGATCACTTCCGGTTTTGCTACTTCCGGGTCACGATCCTGTCACTTCTGGTTCACGGTCTGTGCGGTCCACGGTCAGCAAGCTGCAGAATTCACACACACAGACGCCGCATTTAGAGACCACCCAAGGTCTACTCATTTGCCGGCTGTTTTGTTTACTTCTCCCACGCAGAAGAAGCTCCTCTTACTTGAAGCTACATGTACAAACGGCTATGAACACGCTCTAATTACCAGGAATACTACTGTGTTACAATACTACTGTGTTAAACAAGCTCTGAGACCAATTCATCACAAATATTACCTACTGATAAACTAATTCCCAATGTGGCAAAGCTATTTTGATCTCTTACTCAGACATTACTGGACATTCTGCCCTTTTGCACATGTTTTAACATAGGGCAGGCTCAGCTAGTATACATCACTTATATGGGGGATTTTATACTGAAAGACAGATTATGACAATTACCAGATTTTACTTATAACATGACGTAAAGTCATGATTTTATTAATGACACGGAGGCGAGTATTATGCTATCTCTTTCTTACTTTATTCCTCAGCAGCAAAGAGTAATATAAAACTGAAAGAGAAAAAATGTAAATATGAAATATAATAACAGATACAACCAGATCTGCCTAGTAACAGGGCAGCCAATCAGCTTAGTAGAAACAGTCCATAAATGTCTTGCTTAGTACTTCCACTTCCTCTTCTTTGCCTTCTGAACCGAAGACCCAAACCAAATATCCACATCAGGAAAGAACCATCTCCAACAAGGTAGACGTCATCACAACGAAATCAACCTGTAAAACAGAGAAATAGTAGGTAAAATTCAAACTCCGGATCTGAATGTAACATATCATGACAATCTGGCCTGTAGGACTATATACGCCAACTATCGTAAAACACATAAGCAAACAGTAAATAGACCCCACTATACGTCATAAATCAAGAGAAAAACCGTGAACACTTTTTTTTTGAGGTAAAAGATCCCCCCCGATTGAACCATAAGTGTAGAACCCGGTGCCCTGGCATTCTCCAGGAGTCTTGTAGTAGCCTGCGGAACGTCCGTGACACACCAGGGTCCCCCGAAATCAACCAAGCCGTGAGCTGGAGCAGGTCCTGGTCCACCAATTCGTGTGAGTTCCCATCCGGGTCTAGAAGCACCACTGGTCGCATCTTGATCATCCGTGGGCAATCCGTCGCCATCTCCAAGAGACGCGGGAACCAAGGCTGAGTCTGCCATAGGGGAACTATCACCACCAACGTGCACTCTTGTCTGGACAAGTACGCCAGCGTCCGAGAGATCTGGTTGAAAGGGGGAAACGTAAAGTGACGACCCCGAGGCCATGTCTGCAGGAACGCATCCACCGCCGTGGCTGATGGATCCAGTCTCCAACTGAAGTATTGGGGTAGTTGAGCATTCAGTCTGGATGCGAACAAGTCCAGTTGTAACGGGCCCCATAGTTGAGCTATCTGTCGAAAGATCGAAGGCAGCAGGTGCCAATCTCCTGAGTCTTTCAAGTATCGCGAATTCCAATTCGCCCATTTGTTGTCCAAGCCAGGGATGTGTTCGGCCGTAACCGACACCGCGCTGTGGAGGCAAAACTGCCAGAAGTCCTTCGCCAGGTTCGCCAGTTGTTTTGATTTCGTGCCACCTAGGTTATTTATATATCTGACCGCGGACACATTGTCCATGCGCAGAAGGACGCAGCAGTTTCCCAGAGTTGGAGACAGGCTGCGAATAGCGAATGATCCCGCCAGCAATTCCAGACAGTTTATGTGTAGTGTCGATTCGATTTCGGACAATCTGCCACCTGTGGAGACATTTCCACACGGAGCGTCCCAACCATGCAGGCTGGCATCCGATTCTATCACCATATCCGGAGCGGTACCGAAGATTGCTCGACCATTCCATGCCTTCATACGGTCCAACCACCATAGTTCCTCCTTGGAGTCTCTGTTCAGGCGTAGTTCGCTTTCATACGAACTGCCTGAGCAAAGGTGGGATCCCTTCAGACGTTGCTGAATGGAGGAGGCCAAAAGGCCAATCACCCTCGCCAGTCGTCATACGGAGAGAGAGGGGGTCTGTAGTGTACGTCTTATTTCCTTCTTCATAGCCTTTAGCTTGACTTCTGGAAGGAACAAGAACTGGGCGACCGAATCGACTTCGAAACCCAGAAATTCTATTTTCTGCGTTGGGGTCACCATGGATTTTTCCCAATTTATGAGAAAACCTAAGTTTTCCAGAAGATCCACCGCCCTGCTCAGATGCGGTAGAAGTTGGTCGGGGGACGCGGACATAATCAGTATGTCGTCCAGGTAAATAATCATGCGTACTCCCCGAGACCTGAGGAACGCCACCACCGGTTTCATCACCATTGTGAAGCACCAAGGTGCGGAAGAGAGTCCGAAGGGCAGACAGGTAAACCTCCATCGGCGTCCTTGCCACGTAAAGTACAATAAGTCCCAGTGTTCCTCTGCCATTGGTATAGTCAAGTATGCCTCTTTGAGGTCTAGTTTGACCATACAATCCCCTTGCCGAAGCAGATCTCTGAGGCAATGTATGCCTTCCATCTTGAAGTGATGGTAACGAAGGAATCCGTTGAGTCGTTTGAGATTGATAACCGGCCGAACTCCTCTGCCTTTCTTGGCGACGAGGAACAGGTTGCTTAGAAATCCCGGATGCTCGTACGGGACTTCCTGTATTGCCTGTTTGGCAAGAAGTTCCGAGATCTCCTTGGTAATCAACCCAGACTGCTCTTCCGGCAACCTCAGTTCCTGAGGCGTAACCACCTGGACAGGGGGAGATAAAAGATCTAGGCAAAAATCTTTGATCGTATTTAGAACCCACACATCTGTGGTGATCATGGCCCACATGTCGAGAAACAAAGCCAATCTGCCCCCCACACTTGCCCGGAGAGAAATACATTCCTGGGTACTCCTGGGTAAGGGCGTCTGTATGAACAGTGACGATGAAACTGTCCCCATGGCAGAGGCCAGTGCCCTCTGCATAGTAGAGTTAATAAGGGCCTGGAACTCTTGAGAGGGGGTGAGTCCCACCTCACCTGAGACAGGGGCCTGAAAGGCTTCCATACTTGGATAACTGGGACTGCCAGAACCATCACCCCTAGCCTGCATGATAGTCAGGAGGGTAGTATAAACTTGTGGGAAAAAGGGGATATGTCCCTTTAAATATATGCAGCGCAATAAACACCCACAAGAACTATGGCAGCCAGGGACACCAGTATCAGTATATATTTCAGAGCAGGAAAAACGATGGAACCCTACACCTACAGTACAGGGGATGAGTAACCCACAAAAGCACAATACCTGTAAAAAAACAAAGGGAAGGGGAGCCGACCCGCCGGAACCGCCAGCAACCACGTGTGTGAGTGAGAGGGAAGATGGCCGCCGCATGCAGAGCACGCCGCGGGCACCAAGCTCCTCCCCCTCCAATGGCCGGGAAGCGCGTGGAACACACGCGGCCGGGGAAACACCCTCACACCAGCGGGCGCGAGGGGGAGGCTGAGCGGGTCGGAGCCAAACGCGGCCGCACACGCGGTCGCGAGGGGAGGGAGGGCGGTCAGGGAGCACTGCAGCTGCCGAGATAACTTCCCCTGTGATCCGCGGCCCCTGTCTGTGCTAACTAAAGGTACAGCACAGGCAGGGAGCCAGAAAAAACGCAGGGGAAGAAAAACTGAAATACCACCCCCAACTCTTTTTCTCTCCCTTAAAGTTTGTGATTTGAGTGTTACTGGCTTTTCTAGTCTAGGCTGTCACTAGTACAACGTTCAGGCTTCTTTGCCTTAGTCTCAGTGGTCCCGTGAGGCCAACCCATTTCCTCCACGATAGAGGATATTCACCCCTCGGGCCAAATCATAGTTAGCCGCCTCGCACGGTCGCATAGAGAGGGCCTCCCTTGTTACTCCCTTTCTATCTTATGCTTTTAGTTGTCATCGAGAGGCCAACTCCCCGCCACAACGTTTCAGTGGCAGCAATTCCCTCGCGCTACTCGATAAATGGAGCCTCTCAAGCCGCTTGGCATCTAGTAGGGCCTCACCTGTCACCACACTTAGGAAATAGTTTTGCCACTTGGCATTAGTTAGCCAGCCAGTAACCAGTATGGTACATTTGCAGATTATGTCTTGACTGTTTTCTTTTAGTATGTCCCAGCTACCCGAAGATACAGACAATTTGTCTCTCCCCAGTTCTCCGGTCAGATCCTTGTCACCTTCACGAAAAGGCGACATTGGTTGTCCAACTTCTATAAGATCATGGACCATCCCTCGTATTACTGTGGAACTTTGTAGACGCAGTATTCCTTTTCCTGCCACTGCCAGAAAAGCTGAGCTGTTCAAGCTAATGCGGACTAACACCGATAACTCAGGGACGGGAGAGGGGACAAGTGGTCCAGGCAACTCAGACCTTCATGCCATGATTGCTTCACTAGTTGCATCTATGGGCAAGGTCAACGATAGACTTGATAGGATCGAGGCTCGGAGCCCTCCTGTTATGTCTTCTATGCCCTTGGCTACTGTACTCCCGAGGCGGCTAACTATGATTTGGCCCGAGGGGCGAATATCCTCTACTGTGGAGGAAATGGGTTGGCCTCACGGGACCACTGAGACTAAGGCGAAGAAGCCCGAATGTTGTACTAGTGACAGCCTAGACTAGAAAAGCTGGATGGGTGTGTGTTGGGACCTTTTCAGGGGCCAACATTTTCCAATTGGAGAACCAGTCCTATAGGATTAGTCACCGGGAAATCCTCAATGCGTTTAAATTACTACCCATAGGCCCGTCGCTATGGCATCTGCATGTCTGAAATTGAAAGGTTTCTATTATTTTTTTACAAGGCTTACCTTCAGGTCAAAAAAGCAACCCAAAAATATTTGATAGCTTTGCCGAGACTTTATGTTGGCTCCTGTTGAACAATTGCAGATGCCATGCGGTAATACATTAGCTATACGACTTTCTGTTCATGGAGAATAATTCCTCTCCTCCCAGTGATCTAACTACGGCCATCTTGTATTTTCATTCCTTGGGGGTGCCAGTTTCTACCAAGAAAACAGAAGGCCCTAACACATAAGTTAATTTCTTGGGTATCCTGCTGGATTCACTGAGCCTCCCCTCAGGCATAATTGATGGTATCCTACAAAACATAAACGACTTTCTGCATAATAGGACATGCAATCGAAAGGAATTGCAATCTTTGTTGGGCTCACTAAATTTTGCAATACGTATCATTCCGCAAGGTAGAGCCTTTATTTCTAGACTCTTTTGTCTTCTTCCTCAATTGCCAAATAACTTTAGCCCTATTTGCCTAGATTCACAAGCTTCTGCTGATTTATTAATGTGGCGCAAATTCTTGTTGCAATGGAATGGCAGAAGTATGTTTTTACCACAATTGTCTATCTATTCTCCTGTCATTTGGACGGATGCTGCAGCATCAACAGGTTTTACTGTTTGGCAATGAGTGGCTCTGGGATGGTTGGCCAGAGAAGGTTCAGCACATCAAAGGGTTCTCACGCACCTCAGCCTTATTCGAGGTATACGCTATCGTTGCAGCAGCCGTGGTATGAAGTCAGTCCAACAACCTAGCTACCTGCCACATCATAAACAAGGGACGTTCCTCATCTCTGACGATCACGACATTCATGAGAAGACTGACCTGGCTGACTGCCTGTAATCAGTTTTATTTGGTGTGTTGTCATGTACCAGGGATCTATAATACTGCAGCTGACAAATTGTCTTGCTTTGAATTCCAGGCCTTCAGAGACACGTTAACCGCGGCCTCCGCAACAGCCACTGCAGTACTGTGTTTTCAGAAACTTGTAATGGACTAAAAGAATTGGCAAGGCATAGTCTCGCCTTGGCTAGTTTAGCCCTATCTGAAAACACTAAACTGTCCTACAACAGAGCCTTCAAACTGTATAAGAGATTTATGTTAGAACATAACTTGGTTCAGTTTTTTACCATTTCAACACTGGTAGCTTTTGCATCCTATTTTCATCTCAAACTCAAACTATCACACAACACCATTACATTATATTTAACCGGCATCCAACACCACATGTACACCTTATACCCAGATAACCCTAGTTTTTTTTATCATCTTACCCCATTAAAAACATACTAAAAGGCATACAGAAAATCAGTACCACTCCTCCAACCACAAGATTACAAATACATAAACAGTTATTTAAGGACATGTCTGACTTATTGGATACTACCCCGTTTGAACATACTACAAATCTAGTAATCAAAACAGCCATTTATTTTGCTTTTTACAGCTTTCTTTGCGAATTACTATACATGGTAATAAATACGCACAAGACTGCCTCAAAAGTTCCTATCTCATTAAACGACAAGATCACTATATCTTGTCCTTACCCGTTACTAAAACAAGCCAGCTTGGTAAAGTAGTGCATATAAAAATACATGGATTTCAAGATCAGAGACAACATGAGTTTACTTCAGGGAGATCATGCCAAACTAATCTTACAGATTTTTTCGATTGGGTAACTAAACTAATAGATCAGGGCGGTGCAGTAGAAATTGCTTACCTAGATTTCATTAAGGCTTTTAACACTGTTGCACATAGAAGGCTTATCAATAAATTGCAATCTTTAAGTTTGGATTCCAATATTATTGAATGGGTAAGGCAGTGGCTGAGTGACAGGCAACAGAGGGTAGTAGTCAATGGAATATTTTCGAAGCTTGGGCTTGTCACCAGTGGGGTACCTCAGGGATCTGTACTTGGACCCATTCTCTTTAATATTTGTATTAGTGATATTGCAGAAGAACTTGATGGTAAAGTATGTCTTTTTGCTGATGATACTATGATATGTAACAGGGTTGATGTTCCAGGAGGGCTAAGCCAAATGGCAAATGATTTAGGTAAACTAGAAAAATGGTCAGATAAGTGCAAGATAATGCATATTGTAAAACCCCAAGGGCAGAGTACAGAATATTTGATAGAGTCCTAACCTCAACATCTGAGGAAAGGGATTATTTCTGATGACTTAAAGGTAGGCAGACAATGTAATAGAGCAGCAGGAAATGCTAACAGAATGCTTGGTTGTATAGGGAGAGGTATTAGCAGTAGAAAGAGGGACGTGCTCATGCCATTGTACAGAACACTGGTGAGACCTCACTTGGAGTATTGTACGCAGTACTGGAGACCGTATCTTCAGAAGGATATTGATACTTTAGAGAGAGTTCAGAGAAGGGTTACTAAACTCGTTCATGGATTGCAGGATAAACCTTACCAGGAAAGGTTAAAGGATCTTAACATGTATAGTTTGGAGGAAAGACGAGACAGGGGGGATATGATAGAAACATTTATATACATAAAGGAAATCAACACAGTAAAGGAGGAGACCATATTTAAAAGAAGAAAAACTACCGCAACAAGAGGACATAGTTTTAAATTAGAGGGGCAAAAATAATATCAGGAAGTATTGCTTTACTGAGAGGGTAGTGGATGCATGCAATAGCCTTCCAGCTGAAGTGGTAGAGGTGTTTAAGCATGCGTGGGATAGGCATTAGGCTATCCAAACTATAAGATAAGGCCAGGGACTAATGAAAGTATTTGGCAAATGATTTAGGTAAACTAGAAAAATGGTCAGAGTTGTGGCAACTGACATTTAATGTGGATAAGTGCAAGATAATGCATCTTGGATGTAAAAACCCAAGGGCAGAGTACAGCATATTTGATAGAGTCCTAACCTCAACATCTGAGGAAAGGGATTATTTCTGATGACTTAAAGGTAGGCAGACAATGTAATAGAGCAGCAGGAAATGCTAGCAGAATGCTTGGTTGTATAGGGAGAGGTATTAGCAGTAGAAAGAGGGAAGTGCTCATACCATTGTACAGAACACTGGTGAGACCTCACTTGGAGTATTGTACACAGTACTGGAGACGTATCTTCAGAAGGATATTGATACCTTAGAGAGGGTTCAGAGAAGGGCTACTAAACTGGTTCATGGATTGCGGGATAAAACTTACCAGGAAAGGTTAAAGGATCTTAACATGTATAGCTTGGAGGAAAGACGAGACGGGGGGATATGATAGAAACTTTTAAATACATAAAGGGAATCAACACAGTAAAGGAGGAGACCATATTTAAAAGAAGAAAAACTACCGCAACAAGAGGACATAAATTAGAGGGGAAAAATAATATCAGGAAGTATTACTTTAGAGGGTAGTGGATGCATGGAATAGCCTTCCAGCTGAAGTGCTAGAGGTTAACACAGTAACGGAGTGGGATAGGCATAAGGCTATCCTAACTATAAGATAAAGCCAGAGACTTTCTAAGTATTTAGAAAATTGGGCAGACTAGATGGGCCGAATGGTTCTTATCTGCCGTCACATTCTATGTTTCTATATCACATATTATCCTACTTCAAACAAATGGTGCTCAGTAAAAGTGCTGGATACATATCTCCAATCATTACCGCCTCAGTCTGACATCCAGCTGCTAGTCCTACACAAAGCTGTTTTAATAACAGCAAAATTCATGCAGTACTTATGCATATTACTGACCAGACTAGGTCTGAACGCTAGCAATTTTTCTGGGCATACTTTTCGGATAGGTGCAGCCTCCACGGCCTCTAGTCATGATATTCCAGTACACGTAATTAAGTCCTTGGGCCAGTGGAAGTCATCAGCATTTGCTTTGTATATACCTCAACCTGTGTTAGAAATGAGGTCTGCCTTTGTTAAATTGTCATCTTGAGGTATTTTCTTTGCTTCATCTATGCAATAAATATTTATTTGGCAAGACATTGCTAATTTTTGCCCTCTTTATTACAGGCCTACCGCATACGTCGGTTTCGGCACACTTCAACCGACTTGTTCATATCTATAATTTACACCATGCTATACATACGTTTACGTTAAAGAATAGCACCGAACACAAATATATATATATATATATATATATATATATATATACACACACGTATATAAATGTAATACATAACAGGTAATAAATATATTCAACCATGACAGGTGGATTCTGTGCTGAGGTATATTGCCATAGATCTCTTAAAAGATGTCCCTGAGGTTATTCCATAATTGCGGTGCTCTGGAGGAAAAGGAAGAACAAGCCACTTTATCTTTGTATTGCGGTGTGCTAAATATCGTGCTAGTACTGGATCAGAGGTTATAGGAGCTGGGAACATTCGGGGAGAGCATTCTACTTAGGTAGGGTGGGAGCTTTCCAGAAATGCTCTTATGCACAAGGCTGGAAAGATGAAGAGTGCTTCGGGATTCTAGCGACAGCCAGTTTAGCTCTTTTAACATGTCACAGTGGTGGGTAAAGTAATTACATTCTAGTACAAAAAGGCATATCAAATTATATAACGTATTACGTTTATTAAGGTTGGTTTGCGGTGCGGATGCATAAACTACATCCCCATAATCAATGACCGGCATTAGCATTTTTTTCCCACTATCTGTTTCCTTACTGTAGGGCTTAGGCAGGATTTGTTTCTGTACAGGGCACCTAGTTTTAAGTAAAGTTTTGAAGAGATTTTTTTCAATGTGAAGGCCAAAAAATAGATTGAGGCCTAGCAACATACCTAGATATTTAAAAGAGCAGACTGCTGTCAGTTTGCTATTTGAATTTGTTGTGATACACAATTGTTGATTTAGCAGTTTACCTAATTTAGGTACAGTTCCAAAGATCATTGTAACAGTTTTGTCAGTGTTTAGGAAGAGTTTGTTATCCACTATATACAGATTTTCTTTCCGTGCATCTCCCATCACCCTCAGTTTGCCCTTAATCAGCAGGCAAGTATAATATCCTCCTGACTGCTACTGCCATGAAATTATGTCAGTGAAAGGGGTTCATGTACTGGGCATCTAGCTTTGAGATGTGTAACTACTTCTCTCACCCCCTTAAACACAGCCCTTATCCCAGCACACACACACACAATATCACCTACAACAATTCGCAGGATCAATCCATCTCTTACCTGCTGCTGCCATGTTATGCCACATCATTTCTTTCCTGCTGCTGGTAGCCTGTACCACATCATTTCTTTCCTGTTGCTCCTCGCCAGTGCCACTTCATCTCTTACTTGCTATTGCCTACCAATGCCTCTTCATCTCTTACCCGCAACAAGTGGCTTATGGGGAGACCCATCAGTACAATTTTGCCCAGAGACAAAGAGGCACACATAGGTGCTTGGGGACTACAAAAAGAGACAAAAAGAGGCTGGGGGGACAAAGACACACACAGTGGGGCTGGGGTTGGACAAAAGCACAGACAGTGGGGCTGGGGGGACAAAGACACACAGAGGGGCTGGGGATGACGACAAAGACACAGAGGTTGCTGGGGTACAAATACACAGAGGGTCTGGGGGAACACAGAGAAGATTGGGGGTTGCAAATACATACACCTGGAAGTTGGGAGGACAGAAAGACACACAGAGGGTCTGGGTTGGACAAAGAGATACATAGAGGGTCTGGGGGGGGCAAAGAGTCCCACAAAGGCTCAAGTTGGGGAAAAAAGTAACACACAAAGGGGCTGTGGGAAGAAAGAGACCCTCAAAGTTGACAATTTTTATTTGGGGGGTGGTGCAAGAAGCTGGTCTTGTCTAGGGCGCAAAATAGTCTTGCACCGGCCCTGCAAGCACACTTCCTGTATTTAAAAACTCAAATTATTCACAAATACCAACTCTATATATATATATATATATATATATAAAAGCACACCTACATTTAATCACAAACACTACACACAAGTACATAAGTACATAACTACAATGGCAACAGTACATAAAATAAATTGCACCACTAAATGCACACACATACTCTATACAGAAACACGTTTACATTCAAATGCACAAACACTGCTCACAAATATACCCCTGCAAGAATGATCAAATGGTAGATGTCTCTTATATACCAGCTGGCATAGCATCGTGGGAGTTGTACAACAGATGGGGATCTTTCTTTTCGCCATTCTTTCTTGCACCAGGGCCCTCTCTACATTAGTTCCGCCACTGTATCTTGCTCACAGCATTCACACATTCATGTCTCTCCAGGGGGCCTGGCTGCGACCGGTTTGCCCGCTGGCCATGTGGTGCAGCCCAACCGCCTGGGCTGCACTGAAGGTGCCCATTGGGGCACTTCCTCCCAGCTTATACAGAGCCGCAAGTGAGGAAGTGGAGCAGATGCGCGGGAGAGGAGAAGGGAGTCAGAGTGGGAACATCAGCTTGAGACAGCCACTGGACCCCAGGAAAGTCACCCTTCTGCACCTAAAGGTAGGAACCAGGATGGTGACGGAAGCATTTTGCATGTGTTTGTGTATCTGTATGTCAGTGTGTGCCCTATGTATCTGTATGTGTGTCACTGTCTGTATTCTGTGTATCCGAGTGTTTGTCATTAAGTGTCTGTGTGTCTGTATGGGTGTCTGTATATCTGTATCAGTGTTTGTATCTGTAGGAGTGTCATTCTGTGTGTATATGTGTTTGTATGTCTATGCATTTGCATGTGTGTATCTGTGCGTCTGTATCTGTATGTGTGTCTGTGTATCTGCATGTGTCAGTGTGTGTATCTGTGCGTCTGTATATGTGTATCCGTGTATGCATCTGTATGTGTTATACGGTGTGTATCTGCATGCATGTCAGTGTGTGTTTGTGTTTATCTGCGTGTTTCAGTGTATGCACCTGTGTGACTGTGTATCTGTCACCCCTATGAACTCTGTCACCCCCTTCGCCCTGCCACATTCACAATAACTCCCCCAATCCTATCACTCACCTATGCCATACTCACCTTCCATCGTTTTGTCATACTCACCCTATCACACTCACCTCCAATCCTATCACACTCATTCTCCATCACTCTGTCACACTTGTTTACTTTCACCCTGCCACACTCACCCTATCACATTAAACACCTTATTCTGTCATAATCATTCCCCCCAACCATGCCACGCTCACCCTGGGGTTTCTAGTTATGCCTCTGATTGTGTGGTAATATTTTCAGGAGGTGGGGTTTTAGTTTGCAGGTCTAGGGCAGTATTTTATTCTTAGACCCAGGCAACATAGTGTAAGGTAGTTTTAACCTGTGTTTTCATGAGTGAAAGCAGAAGACATCTCTCACTTTTTAATGTGCTTATGAAACTCTGGAAACCACAAAAAGAACAATAAACCGCAATGTGAAGGTGTTATCTGAACCACACCAGAGGACAACAACTATTGCTCAACACAGGTATGGGTGTAGCTGGATTTTATGTACAGCATCCTTGCTTACTGCTCCAAGATTACGCTTTGTAAACCTACATTGCCTGTAATTAGTTCACTCCTCATGTCTTACTTTAAGAGCTGGTGTTGACCGAGTTAGAGTGTGTTATAAATTGCAGGGATTATCTGAGATTCTCACACCAACGGGAGAGTTGTATAGTTGGGAGTTTCTCCCATACACGGAGGGGGGAAAATAAAACTAGCTCTACCAGGTGTAGCAGATTTACCTGATCCATGTGCCTGCACAAGCCAAATGCTACACGCTGCTGCACGGCCTAAACAGCAAAATAGCATTACATTTCTTAGCATTCGGCACCAGCGAACCGTTCCTCCTCTTGGTTCACGCAGGCCGAATATAACACAGCCGCTGCTTTCCTGCATTATCCTAGACTCTACACTCTTGTCTTTTATTAGTTTGAATCAGGGGTCAAGTCCTGGGGGAAAAAGTGTGGGAACTCACCCAAGATTCCCGCCCCCCCTTAAAAAAAATTTTTTTTTACACTCCTATGCATATAGTGCAGTGCAGGGTGTGTATAATGAATGTAGTGTGTTAGTAGTGAGTGCAGAGTGTGTGTAATGAATGTAGTGTGTTTGTTGTGAGTGCAGGGTGTGTATAAGGAATGCAGTGTGTTTGTAGTGAGTGCAGAGTATGTATAATGAATGTAGTGTATTTGTAGTGAGTGCAGTGTGTATAATAAATGTAGTGTTTGTAGTGAGTGCAGAATGTGTATAATGAATGTAGTGTGTGTAGTAAGTGCAGTGTGTATAATGAATGTAGTGTGTTTGTAGTGAATGCAGTGTGTATAATGAATGTAGTGTGTTTGTAGTGAGTGCAGAGTGTGTATAATGAATGTAGTGTGTTTGTAGTGACTGCGGTGTGTATAATGAATGCAGTGTTTGTAGTGAGTGCAGTGTGTATAATGAATGCAGTGTGTTTGTAGTGAGTGCAGTGTGTATAATGAATGCAGTGTATTTGTAGTGAGTGCAGAGTGTGTATTATGAATGCAGTGTATGTAGTGTGTTTATAATGAATGTAGTGTGTAGATGAATGTAGTGTGTAGAATGAATGCAGAGTGTGTATAGTGAATGCAGTGTGTATAGTGCTTGTAGTGAGTGAAGAGTGTGTATAGTGAGTGCAGAGTGTGTGCTGGATGATGTGTGTGTGTGTGTGCTGGATGATGTGTGTGTGTGTGTGTTGGATGGTGTGTGCGCACTGGATGATGTGTGTGTGTGTGTGTATGCTGGATGATGTTTGTGTGTGTGTGTTGGAAGATGTGTGTGTATGCTGGATGATGGGGGGGAAGCGTTTTTTTTTTAACTTCATGTGTATTTTTTTATTTTATTCCCCCCTCCCTGCTTCTTACCTTGTCAGGGAGGGGGAGATCGCATGGTGGTCCGGTGGAGGGAGCCAGCCGCTGCACACAGGGGCCATCACATGCTGTGTTCCCTCTCCAGGTTTAACTCTCGCGAGACTCGCCTGTGCGGAGCATTGCCTGCTCTGACAGCCGCGGGTCTCGCGAGAGTTAGAGCTGGAGAGGGAACACAGCGTGTGATGGCTCCTGTGTGCAGATAGCAGGGCAGGTCCTGCAGGACAGTTAACGGGAACGGCGTTCCTGCTTTGGAAAAAGTGTAGGAACGCCGTTCCCATGCCTTCCTGCAGGACTCGAGCCCTGGTTTGAATGTCATGATGTCACTCCCCCTTAAAGTGACCACTTTATACAGGCAATCCCGTTATCAGTCATATTGGAATCGCAGAGATGGCATGGATCAGAACATGTAAGCCTATATAATGCTAATTTGGGCCCTCATTCAGTGTCCTATAATGGTTTCTGCTTTGATACATGTTTAGTGCTTATAGTAAGTCTCCTTGATGTTTTGATATTGACCTGGGCTTGTATTTGACTTTGCGTTTTTCTGGTATCCTGTCCCAGCTTATTTCTGAAATCCTTACGCGGCCAGGTTATTCCTGTTGTTGTTTATTCCAACCATAACAACCGACCTTGTTCCATCGCTTTCTAGTCTGTATATGGAAATATATATTTTTTTCCCTATAACTTTATACCAATTTATTTCTGGAGTGCAGGCACAGAACTACCTAGAAGCTGCCAAAAATGTTTAAACAGGTTCTTGGCAGCAAACTGGATTTTATAACCTTTTGTTATCTTTCCTTTTTGACTTCAGACAGGAAGGATATGGATATTAACCCTCCACTTTTTTCATCTGTACAAAAAGATGAGCTAATAAGCTTCTATGCATTATAACAATAATTTTAACCCCTTAACCCTTAAGGACGGAGCCAAATGTACACGTTGTGAACCAAAAAAATGTAAACAAAACCTGGCATTTGCGCTACATGTCTGTCCAACCGTAATTCACCTCTTTCATAGTAAATGCACCCACCCTTATTATATATCATTTTATTCAGGGGAAACAGGGCTTTCATTTAATATCAAATATTTAGCTATGAAACAATTTAATATGAAAAAAATGGGAGAAAATAAAAATTTTTTGACATGACAGTCAATGTCATAATACTGTTTGCTTTTACTGCAATAAAATACACATATTTGTATTCAGCAAAGTCTCACCTGTAAGACAGTACCCCCTATGTACAGGTTTTATGGCGTTTTGGGAAGTTACAGGGTCAAATATAGCACGTTACATTTGAAATTGAAAATTACCAGATTGGTTACGTTGCCTTTGAGACTGTATAGTAGCCCAGGAATGAAATTTACACCCATAATAGCATACCATTTGCAATAGTAGACAACCCAAGGTATTGCAAATGGGGTATGTCCAGTCTTTTTTAGTAGCCATTTGGTCACAAACACTGGCCAAAGTTAGCGTTAGTATTTGTTTGTGTGTGAAAAATGCAAAAAACACCAATTTTGGCCAGTGTTTGTGACTAAGTGGCTACTAAAAAAGACTGGACATACCCTGTTTGCAATACCTTGGGTTGTCTACTATTGCAAATGGTATGCCATCATAGGGGTAATTTTCATTCTTGGGCTACCATAGGGTCTCAAAGGCAACGTAACCAATCTGGCGAATTTTAATGTGAAAAAAATGAAACGCAAGCCTTATATTTGACGCTGTAACTTTTGAAAACACCATAAAACCTGTACATGAGGGGTACTGTTGTACTCGGGAGACTTCGCTGAACACAAATATTTGTGTTTCAAAACAGTAAAAAGTATCGCAGCAATAATATCGTCCGTGTAAGTGCTGTTTGTGCGTGAAAAATGCAAAAAACGTCACCTTTACTGGCGATATCATCGTTGTAATACATTTTACTGTTTTGAAACACTAATATGTGTTCAGCGAAGTCTCCCGAGTAGAACAGTACCCCCCATGTACAGGTTTTATGGTGTCTCGGAAAGTTATAGGGTTAAATATAGTGCTAGCAAATTAATTTCCCTTTACTTTCGGCATGGGTTGTCAGGCAGGTCCTGCTAATTGTAATTAATTAAGATACCTAATTATGTAAAAATATTACATAAATATATATGTAGAATTAATATGTTTATATATACGTATGTGTATATATATGTATATATCTATATAATTTTTTAAAAATATTTTTATTTATATATAGCTATATATATATATATATATATATAGTGATATATACGTATATATTTATGTATATAGATATATATATTATTTCATTCTACGTTTATTTTGATATATATATATATATATATATATATATATTAATTTCACAATACAGTTAGAACGAAATAACACACATCTATATATTTTTTAATTATTTCTTTTTAATAATTTTTTTAATTTAATTTTTTAACGTATTTACATATTTAATTTTTTTATATTATATATAAATATATATAACAATAATTATATATATATTTAACCAGTATCAGTCTACGTGTAATTTGATATTAATATATATATATATATATATATAGTTATATATATATATATTAATAGTAAAATACACCTAGACGGTGTACGTGTGTGTATGTATATGTGTATATATATACTTAGATCATATATATATATATTATATATATATATATAATATATATATATATGATCTAAGTATATATATATTTTTTTTACACTAATACATTTTATTTTCAGCCAGCAGGGGGACCACCTGTCATTACAGGCAGCCCCCCTGCTGGCAATGCAGGAGGCAGCCTACCCGGCCATGTGATTGTGGGGTCCTCGCTAAGACCCCACTCTCACATGGCCGCGGAGCACCGGAGGAGAAGGATCTGCCGCAGGGGGGCTCCCTGGGTAACCGGGTAAGTTAACAAAAACCGGAGGGCGTACAATTACGCCCGGCGGCGTTTAGAGCCGCCTAAAATAGGGCGTAATTGTACGTCCTCCGGTCAGAAGGGGTTAAGTATTCTTCCTGGCTGTACATAAATACATTTCATTATGTATTTCTGTATTATATATAATTTTATCATCATTTTTGTCATCATGAGATACATTAGAGTCATGTCTACAAATGCTCGCAGTTTAGGGAATAAGATCCATGAACTTGTGGCAATAATGGCAACTGATAGTGTAGATTTAGTCGCTGTTACTGAGACATGGTACAATGAGAAAAATGACTGGGACATAGCAATACCAGGGTACTCTTTATATAGGAAAGATAGGGAAGGCAAGAAAGGGGGAGGGTGGCCTTGTATGTGAAGGATAGCATAAAATCTAGCCTAATAAAAGTTAGTGAGGCAAACATAGAGTCCGTTTGGGCTACGTTAGAATTTGGTAATCACACAGTAACTCGTGTAGGTGTGATTTATAGGCCCCCAGGACAAATTGAAGAGTTAGATAATCTACTAGTTGAGGAAATAGCTAAAATGACAATGAAGGGGGAAGTTATCATCATGGGTGACTTTAATCTTCCTGATGCAAATTGGAAAACAAAATAAGCTACTTGTGCCAGGAGCACACATATTCTAAACTACCTACTGGGATTGTCTCTAAAACAAGTTGTTGAGGAACCAACTAGTAAAGAGGCCATACTAGATTTAGTGGTAACAAATGGAGATTTGGTATCAGATGTTACTGTAGGTGAAAGTTTAGGATCCAGTGATCATCAGTCAGTGTGGTTTAATATAAGAACAGTGACTGAGTCACACCACACAAAAACAAAAGTTTTAGACTTTAGAAAAACAGACTTTTCTAAAATTAGAATATGGGTAGAGGAGTCATTATCAGACTGGAGCAATTTAAATGGAGTCCAAGAGAAATGGGATTATTTAAAAGTTGCACTATTGAAGGCAACAGAAAATTGCATTAGGCTTGTCAGTAAAAGCAAAAATTCAAGAAACCACTGTGGTACTCCGCAGATGTGGCCAAAATAGTAAAAAACAAAAAGTTAGCATTTAGTAATTATAAAAAAACCCAGAGTGAGGAAGACAGAATGATCTATAAGATTAGACAGAAAGAGGCTAAGCAAGTTATAAGAGCTTCCAAATCACACACAGAAGAGAAAATAGCACAGTCAGTAAAAAAAGGGGATAAAACATTTTTTAGATACATAAATGAGAAAAGAAAAGTAAAACAAGGATTAGTTAGATTAAAAACAAAAGAAGGAAGGTATGTAGAAGAGGATATAGGTCAGGCTGACTGCCTCAATGAATATTTTTGTTCTGTATTTACAGAAGAAAATGAAGGAAAGGGACCTCAGTTGAGAAAAAGGATAAATGAGTAATTTATTACACGTGAGTTTACAGAGGAAGAGGTTCTATTTCAACTGTCAAAAGTAAAGACAAATAAGTCAATGGGACCTGATGGAATACACCCAAAGCTATTAAAAGAGCTTAGTAGTGTACTAGCAAAACCATTAACAGATTTATTTAACCAATCATTGTTAACAGGAGTAGTCCCAGAAGATTGGAAGTTAGCGAATGTTGTGCCCATTTACAAGAAAGGTAATAGGGAGGAGTCGGGCAACTATAGGCCAGTAAGCCTTACTTCAGTATTGGGGAAAGTGATGGAAACCATGTTAAAGGATAGGATTGATGAACATCTAAAAACACATGGATTTCAAGATCAGAGACAACATGGGTTTACTTCAGGGAGATCATGCCAAACTAATCTTATTGATTTTTTGATTGGGTAACTAAAATTATAGATCAGGGTGGTGCAGTAGACATTGCTTACCTAGATTTCAGTAAGGCTTTTGACACTGTTGCACATAGAAGGCTTATCAATAAACTGCAATCTTTAAGTTTGGATTCAAATATTGTTGAATGGGTAAGGCAGTGGCTGAGTGACAGGCAACAGAGGGTTGTAGTTAATGGAATATATTCGAAGCTTGGACTTGTCACCAGTGGGGTACCTCAGGGATCTGTACTTGGACCCATTCTCTTTAATATTTTATTAGTGATATTGCAGAAGGTCTTGATGGTAAGGTATGTCTTTTTGCTGATGATACTAAGATATGTAACAGGGTTGATGTTCCAGGAGGGATAAGCCAAATGGCAAATGATTTAGGTAAACTAGAAAAATGGTCAGAATTGTGGCAACTGACATTTAATGTGGATAAGTGCAAGATAATGCATCTTGGACGTAAAAACCCAAGGGCAGAGTACAGAATATTTGATAGAGTCCTAACCTCAACATCTGAGGAAAGGGATTTAGGGTGATTATTTCTGATGACTTAAAGGTAGGCAGACAATGTAATAGAGCAGCAGGAAATGCTAGCAGAATGCTTGGTTGTATAGGGAGAGGTATTAGCAGTAGAAAGAGGGAAGTGCTCATGCCATTGTACAGAACACTGGTGAGACCTCACTTGGAGTATTGTACACAGTACTGGAGACCGTATCTTCAGAAGGATATTGATACCTTAGAGAGGGTTCAGAGAAGGGCTACTAAACTGGTTCATGGATTGCGGGATAAAACTTACCAGGAAAGGTTAAAGGATCTTAACATGTATAGCTTGGAGGAAAGACGAGACAGGGGGGATTTGATAGAAACATTTAAATACATAAAGGGAATCAACACAGTAAAGGAGGAGACTATATTTAAAAGAAGAAAAACTACCACAACAAGAGGACATAGTCTTAAATTAGAGGGACAAAGGTTTAAAAATAATATCAGGAAGTATTACTTTACTGAGAGGGTAGTGGATGCATGGAATAACCTTCCAGCTGAAGTGGTAGAGGTTAACACAGTAAAGGAGTTTAAGCATGCGTAGGATAGGCATAAGGCTATCCTAACTATAAGATAAGACTAGGGACTAATGAAAGTATTTAGAAAATTGGGCAGACTAGATGGGCTGAATGGTTCTTATCTGCCGTCACATTCTATGTTTCTATTTAATTTACTGTATAAACATATTCTAATCCATCCTTCAATTTATTAAAGGAACACTCCAAGAACCTGAATAACTAGAGTTAACCCCTTAAGGACACATGACGGAAATATTCCATCATGATTCCCTTTTATTCCAGAAGTTGTGTCCTTAAGGGGTTAATAAAGGGACATTCAGTGGCATACCTAGAGCTTTTGCTGCCCGGGGTGGTCACTGAGTTTGCCACCCCCCTGAGCCCTGCCTCATCACTAAGGCGCCACCACGCTGTGAGGAATACAGGGAGCAGGGATATGATATGATTTATAAGCAATGTTAGCGTTGGAATGCAGGGATGTATTTGTAAGAAGTGTTAGCATTGGAATGCAGTGGTGTATTTGTGTGCAGTGTTTGGGTTGGAATGAAGATGTTTATTTGTCAGTAGTGTTGGCATCAGAATGCAGGGGTGTATTTGTAAACAGTGTTAGCATCAGAATGCAGGGGTGTATTTGTGTGCAGTGTTGACATTTAAATTCAGAGGTTTATTTGTGTGTAGTGTTGGCATTGGAATACAGGGGTGTATTTGTGTGCAGTGTTAACATTGGAATTCTGGGATGTATACATTGTCATGCACTGATGCACATATATACACACATACACAGGAACATGGGCACACAAGTACATATACACAGACATACAGGAAAAAAATGTCTAAGGGGGAGGGGCATAATTGTAATGACATCTATGCTCTGCCTCTTTTTGCAGGGCCAGGCTGGGGATACAAAGCAGCCCTGGAAGAACATGTGTGCCAGCCCCATAAGTCATTGTGCCATGTAGTGTGTGTATGTATATGTATATATATGTGCATACGTCATTATTTACCTATGTTGACATTTTAGGAGAGACAATAAGTATATTTATGCATTTCTTATGATATAAGAAAGAAGGGGAGAGAGAAAGGGGGGAAGAGAAAGATATAGTTGTGGCGAAAGGGACCTCGCCACTGGGCATTGGAGAAGACTGATTGCCAGCCTCCTGCCATGTGACTATGGCCCCTGGGATGTATTGCCCTTTAAGGAACTGATTTGGGCATAATGGATTTTTATAATGCTGTTTTGGCCTTTTAAGTAGTTTGGAGCAGTGTTGCAACTTTAAATTTGCACTTTGGATACAGCCGAATGTCAGGATCTGTTCTGCTCTGTTCTGATGTCTGACCATGGCTTCTGGTATCCAGTACTCTTTTTACAATTCTCGTTTAGTTTTTCTTGTTTTTTTGGTTTTCTATTCTATGTCTGTTTTTCTTTTTGCTGGGATTTCTGGGTTTATTTCTGTAATCCGTCCCTGGATTTCCCAGTCCCTTGGATTCATTTAAATGTTTCTTTTATGTTGCCACACCCGTTTGTTTTCCATCATTTCTTTTGTTTCAGTGTTCCTGCAGGCAGCTGCTCAAGTCTTCTGCCCTTTCTTGCAGGTAAGTACTATGTGTGTTTTCTTTGGTTGGTTCAGCTTGCATTAGCCAGAGTAGGACCTGCCAAATATGGGGTACATGGGCGTTGTGGCAGGCTTATGCAATGTATGATCATATCATGTAACTAAATCCCCATAGTTTTCATATATATAGTACTTCGTTTTGTCTCCTCTTGTTTTGCCTATTATCTTGTCTTGTTTATTTTGTATTCCCAGTTCATGTGCAGTCCTGTCCTGTCCTGCCCATGTTATGTTAATGTTTCCCATATGTATTGTGTACATGTTCTGGGTTTAGCTTTCTGTCCTTCTCTGGTTCTGGATTCTACTAGTTTTGTCTTGTTTTCTTGTTTGGTGTCTATCCTAGCCTTATCTTGTTTCTAGTACTGGATACATCTTAGCATATGTATGCTCTGGCTTCCACTAAACTGAAACAGGGTCTTGGTTTGTGGCCGCACAAACGCTGGTGCTCAACACCAGGGGGCGTGTGGTTACCCTGCACCAGGACCTACGTGTCCACTACCACGCTGAAGACTCCGCTCATCATCCTCATCAGGCACAGGGATCCCGGTCTTCCGACGGCCACCCTGACACCGAAGTGCTGAAGTAGTCGAAGCGGCCGCCATTCGACAAACGAACGTGTGGCGGCGGCCATTTTAACTCATTCGAACGCGGTCAGCAGTGTGTGCAGCCAAATCTATGGAACTGTTTTTGGCTAACCAATTGCACGAGCACCGCTGACCCTTACCTTCTCCTACACTTCGACACTGCGGCTGGAGACTAAGTCCCGTTCGAAGATTCGAACACTCATTCGAATGGGACTTAGTCATTTTCTCAGTGTAAAATAGACCGACCGCACAGCCCAAATCCATGGAACTGTTTTGGGCATGAAAATGTGCTTGCCGTCGGTCATAAAAGACTCCCAGCCAACTTTTTAAATACTGGAGGGATTTGTATGATTTTTGAGTATGTTTATGTTTAAAGTATGCTTATTCTGAAAATGTATGTTTTATGTGAATAGCATGTATATTTGGGAAGTTATTAATATTTTGTAAAAACTATATATATTTTCTGCCTGTGATAATTAAGTTAGTCTATTGTGTTACATAGTTACATAGCTGAAAAGAGATTTGCGTCCATCAAGTTCAGCCTTCCTCACATTTGTTTTTTGCTGTTGATCCAAAAGAAGGCAAAAAACCCAGTTTGAATCACTTCCAATTTTGCAACAAGCTAAGAAAAAAATTCCTTCTTGACCCCAGAATAGCAGTCAGATTTATCCTTGGATCAAGCAGTTATTACCCTACATTGAAAGATTATATCCTTGAATATTCAGTTATTGCAAGTATGCATCTAGTAGCTGTTTGAACATCTGTATGGACTCTGATAAAACCACTTCTTCAGGCAGATAATTCCACATCCTTATTGTTCTTACAGTAAAAAAAAAACCTTTCCTTTGCCTTAGATGAAATATTCTTTCTTCCAGTCTTGACCTACGCATGACCTTGTGTCCTATGTAAAGTCCGGTTTGTGAATAGATTTCCACACAATGGTTTGTATTGGCCCCCGAATATATTTGTATAATGTTTTTGTAAACTAAATAGGTTTAAATTTCATAGCTGATATGTTCCATTCCTTTTATTAATTTTGTAGCCTGCCTCTGCACTTTTTCTAGTGCCATAATATCGTTCTCTAGAACAGGTGCCCAAAATTGCACAGCATATTCAATACGTGGTCTTACCAGTGATTTATAAAGAGGCAAAATTATATTCTCGTCCCGAGAATGAATGCCCTTTTTCATGCATTACAATACCTTACTGGCCTTGGCCACTGCTGATTGACATTGCACATTGTTGCATAGTTTGTTATCTATAACAATTCCCAAGTCCTTTTCGTGTGTTGTTATCTCTAAATCGCTTCCATTAAGGGTATATGTTGCTTGTGTATTCTTTACGCCGAAGTGCATAACTTTGCATTTTTCAACATTAAATTTAATCTGCCATTTGAGTGCCCAGTCTATCTAAATTAGAATTTTGGTACGATGCTCTGGAAGAAGTCCAGTATGAACGGCAGGAGCGCCTTCCTGGTATCGCATACCGGTTGGAGGAACAAATGGCCTGGCAGATGCCGCTTCTGGGATAACAACCCGAGGAGAAGTGGGTAAGACAATTGGAGTACTTTGTGGAGAGGGAACGGAGCCTGGACACCTCATGCCAGGCACTTTGGTTGTGCACGGTCCAGCCAGAGACATGGAGGGCAGAGGGCATCCAGCCGGCTTGTTGTGGAGGTCCTTAGTGGAAGACGCTGACTTCGGCAGCCCGGCAGAGTCACGGTACTGGGCTATCTTGCATTACCGGAAAGAGATGTTACAGGGCCTGAGATCTATTGGACTGGGAGAAGACCTCCACCGTTTCGTTGCCATGGAGCGACAACTGCAAATGTACTATGTGGAACTGCTAAACTCAGTTCAGCTGCAGAGCATGTACACAGAACAGGAAAGCTGAGTGGCAGACCCAGACCTGCCAGCCTACAACTGGGAAAACGTGGCCGAGGTACCCCCTGCTTCACTACCAGCTGCAGAAGTAGGAGACCTCGTAGACTGGTCCTGGAGAGACCCACAGATGGCAGGTGGAGAAGGGAACCGATATCTCTCTACCGGCTCTACAGGGATGCTGGGCAGTCGGGGTGCCCGTCGATCCGTTAAAATAGTGATCCACATCCTTATAGCCGTTTAAACACAATTTTCATATCTTTCGTGTATTACACCAACACATTTAATATACCGTTTTTTTAGAGGGCAAACAAGGCTTTCATTTGATGTCACATATACATAGATAAATTAATTATAAAAAAAAAAAACAATGCTAAAAAATAGGGGGGGGGAATAAAAAATATTTTTTTTCACAGTTTTTGGCAATAATAGCGTGTGCATAATATATCCAGCTTAGAAAAAGTAATTCAAAATAAATTTATTTATGTATTTTGATTTATAGAGTACCTAATTTGTATAGGATTTCAGCTTATTTTGAAAGTTCCCGGGTGTAGTGGTAATGAGCATTTTTTAATGTATTTTTTTTAAACTTTATGTACTTTTTTAAAGACTTGTTTTTAAACTTTTATTTTTACCGTTATCCCCTAACTAGCAGTAATCAGCACTAACAGTAAATTCATGGTGGTATTTTAACACTTTCCATGCACTAATTCTACCACAAGTCTTTGTCAAACTTTTGGGTAGTAATTTTTTGTGTTATTTTTCTCTCAAATTGTACTTTTGGCATGGATTTTCGGTTCCTGTTATGTGTTACTGACAAAGAACACGCCAATATGTGTTCAGCAACATTTCTAGAGTACAGTGATACCTCCCTTCCCCCCCGTGTATAGGTGTGTCTGGTTTTCTGGGGGCCAATAGACCTTATTTGGACAGTGCACATTCCAGTTTTCCAACTTGGAATGTTCACAGCTGGTCATCATGTACCCATGTCCTATTTGAAACATTTTTGAAGCTGGCCAATGTAATTTACCCCCATCATTTCTAGGAATTTCGGATAAAATCATTAAAGGGACACTATGCTTCCCAGAACAACTACAGCTTATTGAATTTGTTCTTGTGAATGGACTCATTACCTACAGGCGTTTTGCTGAAAACACTGTCTTTTCAGAGAAAATGCAGTGTTTACATTAAAGCCTAGTGATAACTTCACTGGCCACTCCTCAGATGGCTGTTAGAGATCCTTCCTGGGTCATGGCTGCCTAAAATGCATCCAAACATTCAGCATCTCCTCCCTCTGCATGCAGACACTGAATTTTCCTCATAGAGATGCATTGATTCAATTCATCTCTATGAGGAGATGCGGATTGGCCAGGGCTGTGTTTGAATCATGCTGGCTCTGCCCCTGATCTGCCTCTTTGTCAATCTCAGCCAATCCTATGGGGAATCATTGTGATTGGATCAGGCTACCACTTCTGCTGATGTAAGCAGGCAGTGGGCAGGTAAAAAAAAACAGTGACAAAGCCAGCAGCTTCAGGATTGAATACAAGTAAGATTTTACTAATTTAGGGAGGCATGAGGGGACCAAGGTGGCTAGATGGTGGTTTTAACCCGATAGGGTCAGGAATACATGTTTGTGTTCCTGATCACATAGTGCTCCTTTAAGAAATGATTCCAGGTTGTTTTACTTAGATTTACTGAACTGTACAATAAATCTATAGAGGACATTAAAAGGGATCTCTTCGGCAACCTCTCTGACTTTGGAAATTCCTTGAAGGAGATCAATCTGCTAGAAATCGGCTGCGGCACAGGGGCCAACTTCAGATTCTACCCAAATGGCTGCAAAATAACTTGCCTCGACCTGAACCCAAATTTCCAATCATATTTGAGCAAAAGCCAAGCGGAAAGTGACAATCTGAAGTTTAAAGGTTTTGTGGTGTCTTCTGCAGACAATATGAGCCCAATGTCCGATGCCTCTATGGATGTGGTGATCTGCACCGTGTTAGTGTGTTCTGTACCAAACACCCGAAAGGCGCTGCACGAGGTGTGGAGAGTACTCAGGCCCGTAAGTTGTACATTATTTGTTGCCACTTGGGCTATATCTGTGCCTGGCGCTGTAGAAAGGCTGGTGGCCTATTTCATTTGCGAACTAGAAATTTTAGGACTAGACGACACATAGTCTGGGAGTCAACTGCTAGCTTTAATCACAGGTCTGCTTTTATGCATTTCTCCCATGCAAGGGAGGTAACTTTCATAATTTTTACAGTAACCAATTGTAACCCGTTCACCTCCCCTCCTTCTCCTCCCCTTAGATTAGCACTTAAACCACTTAGTGGGGACAGGGTTTTCCCCACTTTCTGGATGTCCCCTAAGTACATGGGGTACAGGGACAAATAAGGGGTCCCCTGATAGGTCTGATCTGGGTGAGCAACATACTTGAAATTCACCCAGATCGGACCAGGGGTTCGGTCTATTTCAGTGAACCAAAAATACCGAACGGTGAGCCATCCGTATGATTGCTACCATTCGTATGATTCCCCTCGTTTAGGGGAATCTATCTACCGAACGCCGGGGCGTTCGTGTGTTAGCTTCGTATTGTCGGAGCACGCTGGAGGTCTCAGCGGTGCTTGGTTAGCCGAATGCCCGGTTTGAGTTCCAGGCGTTCGACAACCAAGTACCGCTGTTCGTGCATAAGATGGCCGCCGCCACGTGTTCGTATTTCGAATGGCCACCACACATACAGGTACTTAATTCCCTTCGCAACAATGTATCCTTCGGTTAATTGGAAACACACGACCACCCCGGGGTGGTCCTCCGTTCGGCAGTTTCATGCATTTGAACAAACACAGTACAATATTATTAAAGTCCATTCGTGTAGTTATTCCCTTGGTGAATTGTATCTATTCACTCAGGATAGATAGTCCAAGTGGCAGGGTTTGCCACAATGCTCCCCCAGAACCAAGCCGGCATACACAGTCTGATCCCAACGGATCGGCTTGGGGATAACCGGGAGAGTGCTCACAGATCATTTTTCCAGTTCTGTCTGTCGGGACAACCCGTCGGCATTACCATTTTGTTTTCCCGGGCGGTACTGGATAGTGAAATCAAAGGGTTGCAGCGCCAAGCTCCATCTCAGTAGTCTTGCATTCCCTGATACCCGGTTTAGCCACACCAACGGGTTGTGATCTGTGAGCAAGGCAAGTTGTTGTCCATATAAGTAGGGCTGGAGTTTCTTGAGGACCCACACTACCGCCAGGCATTCCTTCTCGATGGTGGCATAGCTTACTTCCCTGGGTAGTAGTTTCCGACTTAAGTAAGCGATGGGACATTCGCCCGCCATCGGCCCCGACCTGGCTCAGCACTGCTCCCAATCCAAACATAGAAGTGTCTGTGTGAACGAGAAAGCGTTTAGTTGGATCGGGAGCGGCAAGTACAGGTGCATGAATCAGGGCAGTTTTCAGTTCTTGGAAGGCCTTCTCACACTCTGGGCTCCAGGTCACTACTTTGGGCAGGTTCTTCTTGGTGAGATCTGTGAGGGGCTTTGCTAGGGCGCTATAACTGGGTACAAATTTGCGGTAATACCCGGCGGTCCCTAAGAAAGCTAACACCTGGGTCTTCGTGCGAGGGGTCGGCCACTTAGCGGGTTCTGGCTTTTGCTGCCCACTCGGTGGCCCAAGTATTGCACTTCAGCCATCCCTACATGGAACTTGCTGGGTTTTAACGTAAGACCTGCCTCCCTGATGCGGTCGAGGATGGCTCCTATGTGAGTTAAATGTTCGTCCCAGGAGTCACTAAAGATCGCTATGTCGTCTAAATATGCGCAAGCGTACTCCTGGGACCCGTCCAGAAGCCGATCCACCATCCGATATAAGGTAGCCGGCGCATTCTTCATCCCGAATGGCATTACTTTAAATTGGTATAGCCCAAACGGAGTGACGAATGCGGACTTTGGGATGGCATCCTCGGCTAGTGGAATCTGCCAGTATCCTTTGCACAAATCTATTGTGGTGAGATACCGGCCCCGGGCCATTTTATCTAGGAGCTCATCTATTCTAGGCATAGGGTAGGCGTCCGAGATCGTTTTATCGTTAAGCTTCCGGTAGTCGACGCAGAAGCGGGTGGTTCCGTCCCGCTTCGGCACCAGTACAACCGGAGAGGCCCATGGGCTGAGTGTTCTATCACTCCTAGCTGTAACATTTCGTCAATCTCCTTCCGCATATGATCCTTCACAGATTCGGGTATGCGGTAAGGAGTTTGCCTAAGAGGGTGCTGCCCTGAGGTTTCTACCCTGTGGGTAGCCAAGGGGGTATATCCGGGCTGGTTGGAAAATGTATCCCCTTTCTCTCGGATCAGCTCTAGTATTTGAGCTCGCTCTCTAGTACTCAGCCTGTCTCCTAGCTGTACTTCCCCTAATTCTGTGTCAGGCCCCCCTTTTTCTAATAGGTCCGGTAGGGGTAAGTTATCTAGGTCCTCAGCCGCTGAAGCACATATGGCAGTTACGTCATCTGTCCGCTCGTGATACGGCTTTAACATGTTAACGTGGAGCATGCGCCTACCGCCCGCTCCCGTACATGGGGCAATTATATAAGTGGTGTCACACACCTGTTCCACCACTTTATAAGGGCCCTGCCATGAGCCCTGCAGTTTGTCATTTTGGACCGGTTTCAGGATTAGTACCTTTTGCCCTATTTGAAAACTGCGGTCCCTGGCTCCCCTATCGTACCATCTGCGCTGTCGTTGCTGGGCCGCTTGGAGATTAGACCGTACCGTCTGGATTAGGGTCTCCAAGCGCTACCTGAATTCTAGCACATATGGGACCATAGGGGTACCATTACTCGTGACAGTCCCTTCCCAGTGTTCCCTTATGAGGTCCAAGGGACCCCGTACTCTCCTTCCGAATAGTAATTCGAATGGCGAGAACCCTGTGGACTCCTGGGGTACCTCTCGGTAAGCGAAGAGCAGATGGGGAAGAAACCTTTCCCAGTCCTTCTGGGTATCCATGAACATACGGAGCATTTGTTTTAATGTTCCGTTGAAACGTTCACAGAGCCCATTGGACTGAGGGTGATACGCTGAGTTTACAATAGGTTTCACCCCACATGTTCTCCATAGCTGGTGAGTGACTTCAGCCGTGAATTGGGTACCCCAATCCGAGATAATCTCCTTAGGAAACCCTATTCGAGAGAATATCCGGGCATCCACTATAGTTTCAGCATGAATATTACTTAGGGCTACTGCCTCTGGGTACCGGGTAGCATAATCGACTGGCCAAAAGAAGATTTGGGTCAAACGGTGTTTCGTCCTACTGACGCCTAGGTGCCCGGACAATGGGATGTCGTGGGCAATACGCAATAACTCCTGTCTGTACTTTTTGGGTACTACTAATTGGGTGAGGGTCGTGGGTACAGATCCTGCTACTACTTTCTCAACGTGCCTGTACAGTAATCCTTTCTCCCAACTATACCTCTCCCCCTCTAACCCCGCCTGATTCTGCGTAACCCTATCTCGGTATACCTGCAAAGACGGGTCGGTGACTACTTCAGTGCCAAATTCTAAGGGGGGAGCCCAGGGGACAAAAGGGGGGGGTAGGACTGTTGCTTACCTGAGCCTCAGAGTGTTCTGATGATGCGGTAGTGCGGGACTGCTGCCGTGTTACCACGGGTAGCGCTTCCTGCGCGGGGTGCTGCGAAACAAAAGCGGAGGTCAGCTCCCCCAAGTTGTTGCTCAGGATGACATCAGCGGGTAGATCCTGCATGAGGCCCACTTCCACATTCCCTGACCCCGCTCCCCAATCCAAATGTACCTTGGCCGTAGGAATTTTGTAAATGGCTCCCCCTGCCACCCGAACGGCCACATATTCTCCTGTTAGCTGGTTCTTGGGAACTAGGTGATTGCGCACCAGAGTTATGGTGGCCCCAGAGTCGCGCAGACCCTGTAGGCGCTTTCCCTCTACGTGCACCCCTTGGCGGTGTCCCTGCCGGTTGTCTGCAGCCGCTTGTATGGGGTTGACCTCATGGAGCGTGCCCAACGGTTCTTCATTGGATCCAGCCCAGAGGTGGGTTTGTCGGGGCTCACTCTGGTAGCAGTGTACTGCCCGGTGTGCAGGGGAGTTGGTTGGTGTATTCCACGTGGGGCGGTTTTTGTTCCTGGAACAGTCTCTCTGTATGTGACCCTGCTGGTTACACGTGTGGCACCTGATGAACGAGCGGGCATTGTTGTACCGGGGAGGGGTTTGGTAGTTCCCCCCGCCCGGACGTAGCGATGGGGTGAGGGTAACAGTGGGAGTTACCCTCACCCCGCTGCGCCCTTCTGGCATCTTGGTATTCATCCGCCAACCTGGCTGCGTCAGTTAAGGTGCGTGGCTTCCGGTCTCGCAGCCAGTTTTGTAAATCCGAGGTTAATCCCTGAAAGAATTGTTCTAGCAGCAGTAACTGGAGCATATCCTCCACTGTGGTTGCTTGCGCTGCTTGTACCCATCCTTTGCCCGCCCTAGTTAAGCGGTGCGCCCACTCCATGTGGGTGTCTCTCTCCGTCTTCCGGCTGTCTCTGAACCGCTGCCGGTATGCCTCTGGGGTGATGGCATACCTGGTCAGGATCGCCTGCCTTACTTTCTGGTAATCCCTGCTGTCCTCATCTGGCATGGTGCGGTAGGCTTCTGCTGCCCGACCTGCTAGCTTGCCCACCAGCAGGGGTACCTTGTCAGCAGCGTCAATCTCATGCAACTGACATAACTTTTCAAAGTCATGCAGGTAGCCATCAATGTCCTCAGTTTCCACATAATTTTTAAAAGCATGGTACGGAATTTTAGGCTTTCCTTGTACTATGCGTGGTGGGGTTGGGGACCCCTCTCTGGACCTCCGGTCTGCCTGCTGCTTTGCCATGATGTATTGGTGAACATCTGCCATAATCCTTTCCACGGTTTCCATGGGAGGTGTATCTGGGAAAAAGGCCAGTCTGCTTTGGAGTTCTTTTCCAAACTCCGTTTGTGTGCTGTCCATAAGAGGTGCTGCAGCAGCTGCCCGGTCTCCATCCATGAGTTCAGCAATAAGGGTAGCTTTGGCTTTATTGCTGGCAATAATTCCCCTTGCTTCCAATAGCTCTTTTAGCGTGGCCCGTTTCAAGCTGTTATAATCTGTCCCCATTCACTATCCGTTCGGGTATTTTCACATACCCTTTCCTTTCGGTTCCATACGAATAGTAAATTTCCACGAATGGCTGTAACTGCCGAACAACGGTCTGCTGTGAGGTTTGAATCCCGTCGCTTGCCACCAATTGTAGTGGAGGAGCAGGGGTTAATCCAAGGGCTCTCCGCTGGGAACAAAGAGTCAGCATACAAAATCACAGGAACACAGCATAATCCACCTCCCCAAGGACTAGACGACACATAGTCTGGGAGTCAACTGCTAGCTTTAATCACAGGTCTGCTTTTATGCATTTCTCCCATGCAAGGGAGGTAACTTTCATAATTTTTACAGTAACCAATTGTAACCCGGTCACCTCCCCTCCTTCTCCTCCCCTTAGATTAGCACTTAAACCACTTAGTGGGGACAGGGTTTTCCCCACTTTCTGGATGTCCCCTAAGTACAGGTACAGGGACAAATAAGGGGTCCCCTGATAGGTCTGATCTGGGTGAGCAACATACTTGAAATTCACCCAGATCGGACCAGGGGTTCGGGAGTTACAGCCTGTTAAAGATTTGACCGACCGCAGGGGCTCAGTAGCCGAAAACACTTCCATGCATTCTGGCCCTGCGGTCGGTCTATTTCAGTGAACCAAAAATACCGAACGGTGAGCCATCCATATGATTGCTACCATTCGTATGATTCCCCTCGTTTAGGGGAATCTATCTACCGAACGCCGGGGCGTTCGTGTGTTAGCTTCGTATTGTCGGAGCACGCTGGAGGTCTCAGCGGTGCTTGGTTAGCCGAATTCCCGGTTTGAGTTCCAGGCGTTCGACAACCAAGTACCGCTGTTCGTGCGTAAGATGGCCGCCGCCACGTGTTCGTATGTCGAATGGCGGCCACACATACAGGTACTTAATTCCCTTCGCAACAATGTATCCTTCGGTTAATTGGAAACACACGGCCACCCCGGGGTGGTCCTCCGTTCGGCAGTTTCATGCATTCGAACAAACACAGTACAATATTATTAAAGTCCATTCGTGTAGTTATTCCCTTGGTGAATTATATCTATTCACTCAGGATAGATAGTCCAAGTGGCAGGGTTTGCCACAGGATGCCTGCTAAACCTCTCACCAACACAACCTGTGATATAAGGACTACCAGTAAAGGCAGCCCTGACTGTTATCTACATTGTGCAGTGTAATCAATTAAAGTTACACTCCCTGCCTATTAAGCAATATTTTCATTAAAAACAAAAACAAAAACAAAAAAAACCTGCAATATTTGTTGCGCATGTGCATTAGGTCTCCCTTGCAGGGGAGGAGCTGAGGCAGAATCCGAGGGACATAGTGCTGGACTCAGATAAGGGACACAACTGGGAGGGAGGGACAATTTTTTTTCCTGGCACTATAGTTTCCATTTAACAGTAACATGCTGCAATAGCTCTGTTGCTGATATGTAAAAAATACAAACACACAAAATTAAGCCCAGCCCTTAAACTCTCATTTCTTGTGGGCAGCAGCAATGGCTATAGCATTCATTAGTCCAAATACATAGTTAAAAAATAAATTAAACGCTACATGCACCTTATCCCAAACCACTGTGCACACTTCAATGGTGATAGATTTTTACTACCACTCAAATGGCCAATAAAACGGAAGTTCACCTGCCCTGTACTGTGGTGCCATAACAGATAACATTTTGATTTTAAGGTCTACTTTAGCTTTGTAGGGTATTTGCTCATTTGTAAAATGTCCATTTAATGTGAAAATTATAAATGGGTAAAAGATAGAGGTAGGAACAGTATTTTAGTACATTTGTTACCAGGAAGCAATAGAGGAGATAAATATTTGCTTACAAGCTGTCAGTATCTTTTTGGTCAAGAGGCTGCTATCAGGTACTAGGAGTGTTATAGAATGTGGAACTGCACCTATTCTTCCTCTATGATAGATAACAGGTTTCACTTTGAGTGAAACATTCATCTGATGGGTCAGCTTGGTAACTAAACTGAGCCCCAACTAACAGAGAGAATCATAGATATTGATAGGTATCTGCATCTCTACAACACATGCAGGAAAATACAAACTGCATGAAGCATTATAAAGACAAGAAAGGGTTAAGGCATCATTTTGTATGTTCTTTGTGTCAGCATGACTTGCAGTATTGCAGTAATGGTGCTTTGAGATCCAGACCGTATTCAGTTAAGTTTTAAATGTCTCTTACATAACACTCTGTCTTGGAGCCCTTAGATGAAGACTTAGATGGAAACACATAGATGCCCTTATGGTTACAGGGGACCCAGGTAACAAAGATGGGAAATTATTTTTTCCACTCTACCTGAGTTGAATCTTGCTCAATGGACATTTCACCCTGAATAGGGAGCATAATTCCACCCTTTTTAGATATTGCTGCTTGAACCGGCCACCAGTATGTTACTAGCAGTTTGTGGCCTTCATGCTGCATTCTAAACCTTCTTCTAATGCCCAGAACGGTAGGGTGGCATTGAGGGAATGCAAGCAAGAGGAACAGTGTCAAAAAGATAGGGAGAGCTTTGGGAATACACATACGGAAAGCTTGAGGTAGAGGATAGACAGATAGTAATAGCTGTCCTGCTCACAGCACTTATTAACTGCCCTCAGCATTTATATATTACCTAAACTGCCCACAACATTCACGTGCTGCTTGCACTACATTTACAAGCTAAGGTAAAAATGTTTACAAAAAGTTTTACTGGTTTCTATAGTGATTGGACTAGTTGCTAGTTTTAAATGTTAAGTAGATATTCACCACGTGCCAAATGTGGGCATATTGAGGTACATTACCTCCATTATAGTAAAATGGGACTCTTATTGACCCCCATGGGATTTTTCTTTTTTTTCTTTATTTGGTGGCTGGCTAGTAAAAGGTGTGCTCCCCGCCACTTCCTAAACCACACCCCCATCCATGCCCCTGTCATTTAAAATCTCCATAATTATAATGGGTAGGCGCCGGGTGGGAAGAGTATGAAGGAGGTCCTCCCTCCTTTTGTCACTTAGGGCCCCACCTGAAACTCATGAGTGGGGACCGGAGGTCAGACAGTAGGTTTCCCCCTTTTGTCACTTAGGGTCCCCAGACACTGTAGGTCTCCCTCTTTTGTCACTTAGGGCCCCCAACTGTCTCTATTGTGCAGGGCCACTAGGTCCCCCGTTTAGTAGGCACCACTTGCAGGGCACAGGTGGGGGCTGCCAGGGGATCACTATGTACCCCCCCCCCCCGTTAATTATTTTAATAGGTTCCCAACCATAAGGCACTTTATTTATTGGATATGGTGGGGGAGTCTTTAATAAAATCATGACTTTGCATCATGATATTAGTAAAATCTGGGTATTTTTACTCAAATGCTGCTCACAGGGAAGCGTTTAAATCACTTGCCACTCACGTATTTATTGTCTGGAATGATTCTCAATGAAAATCATTTGATTGGACAAGAAGAGACAGCAGACAGATGACGTTGCAGGAGGAGGATCTGCCAGATGCACAGTGAGTCTTGGCGTTGGGAAAAGGGCGAATAAAACCTTTTTTCCCCCCCATTTTATTTAAATGAGGGGAAGGACTCTGCATCTGAACACTTTACCATTAGGAATATGTTTGTATTCCTAACACTATAGAGTACCTTTAAGTTTAGCCACTCTGCACAAATCACTCTGCAAAGTAAAGTGAATAAAAAAACTAAAAAAAAAATAAAAAAAAACTTGATGGGTTGATTGCAAAGAACTATTTGGTTAACAGTACATTTGATTTATTTGTTTAGAGACATTTTGAAATAATTAATTTTATCAAATATTGGAATATGACATTGGTAAATTGAATACAAAAATTTCTAGAAAATTGAGGTTCCTAAATTATTACGTATATAAAACCATTATGATTAGGGACTCTGGTGATAATTAACTGGTTTAGGCTCTGACCGGTATAGCCGCCTGAGACATGCACTCCGCTCCATCTAGCTCCGATGCAGCATTACCCCATACTGAAGGCAGTTGAAAGGGATGTACACAGCGCGGGGACCAGTCCCAGACCCCGAAAGGTACTCTCACTGAATTGAACATTGGTTGTATGGATAATTATTTATCTGCTCTGGATGGACCTTCCAGTGAAACGAGCTGCCCAAAAATTGGAGCAGCTAATACCTTTTTCCCCAGCGGGATCAGAGTGGCCAGAACAAGCCACTTTGGACAAGATAGGGGAGGAGATTCGTATTATGGCCTCAACAATGGCCACAAAAAATGACTTACAACTTACCTCTTTGATCCATGAGACTATCAAGGCAGAGATGGTACATATACAGGCTGAAATAACCACGCAAGATGGCCGCCTGCAGGCTCTGGAGATGACTACCGCTGATCTGACGAACCATTCTGCTGCTACTGACACAGCAGCATTCAAGCAGGGTGTAACGAATCACCTGTACTCCGACAAAGTACCTTCCATTGATGGATGATTCCTAGCTTGCAACGAGGACCACAAGCACCGTACCAGACACCACGACCACCGCAGACTCCACAACCGCTGTAGCTTAACTGGAGTCTCGCCGTCTTCCTTCCACCCGGGATCAGCTTCTGTCCCCCAGGACCGTGTGGAAAAGACCTTTCCTCCAGGAGAGTGTATCAGGAACAGCTCTTAAAAGAGCTAAGTGATTAGAACTCAAGGGAGTATACAAAGTATAGCAATCCCCAGTGTGATTATAGCAGTTCCCCTCCAATCACGAGACAAGACTACGTGTTGAGGATCAAACAGGAACAGAATGAACTGAGGGTTTATTGTTTCTTTTATACAAGTTTTCCCACAAGGTTACCACCCATGTGGACCTTGTGGTACACAGGACACAAAGTTACAAAGCCAATCAAAACACTCTTGTACAGTTAGGCACTCCCAGATAATGTACACAAACCCTCCCCTCTGCCTGTGATACAATTAACAAACACAATGGACTAACTCAATTACCCACAGGCAGAAAACACATTTTTCACAAAACACAGAAAACCCCAAAAACACCACATATCCCCACAAATATATTATACATCCCTGGATAGCTTTGATCTGGGTGAACAACATATCCAAAAATCACCCAGATCAGGGGTTCAAAGGTTTTGTGGAAGTCGCATTTGACCGACCGCAAGCATGGCTTTCATGCCCAAAACAGTTCCACAGATTTAGGCTGTGCGGCCGGTCTATCTTCTCCTCTATCCATAATTGGCTTAAGTGGCTGTGGTAAGCCAATTATTTCCAGTAACAGGAAATATCTCTAAGTCCAAAAACTGTTACAAAAACCACATAATAATACATAACTCTTATAATACAATGTTTAACCTATATGTCAAACATATCCCCAGATAGCTTGGATCTGAGCGCTCAATATGTCTGAAAAGCACTCAGATCTCACAAATACAGTTGAATCGCCATGGGGTTAAACAATAGCAAGGGATGAGGAGAGACAAAGCAGCCAGTTTCAACTGGTCTGGCAGTGTCCCCGGGACAACGCCCTTCTGTAGAACAATGGACAGGAAAAATGGGGAGGGGAAGAGGCACATTTTCCCATGGATTTAAAGGGGCAGAAAAAGTTTAAAATCCAATAAGTCACAGGGGCAATAATCACAGGGCAAACGGCTAGCCATTAGTCCCCGCCAAGAACAAGTGGTGAAGGGCACTTCATCACAGAGGGAATTAAGCTTTTGGTGATGAGATGCCACATGGAAGATGTGGATAATCGCAGGCACTACTGTAATATCAGGATACGCGGCATACCTGAGTCAGAAGGAGTAGAGGATGTGGAAGAACTCTCTTTTGCTCCGTACTGCATGTTGAAGCACCAGCTCAATTTGAATTTGAAAGAGCACACCGTGCTGCATTCCAGGATCTCCACTGACACACCGAGAGACATGATATGCTGCATGCATTCTTTTCTGATTAAAGATGCTATTATGAAGAAAGCCATAATGAGACCCACATGGGAATTCAGAGGGCACAGGTATCATTTTATAATGATTTATTGCCCTTTACACTTGAGGCACCTTACGCCCTGTGACTTCAGCTCTGAGAAAAATATCTTGTATAGGTGGGGTTACCCCTTTTGCCTCTCTGCAAGACATTTAAAACTGCTGGGCCCTCATCAGATGGGCGGAGGATGTACCATGGTTTCTGGAGGACCTGAACTTACAAATTATTTCTGTTCTGCCCAGAAGACAAGGAGGTGGACTCATTGGGCACACTGATCGGACGGAACCCAGAACCTGAAGTTCCAGAAGAATAAAGTAGCTGTGTGAGTCTCTGAGAGTTCGTGCTATGTTCCCTGCTATCCTGGAAGTATATGGTGCTCGGAAGGTACTTTACATATTTATTTATTTTTTGTTATGATCCATGAATATGGCAGGATATATTCATATGAAGAGAGAGAGAGATGTGTGTCTTCTTTTTTGGACACTACTTTCGGGAGGGGAAAACTCACATGTGTAAACGTAATTAATAATTGGTAGAGATTTGTTTTTGTCTTTTTTCTTCTTTTTAAATTATTTTGTTTGGTGATTTCATTGGAAGTCATGATTTAAATTTTCATGCAATTTACAAATGATCATGTTTTTTTCTCACTCTCCCCCACCCCCCCCTCTTTCTGCATGTGTCATATATGTAGTATGTGATTCAGTGTATATACAACCTAATGGCGGTGTTAGATCATAAGGGTGTAACCGTAGAGGAGGGAGGGATACAATGTTAACATTCTTCAAATTCTCTTCTTCCTATGCCCTCCGGTATCCTTTCTACAGGGGCTACTTGTGAAACTTAACTACAAAATAAGGGCCTTACACTATAAGGCTATGAGACACTATAAAATAAAAAACTTCTACCATTTACACAAATCTGCAATGTTAGCCCACTTCACCGTATGTTTAAAAGTAAATATCAGTACCTTTAATTGGTTTTACTTTGAAGAGAGGTTAATGGGCCCCTGTGAAATATCTGAAATCTTTTGGTTTAATTTATCAGCAGTTAGTCTAAATTCTCTGCTAAATCCTATAATTAAAGAAATAAAGTCTACTTTATTGAGACAAAAAAAAGACTTCTTCACAATAATGGTGGTTAAAGGAACGTATTAGAAAGGGAGAAAATAAAACCCTGAAACAGTAATGAACTGTAGGGGGAGTACTTCTATGCTCCTAGAACAAAGTACCTAAGTCCTGTATAGTAACCCATGTTTTGTTTTTTGTTTTTTTCAGAATAAATTGATGGAAAACCTTATCTCTCTTACCTTCTTTCTTACCCGAACAACAATAGTGTAGTCTTTTCTGAGGTATGAAGACAAGTCAATTGTGAATCATGCAACTATAAAATATATCATGAATTAGGAGATGGATACATGCTATATGCACTAAAAGATATGGTATACAAGAGTAGCACAATTACTGATTATTATTATTACTGAAGGTGCGTAACTTTTGTTTTTTAAATGAATAGGGAGTTACTGATTGACTTTGAGTATCATCAGACCACTCTAAGCCAATGCGTGGCAGTCTGTGCTTCCTCTAGCCAGGTGGTTCCCAAACCAGTCCTCAAGGCACATCTACCAGTCCAGGATTTAGGGATTACCAAGTTGTGTCAAGGTTTTTTTCTTCTTCCAAAAACACTTTAGACACAACTGGATAATCCCTAAATCCTGGACTGGTAGGTGTCCCTTGAGTACTGGTTTGGAAACTATTACTCTAGCTGAATTTCATAAACTGGATGTTGATGATGACAGTGAGGTATGGCGCTGTACAGTCAATTTTGGGGTTAAACCATTCATGAACGGTTACACCCCTGGCACCATAACTTCATTTATATTAAAGGGACTCTCCAGTGCCAGGAAAACAATCCATTTTCCTGGCACTGCAGGTCCACTCTCCCTCCCATCACCCGGTAGCTGGAGGGGTGAAAACCCCTTCAGGTTACTTACCTGATACCCAACCGATGTACCTCTGCGGTGGTTTCTACTCGCCGCCGCTCCTCCAAGTGATTACGTCAACCGGTGGGCAAGACTGATACCGCCGGCTGAGGAAACCTAATGCGCATGCGCAGCAATGCTTTCCTAGCATGAGGACGTCCAGCGACGCTCTAGCACAGGTTTCCTGTGCTATGCACACGGAAGTGCCTTCTAGTGGCTGTCTAGTATCCAGACACTAGAGGTGGAGTTAACCCTGCAAGGTAATTATTGCAGTTTATAAAAAAAACTGCAATAATTACACTTGCAGGGTTAAGAGTAGTGGGAGTTGGCACCCAGACCATTTCAATGGGCAGATGTGGTCTGGGTGCCTGGAGTGTCCCTTTAAGTTTTTAAGGCGCTCGTAGGGTTCCTCTAACATGCTACACCATTTCACTTGGCTAAAAACGTTATTTTTTTTATTTTTTTTTAACCTGAACAGTTATATTTCATGAGCTGTCCTTCACTGTGTATAAAGGTATACATCCAGAAGACCATCATGGGTCTGTACTCTCTAAGAACACACATGGGGTTTACAAAATATCTGAATCTTTAAATTATTGTGCAATAGCCCCAAACCTCTGTGTTTGGTGGTTTTTTTTTTTTAATGAGAGGAGCATAGGCAAGAGACACCCTCACAGGGAAGACAACCAGGGGCCATTATGGACACTTCATTTCAGGGAAGTGGAGTCTTCTAAAGTGGGGTTACTTGTTATGGGACACTCGTAAGGGTGGAATGTGCACTGCAGAGGCACTAACACAGTAAATCACCGACTTTGGCTGTTAACTACGTTTCACCATGACGCTCAGCCAGCACCCTGGAGAGCCCGAGTGTCAAATCTCAGCCAGCAGCTCGTGTAACGGTCATTGTCTGACACACTGGGTCCCGAGCTCACTTAGGTCCCAAGATGGCGGCGCCGGCGCTTCTACTCTTGGTTTTGGCGGGAAGCACCTCCAGCTCGAATGATACTGACGGTAGGACGGGGGGAGGGGATAGCAAGCTAGCGATGGATGTTACTTATTGACCCCTGTCTTAATAGCAATGGCTTGAGAATAAAGAGTTATTTGTATATATATCATAGAAACGTGAGATAACGTGTTGTTCCAGTCACTGCCAGCTCGCAGTGAAGGTGGGCGGTGGCTGGCTGAGTGTAATGTGTGTGTTATGTTGGTTTACAGAATGTGGGATTTCCCAACAGTTATCAGATTTAAGGATTGAGACATTATTATAGCTCTGCCATGCAAATAACTGACAGTTAACGGTTTAGGGGACAAACCCCACTGGTGAACTGATGCAGATCCATTCATTTATATATATATAGAGTGTTACTTAATTGTCCTACATTTCACTTTATTCCCTTAGCATGTCACCCACTACCTTCTAACGGTATATTTATTTCCCCATGTAGGTTTCACATACATACTAGGTTGCCATTCTGCCGTGATTTGTTACAGCAGGTTTCCTGGCATTTTTTTTTTTATATATATATAGTATGTATGTGTATGTTGTTGTTGTTTTTGTTTACATGGTAGTTGTGGATTTTGTTCACATTAAAGGTTACTACAGTAACAGTAATTCACTAAAATATTTCAGGGTGTGTGGGACGAAAAATATTTCAGCTGTAATTGGTTGCATATATTACTATGATGAAATGTGCCAGCTATCTCTGAATTAATTGGAGCTTATCCAAATGATGAAGGAATGGATTTCCAAACGGTACAGTATTAAAACCCGTTAACCCCCTGACGGCTTTGAACTCACCTCCACCGCGATCCGCCTATGGGGGACTGCCCTCGGCAATTTAGGCCCCCGGGGGGACATGTGCTAGGTCACATGGCAGGACTGCCTACTAAACTGACAGGCAGCCCCCCTGGTGGTGACATAAGATTAAAACTATGTTAATAAAGCAATCGGGCTAAAAATAGATATACTATGTACATATCACAACCCATAGTAAGTGTATTTTTATATTGATAGTTAATAAGATTAAAATAAATACGTTTTAAAAAGTAAATACATTAAATATCAAAAAATTTTTATATATATATATATATATATATATTTAATTATACATATATTTATGTAATCTTTTCACATAATTAAGGCATTTTATTAATTATAATTTGAGGGACCAGCCTGACAACCCAGGTAGCAAGTCCAGAGAATTTAATTTGCAAGTCCTATGTTTATCCCTATAACTTTCCAAAACACCATAAAACCTGGACATGGGGGGTTCTTTTGTACTTGGGAGACTTCACTGAACACAAATATGTGTCACGATGATGAGCTCACCAGTAAAAGTGCAGTTTTTGTGTAAAAAAAAATAAATAAATCAAAATGCAAAAAACAAATATGAACGCTAACTTTGGCCAGCGTTTGTGATTAAGTGGCTACTAAAAACACTGGACATACCCCATTTTGAATACCCTGAGTTGTCTAATTTTTCAAATGGTATACCATGGTGGGGTTAATTTTCATTTCTGGGCTGACATACCGTCTCAAAGCCAACATAGTCTTTGACAAATCGGTGAAATGAGATGAGGCCTGCTAAAGGAACACAGGTATGTACATTTTTTTTCTTTGAATGGGGAGCATTGGATTAAAGTGTCAGCTGGACACTCAAGTTAATCAGTGACACCCCTGCCGTGCCGCACTCCCCGTTTCCTGAAACTCAGCTGATGAATCTGGATGCTGCTGGGGAACAGGGAGATCTGGTACTAGTGAGCAACTTTAGGGCTAATCCATTCATCCACTCAAGATAAACCCATTCTCAAATGAAAGCTCCAGGCACCTTTGGGCACCATAACAACTTTAATTTTGATTGAGTTGTTACAGTTACCACAATGTTCCTTTAAGAGCGGTTTTGTTTAATAATATTGCAATATTCCAATGTAAAACCAAAAATCTGTACGGAAGAGTGAGCTCAAGCAATGTGCAAAGACTTATATACATATTGTGACAGTGCTACTCTATTTTGAATGAGTATCTCCTCCAGGTCAGATAACTAGCTGCTATCAGGGATCCTGGAAAGCTTCAGCCCCAGATGCGAAGCTTGACTGGGGTCACTGAGGACTTTTTCCACCCTGGACCAGTCTACACCTCTCTCATTTCAGGCAGGTATTGTCCCCTCTGCCTTTGCCTCTTTACCTACTGCCTTTTTAAAGTCACTTGGTGCTCTCAGACTCTTTTTTTATTATTTTTATTTTTATTTTTTGAACTTGTCCCGGGAATCAGAGACCAAAGCAGCAGGCCAACAGGTCCAGAGACTTTGTTACTGGAATCCCTGAACAAACCACACAGGACACACCATTCCCAATAGAACAAATACCAAATACTTTATTTTTACTCAAGACTAGCCCCTATCTGCATTACATTTAATGTATGGTGACACACTGAAACAAAATAAAAATATATCCAAAACATATGCGAAAACATACAGAAACTCATAAAAACACAATAATATATTTATAAAGGAATACAAAATATGTCCCTGCACAAACCATTATATGTAAATCTAGCTGAATATTCAAATTAACAAGCCTTGTTATTCATGTAGAGCAGGCCTGCACAACATACGGAACACAAAAGGATTTCAATCGGTTGGCGAAAAATGTTGAAGGCACAGAGGAGGGAGAGTCCAGAAGAGCTGGTACCAACACAGAAGATGGAGAGACCAATGCATTCTCCAGTGGCTGCAGCCCTTTTTTGTGCAGATCATTCGGTACTGTCTCAGTGGCTGAGCTGTGTGCATTGATAAGGTCTTTTTGGTGTGAGGGGAAGTGCTAAAGAAGCAATCTTATGGTGCAGAATTCTACTAGGGTGTGTGCGCGTGTGCGAGCAAAAGCTTAAAAAATTTGAGCACACAAAAATACAGCATGTTATTGAGACCAACATCTATGAAATGCATTAAAGTTGCATTGGTGCCTGGAGCGCCCCTTTAACAGTATGTATTTCCAATCATTCTATATTTCCAATCATTCAATTTAAGATTTAAGTGTAACATATATTAAAAACCAAGGAGAAGCTTGTTGAGAGTTTGACAGTGTGATCTAATAGAAGTAGATCTATGGGTGTCAGGTGAGGGAGTTGTGTCTAAGACTAGGTCGAGAACATGGTTTTAATTTCCACACATCACCAACTCCCCCTGTTGTATATTTACTACTTTAGTCAGAAGTTTCTAAAGGAAATATTTTTGATGGTCATTCAGTGCATACATATTTACAATCATGTAAATCATATTGCTTAAATTGCAGAATAGTATAAGATAATGGCACTTACTATTATCAATTCAAATGTCAATGTGTGGGGGGTGGGGCCTTAGCAGCATGGCGGCTGATCGCACTTTGCACAAGCTCTGTGCTCAATAATCCTTCAACCAAGCATACACAACAGCTGCATACCTCAACATAACCTTGCGACTACCTGCAAATGTTACCCGACCCGGGAGCCATGAATCAAGCGCTCAGATCAAAGTACCTACTGGCTAACGATTACCTTGGCTAGACCCGGGGGAGCTGCATGGCGGGAGAGGCGGCCGCTCTCCTGCCGGGCGGAGATCCAAGCCAGCTACATGCACCAGACAGCCCTGTCTTCCCCCCAGCGGGCAGGGGGGGATATCCCGCCCTCAACTGGCATGCGGACCAATACACAGCAGAACCCAGCGGCATCGTTGACCAAGCGAACCACCCAGCTTCACAGGCCAAGATGACGACAGGGCTTCTCACATGCGAAGTCGGGCCTACACCACCTTGCCTTGCGCACTCAAACCCAGTCGATCGCATGCTACAATGGCTCAAGGGTCATTTTGCACGCTTCTGGGCTTCCTTGGAGGCACGTCTGCAGTATGCTGAACCTCAACACCGAGCTGTGAGCCATGGCAGCGGGTACCGAGCGAAGACAAAGCGCCTTCGGGCAATACCCCACCCCCTACACGACCATCCACAATGACAAGCCCGCACAAGCCAAGAGCCACGCGGAGCACGGCCTCGAAGCATCGTCCACATAGACGGAGGCACTGCCACTACCAGCGGCAACACACCACTCGGGCATTCCGCCCCTCTCGATCAGAAAAGGATAAGGACCGTTGGCGGGCTCGGATCCGTGGCACACAACTGCTCACCAATGATTCAGCCTGGGGCTGGAGGGAAACCTGGACTTATACTGCCTTCTTGAACCCCCACTTCCAGGGCTTCAGGTTCCCAGATGAGGGAATCGGCTGACTGTGATCAGGTCACTGACCAGTAAAGCTCTTATTAACCTGGCGTTTTCAGTTTTCACTAAGCATGCTTATAATGCCCATTGCCATGTATTACTGTTTTATCAAGTTTAATTCAAGTGGACACTATCTCATACAAGCGTCAACTACACTACTTGTTAACCCAGTGATGTTATTTTCTGTTATGTGACAGACCTAGCTATACCTTACAAAGCATAAACCTAGTGTGTCTAGATAACACAGCAATGCTATTTTCAGTTATGTGACAAACCTAGCTATACCATTCAAAGCATAAACCTAGCATGTCTTGATAACACAGCAATGTTATTTTCTGTTATGTGACAGACCTAGCTATACCTTTCAAAGCATAAACCTAGCATGTCTAGATAACACAGCAATGTTATTTTCTGTTATGTGACAGATCTAGCTAAACCCTGCAAAGCCTAAACCTTACATGCTAGATAACACAGCAATGCTATTTTCAGTTATGAGACAGATCTAGCTAAACCCTGCAAAGCCTAAACCTTACATGTTTAGATAAATCAGCTATGTAGCGATAAGACCCTTGGCTGTTTAATGACCAACCTACCATTAAATATAAAAATTGTGCTCAAATCCACATGTACCTCTATGTACACCTGTCAATACTGCGTTGGAGGAGTGCCTTTGGGGCACCTCACAACTGTTTGTTATTAGCTTATGCACTACAACATAAAGAATTAAAAAAAAAAGTCAATGTCTGATGAGTCATTATGGAAACTCCTCTAGATTCAGTGGCATACATGGAATATTATCAGGCTACATATTCTTTAAAACCTAAAGTAGGAACTTTTTTTTCTGTTTAAATTGTTTTTTCAGGAGACAGAGTAAGTCTGCTCCCACATTTTTAGCACCAGCTGGGAGTGCATGGCGCTTTTGGATCAAAAAAAAAACTTGTGGAAGCATTATGAATGCTTTCCTATGTGACCGGCTGAATGCGCGCACAGCTCTTGCCGCGCGTGCGCATTCAGCCGACGGGACGGAGAGGAGGAGGATCGGAGGAGGAGAGCTCTCCGCCCAGCGCTGGAAAAAGGTAAGTTTTAACCCTTATCCCCCTTCCAAAGACGGGCGGGAGTGGGACCCTGAGGGTGGGGGCACCCTCAGGGCACTATAGTGCCAGGAAAACGAGTATGTTTTCCTGGCACTATAGTGGTCCTTTAAGGGATTGCTTGTTTATCCCAGTTCTAATCTGAGGGAAAAGCTAACATTTTACTTTCCATACATTTCCTTTTCCTCAGGAATAAAGGCAATGAACATCTCCCCCTCCCACACTCCCCCATTAACTAAAATAATTTTGCAGTGATTTGGCTTTATGTATTCTTTTGGGGGATGGGGGAGGAGTTTATACTAAAGGGAGGATGAGTGTGGGACTGGACTAACCAATCATGATGTTTTAGGTGTCAGCCTGTCTTTTTCTCAGTCTCAATTAGAGGATATCTCAGTTGTTATGCACTGCCTCTTATCATAAGAAAAAGGAAATTTATGGCAAGTAAAATTTGAGCTTTATACAGCACCTGTGTTTTAACTGTGGGTTGCATTTGCTGTATATATGGAGGCTTAGTAAGTCTAAAACCAAAATGAAACACACCATAACATTAGAACATTACAGAAGGGTGGGAAATACTTGCCTTCTGTAATTACTTCAATTAAGATTATAGGTACACTATATTAGCATAATCTTCAATTTTACCAGGTGGCAGTGGGTTTCATGTTTTGCATTTTTAACACCAAGGAAGTAAAGTGAAAGAACCTTGAGAAGGACGAACCCATCTCGCTAGGAAACTAGTAGATACCGGTTTGTGTAGCTTCACATATTAGATGAGTAGTTGCCCGGTTGGACAATGAAAGGGGCGGTAGTTTCCACTCAGTGTAATAAACTTTAGAAAAATGTGTGCGTTGCGATACTGGTGTAGAGGATAAACCTTTCACATCAATATCCCGCTATTCACTGGAAGGAGAACAGACAAAGTAAAATAGTTAGTTTCGCCGAAAGCTGACACAATGATAACGACAAGTTGTCTGGCTAACTCCCGAAGAAAACGGAGAACCATGTCAACATCCCAAAGCTGTTAAAATTTAGGTGCTGGGGAACGTGACATACCGGGAGTCCTTGAACTGGGACATGCGCTGCTTAAATGGCAGAGCGTGTGACGTTGATGGAACAATACGACAAACACCAGCTAATCCATTTGTTCCAGGCGGCGAGGTAACTTCATCGAGTGCCAGGCACCCATGTGTCGCATAACAAGTCTTTAGTGTTCTGCAATAGGCCGCTGACCGACCAGGATTCCCTGAAATCATCCAGGCCACAAGGTCCAGTTGTTATTGAAGGGGGTCGGCTAATAGGAGAGGATGATCGTAGGATGGATCGCAGAAAGCACTTCTATTTTGGCCACAGTGGAGCAATGAGAAGCAGTGAAATCCCTTGAACATGAACCTGGTTTAGAACCCTCACCAGCAGTCTATGGAAGACTGACTTGTGTAGTCACCAGTCGCTGCCAAGATGAGAATACCAATTCTCTATGAAGTTGTATATTCCCTGGAGGTTCTCTGCTTTGCAGTGTGATATTGCAGGAGAGACAAAAGCTGTAGATGTCTTTGGTCTTACAACATTGCCTGAAAGCGGACCTCATCCAGGCAGTTTAAATACTGGACTGCTGAGATGTTGTCCGTGCATAGCAGGATGCAGCAGTTGGACATGTGGTGGGCCAGACTGCAGCGAAGAATCCTGTGATCAGTTCCAGCAGTTGATATGTAACCCCCCGCCTCCTCGTCTAATAAAGGTCCTCCTATGGATAATTAAGCACAATTTGCCCCCTTACCCCAAAGGCTGGCATCTGATTCCACCACAAAATCCTGTGAGGGACCAAATATGGCCTTCCCATTCCAGGCCTGCATATGGAGAAGCCACCAATGCAGTTCTGTCTGTATTTCAGAGTTGAGAGGTACCTTCTGGTCTTCAACCATTGCATTGCCCTGTAGGGTAGAGGCCCTGGGTAAATTGTCAAAACAACCTAAGAGGGTTCCAAAGCAGATACATCACGATTCACCACAAATCCCAACAACTTAAAAAAGTGTACGGCTAATTTTTTTCCGATACCGCAGATGAGAGGCTGAGTCGCAAAAAAGTAGCCAGTTGTCTAGGTAGACTTTACACCGCACTCCCAGAGACAAGCCATAACTGGTTTATGAATGTTCATGAAACACCACAGAGCTGAGACCAAAGAGGAGGCAGGTGAACTGATATGGGAATCCGTGCCCCGAAAGCATAGGAATCTGTTACAAGAAGGAGTGACCGGCACCGAGAAGTATGCGTCCTTGAGGTCTAATTAGGTAAACCAATTGCCTAAAACTTTTGTTATTGTGTCGTGTGACTAAGTCACTGTTCTTATATTAAACCACACTAACTGATGATCATTGGATGCTAAACTTTCATCTACCGTAATATCGTAAGCAGGGATTAAACCGCTGTACGCCCTTCATACCAGAGCGAGTTTTACGCTCTGACAAATGTGAGTTTTATTCCAGCCTTTTATTATCCTTTAGTTTTTATGTCAAAGCATATTGCACTATTTGGGTCTCTATTTTCTATTTTATATATATCAACGGAGCCACACGGAGAACTACTTAAAGCACTATTGTTCTGGATCAAGCCTGAATAGACTCTACGATCACAATAAGAACATTTTAGATAAGACTTTTTTATCAAAAATTTTCTCCTCATTTTCTTGGACTATGTTATTTTTCACATTAAATTCTCCCTGGCGCAGCCCTTGCCTTTCTCCTTCTCCTTTTCAGTTTCATTCCTAAGGGTTCTGTGAGGGATTCCCTTATAGGGTTGCTGCCCATATATTAGTTAGCGCTTACTCATTGTTTTATCTTGTTCTTTTCTTCTTCATGTCTGTCTGTATTGACATATCCTGAATTTGTATTTTGTTTCTATTTTTATTTTTTATTTTCATTTCTAATTTTATTTTCATGTTTATTGATTGTTTCATATTTATATTTATTGTATTTTTATATCTATTTTTATTTTCATTCTTATTTTTATTTATTTCATTTACCTTTATTTTTTCATATTTATTTTCATATTCATTGTTATTATTATTTTCATTTATTTTTATTATTTATGTCTTGATTATTTCATTATTTATTATTATTCATTTTTTGTAGTATTTATTAAAATTAATCAATAACTAATCATTATTCAAATAAACCATAACTTCATTGATTCTTTTTTCTTCAGTTTAAAGAAGAGATGTGGTCATTTGCAGACAGACATGAAGTTAAGCTATGAAATATTTGTGTATATATATATATATGTGGATTATAGATCTTTTTTATGTTTATTAAATATATTTGTGACAGATCCATTTGTATAAACTGGGATTGCTGGTTCGTCTGTTTTGCCTTTTCGTGGAATTACTCATTCGTATGCCTCTGTTCGTATGATTGAAGTTTTTGGCCGAACAAAACTACCGAACGGACGGCCACCCAAAAGAGAAGCGTGCTGCTGGTTAACCTCTTGATCCCAATTAGAACTGTAACGGATCGCCTGGCACCCCGACTGGGTACCTCCGTTGAAGGATGCTCCTAGCGCTTCCTGAGGACTCCAAGCACTCTGGCAGACACCACAATCACCGAACCGGAGAAACAAATAAATTCTCCCAAGCATATGAATGCTGTAGACAGTTGAATAGGAACCATACGAATAGGTTTACTCTCCTAGCAGTCAAACTGGAACAGCATACAATAAATCCTTCCCCCAATAATGAGACGACACTTCACTTTGAGGGTTAAGCAGGAACTCTCTGTACTGTCACATACAGTCTCTTTTATTCCCAATCCACAAACATAGTACAGCCCACAGGGCGTTACAAAACAACCAATCAATCCGTACAATACACCCAGACACTCCCACACAAAATCCTCCCCTCTGCATGTGATATGATTACTGAACACAATGGGTATCTCATTATCACCGGCAGAGGAATACAGTTTTTACACAATATTTATAACTTCTAAAATATACATGTCACAAACATAAAACATACATTTTCATAATCAATCCATTCAGGGGAACAACATATTAAAAAATGGCACGAATCAGACCAGGGGTTCAAAAGTTAAGAGAAAGTCCTTTGTGACTAAATGAAGCATGGCTTTCCGGCCCAAACCAGTTTCAGAGTCTTCTATCCTGGAGATAAGTGAGAAGTAATTCAATTATCTCCCAGGACAGACACAAGACTCCATTATGCACATGGTGAGCACAAAGCATTAAAATATTATAAAATACACAAAGTCACATTTTATACATAAAACACAGACATGTCACATATCCCCAGATAGCTGGGATCTGAGCGCACAAAACTACCGAATAGCGCTCAGATCCTATTCACACAGTTCAATTGCCATGGAGCCGAAGTCTTTAACTACACGAATGGGCTCCATGGCATAGCTATCTGGGTTAACACATTCACATAAAGTCTGGTCCATAGTCCAAAGGCAAGAGGCGGGCAAGCAGCCCCCTCCAAGGACACGTGGCGAGGCCGGTTTCGCCACATTTCTCCCCTTTACCATCCAGACTAACAGGGTATCTGACCTCCTGCCGGTCAGTGCCCTGGTTAGTCCAGCAACCCACCCACGAAGCACAAACAGCAATACAGCCCACCCACAATAACTGGTTACTACACCTGGATAAAATAGCAACTTGTCCATGTCCAGGTGCCTCACCACAGCTGTGCGGGGGGCTGGTAGACTGCCTTGGTGGGTTGCTGAGTGGGCAGAGACCAGCGGTACTCTGCCCGGGTGCCAGCGCTACCACTGAAGTAGCCTGGTTGGAGCCTGGTTGTGGGAGGGGGAGACCGACTGTCTCCCCTCTGTATACACTGCTCTGTGGCTGGGGGACAGGACCGACCGTCCCTACCCCTGGTGCTGCAAGTGCAGAGACTACGGTCCCATCTGCGTAGTTGTGGGGCTTAACATCTCCCCTTGGTGGGTTAGGCTGCCGCTGGAGAGAGGGTGTAACAAGCTCCTCTCTCTGAACTGTAGACTGCCACTGGGGAGAGGGGGTAACCTGCTCCTCTCCCTGACACTCTCTTTGCTGGTGGAGAGGGGGACCAACTATCTCCCCTTTCAATATTTTGTCCTGCGGCTGGGGTGCGAGACAGACGGTCTCTGCTTCCTGGGGTACACACTGCCGCTGGGGAGGAAGGACGGCACCTTCAGCTCCCTGGGGTACACACTGCCGCTGGGGAGGAAGGACGACACCTTTGGCTCCCTGGGATACACACTGCCGCTGGGGAGGAAGGACGACACCTTCTGCTCCCTGGGGTACACACTGCCGCTGGGGAGGAAGGACGACACCTTCAGCTCCCTGAAATACACACTGCCGCTGGGGAGGAAGGATGGCACCTTCTGCTCCCTTGGGTACACACTGCCGCTGGGGAGGAAGGACGACACCTTCGGCTCCCTGGGACTCACACTGCCGCTGAGGAGGAAGGATGGCACCTTCAGCTCCCTGGGATACACACTGCCGCTGGGGAGGAAGGACGACACCTTCAGCTCCCTGGGACACACACTGCCGCTGGGAAGGAAGGACGACACCTTCAGCTCCCTGGGATACACACTGCCGCCGGGGAGGAAGGACAACACCTTCTGCTCCCTGGGGTACACACTGCCGCTGGGGAGGAAGGACGACACCTTTGGCTCCCTGGGACTCCTTTTTGGCCAAATCTACTAGAGATTGCAGGTATTCTCCTACTAGTTTCCTGGCGAGCTGCACGGCTCTCTCTGGGGGTTGGGTCCAAAGGTAGACAGCACCTCATTAACCTCTCTGTCAAACTCCTCCTGAGTGTAGTCATACGCCATGCTTGCTCTGCTTAAGTTAGTTCTTTTGTAGATAGGGGCGCTGTACGGATACTAGCGTTGCCCTCACTTTGTAACTCCAAACGAACTGTGTCTCTGAGCTGCTTTACCTCGCACTAGGACGCCATCCCACCGCTTGCCACCAATGTAACAGATCGCCTGGCACCCCGACTGGGTACCTCCGTTGAAGGATGCTCCTAGCGCTTCCTGAGGACTCCAAGCACTCTGGCAGACACCACAATCACCGAACTGGAGAAACAAATAAATTCTCCCAAGCATATGAATGCTGTAGACAGTTGAATAGGAACCATACGAATAGGTTTACTCTCCTAGCAGTCAAACTGGAACAGCATACAATAAATCCTTCCCCCAATAATGAGACGACACTTCACTTTGAGGGTTAAAACAGGAACTCTCTGTACTGTCACATACAGTCTCTTTTATTCCCAATCCACAAACATAGTACAGCCCACAGGGCGTTACAAAACAACCAATCAATCCGTACAATACACCTAGACACTCCCACACAAAATCCTCCCCTCTGCATGTGATACGATTACTGAACACAATGGGTAATCTCATTATCACCAGCAGAGGAATACAGTTTTTACACAATATTTATAACTTCTAAAATATACATGTCACAAACATAAAACATACATTTTCATAATAAATCCATTCAGGGGAACAACATATTAATAAATGGCACGAATCAGACCAGGGGTTCAAAAGTTAAGGGAAAGTCCTTTGTGACTAAATGAAGCATGGCTTTCCGGCCCAAACCCGTTTCAGAGTCTTCTATCCTGGAGATAAGTGAGAAGTAATTCAATTATCTCCCAGGACAGACACAAGACTCCATTATGCACATGGTGAGCACAAAGCATTAAAATATTATAAAATACACAAAGTCACATTTTATACATAAAACACAGACATGTCACATATCCCCAGATAGCTGGGATCTGAGCGCACAAAACTACAGAATAGCGCTCAGATCCTATTCACACAGTTCAATTGCACGAATGGGCTCCATGGCATAGCTATCTGGGTTAACACATTCACATAAAGGCTGGTCCATAGTCCAAAGGGAAGAGGCGGGCAAGCAGCCACCTCCAAGGGCACGTGGCGAGGCCGGTTTCGCCACAAGAACATTGTGGTTAACCGCAGACACTTCTCAATTAAAACCGAATGCAGGGTGGTCGTCGTTCGTATATCGACCACGAGGCGGCGGCCATTTTAAACAAGCGAAAGACCAGCAGTGTTCGGCCCAGATTCTATGGAACTGAAAACGGACACTTTTACCGCCGAACACCGCTGAAGCCGCCGACCTCCCTTCTCAATCGACAGAAGTACACGAACACCGGCCGTTCGGGAGTTTGAAACGCACGAATGGACTTAACCCAGATTGCCTTCCCATGGAGTCAATCGCATACCGAAAGACTGTAATAGACTTTGACTCCATGACGATTGAACTATGCGTATGGGATCTAAGCACTATTCGCCAATAATATGCACTCAGATCCAGGCTATCTGGGGATATGTGATACGAATGAGAAATGTTCGACAATTATAAAGTTATGTATTTCTGTGTGTTTTTCATGTTGTATTTAAAATGGCGATTTGCCTCTGTCCTGGAGATAATTGAATTACTTCTTAATTATCTCCAGGGCAGAGGGGAGGAAACCATAATGCATGCTGGGAATATTATCTGCCTGTGTGTCCTGAAATGCCGTATGTCCATCTGTCACTACAGTCTCCCATTTGGTCCCCTAGGGGAGTGTCCACCAAGTGGGAGACCTGCATAAATACGGGCGGGTAGCCCACAGTAAACCCAGTTCATGTTTGACCTCAAATGCGGAGCTTGGTCTCGTTATTGGGATTTATTACCGACGACTAGAGACTGCCGGATGGGATTATTAGCCGCTTGGGAGATATATGCGTTCGGCTACTATTGGCGATTCGTGAGTTTGGAGCTCGGGAAGTGAAGTACCCGTATGGGTCCCGTTTGGGAGATTACAGCGTTCCCCTGCTTGCGGTTCGTATGATTGCAATTGATACGAATGAAGCCTGTGTTGTTGCGAGAGGAGAGGATTCACTAAATGGCGGTTTGTACATTTGATGCTGAGGGTACCGTTACAATATTGTTTCAAATTTACACCTGTATAAAAAAGTATCCTCAGTATAAAAGAAAATAAATACATATGAGTATGTGATGAATATAGTTTAGATAGCCTAATATTGGCTGTATATCATTGATTCATAGTAAATATGTTCTAATATATGCCAAGGTATATGAAGAGGGCTAACAAGTTTCTTTTCTCCTTAAAAATTCCAATACGTATGAACGTATGAGAGTTCCGCATGAGATTAAAAGTGGTAACGTATGCATACGAACAAATCTCAAGTGGAACGCATACGTTTTAGACGCAAGTGGAACGCACGTACACGTATGCACCAAAGATGACATCATTAACCCGGAACACCACGGCGGGAAAAAGAAAAAAAGAAAAATACAAACAGTTGATTGAGAATTCCAGAGTGGCGAATCACCGATGATATCAGAGAAACTCCCATGGAGCCACCAATCAACACTCAGAGAGTACACCTATTTAAGATCGAGGGGGGGAGGTATTTTAGGTGGATACACTGTTAAACTGCATTCTGTATCTTTGTGATTTTATTATATATAGTGAGGTTAGTAGTCATCACTGTGTACCAAAATGTTGCACAAAAATACAAGAAAGGGCTACCTATAAATTCCCTCCTCACTATGATTTTCCCACACCAGTTAAGATTTTCCCAAAATAGTCTGAAAGGAAACATGTGAAAACACCTGTGAAACATGGTTCCTCATCTCATGATATTGCCAAAATATTGCAATCTTGGGCAGAACAGTTTGAAAAGACTGTCTTGGCCAAGCTTGAGGAAAGGAATAGGGGTCAGGGTGATTGGAGTTAAAGCAGACATGGATCTGTACACTGTCAGAACTCTGATGCTAATAAGAATTGTGATAGTGAGCGAGTAGCTCAGAGTGATGGGAGTGAAAGTGATAGCACCATCTACTCTGAAGGCCATGTGACCGATATGCCATCTGCAGTGTTATATGGACAAAATCCCTATTCAGCAGCTAGATCGCACAGACATTTACCTAAAAGCAGGGAAACTAGAAACAAGAGTAATAAGAAAACTGCTCCTGTATATGAAACTCCTAAGGTGATCAGATTCCTTAAAGAGACAGTCCCACAATTTTCTAGAAGTTCAGGAAACATATCTGAGCACCTAGAAAATTATGTATGATGACATCCATAAGAAATGGTACATTACATGGACCTTTGATTCAATGTGCCGTATCTATCTGGAGAGTCTTCAAGCTATGCAGCTAATGTCCTGGTCTAAGATGCAATCTGAGATAATCATGGAATATCTTAAGTTTAAAACCATTGCTTCTGCTAAGAAAGTGCTTTATAACTTAATGTGCCGCACAGATCAAAGCCCCAAGAATCCAAGAGAATTCTGTCAGATGAAATGACGTATAGAAAACTTAATTCTAATCCTACGGAGATGGTAAAAGAACTGTTTGGAAATTTTATAAAAAAAGGATTAGAAACCAATATCCTTACAGAAAAAGAAGGCAAATATTTACAAATAGCCCATCCGAAAATCCCAGTTTTCTATTATTTACCAAAAGTGCATAAAAACCCACTTAATCCACCAGGACGTCCTATTATCTCAGGGATCGATTCAATGTCTTCACGGATTTCTGAATATATCGATATATTACTGCAACCTACAGTCACAAAAACACGGGCTCATCTCAAAGATACCATTCATATTTTACAAATTTTGGATTCGATACAATGGAAAGAGAGTTATTGCCTAGTCACGAGCGACGTGACATCGCTATATAGCATTATCCCACATGATATAGGGATAAAAGCAGTCGAATATTTTTTAACTAAGGCTAATTTTAGAACAGAACAAATAGAATTCATTTTAGAAGGAATCCATCTCATTTTAACCAATAATTTTTTGGGGTATAACGATAATATTTATCTCCAAATTAGGGGTACAGCTATGGGCACCAAATTCGCACCCAGTTATGCAAATTTATTCATGGCATAGTGGGAGGAACATTCCATTTTTTCCTCCCATCCTTGGGTGTTGAATTTGGTGTCCTACCATCGATACATCAATGATATTTTTTCATTTGGGATGGCCCTTTAGAGCTTTTAGAAAGTTTTCAATTTTGCCTCAATGATAATGAATGGGGAATTTTACTTACAACAACCCATAGTCAGACAGAATTACAATTCCTAGACCTTCAGATTTTTATACAAGATGCACAGATCAAAACTAAGAACTTCTTTAAATAGGTGGATGCAAACGGATACATAGAGAGATCTAGTTGCCACCACAGACCGTGGCTGAATAATGCACCGAAAGGGCAATTCCTTAGAATCAGGCGCAACTGCACCAATGAAGAAGATTATATGATACAGGCAGGAAGAATAAAAGAACAATTTAAAGAAAAAGGCTATGAGGTAAAAGAGTTGGAGAAAGATATGGAAGATGTGAGAAAAACAACAAGAATGAAGTTATTAACTTATAAACCAAAAAATATCTAGCAAACATATTCTAAAGAAATTCCCTTTACTTGTAATTTTAATGGCAACCATAAAGGTATAAATAAAGCTATAAATAAATATTGGTATGTTTTACAAGAAGATCCCATTTTAAAAAGTATTTTACCTATCCGACCTTATATAATCTATAGAGGTGCGGCCAACCTTAAAAGAACTTTGGTCCGTAGAAGCGAAGGTCCAATAGTCAGCACACATTTTTTAAACCAAAATAAAGGTTTTTATGGATGTGGGGCTTCTTTAGCATGTAGGAACACCAAAAGCTCAAAGAGACATTTAACCAATATGAAAGAATATATTAATAAGGAGTTCACCATTAGGGATCAACTGACCTGCTTTTCAAAGGGAGTAATTTACGTGTTAAAATGCCCCTGCAATTTATTATATATAGGGAGGACAATAAGATGTCTGCACGTAAGAATTTCAGAGCATATACGGAATATAAAAAATGGATTGGAAACACAAATTTTAAGAGATATCATAACCAAAATCCTGAAAGTTTATTTTTTTTTGTACGCTAAAAATTGTTAAAAGAGATTGGAGAGGAGGCGATTTTAACCAGAAAATAGGGATAGAAGAAATGAAATTTATATATAATTTTAATACCCTTGCACCCCATGGGTTAAACTCGGATTTTGAGGTTTGCCACTTTTTTTAACTTTGCATGTTCTTTTGTTATGTGTGAAGTTGTAATTTTATTTTCTACACTATACGGTTTGGGGTTACTATCCCTTTAAATGAATGCTAGTAGGGTGATTCTATAATCAATTGGAATTGAAGATTGTATTATGACATTTGGAACACAAAATCATATTATGAGAGGCATTTATAAATTTAACATAAGGCAAAATCAGAATATAAACTTATAATCACCTCCTACTCTTCATATATATGTATGAGGCATTATTTGAGTCTAATGAGAATATCCTATGTATATATATGATGTTATATGAGTCTCATAAATTATAACCATTTAATTAAAATTCTCCTTTGTCCTGGCCGGATTTGGAGTTGAACGCACAACCATTTTGGTGTGCGTTCCAATGATGGACTATGACACGACAAATTAAGACTGGCCGGAACCCGGAAGTAAACCAGCGAATTACCACAAAAAAACGCCGGCACTATAGGAAAACAGAAATACCGATTGAAAAAGCCCCTGGAAGGGGCGAAACGCGTCTCGGACTTTGCACTAGCCAATTGGCAGGACTTGATACTATAGCACTTTAGCTATAGACTTTTGATTATATTGTTTTATTTATTTTTTAAGGAATTTTTTATTGATTGTTTTTATTAATGTATTTTTAATATTTTTTTGAAAAAATATTTTGCTTATCATCCCATATTGAATCTTCTTTTGAGAAGTCTGTCAAGCTAAGTGGGATCTTCTTGGAAATTCTGGCAAACCAAGTGAGAATAGCCATTCACTCTGGAACCCCTTCAAGCCAAGTGGGAACAGCCATCCAGCCACGTGGTAATAGGAGAGGGACATCCTTGAAAAAGTCGCAAGGCGACATCAGTGAGAGCCACATATATTTGGCTCTAGGCTTGTGAGTACTTCACTCAAATCTTATACTGCCTATTTGCATAGACTTTATTACACTCTTTTTCAGACATACCCAGAAGTGTGACCTACCTACTATTGTATGTATTTATTTATAGATACCCGTTCGCCTATTTTCTCCTGAACTGCTGAAGCCTGAGTGATTATAGCTCGTTGAGTGTAGGAGGAAATGCCCTTCATGTAATTGGCAATACCTGGTTAAACTTTAAAATAGGTTACAAAACCTTTAGACACCCGGTAATAGTGGTAGATCTCCCCTATAACCGAGTACAGACCTACTCAGAAGACTTAATACAATTATTGACTGTGTGAATGGAATTGTATGGTCACAAGCAGGGCCGGACTGGGAAGAAAATTTGGCCAAGGCACTTTTTAATTACAGCGGCCCACTAAAAATGGGGGCGGGCCAGATAGGGTGTGTTTTGTCATCACCAATGACAAGAACGCCCCATCACAAAGTGAGCATGTTGGTTCAATGCTCCTCCAGGGTAGACCATGCGCAGAGCTCTGCTGAAGAACTCTAGCATGAGAAAAAGACCCTGTGTTTGTTCTGCTCAGCGCAAGCAAATTTAATAACATGTGTAACGGACCATTTTGCACACAAGGGGTAAAAACCGTTTAGGCGATCGTCCCCTTCTCAAAGATGTAGGCACAGCTATTGTAAAACACCAAACTCACGAATCGCCAATAAGGGAATGCTCCACACTCGCGAATGGCATCCAATATAGCACTCCAAACACACGAACTGGAACCATACGAATCACTGCTAGCAGACGAATAGGAAAAGCATCCAAGCGGCTTATACTCCTAGCAATCAGTCTCCATCAGCATTCAGTAAATCCCCCCAAAGACGAGACAAGGCTCCGTGTTGAGGGTCAAGCAGTGGTCTGTTTAATGAGGGCTACCTGCCCAGTATTTATGCAGGTCTCCCACCTGGTGGACACTCCCCTAGGGGACCAAATGGGAGACTGTGACAGAAGACAGACAAGTAGACAAATAGGACACACAGTCACATTATATTCCCACAATGCATCCTGGCTTCCTCCCCTCTGCCCTGGAGATAATTGAGAAGTAATTCAATTATCTCCCAAGACAAAGGCAAATCGCCCTTATGCACGTGGGGATACTAAAACATGAATTACTATTAAAATACACCATGTAGGACATGTTACATTAAAACTATACATTTAACATATCCCCAGATCGCTCAGGTCTGAGCGCACATTATTAAGCGAATGGCGCTCAGACCACACGAATACAGTGTAATCGCCATGGAGCCAAAGTCTTTACACAGTCATTTCTCATGCGAATGGGCTCCATGGGATTCCTATCTGGAGTATAACATATTCAAGTAAAACTACCGAACACCGGGTCATTCGTGCACTTTCACCGAACAAGAAGGGAGGTCAGTGGCTTCAGCGGTGTTCGTGTAAAACTGTGTCTGATTTTAGTTCCATGAATTAAGCGTCGAACACCGCTGTGTGTTTGCATGTTTAAAATGGCTGCGACCTCGTGTTCGTGATACGAATGGCGGCCACCCATTGCCGGCTAATTGCCGGCACACTCCAGCTCCCAGGTGGTCCAGTCATTCGTGCGGTTGTTCGGTAGATTGAATCTACCCAACACCAGGCAGAAAAGCACGAATAAAGCTTTTCTGCAGGGAAAAAAGATGTCTTTTAACATGGGGCCATAGTCCGAAGGCAGCAGGCGAGCAACCAGGCTTCTCCAATGCAATGTGGCGAGATTGGTCTCGTCACAACATGCTTGCAATGTGTTTGCTTCAAATTTGTCTCTGGTGTCTCCATAGATGGGATACCAGCAGACAAAAATGCTAGGAAAGCGTATTGTGCAGTGTGTGTGAGTGAGAGGGTGATGTGTGTGTAAGGGGTGTAGTGTGTGTGTGAGGGGTGTGTGTGATGGGTGCAGTGTATGCGTGCTGTGTGTGAGTGATAGATGCTATGTTTGCGTGAGGCTGCTACATGCGTGTGAGGATGCTGGGTGTGAGGGTGCTGTGAGCGTCAGTGGTGTAGTGTGTGTGTGTATACAAGAGGGGTTCAGTGTGTGTGAGGGGTGTAGTGTGTGTGTGCTGTGTTTGTGTGAGGGTGCTGTGTGCATGTGAGGTAGCTGTGTGTGAGGGTGCAGTGTGTGAGTGGGGGTGCTGTGAGTGTCAGGGGTGCAGTGTGTGTGTGTGCGGGTGCTGTGAGTGTCAGGGGTGCAGGGTGTGTGTGAGTGAGTGAGGGTGCTGTGAGTAATTATATCCCCCCTCCCTTCTTACCTTTAGCCTGAGATGGGGGATCCTGCTGCTGCTGCCATCCTTGGTGGCCCTAGTGGTGAGTGAACTCTAGCCTGTGGGGCTAGAGTTCACTCTTGCGAGACCTGGAGCGTTGCCACGGCAATGCTCCGAATCTCGCGAGAGGAACCCGGCAGAGCTGTAAGTAAGAGCTCCTCCGGGTTCCTGTCCTGTCTCCCTCCCTCTCTCCCCCTCCGGCTGCAATATATTAAATGTGGGCCAGTGAGAGAGATCTTTGATCTCCCCACCGGCCTCGGTCCATGGCCACTGCAGCCCACCAGTCTAGGCCTAAGGTCACAGGCTAAGGTTCCCATAACGTATGAGAAGTGACATGTTTAATCTGAACGTAACTGCTATGTGATAGAAGAAGACCTGACTCTATAGAGGTACATTTTAAGAATAGTCAGTCACCTGATGTGACTATTCTGCAGGTGAACATTCCGTAAGAGTGGTTCCAGAGAGAATCCACACCGTATTTTAACCATTTCTCTCCACAGGGACTATGTTGAATCTGTTGATCTGGCAGGTCATGCTCTGTTTCTTGCCAGAATTGAAAGGGTTTATAACAACTTTATTCTTTCCTATTCAAATAAATGACTTAGGAAGAAGTAAGAATGCAAAACTGGACTTAAAGAGTGAGAACAGCTATATTATCAGAACTCTGTTAAAGCAGATAGCTAATCCTAAAATGATCAGGTACACTTCCCCACATAACAGATGGATCCAGAGCATGGATGGTGAATCAGAGTCACAATGTGATAGCAAAATGTTTACTATCCATTTCCATCAGAAATGAAACAGCTAAACATTTATGCATAGTGATAGACAACCCTTGTTATCAGGTTTACATTGGCAATGATGTCATACATTGCTTTACCATACATCTTGACCTGATCGACTCCATCTTGTGGACAAGGTTAAAAGGTAATCCTTGTGGATACAACACGAGGAAAATGCCTTGAAATCAGGACAAATACTACCATACGCGGTAAGTATCCAACTACCTGATGACATAACCATCCCGGAAGGGACAAGTAACTTTCTTTTACCCATACAGGTAAAGAAGGGTCAGAGTTTGAAAATCTTGGACGCCCTAACCTGTTTATCCAATAGGATACAATAATTAGGGATGGTGGTGACACCAACATGTGTACATCAGTTTGGACTCCAAGATTTCCATCGAGAAGGCGTACGACATTTCATCGATGCAGCTTCTGGAGTTACAAACCTGGTACCGGATGCACCTCCAAAGAGCCCAGGACCGTGTGTGAAACATCTAGGAGCAAGCCCGGAAACCTTTTGTATCCAGTACTATTTCAATGAGCAACCGACCCAAAAGGTACCTCACCGCTATAATTGTTGTATTGATTTGTTCTGCTGTTGGTGCAGTTGTCGCACTTGGAATGTCTGCAGCTAACTCTATTTCAGTCCAAAAACTGGATATGGAAATCTTTGCGCTAAAGCAGCACATTAACGATATTCATCAGGTGATAAAACAGCAAATAACACTTCTCCAAGACGTGTTAACTATTCTGGAAGACACAGTTATTACAACAAATTTGAGTTAATTGCCAAGTCCACTGAGTTGCACCAATGTCACGACTTATTTAAGTGTGAACTGCATTTCTGCATGACCCAATATTGTTCCACCCACTTGCTTTTCTTGATAAAGAAACGGAAATGATTGAATTGGCAGGGGGACACATACTTCTGTACTTTGTATCCAAGGATATTGTTCATGCAATGCTTACCAATGTGGATGGAGATACAATTGAACCTATGCAATTAAATCTGGCCTTTGAGATGTGGAGTGCGCTAACTCTTAATTGACCCGAAACGCATGGAGATTTGCTTTTTATTGGCCATACCGTTTGTTACTCCCAAAAACATTTTCCAAATAAAAACAATTTACAATGTCCGTACATGGAAGAAAGATTTCCACATAAAAGTTCAAACCCCAAATGTTTTGGCTTTTCAACCGTGGATACCAGATTGGTATTCAATTCCCATTTTGAATGACTGCGAGAAATTCAAAGACAATAACTTCCAGTGTGATGGAAAACCTTTCGGGTACGATTCTACCAATGCTTGGTGTGAGATCGAGTACATTAAACATGACCATGAAACATGTCAAGTGACTATGTCCAAAACCGGCGATAATGCCTTAGTACATGCTATCTTAGTAAAAGATAAATGGTTGGTTAGCACGTGTCTTAAAAACATGAGTGTTTTTCGCAGGGACCAGGTGACTAATAAAGTAATTGCCTTACCAGCACCTGTCTCACTAATCAGGGTACCCCACGACTGTTACGCTATACCCAGTGTACACTGACGTTATTGAAAGTGCTATTGAGATGGTGGATCCCTTCCAGAATCTAGACATTCAGCTAGATCCTAGCTTAAGTTCTTGCTAGACCATAAGTAAAGCCACACTATAAATGCCAATCAGAAAAGATAACATTTCTGTGGGCATATTCAAGTACTCTGAGCTAGATACTGACCTCATCACTCGTGTTGACTGGTTCATCTATGTTAAAATTGTTATTGGGTTTTGCAATGATAATAATGGTATTATGGTTGATTGTACTAAGTGTAAGGTTCAAAGCTCTTACAGGTACAACAATAGTCAAAAATGTTTGTTATGTTCGCAAATGCCCAACGCCAGAAGATGTGATTGAGTACACAATACGTCTTGTAACTTCTGTAGTGCTTATTCATAGACTAAATGAGTGATTGCTATGTTAATCACTAAGGGGGGTTATGTCAGTATATTTATATTGGCAGACATTTTGTGTTAAGACAGAAATTAAAAGTGCATACTGTAAGTCACCACCAGAACAGAAGTGACTCCATTTTGTATCACAATGCAAAGACAGACACATTTTTTTCTTTGTACTCTATTAACTCAAGCCTGAGCTAAGGAATGCGACTAATGTAAACATTGGCATAGATAAGACATGATGTCTGCAGCAAGGTTGGTTGAACGGAACAACCCAGAGACAAATATATATATATATTCAGATAGTGATCAGTCCCTGCTGGGACTGAAACGTTGATCTTTTTTTTTTTAAATGGATGATTAATAAACTGTAAGTTTTATACCTTCAAAAATCCGAGAGTGCTGATCACTATCTGAATATATTTGAATTTTCAAGCACCTGGTTACCAGTTCACTAAAGCGTGAGTGCAAGGGCTTTTTACATTTTTGTTATATATATATATATATATATATATATATATATGTAGAAAGGCCATTAGGCCTGAATTTGTGGGAGGAGTAAGTCCCCTACTTAAGCTCCCAGCCCCTACTCACCGCTGCCGCTCAGCTGATTGTCCTTAGCAACCAGCACTTCCGGTCCAGCTTCCCGCCAGAACTGTACCTGTTTCCAGCAGCCAGACGCCCTGTGTAATCCTCCGTCCGTCCGAGGTCCTTCCACTCCGTTTCCCTCCGGTCGAGGTACCCGACTTCCGGTCACGAGACCGGCGCGTTCACGTAAGCAAGGCGTGGGAATTAGCGTTCGCTATTTCCCCGCCGTTCGGGCCTAAAAACGTAGGGGTAGGCTCCCTCTTTCGCATTTTCACGAATACACGCTTTCGTTAATATCTCCATTCGCGCCAAAAAAACGCACGAACGTTCGGCTCATTTCGCTATCATTTTATGCTTTTTCGTACGGAAACAACCGAATAAATATTTCATGTTTAAGCTCATTATTATCTGTATTCACTTTTCCGTTCGGTTATTTCTGCACCAACCTATTCGTATGGTCAAATTCACGTACACCATCTTACTAATTTACATTCGGTTATTTCTATTCTTTTAAGCTAAGCGTGCATAAGTTCTAATCACAGTCCTACTATTATTTATTCCTTCATATGAGTTTGCGGTTACATTATATGGTTAACTACCAGCCCTGTGTTTTTCTACCTTGTTAAACCATTTAAAGTATTTTTCTGTAATAAACATAATGTTCACCACGATTCATAACTTCATACGTGTCTAAATTCAAGCTATACCATTCTTTCCTAATAACACTCAGATAAGTCTTTTTAAACACTATTTTCAAGTTATACCCTTTACACATAATCCGTACTATTCCTTGCACATAAATCACGCTGTCACATCTTTTGGCTTTTACAGATTGCATCGGTCTCTTGCTTTTCTGCATTAAAAGTTGTTATTTCAAGGTCCTTTTATTACAGGAACAGGTATGGTTTTTTATCACCTTGAGTTATCAGGTTTTATCAATTATCTCCACACCTATTGCTAACTATGGAATTTGTCTTGGTTAAACCCTTAGATCCTTGTATTAATCTAAGCTTCCACCGTTTCTACGCAGTTAACCTGCCACGATTAAACAATCTCTGTACTTTAAACAAAGGTATAGTTCACTCTCTTTTCAATACTAGACCTCACGCGGTCTCAACTCCATTACTACCTTCCCTCAGGCTTACGCCCAGGATACGTTATCTCTTTACTACTTGTCTACACAGACTTTCGGTCATACGGCCACCAGGCTCAAGAAGACACCAAAAACCTGACACGGTACTCAGCCATACCTTCAGGTACTTACATCCTTACTCAAGTACGTCCATTCGCTACCCCAAGGCCTCATTCTGCCTTCTCACTCATATCCAAAATCATCCCATTCCTACACCTAAACCTCCCAGATCCCTCAATGCAGGATCTCACGTCGTGCCCCTTACAAACCTTCTCCCTATACTATTCATACGACATCACGATACGTATAAACACATCAAACATCTGTCTTAAACCCCCAGGATTCTTCCTCAAAGACAACATTTAAGACAGACTCTCTACACTTACCAGGAGGCTCCAGATACCATTTGCGACCAGTCAAGGTTAGTATCCACACACCATTCCAGTCCTCTAACTTTACCCTTTAGCATACTATCGAACTGGCTATACGGCACAGGCAAATGCCTTAGCCCACCCTATCAGGAAATCTGATCCCGCGAGGCCTACCACCCCCACCCCACCTCAACACGGAGGTACGGCCCAACGCCCAAATCATAGTTATAAGCCTCGCATGCCTTACTACAGGGCTCTAGTTAGGGCCTCACCTGTCACGGCCACACGTTTTGATTTCTCTTATCGTCACCGAGAGGCCAACATCCCGCCAACACGTCTGTGGCACCTACGTCATAAGCCAAATCATAGGTAGAGCCTCTCATCGCCACTTGGCATTAGCAGGGCCTCACCTATCCAGTCATTCAACAGTTAAGTTTTTCGCCTCGGCATCTAGCATTAAAGTCCAGTTCTTCAAGACACACCACTCCCCATACCCCCCCCTTCTTACCTCACTCCCCTTCTAATATATCTTTCACATAATCATTCCTTTTTAGAATGTCCCAAGAACCAATTCCAACCGAAGAACTGACAGAAGAAGCACCATTCACGCCAATCAGACCCGTGTCTCCAGGCGAATCACTCACTCTTTCAACCCCCACGTCCTTGAGAGCATGGACTATTCCCAAAATCACAGCCGAGCTTAGGCTCAGGGGAATCCCCTTTCCGGCCACAGCTAGAAAGGCAGAACTTTACAGGCTGCTTACCCACCAAGTCCCCGAGCCTCGGCCGGGAACTAGCTTTCAAGGACAACCACCAAGTAACAGCACGGCCACCCAGGATACCCTGGCAGATATCTTGGCCAATCTACAGGCCCTCAATAGCAGGCTGTCTAAGGTGGAGAGCGCCATCTCCTCCTCAGGTACTAACACCGTAGTCCCAGTCTCTACCACAGCTGTACCTGCCATACCTTCATGTCCCTCTATACTCCCCCGTCCAGCACCTGGAACAGCCATCACACCTTTCGAGTCACCAGCACACTCCGTCCCAGATTCTATCAGGAAAGATATCCTTGACGGGAAGGATGTGTGTCTGGTGTCTTTACTCATAGCCTCTCAGGATGTACTCGAGAACAAGGCATACAATTATGGTGACATCTCTGTTGTGCTTAAAACGAGGGATCCCAGGCTTAATAAAAAATTGTCTATCCCACAGTTTGTGATAGCTTTCGGGATATACCGCGACGTCATTTGCACGGTGTATCCCCATAGGAGAGAAGAGCTAGATCTCTATCTCCACAAGCTAGTGGATCTAGGCATCAAGTACGGGGGCTCTTCCTTCTATGACTACCACAAGTCAGTCTCAGCGAAGGCGGCGACCCATCTCAAGCAGTTCAACATTAGAATGAACTGGGGTCAGATGGACACTGAACTTTTCTGTCGCCACTTCGCCGGACTCAGGCCCCCGGCTTGTGCCATCTGTAATTCCACATCCCACATGGCGGACTTATGTCCCGTCGAACCAGATCCCACCACCTCCACTCTCACCCCTCACCCCACGTTCACACCTCACTCCTCTTTCACCCCTCACAAGCCAGCGGGTGGTCTCCGGGATAAGCTGGGTAGGCCCATCTCCTTTTTAGGTAAAGCACAGGTGTGCAATAATTTCAACGCAAGCTCCTGCAGTTTCAGCGCCTGTAGATTATTGCACATCTGCTCCATATGTTTCAGGGCACATACCAAGACCATGTGTCCAGCCAGGTTGTCACCAAACAAATGACTAACCGACATAAATATCGACAACCTGGTTTTTTATCTAAGGTGTCACCCCAGCAGGCACTTAGTGGATTTTCTCACCACAGGTTTCTCACAAGGGTTTCACACAGGCATAATAGCCATTCCCCCAGGTACACTAGAATGTCCTAATCTCCAGTCTGCACGTTTAGACCCAGTCGCTGTAGACACTCTCATTTCCGCAGAAACCACAAACGGTTTCATGATCGGTCCTTTCACCTCTTCACCATTTTCCTCCTGGCGGACTAACCCTATTGGTATTGCTATTCACAAATATTCTAATAAAAAACGTCTCATTATCGATTTATCGGCACCGCACTCCTCTTTTGTTCCAAGCATAAACGCACTCATTCCAGCAGACGAATTCTCTCTGCAGTACGTCACCATCGACGACGCCATACAGTCCATCATGACATCTGGTAATCGACCCTGGCTCAGCAAAACAGACATCACTAACGCCTTTAAATTACTGCCCATACACCCTTCACTCTGGCACTTACACGGTGTTAAATGGCGAGGGTATTATTACTTCTCAACACGACTCACTTTTGGTTCCCGAAGCAGCCCCAAACTTTTCGACATTTTCGCAGAGTCACTATGCTGGCTGCTTCTGAACGTCATCAGGTGTCACTCCGTTATTCACTATCTAGATGACTTTCTACTGATAGAGCCAGGGTCATCAACACCCACAGCAATCAATAGTACTACCGCACTTTTTTCCACACTTGGAGTCCCTTTGTCCCCAGCCAAAACTATAGGACCCACAACAAAGTTGACCTTTTTAGGAATAGAGCTCGATTCTGTCAAACTCAGAGCTAGCCTTCCACACGACAAACTTTCACGATTGAGAGGGGAGATAGACACGTTCCTGCGGAATGACGTTTGCACCAGGAGAGAACTTCAGTCCCTTCTTGGATCTCTGAACTTCGCCATGCGCATCATTCCGCAGGGAAGGTCTTTTATTTCCAGACTTCTTTGCCTGCTCCATGGAGTCCCGGACTCCGGCACAGTTTCTTTGGACCCCCACGCCAAGGCTGACTTGGCTATGTGGGGGAAGTTTTTGAAAGACTGGAATGGTATCTCCATGTTTATCCCCCCTCTCTCCACCTCTTCACCCATCATCCACACGGACGCAGCAGCCAACACCGGTTTCGCAGCCATTTTCGGGAACCACTGGTTTAGGGGCCACTGGCCCACTGAGACGGATGCCTTGCCAGGATTCAGGGAGACCTCAACCCTATTTGAAATTTACCCCATTGTGGCGGCCGCACACACCTGGGGTCATCTCTGGTCCGGCAAGGCAGTAAAATGCTACTCAGATAACTCGGCAGCTTGCGATATTATTAACAAAGGGCGCTCATCATCCCTGACCATCATGCGGCTGATTCGCAAGTTGACCTGGCTGGCAGCATCCAATCAGTTTCACTTAGTATGTTCTCACATCCCGGGTATTCACAACACCGCCGCTGACGCTCTTTCTCGTTCTCGATTCCAGGCATTTTCTCAGGCACTCCCAGCAGCTCACCATCAGCCATCCAGGACACCACGGTTTCACGAACTAATATTGGATTAAGCACACTCTTGCTTCACGCTAGATCACTCACTCACCAAGCATTATCACCCAACACTGCTATCACTTACAATAGGGCACTTAACATATTTAACAAATTCACTGCAGAATTCGGGCTACAAGGTGACTTTTCTATCCAAACCATGGTGTCTTTTGCCTCTTTCTGCCACCTACACCTTAATCTGTCACATAACACCATTAAACTTTACCTCACCGGGGTTCAGCACCACAGCCTCACCAATTTTCCTAACAGCACCCCCTTTTTGTCTTCATACCCCATAAAAAAGGTCTTGAAAGGTATATCAAAGGTTTCACCACCACTCGCAAGCACTAGATTACCCATAGACGGGCCTATCTTCAGGTCTCTTAGCAATCTCCTTGACACAGCCCCATTTGATAGCTACACCAATACGGTGATAAAATCTGCCATATATCTCGCTTTCTACGGTTTTCTCAGACCTAGAGAGTTCACAGTGATTTGTCAAGGAGATATCGCACGATGCCTTAAAACTTCACACCTCACCAAGGTAGAGGATCACTACCTCCTTTCTATCCCTACCACTAAAACCAACCGGTCAATACATCCTACAATAATTCCTCTCTTCCCTACTGATAATGCCTGGTGTCCGGTGAAAGTTCTCGACCAACTACGGTCAACTTTTCGCACTCACCTGCCAGACTCTCCGCTCTTAACATTACAAGGGCACCCGCTTACCACGGCAAAATTGATGTCACATGTCAGAACCCTGTTATCTAAGCTCGGACACAATCCGGCTGCATTCTCCGGGCACTCCTTCCGCATAGGAGCCGCCTCAGCAGCCTCAAGCACAAACGCACCGGTCCACATCATCAAAAGGCTCGGGCGATGGAAATCCTCCATATATAACGCATATATTCCGCAACCAGAGAAAGAGCTTCGCCAAGCTTTCAGAAACTTGGTCTTGTAAAATGCAATAAAGTGTGTATTTTCTCGAATTTATCTTTTTGCCCTCTTTTATTTACAGGCCCACTCGTACGTTGGTTTCGGCACACCACAACCAACTTTGCTCACAGTTACTATCCATCACGTATTTAAATTCCGAGCACAAGTAGAAAGGCCATTAGGCCTGAATTTGTGGGAGGAGTAAGTCCCTACTTAAGCTCCCAGCCCCTACTCACCGCTGCCGCTCAGCTGATTGTCCCCACCCACCTACACCCTGTTTTAACTACATTATCCTTAGTGGGCCCTCTTTTATTTACAGGCCCACTCGTACGTTGGTTTCGGCACACCACAACCAACTTTGCTCACAGTTACTATCCATCACGTATTTAAATTCCGAGCACAAATATATATATATACATACACACACACACACTATCCACATATAACTAACTATAATTATATTAATCATATATAAACAGTACTAAGTTAGTAATATAGAATATTCATGGATATAATATCAATGAAGAAATGTCATATGATTTACTAACGTTAGTGGAATATGTGTAATAGACATGTATAAATCACATGTGTAACATTACTATCTGCTACACAGTTTTACATAAGAAAACAAAACACAGGATTACAAATGACAGATAACACTAATTAATATTACTTAAAAAAAATAAAATAATGGAATCTTAGAAAGTTCTATTGCATAAAGAGGGTGAAACTAAAGCTAAGACGTGTCAAAATCTAATTTAATGGTGAAAAAGTAGACGCTCTGTCTAGTAAAAACCAAAGAAAACGCTTTGAAGATTTACATGTTTTTGACGAATGGTTATCCAAAAGATAACCAAGATTACGTCAAAAGCATCACGAAATTCAGTTAACTGATTATACAAAGTGATAACTGGACTTCCTGACATGAATTTTCTGTGATGTAATTGCGCCATCTACTGACCAAAATCTAGATGATAGTCTGTAGGGAACACACGCCCACCTTACTCTATTGGTCACTATCAACTAGTGACGTATAGAGAACTTCTCCTTTAAAAATTAGGGACTCTAGCTGGGGATGGGACAACATCTAAGATCTGACATTTGGAGCCAAAGCTGGACACACCTAACTCTTTGTATCTTTTCCTTTTTTTTTTTGGTTAATCAATGTTTTTTATTGTAGGAGAATAAGCAATTATTTAGGCACGCAGGCCTTCTGACATTGTTACAGCATAGAATATACATCACAACATTATGGCAAACATATCGGTAAAAGTTACATTCAATTTTGTTATACCGTAAGTGTAAGTGTTCTATTGTGTCAACTTTGCTCAGCGTAGGTTGTCACATTGTTGCAATGAGTAGCTGAGTGCATTTCCGCCTGGGCTCTTCGTAGTTAAGATTAATGGTGGGTGTGTTAACATCCCTTGGTGCCCTAAAGGTCCGTATTTATAGGTGTTATACCTTGTTAAGATTTGTGTGTGTGTGAGAGTGTGGAGGGGTGTTTTAGTTTGTGTAAGTGGGTAGGAGGGTTCATGCTTAAATGAGGTGTAATACTTCGGTTTCGTGTAGTGTGGCGCATTGTGTTGCAGATGTCGATGGGGGCAAGGAGAGTGGGTTCTCCGAGATTCCTCTCGGGTGGAGTGAAGGTGTGCCGTATGTGTGTCAGGGGGTTGGTTTTGTCCTGTCTGGTAGCCTGGTGGCCCGTGGTCGCTCTTTAGTGTTAGATCTTTTGGGGTCGTAGCTAGCCACTGTTGTCTTGTGTTATCTTGGTAAGAGGTGCCGTGCAAGGTTAGTCAGTTCCTCGTTCATCAGTCAGTCGTTTGAACATGGCCTGTCGGGCATATAGGGGTGGAGCTTTGTTCCAGTTATTCGTCAACCTCCTTTTCTCTCCTGTTTTTCCCTTTAGTTGTTGTCATCTGTGGTGTTCTCTTCCCTAAATATGTGGTATAGTCAGTGCGTTTCAGTCTGATGTTCATGTGTTCTAGCATAAGAGGGTATTTGGGGTGTGGCGTGTAGCATAGGTTTGTTGCGGGAGCCGTACCGCCCCCCGGCCCACCACCGACCACCCCCCTATGCGCCCGCCCGGAAGGTGAACCACGGCATCCAAGTTTCTGCGCATTTTGCTCCCCGACCTGCCAGCTCCGCTTGGAGCACTTCAGCCGCCCTAATGTCTTTGACCCTGTGGATCCATTCCTGCCTTGTGGGGATGTTCAATTGTTTCCAGTATACTGGTATCAACGATTTGGCCGCGTTCAGCAGATGACGTAGGATTGATTTTTTTATATTTGGATAGCGGTTGTGTAGAAATGTGTAGCATGGCCAGTTCCTCTGATCATTCAGTGTCGTCTCCGAGGATCAGTTGAGTGTCTGATTCAACTTGGTTCCAGTATGGGATGATATGCTTGCATTCCCACCAGATGTGTCTAATGGTCCCTCTTTCATCCTGGCATCTCCAGCATGTTGGCGGTGTTGTGGGGAAGATCCTGTGTAGTAATACTGGTGTTCTATACCACATGGAGATCAGTTTATAGTTAACGTCTTGGTAGTGTGAGCTGGAGGAGCTTTTGTGTTGCCATAGCAGGGCTTTATCCCATTGTGTCGGTGTGAATGTTTTGTTCATGGTGCTCTCCCATTGCAGCTGAAAGGTGTTATTTTCTGTGGTGGCGTTAGTCAGTAGGTACTGGTAGAGAGTCTAAATAGCTTTTCCTATCGATGTTCCTCGTAGGCAGAGGTCTTCAAACCATGTTAAATCTCTTTGCAGCTTTTCCTTGTGTGGGAGTGAGTGGAGATAGTGAGTTAATTGCATGTATCGGAGTATTGACATCGTGGACGGCCCTCCAACAATGTGTCTAGTGTCTTCATATTACCTCCCTGGGTGATTTTGCATATTGGTATGTAGTTTGCTTCACCTAGGAATGTCCAGGACTCTAGTGGTAGTCCGCCACCTATGTCAGGGTTGTGTGCTATCGGTGTTAGAGGGCATGGGGTCGGGGAGATTTGCGGTGCCTCCTTGATGGATTCCCATGTGAGCAGGGTTTGTGTCACTGGGTCTTCCTCTCTTCTTCCTGCGCCCCTAGTTGTTTGTTTTTTCCATACCAGTGCCTTTAGTTTCGACGTGTTCCCCCCATGGTCCAGGGTCACCCATTGTTTAGTCGTTTCCGATTCATGCCAGTCTAGAATACGTTGTAGCGTTGTAGCCTGGTGATATTTTTTGAAGTCTGGCAGTGCCAGGCCCCCCCTGTGTCTGGGCATGCACTGAAGATTATGACGCAGTCTGGATCGTTCCCCTCTCCATATGTATTTAATGATTGTCGATTTCAGGGTTGAGAAGAATGTCGCTGGTAACGTTATGGGTATGGTTTGGAATAAGAAGTGTATTCTTGGCAGGACATTAATTTTGAGTAACGCTATACGGCTGTGCCACGTAATGTGAGGGTAGGCCCACCTTTTCAGATCTAATTCGATTTGTTGTAGGAGTGGAGTGAAGTTGAGCCAGTCTGTCTCTTGCAGGTTTGTGGGTATCCAAATACCCAGATATTTCATTGCCCCTGCGCACCAGCGGAACGGGAAGAGAGGGCCAAGGGATTCATATTCTGCTGTGGGTATGCTGATGTTCAATGCCTCGCATTTTGCAAGATTAAGCTTGAATCCTGATAGCCGCCCAAATTTATCCATTTCCGACAGTAAGCAGGGCAGTGTGATCCGTGGGTGGGAAATAAAAAATAGAAGGTCGTCCACATATGCTGCAACTTTGTGTTCCGTTCCCTGCCATGTGTAGCCCCGGATGTCCTGGTGGTCTCGGATTGCTTGTAATAGCGGTTCTAGTGACAAGATGAACAAAAGTGGTGATAAGGGGCATCCTTGTCTGGTGCCGTTTGCGATCCCAAAGCTTGTAGTCAGTGCCCCATTAACGTGCACAGCTTCCCTCGGTGTGCTGTATAGGGCGGTTATCCACGTCATGATCCTCTGCCCCATGCCCATGGCTTGAAGTGTTTGGGTTAGATATGTCCAGTTGACCCGGTCAAATGCCTTCTCCGCATCCGTGGATAGGAGCACGAGGCGTTTCTGGAATTTTCTAGCATGATGGTGAATGGAGAACAGGCGTAATGTACTGTCTCTAGCCTCTCGTCGTGGGATAAACCCTGTCTGATCTGCTTGGACAAGACTCGGCAGTATGCATTGAAGTCTAGTTGCCAGTAATTTCGTGAAAAGTTTAGTGTCCACGTTTAGCAGGGAGATCGGGCGGTAGCTGCTACATTGTTCCGGGTCTTTCCCAGGTTTGAGTATGACGGTTATAGTTGCTGTTAGAGATTCCGTGCCAAGGTGTCCTCCTTCTGTTAGTTTGTTAATTGCTTTTGGCAGCTTTGGTAGTAGTAGTGTCGCAAAGTTTTTATAATAACCTGTGGTGAACCCGTCCAGGCCTGGTGCTTTCCCTGTTTTCGTGTTTTTTAATGCCACGGCTAGATCTTCCATTGTAATTGGTTCGTCGAGGATGGATGCGGTCTCCGGGTTTATCCTTGCCCGCACGTTGTCTTGTAGGTAAGTCTGTACTTGTTCTAATAAGTTTCGTTGTTGGGCTGTGTCCTCTGGTGGGCGGAGATTGTATAGGGAGTTGTAATAGTTTCTAAATTCTCCGGCTATCTCTTCCGGAAACTGGGATGTGCTGCCCGAAGTTAAGTGAATTTTTCGGACTTGTGTGTGCGGCGTGTCGCCTTTTAACATGCGAGCTAGGAGCTTCCCTCCTTTGTTCGCATGGGTGTAGAAGAAGTTTTTTGATCTCTGTAGCGATCGGAGGTATCTCTGCGTGAGGAGGTTCTTCAGTTGTCGTCTGGCTTCCATTAGTTCCCCATAGGTTTCAGTTAACTGTGTGCGTTTGTGTTGGAGTTCTAGGCGTGAGATGGTGTTGTATATTTCTGTCATTGCTCGCGTTGCTTCCTTCCTTTTATGGGTTGCGATGCTGATGAGAGTGCCTCATATGACGTTCTTGTGGGCTTCCCATACTGATATTGGTGATAGATCATCTGTTTCGTTCTCTTTAAAGTATGATTCCAGTGCCTGAGTGATTTCCTCTCTTACCCCTATATCCTCATCACGCCATCACGTGACCGGACGAAACTCCGAGTTCCAGGAAGTGAAGCCTGTAATACCGAAAGTCACCAGGGACTGGTAGATATACATTATACAGTACTGGCAAAAGGTTATTTGGCTGCTATATGGAAATGGAGAGTGTGGATTCTACTTATTTTCAATAAAGCTGTTTTTAATTTGGGAAGCTGGTGTCCTGCCTATTTACACCAACATTGAAGTCCTGGTTTTTGGATTCAAAGCTGGATCAGTTTGAGCAGGCTTTTACTGCTCTTCACTTGTGAGTGATATTCCTAATTCTACTTGCTGGTCTTTATATTTATGTAAAACAATATTATACTATGTTTCTCCATTTTTTATCTCTTTTTACATATGTTCTTATGTGATTTGGAGAATTTAAGGAGACATATATTTCCCTTGTAAGTTATTTGTCTTGGATATTGATTTTTACACTATCACATTTGCATTTTGCACTTTTGCCACATTGAATGTGATTGTATACACACTCTGTGTTTTTGCACAAAATATTTGCACATATTATTGCACTATTTGCACTTTTTAACATTTAAAGATACAGCGCACCTATTTTTATTTTTTGGATTTTATGTATGGTGTTTTATGAGCTTGTACACTTTTAGGTGCTGCTACACTTTTATTATCTTCATATTTTATATTAGCACTTTCAGCGCCTTTATTGCTTGTTTGTTTTTTTAGTACCCCTATATCCTGTAGCAGGGCCTCATTCAGGCGCCACGTCCAAGTTGCCGGTTTAAACAGCGGGGACTCTAAGTCCACCTGGACCGAGCCATGATCGGACCATGAGGCAGGTTCGATGGTGGCGGATCGTAGGCGGGAGAGTCCTTCTTGTCGGATCATCAGGTAATCTATTCGGGAGTAGTGGTTATGTTTTGCCGAATAGTGTGTATAGTCTTTGTTGGTAGGGTGGGTCGCCCTCCAGCAGTCTACCAGCGTCAGCTCCCCCAGTGATTTGCGAATGGATCTAATGTGAGCTTGCGAGAGGCAACTGTGGCCAGTGGATGAATCCATAAGCTGGTCTAAGGGGGCGTTAAAGTCACCTCCCACGATCAGTGCTCCCTCCAAGAATCCACGTAGTTTATTCAGTGTCCCCCTGAGGAATTGTGCTTGTTTTGAGTTGGGTACGTATATGGTTGCGAACGTGTATACTCTCTCAGCGGTCACTCCTTTAATGAAGAGGAATTGTCCGTGTTCGTCGGCCAATTTGTCCAGTTCCTGGAACCCTAAGTCGGCCGCTAGCAGTATTGCAACTCCTGCTCGGCGTGTCTCCGGTTGGTTGTTGAGATAGCTAATGGGGTGGTAGGTGCTTTGGAGTTTTTGGGCCGCTCCTTCCTTAAAGTGAGTCTCCTGCAGCATTGCTATAGATATGTGTTTCCGTCGTAATACCCTCAGTAAGTGGGAGCGGCGTTCCGGTAGGTTCAGGCCTCTGCAGTTGAGGGTCATGATGGACATGGGGGTGTGTTGGTACACCATGGCCCCCCTCCTGGTCGGGCGCCCGTCCATAGGAGATGTGTCCGCGCAGGGCAAGGGGCCAAGCTGGCGACACAGCCTCGTGGGAGTGGGTATATTACTATGTGTTGTGGTCTCTACGTTGCCTAGTCCTATATATGTTGAGTGTCTGGATATCCTGTCTGTCACCGTCTACGTTTGGGTCGGTATGTGTGGTAGTGTTGGGGAGTGATGTGTGGGGGAATCGTGTGTGTGTACGTGTAGGGGTAGAAAAAGGTAAAATTAAGGGGAGACTAGAGGGGTCTCCCTCGTGGGTGAGTGCCCAGCGGGGATGAAGGTGTGTGTCACCCCGAATTCTCCTCAAGGGAGGAGGAACACTTGCGTCTCAGAAGGAATAGTCAGGCGTCGCACCGATAACCAGATCGGTGTTCGCCGGGAACTCCGCTGAGAGTGTCTTGCAGGTGTGTGTGTGGAGTTATGGTTGGTCCATATCCACCGGTCCCCTACCCTAGTGTGATTGATCTTGGGATGCGGTTTCCAACTTGAGAGGCTGAGTTACGTCAAATATGTGGCTTTGAACATAAATGTGAACATACATAACTTTGTTAACAGTCAAAAATTTTTGTGTGCGGCCCCCCTCAGTACCCCAATGGCCCCTCTCCCCCGCCCCAGCCAGGAGTTTATTTACAATTGCGCTCTCCCCCCCCTCTCCCTGGTGACCCACGCTAGCCGTGTTATTTGTGGTTATTAGTGGTGCATCGTCAAAACACAACATAGTCATTCGAAATTACATCTCTCTAACTTCTATATAGGTAACCTCCTCTGCGTCTTGTAATCTTCGCGGTACAACTATATATCTATTTGTGTACTTTTTTTTTCCCTTTTCCTCCCCCCCTCTCTCTCCCCCTCCCCATTTCACTCCCCTCCCTCTCCTTCCTCCTATTAGCAGTAGAAAGAGGGAAGTGCTCATGCCATTGTACAGAACACTGGTGAGACCTCACTTGGAGTATTGTACACAGTACTGGAGACCGTATCTTCAGAAGGATATTGATACCTTAGAGAGGGTTCAGAGAAGGGCTACTAAACTGGTTCATGGATTGTGGGATAAAACTTACCAGGAAAGGTTAAAGGATCTTAACATGTATAGCTTGGAGGAAAGACGAGACAGGGGGGATATGATAGAAACATTTAAATATATAAAGGGAATCAACACAGTAAAGGAGGAAACTATATTTAAAAAACTACACAACAAGAGGACATAGTCTTAAATTAGAGAGCCAAAGGTTTAAAAATAATATCAGGAAGTATTACTTTACTGAGAGGGTAGTGGATGCATGGAATAGCCTTCCAGCTGAAGTGGTAGAGGTTAACACAGTAAAGGAGTTTAAGCATGCGTGGGATAGGCATAAGGCTATCCTAACTATAAGATAAGACTAGGAAGTGATGAAAGTATTTAGAAAATTGGGCAGACTAGATGGGCCGAATGGTTCTTATCTGCCGTCACATTCTATGTTTCTATGTTTCTCCCCATCTATCTATTCACTGCCTTCGATTTTAGGTACTAATTAGTTGCATTTCCCTTCTGTGTACAATACTACAGTTATTCAATATTAGCATATGCTTGTGGTGGGTGATACTTATCGGGTCAGAGGGACACTCTTCTCTTTGCTGTAAATGCTTAGAGTCTCGAATAGCCAGATATGGTGGTATATCCCAGCATGACTCTACGTGTACCGGTATGTGGAAAAATCCAAAGTCTTGCGTTCAGTGAGGTCCAGAGATGTCCTGTGTGTGATGTGGTGCACCGGCAACATGTGTCCCCCACGGAGATGGAAGATGCTGCTGCTATTCTCCCCATCCCCCTCCCAAGTACCGTGTGCGCCCGGTTATCCCCTCGGGTAATGAGGCCCAAGATTGGGGCTGGTGTCCCGTTGGGAGTGCATGGCCCAGGGGGGCCGTAGTCCAGCTTTATGTCCCTGTTACTTTCCATAGGAGGGTGGGGTAATGCTTGCCTGGCGGGTTAGCGGTGTCGGGGTGGGGGCTATTCTCCCTAGGCTCTTTGTGGGTTGCGATGGCGTTGCGGCGGTGATCTCCCTCTGCGTCGCCGAGGAGCGCATTGTGGTCTCGGGCCAGCCGCCAGAGGTCCCAGGATCCAATCAGGTATTTGTACAGGTGGGAGGCCCAGTTCCTCCAGGAAGCCGGGTACCTCCTCCGGCCAGCGGAGTGAGGCCCACCCGTTTCGGTGTCTCGCCTGCAGGGCAAATGGGAACCCCCATTTGTAGGGGATGTTGTTTTCTCTTAATAGCGTTGTAATGGGTCGCAGGGCTCTTCTGGCTTCTAAGGTTACTGGGGACAAGTCATTAAATAGTGATATTTGCGCCCCTCGGAAGTCCCATGTGGGTCGGGATCTGGCCCCTTTCATAATGGCGTCCTTAGTTGAGAAGGAGTGTATGCAGCATATTATGTCCCTTGGGCCTTCCTCAAGCGACCCTGGCCATAATGCTCTGTGTGCCCTGTCGTACCTTATGTCCAGCTGTGCATCCTCGGGCACGATCGAGCGGAAGAGGGCTGTTAGGGACTGTTCTATGTCCTCCTCGCCATCTGTCTCTGGCATTCCACGGACCCTTATATTGCTCCGTCGTCCGCGGTTGTCGAGGTCCTCGACCAACCTCCTTAGTTGTAGGAGCAGGTCACCTTGCCTTGTGAGTGCTGTATCCGTTGTTGCCAGTCTGGTAGTCTGTGCCGCATGGGAGTACTCTAGTTCCTGCAGGCGACTACCTTGTGATGTGACCTCCGTCCGGATTCCGGCCATTTCAGCCTGCAGTGCGTCCTGCATTGTGGTGGTGAGAACCAGGAGGTCTGCTTTTGTGGCCATTGAGGCCGCCATTGTGCGGATCTCTTCCCCAATTCCCTCCAGAGTGGAGGTAGGGTGATTGTTAGGCGGAGTGGTACCGGTCGCCATTTTGAATCCTCCAGCCTCCTCACGTGTTGCTGCCGGCATCTGCAGGAATTCGTCCATCGGGCCCAGGGATAAGTTTTGTTGGGATCTCCTGGGGGTCCCTGGGGGTTCACCTCGCCGGTTCCGTCCCATTTAAGCTGTGGGTGGCTAATTAGTTGGGCGTTATGGGGGCCGGTAGAGCGGAGCTCACTACTCAGGCATCCATCCTGTCCGGCGTCCAAGCCACGCCCCCCTCTGTATCTTTTCCAACTAACATTTAACTTTGAAATTCTTTAAAATTTAGAACTCTGAAAACTGTTCTATTTCCACACAATTCTTTATACTCCATCTTACATTTACCATACATCTACAAGCCTGAAAAAAAGAAACTCTACCAAGAGCTGGTAATTATACTGATTTTATTAAATCAATTGAAATTAATTGATTTTACTAAAAGGCAGAATATACATGGATAAAAGCTGGTGATTCCAACATTAAGGAGTCATGATTCGATTCCATTCCTGCAGGTGGACCAATGAACTCTATATCACTTTTAACTTTAACTTTACAAATAGAATACCAGGCAATTATCCAGATATATTATCTTACGTAATTTAGAAATAGTAAATCTTAATTAGGAAAGTTAAAATTCTGCAAATGTAAAATCTGGTTAGAATTATTCTTATTGGATGAGAAAGAAAAAGTTTACTGATCTGGTATGAGAAATATTGTATTTGTCGTTGCAATATAAAAGGATATCTTTCTTATGAGAATTGTAGCCAGCATGGGCGTAGGAACCGGGGGGAATGGGGGTGATGCAAATCATGTGGGGGGGACAGGTTATAGAGAAATCTCCCCCAGCTCCGCCGGCCGCGGGTGCCCTCAGGCTGCGTGCGGCTCCATCAGGGAACCGCACGAGCTGCAGACTGGGAAGGGGAGCACCTCCCCCTCCGCGCAGGAGCGCCGGGTGTCACGTGATTACCCGGCGCTCAGTCTGGCACTGCGCCCGCCGGACGTACAGAGGTCCCCCTGCTATGTCCGGTAAAAGGGGGGACAACAGTTTGTAGGGGGGAGAAAAGAAAAAAAAAACAGCTGCCTGATTTTTTTTGTGTGTTAATTAATAGAAGGGTTAAAGAAGGTGGGAGAGGGGGAGGTAGAAAAATGAATGTAAGCAGTTAGGGGGGCTTCTAATATGGATGGGAGGAAGGGGGAGGTAGAAAAATAATTGGAATGGTTTAGGGTGGCTACTAATATGGATGGGGAGAGGGGTAGGTAGAAAAATAATTGGAAGGTGTTGGGGGGAGTTAGAAAAATAATTGGAAGAGGTTAGGGGGGCTACTAATATGGATGGGAGGAGGGGGAGGTAGAAAAATTATTGGAAGGGGTTAGGGGGGCTACTAATATGGATAGGGGTAGAGGGGTAGGTAGAAAAATAATTGGAAGGGTTTAGGGGGGCTACTAATATGGATGGGAGGAGGGGGGAGGTAGAACAATAATTGGAAGGGGTTAGGAGAGTACTATTATGAATGGAAGGGGCAGGGTGGGTTCTAATATGCATTGAAGGGGTAGGTGGGGTTCTTATGTGCATGGAAGGGGTAGGGGTGGTTCTAATATTCATGGAAGGGGTAGGGGTGGTTCCAATATTCATGGAAGGGGTAGGTGGGGTTCTAATATAAATGGAAGGGGTAGATACGGGTAGTAAAATGTATGGAATGCACTTCTGAAAGTGTCACTGAATGGCAGTTAGGCCCCCTAAGTCAGGGCAGTATTACACAATCTGTGTATGTATAAAACAAAATATAAAAACTAACCTGCAAAGTACAAAATGTTTGTGTCATATGTTGTGCTAAAAATTAAGCTAGGAATGTGCATATTTTTTTATTTGTTAAAATAATTTTTAGAATAATGATACAGACATTTTATTTCTTACATTTGTGATGATTCTTTTTTCCCCTCTATATTCAAGGGACACTATAGTCACCAGAACCACAACAGCTAAACGTAGACGTTCTGGTGTCTATAGCAGGTCTTTGCAGGCTTTTTAATGTGAGCACTACCTTTACTGCTGAGGAATACCTCTAGTGGACACTCAGATGGCCACTAGAGGTGCTTCCTAGTCGAGACATCAATGCCGCCCTATGAAGTATCTGCGTATGTGCGGCAAAACTGCGCATGCGCACCAGGGAGCAATGACACTTCTGAATAGAAGTGTTTTATTGCTCCCTGCTCGCATCCTCCTATTTCGTCATTTTGACGAAATAGTGGGCGCGGCATCAGGAGGTTCCCGGCGATGTATCCGGGTAAGTAAAATCGGAATAAGAATATACCCGGCGAGTAAAAATGCTATCCCCCCAGAGTTTTTTGGGTTCCTACACCCATGGTAGCCAGCATTGAATGATTTAATTCATTGTGATTTGACTGTCAGACAAAGTTTTTATTGCTTTACACTGTGCTGCTGTGAGATGCTGTGTTCTGTGCTAAGGAATGTTTAAAGCTGATTTCAAAGTAAAGTGTCCGGTCATAATTTTTGTTGAAAACTGCATATATATATATATATATATATATATATATATATATATATATATATATATATATATATATATTGGTATAACTGTTGCTATTTATCTGTCTTTAAACTGTGTTAAATCACTGCCATATTGTATACTTATGCTATACCTAAATATTCACTGATGATTGTCATGCATGTTACATATTATTATTGTCACAATAAATTATATTTTTATAATTAGTTTGTGATTAATGTAAAAAATGAAACATAATCCAGGATCTATGAGAATTAAAAATAGTGGGTAGTTCTCAGCTTTAAATTAATATAATCGGGGAAACCGTGCCAATATATCAATTTTGGTATAATAAAAATTATTAAATTTATTTGTGCTAATTTTTTTGAAAATATTATTTTTAATATTTATCACCCCATAAATATCCTTACACTACATAATATTGCAAAGGTTTCTTTTAATGTATGATGAGTGTATATATACTGATGAGTGTGCCTGCATTATGTGAGGACATTATGCATTGACAAAGGGACACTTGTTTCTACATTTTCCTTGTGTTATTATACTAATATTCAACTGTATTATTACTACATACTGCTACTATTGAATTTCTTATGTTCTCATGCTGACATTTTTCACATAACGACATTATTTGACCGCAAAATTTTAATTTGTACGCGTATAGTAAGAGTTTATATTCCACCAGTACTCTTCTAGAGATAAACTATTTTGTTGTGTGTGCGTGTATATAAATATATATAAACTGTGTGCACAATCGGTCACATGATATTGATTACCAGACTCCACTGAGGGCAGGCAAATATTGAGGTGAGTATACAGGAGAGGCACTTTTTTTAAATCAAAATTTTAGTACTTGGGCTGTATGTTAAAGTCCCTGCTCCCATTGGTCCACAATATGAAAATGTAAGTCTTCAACACTTGGCCATTTCAGATGCAATATAGGTTTATTCAGCCATCTAACAGGGCAGGTAACATTTTAACATAGTGTGTGTCTTTATCAAGCCATAAAATGCTGTCTGCCTTGTTTGATGGCTGAATAAATCTATGTTGCAACTGAGACTACCAGGCACTTAACTGAGGCACAAACCATAAGTGTACTTAGTCCCAGTAAAAAACATGAACCGTGTGCTGCTCACCCCAAACTAAATACCAAAGGGTTAGGCACATCCAGCAGCAACAGGAAAGTAGGTTGTGTGCATACAAAATGAGGCACTACACCAGGGCTTGACAAATTTGCCTGGAATCTAGGAGCCAGCTAAAAAAGTTAGTAGCCAGGTTTTTCAACACCAAAAATACCATTCTTAAAGGGACACTATAGTCACCAGAACCACTACAGCTCAATGTAGTTGTTCTAAAGTCTATAGCCTGTCCATACATGCTTTTCAATGTAGTTACTGCCTTCTCAGTTAAAAGGCAATGTTTACATTGCAGCCAAGTAACCCCTCTAGTGGCAGTCACTCAGACGGCCTCTAGAGCTGCATCTTGGGTCAGTGCTCCACAGTGTGCAGCACTTCCATTCAGCGTGTTCATGCTCTGTATTGAGACACTTAATGCTCCACATATGGGTGCATTGATTTAATGCATCTCTATGAGGAGATGCTGATTGTGGCAGCGTGATTTGCTGTGCAAGCGCAAGAGTCTCCAAATTGGATTTGCTGAGATCGTCAAGTGAAGATTGTAGTGGAGCTGCAATAATAAAACCAACATCTCCACTGGTAGTCTGTAGAACAAAAAGGAAAGTTCAGCAGTATAATCCCAATTCCCCCAGTAACCGGACAATACACAGTTCTGGGAGTCAACTCTTTAATAGGAGCCACACACGGCCCCATGTGTGTCCCCATGCAAGGGGTTTACTGTAACACATTCCAGGGGCATTCCCCACTGGACCTGAGAGGGAACAGTGACAAAATACACAACATAATTAAATTACCTCTCAGATCCAGAACATATACATGAATAAACACCCCAAAACACCCCTTTAACAATAAGGTACCCCTTTAAGTACTATATCTCCTGGTAGCCTGAATCTGAGCGCCCAACATATCCCGAAACAAAAAAAAAAATGGACAATACAGTTATAACTTGTTCGGTGGATCCCAATTGCCGAACCAGATAAGTCCACGATTTAAAAGAAAGGCATATAATCAAAATAGGTGGCTGGTTCCACCACACAGCTCCCCTGTAACCACAAACCAGCATACACAGTCTGATCCCAACGGATTGGGTTGGGGATGTCCGGGGGAGTACTCACAGATCACTTCTCTAGTTTAGTTTGTCTGGAAAACCCATCAACGCTGCCATTCTGCTTTCCAGGGCGGTAATGAATTGTAAAGTCAAATGGCTGCAGCGGTAAACTCCTGCCACCCTGTTGCGCCACACTAACGGGTTGTTATCTTTGAGCAATGAGAAGGGTTGATCGTGCATTCTTTTTCGATGGTGGCGTAGCTTACTTCTCGGGGTAATCATTTTCCCCACCATCGGCTCCGACTTGGCTCAGTACTGCCCCCAATCCAAACATAGAAGTGTCTGTGTGAAGAAAAAAATGTTTAGTTGGATCAGGGGCAGCAAGGACTGGTGCCTTAATTAGAGTGTTTTTCAGTTGTTGGAATGCCTGCTCTCACTCTGGGGCCCAGACTACCTGCCTAGGGAGGTTCTTACGGGTTAGGTCAGTTTGGCCAGGGAGCTGTAGTTGGGTACAAATTTTCGGTAATACCCTACTGTTCCCAAGAAAGCTAGGACCTGGGTTATAGTATGGGGGGTAGGCCACTTTGCCACAGCCTGCACTTTGGCTGGTTTGGGTTTCTGCTGACCGCTCCCTACTCTGTGGCCGAGGTACTGACACTTGCTAGGCTTAAGTGTCAAACCTGCTTCTCTAATACGGTCTAACACCGCCCCTACATGGATCATGTGTTCTGACCAGGTGTTGTTGTAGATAGCAATATCATCCAGGTATGCGCAAGCATAATCCTTGAACCTGTCCAATAGCTGATCTACCGACTTCGGTGTGGCATCCTCAACTAGTGGAATTTGCCAGTACCCCTTACAAAGATCTATTGTAGTGAGGTACTGGCCCCTGGCCATCTTATCTAGGAGCTCGTCTATCCTGGGCATAGGATAGGCGTCGGACACGGTTTTGTTGTTCAGCCTCGGGTAGTCTACACAGAAATGGGTCGTTCCATCCCGCTTCGGTACTAGCACTACTGGAATGCCCGGGGACTAAGGGCTCAATAAACCCTAGCTGAAGCATCTCCGGAATCTCCTTGAGCATATTCTCTTTCACGGATTCAGGTATGCGGTAGGGTGGCTGGCGTAAAGGTAACTGATCTGGGGTTTATACACAGTGAGTGGCAAGAAGAGTGTACCCAGGTAGGATGGAAAATGTGGCCACTTTAGCCGTAATGAATTCCTGTACTTGGGTACGCTCCTGAGGGCTCAACCGATCCCTTTACTGTACCTCTCCAAGGGCACCTGTCTGATCTCCTTCCCCTATGTTAGGGGAAGTTTCTCCAAATCCCAGGAGGTTGAGGCGTAAATAGCTGCCAATTCCTCTGTTCGCGCATTGTAAAGCTTGAGCATGTTCACATGGAGCATGCGTCACCTCTCTACACCAGAGCAAGAGCCAATTACATAGGTAGTGTCACATTTTTGTACCACCACCTGGTATGGGCCCTGCCAGGCGGCCTGCAGCTTATCATTGCAGATGGGTTTTAAAATCAACACCTTCTGTCCCACTTGAAAGCTGCGGTCCCTGTCTCCCCTATCGTACCACCTGCGCTGGCATTGCTGGACGCCTGGAGGTTCGTTCGCACAGCCTGGGTTAACTCCTCCAGGCGGTCCCTAAACTCCAACACACAAGGGACAATAGGAATACCATCTGTGCTAACATTTCCCTCCCAATGCTCCTTAATTAAATCTAGGGACCCCCTCATCCGCCTCCCAAACAGTAGTTCAATTGGGGAGAACCTAGTGGATTCCTCGGGTACCTCCTGGTATGCAAATAGGAGGTGTGGTAGTAATCTCTCCCAGTCCTTGTTAGTGTCTACGAATGTACAGAGCATCTGTTTGAGTGTTCCATTTGACTGCGGGTGGGATGCAGAGTTCACAATGGGCTTAATGCCAAATAGTCTCCAGAGCTGGTGGGTGACCTCTGCATTAAATTGGGTACCCCGATCCAAAATAATTTTTCTGGGAAATCCCATGCGAGAGAAAATCCGCATCAGGGCATCCGCGACTGTCTCAGCGTGGACATTGGTCACTGCCACCGCCTCTGGGTATCTAATGGCAAAGTCCACCACGGTCAAGATGTATATCTTGCCGGAAGGACTGGGTCTAGCTAAGAGCCCAACAAGGTCTATGGCCACCCTGCTGAAAGGTTCTTCAATAATGGGAGGGGATGAAGTTTTGCCATGTGACGGTCTCCGCTCTTACCTACCCTCTGACATGTGTTGCAGGTCTGACAATATTGGCGAATATCTTTTGCAATCCCTGGTCAGAAAAAGTATTGTGTCAGTCGGTATTTTGCCCGGCTGACTCTTAGGTGTTCGGATTGCGGACTATCATGCGCTATTCTTAGTAATTGCTGCCTATACTTCTGTGGGACTACTAACTATTTCATGGGGGTTGGTATGGACCCAGCCACTACCCTCTCTGAGTTCCTATAGAGTAATCCCTTGTCCCAGGAGTATCCCTCCCCGTCAAATTCTGCCTGACTGGAGGTGACCCGATCTTTATACACCTGCAACGTGGGGTCTAAGGCTACCTCACTTTCAAACTCAGCTGGGGCACCCCAGGAAAAGTTCTCTATGGGTGAGGGGTTGTTGCTTACCTGAGTCTCAGAGTGTGATTGTTGGTCCGCGGTGCGAGCCTGCTGCTGGGTGGTCATAGGGTAAGTGAAGGAGTGAAGGTTGGGGCACAAAAGCAGAAGTTAGGATGCCCAAGTCATTTCAGAGTAGCACATCTGTGGGTAGCTCCTGCATCAAACCCACTTCCACAACTCCTGACCCCAATTCAAAGGGGCTCGCATATCCCAGGCCTCAGGACGAATTTCCTATTCGCTATTGTGAACTGGCGCCTGGGATTTGTCAAGCCCTGCACTACACTGTAGTAAAGACAAAACACAATGTCCCAATAAGCAGTAGCAAGGAAGGCCTTCATATACACGCACCAGAAGCACTGAGTATGGCCGCCTTGGCTCCAACGTGAATCACAGCGCAGAAGGAACTTGCAATCATGCTGTGTTGAAGAAGCCAAGATAGTCATCAGCTACCACAGACAGGCTCTGACAGCTCTCAGAAGCACTTAGAGAGGCAGTAAAGAAGCGATACAAAATATGAAGCCTGTCATGTGATGGAATTTGTACCAACCAAATATGCCATCTATGAAGTTACTTTCTAAATTGAATGATGAGGCCATATGTGAACCTTGCGAGATATTCAGCCCTTTACTTTTCATGTAGATGTAATGTATGTCCAAGAACTTTGGAGAAGCCTGCTATAGTTTGGCGCAAAGAAGGCAGACTAATCCTGTTATTGCCAAAGCATCAATGAATGTGGCAATAACAGGGGTGAGCATTTTTTTGTGTCTTTGCGAATCAATAAAAGAAAATCTGAAAGTTATGAAAAAAATTGCACACATTACAGTTATATTTCCTCGTGTTAAGTATATACAAAAAAAGAAATGTATTCTAATATGACTCATGAAAACTTGGCATTACTATAGTGATTTGGCAAATTTGACAGCTGTAGGATAGTTCTCATTTGCGACTAATGGAGCAGATGCACCAACATATAAAATGTCAGATATAATTTCTAAATATTAAGCAGTATGCACTTTTTGGAGGTAACATCAAATAGTAAACTTTATTTAAACCAGGTCCTACTTTTCCTGAATAGAAAGAATGGGTTAAAAAAACACTTTGAGCACTATAACCACAACTGCACACTGTAGTTATAGTTCCAAGAGTATCCTGGCACCATGTTGTGTAAGTAGTTGAGCAGTTTAAGTATTTGCATTGGAGCGTGGTTGCTTGGGCAGTCCTGACACTATAACCACTACAGTGCACTGTTGTGGATTTAATGCTTGGTTCATATGGTAAGAAAATGGAGCATCATGTAGCCTTTCCACTCATTGAAAAGATGCGGTTAATTGTTTTGGGATGACGAAAAAGCAGATTGGTCGCTATCTCCAGAAGAACTGAATGGGGATTAGGAAATAATCTAGCTGCCAAACCCTCTCTGGTAACTACAGATTTTTTGGTTGTCTTAATGCATTTGTTGTTGTTTAAAAGGACACTATAGTCACCAGAACAACTACAGCTTAAAGTGAGTATAATAGCTCCCTTCAGGCATTTCCATGTAAACACTGTCTTTTCAGAAAAAAAAGGCAGTGTTTACATTGTCAAAAACAAAACACTAGAAAGAACAGGGCGCCACAATCACTATATTGGTATATAAAAAAAAAGGGTATGAAAAGAAATATTGATGGTAAAGCAAAAACAGCAAAAGTTTATTAATGAATAAATATTGTGTTTACATTGTCCCTAGGGACACCTCCAAGTGGCCAGTACTCAGATGGCCACTGGAGGGGCATTCTGGCTCAGGGCTGCACAGTAAGCATTCCCCATGGGAAAGCATTGGATTGGCTAAATATCTGCAATTTTGATGATGTCACCAAGGGGGCGGGGCCAGCACCGGCAGAGTCGTGGAGAGCTAAAAATAAGGTGAGTTTTAACCCATTCTGAGGGGGCTAAGGGGGGACAAGCCACCTAAATGGTGGGTTTAGCACTATAGGGTCAGGAATACACGTTTGTGTTCCTGACCCTATAGTGATCCTTTAAAATGAAAGCTGGAATTTTAGAAAGTGATGCAGACTGTGTCTGTTACTTATAATTAAAGATGTCGCGAACCGTTCGCGGCGAACTCCGGTCTGCTGGAGATTGGCCAGGATGTGTCAGCTGACCGGAGTTCGCCGCGAACCCGAGGCGAACCGTTCGCGAGAAGTTCGCGGACGGTTCGCGACATCTCTACTTATAATCTGCAATAATAAAAAAAATGTTTTTTCTCTATGTACCTTATTTCTTTAAAAATAACAGTGGTAATTTTTTTCCCCACAAAGTGAATTACATAGGAGTATAAACTGCTGGATTGGTGCAGTACAATTTAGCATGCTCATTACTATATAATTCTGCTTTTGTAGTTTGTGGAACGCGTCCCTTGGTAGATACGGGTGGATCTAAAGTTTTTGGTGATGGTGGTGGTGATGCACTTCTAGGAGCATGGCCATGGCAAGTTAGCATGCAGTATTCTGAGACACAACGTGACCATAAACATGTGTGTGGTGGTACACTTATTGAAAACACATGGGTTATGTCTTCAGCACATTGTTACTATGAGAAAAGGTAAGCTTTTATTTCTGTAATATGCCAGATTTGTTGAATTGTACGTTGAATGTGTTTTCAATTAAGCCTAGAGTTTTGCCTGGTTTCCAACCTAGTTCTTTTGTTTTCAGATGGATATCTTAAGCAACAAAACAACTTTACCTTTGTGAAGCAGTTTTTTTGTATAGATGCACCTGCAGTCTCCCTGCTCATCCACTATCTCAAATCTTAGCCCTAAATTTCAACACTGAATATCCCATTAACTTTAGCCCCTTAAGGACCGGACTGTTTTTGCGATGTTGTACATTTGCGACCAGGCATCTTTTTACACTTTTGTGGTGTTTGTGTTTAGCTGTAATTTTCCGCTCTCTCATTTACTGTTCCCATACAAATTATATATAGTTTTTTTTCAGGAGAAAAAGGGCTTTCTTTACATACCATTATTTATATAATCTCATGTAATTTAATTTAAAAAAATTTAAAAATATGATGAAAAATTTAAAAAAAAACTTTTTTTACTTTTACTTGAAAAATCTTTCACTCATCTACAAAAGCAAATGAAAAAAACTGCTAAATAGATTCAAAATTTTGTCCTGAGTTTAAAAATATCCAGTGTATACATGCATTTCTGCAATTTTTTTGGCATGTTATAGGGCTATAAGTACAAGTAGGATATTCAAAACATACATTTAAATTTATCAATAGTGAAATTGTAACACTATTATTGGTCATGAATCTCTAAATAACACCACACATGTACATATTTTTTTTTAAAGTAGACAACCCAGGGTATTCAATATGGGGTATGTCCAGACTTTTCTAGTAGCCACTTAGTCGCAAACACTGACCAAATTTAGCGTTCATATTTGTTTGTGTGTGAAAAAAGTAAAAAACTAAATTGAACGCAAATTTTGGCCAGTGTTTGTGACTAAGTAGTTACTAAAAAAGACTAGACATACCCCATTTGCAATACCTTGGGTTGTCTTCTTTTGCAAATGGTATGCCATCATGGGGGTAATTCCATTCCTGGGCTACCATACGCTCTCAAAGGCAACGTAACCAACCTGGCCATTTTCAATGTAAAAATATTTGACCCATATATTTGACCCATATATTTGACCCTGTAACTTTTAAAAACGCTATAAAACCTGGGGATACTGTTATACTCAGGAGACTTTGCTGAACACAAATATTAGTGTTTCAAAACAGGAAAATGTATCACAACAATTATATCATCAGTAAAAGTGCTGTTTGTGTTTGAAAAATGCAAAAAAAAGTCACTTTCACTGACAATATCATCGCTGTGATATGTTTTACTGTTTTGAATCACTAATATTTGTGTTCAGCGAAGTCTCCCGAGTAAAACAGTATCCCCCATGTACAGGTTTTATTGTGTCCTAGAACGTTACAAGGTATAATACAGTGCTAGCAAATTAAATTCTCTGGACTTTCGGCCTGGCTTGGCAGGCAGGTCCCTCAAATTGAAATCAATAAAATTACTTAATTATGTAAAAATATTACATAAATACGCACATAGAATTTAAATATATATGCATATTTATATATTTGAAGTCTACGTGTATATTTATATAATTATTAATGTGATTTTGTATATGGACATATGTATATTTCATATTTTTTTTATTTATTTCTATATACATATAAATACAATTGCATTCTAAGTGTATTTTGATATAAATATATATATATACTAATATCAAAATACAGTTAGAATAAAATTTCATATAGATGTATAATTTTTTATTTTTTTTATTTTTTAATTTTTTAATTTAATTTTAATTATTTATTATTTGTATTTTATAATAATATATATACAATATACATAGTTATTATATATATTGTATATATACGTGTGTAATTTAATTATAAGTGTATTTTTATTTTAATATATGTACATATTAATATAAAAATACACTTAGTATGACATTATATATATATGATATATATATATACACATATTTTACATAGATATAATATACTCATATATAATTATAAATTTTTTTATTAACATGTACCTTTATTTTTATTTTTTTATTTTTTTTACACTAGCAGGGAGACTGCCTGTCTGCACAGGCAGTCCCCCTGCAGGCAGACACATGAACACCTATTGTGACCATGTGATCTCTCTGTTGAACGATCACATGGCCACAAGGTTCCTAATCCGCAGCGGGGAGACTGTCTGGGCTGCAGGCAGTCTCCCTACACCGGGAGCAACGCCGATCGCCGCCGAGAGAACGACGGCGATCGGGTAAGTACATCTGATCGTTAGGACGGTTCAGTACCGTCACCGGTCGGCAATGCTAAAATGCCAATGACGGTCCTGAACCGTCCTCGGTCCTTAAGGGGTTAAACAAACCCTGTCCTCATATCTTAAAACTCATAATAAAACTGCCCCACAATCCTATACACTGTCATGCGGTATCTGTCCCGGGATCGGCATTTCCGCTATGCGGAGCCGGCCCCGCCTCCTTCTGACGCGGCTCTCTGACACTACTTAGAGAGACCGCGCCAGATACAAACGGCTTGGTGATTGAGGGACCTACTTCTGGGTACAGACGCCGGCTCCACACGCTTCACTCGCAAGCCTTCCTAAACCTTGATTTATTAAAAGGATTATGCTTCATCCGCTAGAGGATTTCTGGAGAACGGACACTTTACCATTTAGCAATTGGACTCTAATACCGATCTCTTGGAGGACAACTCACATTAATCTTAAGTATAACTTTCAATCTATTATCTGGATTCTCAGTTATTAATGATCTGTTTCCTGCTTGCTCAAATCATCTCTACTGCATGCATACTATTTATATTGAGGATAACTCCCATCAAGCTTAACCACTATGAACTGTTTCTTGCTTTGCAAATATTCTCTGCCACTTGCATGCTATTTCTATTGAAGATTACTCCCATCATCCTAAAGCATACTCTTCAATTCATCTCTGAGGAAATACTTATTAATGAACTTTGTATTGCTTGCTATTACCAGCAATTTCTACTTATTGAATTATTGCCTGTATGCTATTCACTAAAGTTTATCACAATCATTAAAACCTCGTTTGATTCTCTAATTGCCAGCAAGCCTCTCTTTTCTTAAAGCTACAGTATTGATAATGTAAAAGATTCTTCATTTCATTACTATTGTAATTAAAGAGTTTTACAAGCTGCAGTTGAGTTCCAATTCCAAAAACCCTTGTAGCATAACAGAATCACCAAGCCCTAAAATGGAACCAGCAGATGTGAATTCCCAAATTACCTCTTTAAACCACAGGGTTGAAATACTCACACAAGGCATGCAGGATTTGCAAATTACTAATGAGAGACTTCTTTCTTACATTAGAGAAATGCAAAATAAGGTTATTCATTCTTCAAGTGACCCTGCTGTGTGCAGTCCTGAAAAATTTTATGGAGATCGTTTCAAATGTAGAGAATATTTGAATTCATGCAAATTATTGTTTACTCTCAAACCCCGGGCTTACCCCACACTTAGAATTAAGGTCTGTTCAATAATTTCCTATTTAAGGGGTGAACCTATGTCCTGGGCACATTCATTTTTGGAAAATGAAGATCCTATATTGGATTCTTTAGATAATTTTATTGAGGCAATGTCATTACTTTATGAGGACCCTAATAAACAAGCTACTGCTGATCTTACTAGTAGATCATTACAACAAAGAAATCGTCCTGTGGAGGATTATATAGCTGAATTTAAAAGATGGACTTCAGAAACCCAATGGAATGATATAGCCCTACGTAATCAGTTCCGTTTAGGATTATCTGAAACAGTGAAAGATGAATTATCTAGAACCACTCTTCCTCCAACGCTTGTTACATTAATTCAACTCTCTATCAGTATAGATAGAAGAATCAGAAAACGTAAAGCTGAGAAGGCTCTCTCTAATTCACTTTGGAAAAAACCCAGTCCTCCTTTGCGAATGCCTAATAAACCCTTGCAACCAATTGAACCTATGGAGGTTGGGTTTATTAGGGGACCTTTGTCTCTTGAAGAAAAAACAAGAAGGAGAGAATTAACTCTCTGTATGTACTGTGCCTCTAATGACCATCTATTACAGGAATGTCCTCTTCTAAAACGCTTTAAGGGAGGTAAGCCTAAAATTAATACCTCAATTCTGAAAACACTTCCCTCTTCCTCCTCTCATCAGTTTGCTGTACCTCTAATATTACAGTGGGACAAAGAAAGAATCAAGACTGAGGCCATTATTGATTCTGGAGCTACGGGGATATTCATATATTCTTCGTTTGTTGAAACTAATAAAATTCCTTGTGTGCAAAAAGCATCTTTTGTCTCTATCAGAGTTATTGATGGTTCTTTAATCCCCTCTGGTCCCATAAAAAATGAAACTATTCCTATTTCGACAATTATCAACAACAACCATTCAGAATTTCTTGTTTTTGATATTATAAAATCACCTGTTTTTCCAATCATCTTAGGTATCAACTGGTTACAAACTCATAATCCCTTCATTCGTTGGGCTCCTTTCTCTCCTTTGTATCAAATTATTGTAAGCACAATTGTCTTCCACAGATTCCTATACTTCAATTAAGTCAAGAAAATGTAATACTGGAACAAAATTCGGATTTCTCTGATGTGTTTAGTAAAAAAAAAGACGATGCTCTTTCCAGAATTCCTCGTAATCCTTCTTCAAAAGAGAAAACCTTCTCAATATTATCAAATAATGAAATTATTGGATTTAAAACTACTATATTGGATGAACTCAAACAGTTGTCTCTCAATGAACTTTAACTACCTTCTACTCCTAAATTGTTTAAAAAAGATGGACTTTTTTATTTCAAAGATAGAATTTATATTCCTCCAAAACTCCGGAACAACCTTTTAAAATTAATTCATGATTCTCCTCTTGCTGGACATCCAGGGATAAAAAAGACAATTGAACTCTCTACTAGACAATATTTGTGGCCTCGTCAAGACAAAACCATTGAAACTTATGCCAAGTCTTGTCCACTTTGTCAAAGGTCCAAAACAGAACATCATCTTTCTTATGGATTATTGACGGGATTACCAGTACCCGTGAGACCTTGCAATCTATTTCCATGGATTTTATGGTAGAACTCCCTCCTTCTCAGAAAAACACCACCATCCTCGTTGTCGTAAACCGTTTCACAAAAATGTCCCATTTAATTCCCTTAAAAAAGTTACCCTCATCCTCTGAACTTTCCAAAGTTTTCATTGACAATATAATCAAATTACATGGATTCCCTGAAGAAATAATCTCAGACAGAGGTTCACAATTCACTTCACGTTTTTGGAAGGAAAAGTGTTCTTCACTTCCAATCCAACGTAAACTCTCTTCAGCATACCATCCTCAAACAAATGGCCAAACAGTACGAGTCAATCAGTGTCTGGAACAATACCTTCGTTGTTACTGTACGTATTTACAAGGTGATTGGAGTAATTGGTTACCCATGGCTGAATTTGCCTATGAAAATTGAAGATTATGCTAGCTTTAGTGTACTAATAATCTTAATTTTAATAAGGACAGGAGGCGAGTATTTTGCATTAACTCTCTTTACTAAACTCCACAGCAGTAAAGAAAACATAAAGAGTAACAAATAAATCACTGAGCAGCATAGTATATAAGGGTCATGCTGCCTGTACACTTCCTCTTTCTTGAAGCGACATCCAAGTCCAGATAGAGCTCGAACATCCAGAAACTCAACGAAACTGTAACTGCGGTCTCTGGCGAGCGGAACTTGAGGAGACTCCTCGTAACGAGATAGGAGGTAAGACCAAACGAAGCCGTCATCCCATCTTACGGAGTCATGAGGTTAACAAACCAGCGACCAGTGGAGGTCCTGAAGAGGGTTACACTGAAAGGAGAGTATAAAATCGGTTAGGTAATGAACCGTAACTGTTCACGCCTGAGGGCTTTAACAGAATGGTGTAAATTAAATCAGTACAGACAGATTGTAAGATGGCCAGAGGCTAAATATGTGTTAGGTGTAAGCATGTTGTACAACTAAAACTGTCCGTCTAGGTGGCAATACTGGGGATAGAGATGGAAGAGATTCCGAATATGTCCAGAAGATAGAGTAACTACTAAAATAAATCCCAATATCCGTCACCTTAAGATCCACTCCCCCGAGGAGTCAGGGTAGGGAATAGAAGGGAGGGAAAATACTCGCCTCCTGTCCTTATTAAAATTAAGATTATTAGTACACTAAAGGTAGCATAATCTTCAATTTTATAACATGACAGGAGGCTTCCTATTTTGCAGTTTTAACGCTGAAGAAGAGACATCCCAGCAGAAGGGGAGTGCAAAAATAAAATGTACGGAAAGTGGATTCCCTAGACCAGTCCGCCGTTCGGAGAATATCCGAAAGGGACGCCCCTGCCAGGAAGGCTGATGCCGCCGCCGCTCCGCGAAGGAGTGGGCGCCGAATACGGGGTCTATACCTGCGAGGGAAAGGATCCAGCGGATCCATCGGCCAGTGTGGTGACCGAGACTGGGGCGTGAGGGCGTACATAGGAGACTAGGAGTTGGCCCGACGTAGAGGACCGGAGTGAGGAGGTAACCGAAACATACCTGCGGAGGGTGGACACGACACAGAGCTGCGGGTCGTCGGGAAAAAAGGGGTAAAAGACCGTCGAACCCGACTTAGTGCGACGGGAAATGTGGAACGTGATCCCTTCAGGGGCCACCTCGAAAGCGTCCATGTTGAAGGCCCGAACGTCCGAAACCCGTCGGAAAGATACAAGACAAAGGAGGAAAGCGCACTTAGCGGATAGTAGGCGTAGGGAGAGGAGGTAATTCGGAAGCCAATCCCTGAAAAAGTGGAGAACCAGTCCCACATCCCATAGGTGAGAGTATCTGGGGGCCGGGGGGGCAGACCAGAGGGTCTTTCCCGACCGGGAGATCCCCGACGGGGGTGTGAGCCGCCGAAATCGCAGAGCGAACGACGTTGACCGAACGGTAAGAGCGGCCAGATGAGAACAAGGAGGAAAGAAAATTAAGAATCATGGGAATAGGTACTGTAAATGGATCGGAGTCCCGTTCCATGCACCAAGTAGACCAGGAGGCCCAAGCTGAAAGGTAACAGCGTCTAGTTCCCGGGGCCCATGAGTCCCATAAGAGGTCCCTAGCAGCCTGCGATAGTCCGCTGACTCTCCAGGAACCCCGGAAAGAGACCAAGCCACCAGGGGTAGCCGGTCTTCCAGGAGGAGTGGGTGGAGATACCCTTTGGGATCCGTGGGTAGGTCCGGGAAGGATGGTAGGAGGAGAGGGTCCCTGTAGGAGGAGGCCAGGAGGTCCGGGAACCATGGTTGGCTCTGCCACAAGGGTGTTATGACAACTAGTTTGATCTGTTGCGTCCGCATCTGGTGTAGTGTTCTCGCAATCATGGAGAATGGGGGAAAGGCGTAGGCTCCTGTCGTCGGCCATTGTTGGAGAAATGCGTCTGTCACCTTGCTCTCCGGGTCTGGGAGCCAGCTGAAGAACTCCGGGGTCTGGTGATTGTTGCGAGAGGCGAACAGATCCAGGTGAAAGGGACCCCTCCGGGCTGTCAGGGCCCTGAAGATTCTTGTGTTTAGCTTCCAGTCGCTGATGTCTCTCCAGTGGCAAGAGAACCAGTCGGCTGTGAGATTGATTTCTCCCAGTAAGTATTCCGCCTGTAGCGTGATGTTGCGAGGGAGGCACTAGTCGAAGATGTCCCTCATGATATCCGACAGCAGGCGTGAGCGAGCGCCTCCCAGACGGTTGATGTACTGGACTGCGGATACGTTGTCCATGTGCAGGAGGATGCAGCAGTTGGATCTTTCCCGGGCCAAGCTGCGGATCGCGAAGGATCCTGCCAGGAGTTCGAGGCAAGTGATGTGCATGGAGAGCTCCTGCGCCGTCCATGTTCCTCCCGTGGAAATGGTTCCGTTGGTGGCACCCCATCCCCACAGGCTGGCATCTGATTCCAATACGAAGTCTGGGGTGTCTCCGAATATGGCCTTGCCGTTCCAGGCTTGCATGCTGTTCAGCCACCATGATAGTTCCTCGCGAACCTCCGTCGTCACCGGGACGGGTTGGTCGTAAGTAGGCCTGTGGTGTAGGTATTTCGCCTTGAGACGGTACATGGCCCTGTAGTGGAGGGGACCCGGAAATATGGCCTGAATGGAAGCAGATAGGAGTCCTACAATCCTGGCCAGGTTGCGTAGTGGAATGGAATCGAGACGGAGAACCCTGCGAATCTCCTTGCGAATGGCTGTGATCTTTGAGGCTGGTAGTCTCAGAGTGCATGTCGTCGAGTCGATCTCGAAGCCGAGGAATTGTATCGTCTGGGTAGGGGTCAGCTCCGATTTCTGTTGGTTTACCACGAAACCCAAGATTCCAGTAGGGACACTGCCAGGTGAGTGTGTTGGCGTAGTCTGTGTTCGTCGGAGCAGAAGAGGAGAAGATCGTCTAAGTAGATGATGCATCGAATGCCCCTGGATCTTAGGTGGGCCACCACTGGTTTTAGGAGTTTGGTGAAGCACCATGGGGCTGAGCTGAGCCCGAAAGGGAGGCAAGTGAATTGCCAAGGGCGTCCGTGCCAGAGGAAACGTAGGAGTGCTCGACAGTCCGGGTGTACCAGGACTGACAGATATGCGTCCTTTAGATCGAGCCTGGTGAACCAGTCGTTGCTTTCGAAGAAGGTCTCGCAGGAGGTGGATGCCTTCCATCTTGAAGTGGCTAGACCACATATGCGTTGAGGGCGCGTAGATTGATGACGGGGCGGTATTCTCCCGACTTTTTCCGAACCAGGAAGATGTTGCTGAAGTAACCACCCCCGTCGCGGACCGGCTGGATAGCCCCTTTGTCTCGGAGCTCGCGTAGCTCCGCGTTGACGAGGTTGTGGTCGGAGGATGACATGTGGATGGGGCGAGGGGGCTGAACCTGAAAGGGGGTCCCCACTAGGTCTATGATATATCCCTGAACAGTTTGTAGGATCCATGTGTCTGAGCATAGGGCGGCCCAATTCTGGAAAGAAAGGGAAATACGGCCCGCAGTGCGGGTACATGGTAACAGTGGAGGAATATGGGTCCTTACCTGCAGCAAAACGGGAAGGTCCGCGTCCGCGGGTTCCACAACCTCTTTCCGAGCCTCTGGAAAATGGTTGCAGCCGATAGTCTCTTGTCGGGTAAAATGGTGTTGGTTGGGTGCGGGGGCCTGAAGGCCAAAATCGGCTGGCGGCACGGCCCCGTTGCCGGCCAGCCCTTCCAAAAACCCCTCTGGTAGGGTTGCTTCTGAAAACTCTGCGCATTGAGGACTACGCCTTATTAAGGGAGGTGAACACGTTCACATGTTTATTGAGTTCCTTGAGGAACAGTTCGCCAAATAGTTTCCCTTATGCCTGGGGCCCAATCTCCTTTGTGCCAAGGTCTGCCAATTTGCCGTTAATACGGTACAACGCTGCTTTTCGTCTCTCCGAAGAGAGCGTAACATTAGTGTTTCCGATGAAACAAAAACACCGTTGTGCCCACTCACGAATGTCATGTGCCCATTCCCTGATGTCCTCGGTGGAGAAGGAGTCGGCTTTGGCGTAGGCATCATCCGTCAGATACATAATGCGAGCCAGCGGGCCTACGGAATCCAGCAGGTTATCTTGGGTGCCCCATAGGCCTTTCTCTACCCCTCGGCGAGGGTCTCTACCACTGCGCATCATGAAGGCTGACATAACCTTGTCGAATTCTGGGGTCTGCGCGACCTTATCCGGCAGGGAAGGGCGTGGGCATTCAGACCTGAGTCGCCTGCGGACCTCTTTCTCCAGAGGTTTGCGGAGCCACAGGTGCATAAACCTGTAGAGGTGTTCTGGAGGCGACCATTCACCCGATCTGGGGTGCCGTATGTTGCGGGGGTTGAACATCGCCTGACCTGAGGGGTCCAAAATGGTGTCTGAATCAAGAGGAGGTTCTGCGTCCGCAGTGTCCTCGATACCTCCTGTCTGGGCCGCACCCAGGAAGGTCTCCCGCATGAAAGCGGAGACAGATTTCTCGTCCGAGCCCCCTGCATCGTAGTCCGAGTCAGAAGTGTCAGCACTGACATGGACTGGGCAGGGCCCTGCTCTTCGTCTGAAGAGTACTCCTGACGAGGGGCCGGGGTGCCTTACCCTTAGGTGGTTTGGGGGTATAGTCTTCAACTTTGTCATGGCGTTTTTTAGGGCGGGAGTCATCCCTTGTCTGGTGGTCGGACAATTCAGAATCCAACTCGTGGCGTGGACGTCTGCGTTTTGGCACGTCAGGAGCCGAAGCTCGGGCCTTGGAGAGTGCCTTCTCCACAGAGGCAGCGACAGCTGCGTTAATCATGGCCTGGAAGTCCACAGGGACATTCTGGGAATCTTCCATGTTAAGGGTAGGCTGATACGTCACTGAAAGGCACAGCAATAAACGGGCACCCAGGTCTTGATAATAGACGTAGGGTCAGATTTGGTAGTATGGTGGGAACAAGCCCAGAATAACCCCAGCAGGGTATAGTAGTGACCTTATAAACTGGGGCTCACCCAGTTAGAGAGAACTGCAACAGCTAGTCTCCCAGTAAGCAGCGTCTTTATAGTGGGGGCTCACCCCGGTTGCACAGGGTTGGGACCCTTGAGTGCAGGTCACAATAATAATAAACAGGCAGCAGCACTAACCTGACTGACCCAGCCACAGGATATAGCTTGATAGAAGCAGATGAGGCACAGAGACTGAGTAGCAGATTGATAGCAGCAGATGGAGTGCTTGAGCAGGTAATCCTTCAGTCACAGGGGTGTCAGACACAGAAGGTGTGAAAAACAGCAGTGCAGAGGTAACAGCAAGTTATCACAGCCACACTGAGTCCCTAATGAGATGCACGAGGCAAAACTAAGATGGCCACGAGAATCTTGCGATGTCCGCGATCCAAAATGGCGGCCGCGAGGTAGGCCGCAAGCCGGGGACTAAATTTTGAGGCCGACTGCGGGGGAAGCGGGCCTGCGCGAAAACGGCCGCGAACGATACCGGCCGCAAGGAGGGAGCCCAGGAGGGTACTCCAGGTTAGGGGGGCAGTGGATGACCTGGGAAGACCGAGGGGAGGCCAAGGGAGGGTCCCAGAAGGAATAGAGGGGGAGATAGGAGGGTAGAAAACCCACAGAGAGACCCTAGTCCCACAGCCCAGTACAGAATAGAGTAAAATGGAAATAAAAGGTGATAAAAGCAATGATAATGAGGTTATGAAAATAGAATGGAACAAATAAATAATGACAATAAATGTATAAAGCTCCAGGGGAGCAAATATTCTGACCTGTCTGCGATGGAGCAGTAAAGAAAGAGGAAGTGTACAGGCAGCATGACCCTTATATACTATGGTGCACAGTGATTTATTTGTTACTCTTTACGTTTTCTTTACTGCTGTGGAGTTTAGTAAAGAGAGTTAATGCAAAATAGGAAGCCTCCTGTCATGTTATAAAATTCTATACACTCAAGCAACAAAATGACTCCATTCTTTTCAAATTATGGATTCCATCCCTCCTTGTTCACTGATGATCCCAAGACAACTTCTAATCTGATGGTTTCTATTCAAAATATGGAAATGTCCTCATTGTTTAATCAATTAAAGAAAAACCTTGAAAATTCTATGATCTTACATAAACGGAATTATGATATTAAAAGGAGAGCTCCTCCTAAAAATAAAATTGGTGACACTGTTTGGCAGTCTTCAAAAAACGTTTCTACTAACCGTCCTAAGAAACTGAGTCCTCTTTTCCTTGGACCTTTTCAAATTGAATCCATTATTAATGAAAATGCTGTGAAATTGAAGCTTCCTCCTTAACTTAAAGTTCATCCAGTTTTTCATGTTTCCCTTTTAAAACCTTTTCTCCCTGATCCCTTCCATAGGGAACAATTGACAAAGCCTGACCCCATTGAAGTTCAAGGTGAAATGGAATATGAAATAGAAAAAATTCTTGACTCAAGACTTCATAGAGGTAACTTACAATATCTTATTAAATGGAAGGGTTATGGAGCTGAAGATAACACCTGGGAGAATTCTTCTGATATTCATGCGAAGAAGTTGATTTCTGCCTTTCACAAATGGTACCGTCAGAAACCAAGGTAATCGCACCCTGAGTGTGCTCCTTAGGTAGGGGGTCCTGTCATGCGGTATCTCTTCCAAGATCGGCATTTCCGCTATGCGGAGCCGGCCCTGCCCCCTTCTGACGTGGCTCTCTGACACTACTTAGAGAGACTGCGCCAGATACAAACGGCTTGGTGATTGTGGGACCTACTTCCGGGTACAGATGCCGGCTCCACACACTTCACTCGCAAGCCTTCCTAAACCTTGATTTATTAAAAGAATTATGCTTCATCCGCTAGAGGATTTCTGGAGAACGGACACTTTACCATTTAGCAATTGGACTCTAATACCGATCTCTTGGAGGACAACTCACATTAATCTTAAGTATAACTTTCAATCTATTATCTGGATTCTCAGTTATTAATGATCTGTTTCTTGCTTGCTCAAATCATCTCTACTGCATGCATACTCTTTATATTGAGGATAACTCCCATCAAGCTTAACCACTATGAACTGTTTCTTGCTTTGCAAATATTCTCTGCCACTTGCATGCTATTTCTATTGAAGATTACTCCCATCATCCTAAAGCATACTCTTCAATTCATCTCTGAGGAAATACTTATTAATGAACTCTGTATTGCTTGCTATTACCAGCAATTTCTACTTATTAAATTATTGCCTGTATGCTATTCACTAAAGTTTATCACAATCATTAAAACCTCGTTTGATTCTCTAATTGCCAGCAAGCCTCTCTTTTCTTAAAACTACAGTATTGATAATTTAAAAGATTCTTTGTTTCATTACTATTGTAATTAAGGAGATTTACAAGCTGCAGTTGAGTTCCAATTCCAAAAAACCTTGTAGCATAACATACACACACTAAGTCTTATCATCTTCTCTTAACCCTTAAAACCCACAAACTGTCTACCTTTTACCTCTTAGTTTTAATAATGATTAAAGACACACATACCCGACCCCACCTACCTACTGCCTTCCCCATTCCTCCAATAAACATCACCCCTTCACATAAGGTAGCATGTTTCTCTCTGTTACCATCCATTCCCTTCTGCTCCATATCTCCTTTCACACACCCTGTCCGCTTACATGCCCCCTTTCCCTGCTACATTATACTCCCCCACCACGTTACACGCCTCTCTTGCCTGTCACATTACACAAACACTGCCTACATTATTGCCCCCTGTATCCACATTAAAGGGCCTTTTTCAACTTCACAAATACCCCCTTCACATTACATGCCACCCATCAACAATACATCCCTTCCCCTCTTCACAAGTGGGAAGATTGTCTATCATTTTGCTAATGGTAGGCTACTTACATAGAGCTGAGGTTTCATGAGCTGCAGTGTAGACGATTTCAGTGTTGCTGCACTCCTTTTTAATCTTCGGAAGGTTTCTGGGAGATAGCAAGTGCATTGTCGGTGTGTGAGGGGGACACAGATACAGAGCTAAGTGCTTAAATGTATTAGTCACCTAAAAGAAGTGTCGGCCTTTGTAGACGTGTTTTTGTATGGAGTGTGTGTGAATGCAGGTGTGTATTTGTGTGGGTTGTTCTAGCTTTTAAATGCAAAGAACACACTAACACAGAGCTTTGTTAATCTTAACCCTTTAGTGACCAGACCGTTTTTCAATTTTCTTACCGTCAAGGAACTAATTTACTGTATCCACACATATTATATACATTTTTTCTTGCCATTAAATGGTCTTTCTAAAGATACCATTATTTTCATCATATCATATAATTTACTATAAAAAAATTATAAAATAGGATGAAAAAATTGAAAAAACACACTTTTTCGAACTTTGACCCCCAAAATCTGTTATGCGTCTACAACCGCCAAAAAACACCCATGCTAAATAGTTTCTTAATTTTGTCTTGAGTTTAGAAATACCCAATGTTAACATGTTCTCAGCTTTTTTTGGAAAGTTATAGGGCTATAAGTAGAAGTAGCACTTTGCTATTTCCAAACCATTTTTTCCCCCTCAAAATTAACGCAAGTTACATTGTAACACTGATATCTCTCAGGAATCCCTGAATAACCTTTCACATGTATATATTTTTTTAAAAGAAGACAACCTAAGCTATTAATCTTAGGGTATTTTGACTCTTTTCATGCAACCATGTTACCACCAATATATGCAAAATTTAAACAAAAAAATTATAATTGGTGATTTTTTTGACACACATAGCAATTTAAGAATACATGTACGGAGAACTTTAAGGGTTACTGCCAAAGAACACCCCTATATGTGTTCAGCAACATATCCTGAGTACCGTGATACCACACATTGATAGTTGTGTCGGGTTCTCTGAAGGCTAAAAGACCTTATTTGGAGGGTGCGCATTTCAGTTTTCCAGAGCTCTAATCCCCCAGGACGTATCAGGTACTTAAGGACCGGTTTTTGTCAGACGTACCTGATACGTCAGCAGTCGGGAAGCGGTTAATGCTGGGGTGTTGGGGAAATTTTATGATTTCCTCTTTCCATCATCCCCACCCTGCCCATGAGCCAGCAAATGTTTTATATACCTAATGGTAGTGCCAGCCTATGTAAGTGTGTTTTTGTATGGAGTGTGTGTGATTGCAGGAGTGTATTTGGGTTTAGTGTTGTGCTTGGTTGTTTAGCTGTATTTTTGTGTATTATTGGTTTTTGAATGCAGGAATGTATTTGGGTATACTGTTGGTGTTTAAATGCAGGGTGCAGTTAAGTGTAGAATTGAATTTGAATGCATGGGTGTATTGGAGTGTAGAGTTGGTGTTTGAATGCGGACATTCAAAAACAGATATGCAGTCATGGTAAAATAATTTTATAGTTTTACATATCAGGACATAATAACAATCAGCTGTTCCTTAGCATATCTTAAAATTGGCTAAATACAACCTCAGATGAGCAACACATGACATATTACACCGTGTCATGATTTATTTAAAGTAATAGCTCAGACTTCTAAAGCACTTTAGCTTGCTTAAAAGCTTTATGCGTGAAGAGTGCAGATTTCAGTAGAAATTGGCACTTTTATAAATTAACCTAGTTACACCTTCTGGCTTTCAAGCAAACAACTGGTCATGTTACTTTCTGGTTTGGTTAGCTCAGTGGAGCCTGTGGTAACTTGTCTTCCTTTCATGGTAACTTGTCTTCCTTTCATAATCTACCTAAACAAAGAAACAGGCCTAGGTAGGAGGGTTAAGCATCTTTCCTTCTATCCCACAATTGCTTATAAAAAGTACCGCATGAAGGGGGGGCGTGGCTGAACACGGAGAAAGATGGCCGCTTGAGCCCTTAGCTCTGCACCACGAGCTAGGCAAATGTAATAATTGTGAGATCCCTGCGGGGAAATAAGTGCCATATCCAAGATGTCGCAACCTAAGTCCCGATGGCAACAAGAAAAACCAGATAGATCGAGTTTCTTCTCGCAGAAAAAAGCGGCAGCTCTGGCTATACAGTCCACGGCCGTGGACCAACAAGATGGCGCAGAGATTTCTGGTAGCAGTAGCCCGAGATCAGAGGCAGAATCGCCACAAGATGGAGGGCCACTTACCATAATGATTTTGAAACAAGCCCTAGAGGAACAATCAGAAAGGCTAATCACAATCTGGCAATCAAGTGTTGCAGAATTGAAATGCGACTTACAGGACATTGGCTCCCGCACAACACACGTGGAAGCCAGAATTGACGCGCACAATACATCCACAGAGCAAATCAAATCTCTTACCTCCCAGCTGCAACAATGCGAGACAAAGATGATGGACCTCGAGGATAGATCCAGGAGAAGCAACATCAGGCTAAGGGGCATACCGGAGACAGTCCTCCAGGCAGATCTCCCCAGCTACATACATGGCTTCTTCAGAGCACTGGTCCCCGAGATCCACACAGATATGCTGTTACTGGACCGTCTACACAGGGTCCCAAAGCCCCAGCAGATTGTGGCCTCATTACCCCGAGACGTATTGCTGAAAGCCCGCTATTTCTACGTGAAGGAGAAGCAGAACAGCCAAAGACCTACCGGCTGAATACTCCAGCATCAAGATGTTCTCCGACCTCTCCGCGGCCACCCTGCGACAATGAAAAACCTTCCAGCGGGGGACAGAGACTCTCCATGCCAACCATGTCCTGTACCGATGGGGTTTCCCTATCCGCCTCATTGCCTCTAGAATCGGGACTACCACGGTCATCCACACAGTAGAAGAGGGTCTGAACCTGCTACACCAATGGAACATGCCTGTGGTGGGGGACTCTCAAAAACCCAAACCACCGCGACGAGTGGATAAGGATTGGCATACTACTAACTGACAACTCACCGCAAGTATTCCCGCTTTGGTGGTACATGACTGGCATATAAACTGCATTTCATTTAAATAATCACCCCACTATATCCCACACAAATGCATCCATGCGATGGATGTATCACATTGAAAGGTACCACATTGACATATGATACAGGTACCTGTGATTTTACTCGTCAGAACAACCATGGAAATGGGTCCCATTACATAAGCCTACTACACGGGAGCCATAGATGGTCCTGTATACCCTATAATCTGTACCTAGGGAGACGCATTAGACTCCACCTATCAAACATACAAGTAAGACCGTTACTTGCCCATATTACTCACAAATAACACCCGCAGTGCCATGAGACACCTCACCAAATGAGTCTAACTATGGGGCTGGCTAACAGATCCACCAGCGGTGACAAGTTAAACTACACTTACCAGACATAATTGCATGATAGCTAGATGTACATGTGGTCACAAAATTACCAGTAACATCGAGTTGTGTCTTACCAGATAAGCAAATCTATGTGATAATTGCTCTCCCACGAAGCTTGCAAGAAGTAACCAGGGAGTCGCCCTATGCCTCTCCTAGCAGCAAACTAGAGTGTATGGTAATCACTTATATTGTTTCTATGTTGGACAGATAGTACTTTGTATTACCTAAACATGCTTACAAGTTGGTCACTGATCTGTGCGATGTGCATGCCGCAATCAAAAGGCCATGGCAGATCCCACCTCACCGTCACGCTGATCACTTGCCATAGTGCTTGTGGACAGTACCGAATATTTCTTAACTAGTTTCGCTAGAATGATATCCCCAGCTAACTATTACTGTCCATAAGGTTTAACAGTTATGACCAAGCCACTGAGTAACACCACAACTAATTATCAAACCTGCAGGTCCATTGGCAGGTGATGTGTGGCACAGTTACACCAGAAGTACTAGACCATGCCCTATCTAACTGAATCACCCGTAGGCATCTAATTCACCTTCGGAGTGCATATCAGCACCTGAAAACCAGGCCCATATGTTTAGCACAGATCATACTGCCCACAAGAAGTACCTGTGGTACTCCGGTACCTGTATAAGCCGAACATAACCCTATAATGCCTGTAACCCTAAGACAAACCTTACATAATGATCAAGCCAGGGAATGGGCTGTGTGCCCATGCAGGCCACGTGTGGCACAAGTAGTACTAACCCACAAGGCACTCGAAGTTCCAAGACGTACCTTATCTATATAACATATCTGTATATATTTCGTTTAATCATATTGTTTGTCATGTACTTGTAGTGTCATGCCATGTTTTACTTAACCGGCAAATCCACAGGATTATTGTCGATTTAGATGGCTTATACAATGCACCTGCAACATCATGGGGCACTGCAAATGACTGGTACACCAATACAAGAATTGGTAGCCCAGACTGTTAATGGGTCAAACCCGAGCATCACGAAACTCCTCACTTACCTGCCAGAGCAGCAGGTATACCATTTGCCCATTCTGTTAACGAGTAGTATCCACAAATACACGCAACACCTCCAGACTCGAGCTACTTGCACAATTATAGTCTTGAGTTTTAAACCAGGTGAAACGGCATCACGAGGGGCCTCCAGTTTGATACTGTAGCGGGAATGCCAGCCGCTTCACAGAACATAACCAACGTACTACTCCCCCTCTAAAATTGACGTCCCGCAGGGATGACTCACTTACTACACACAGAAACAAGTGCTCATACTAGACTCCATTGCGGTTTTGATGCAATGGATCCTGCAAGTTGAAGTTATACAGTTGTGCGCGCAGCACTTCGCCCAATTAGCCTGCTCAGGCCAACGACTGTCCACCACCTCCGATGCCATGCCCTCCATGGCGCTGTACCTTCACGCCATGCACCGAGATCAGGTTTCCTTGTATATACTTTTGTTTAAAGTTCACACCCCCCCAACACCCTTGCCCTCCTTCCCTGGTTTTATCCCTGCCTACCATGCCAAGCATCCAGCCACCTGTTTTAGGAACGGTATGTCTAGAAATTTTACTCAGATCCCTCCCCATCCAACATGGAGTGGGTTACCTACCCCCAAATGTTGCCCTAACTCACTTAACTAACAGATTCACTCATAACTCATACTGAAGATCTACTCCCATAATGTAAGAGGACTTAACATACCCCACAAAAGACACATGCTGCTCCAGGAGGCTCGCAAACTGAAGGCGGACCTACTGAAGGCGGACATACTCTGCCTTCAGGAAGCTAATTTCACAAAAGCAAACACCCCCCAATTTGGCATGAAACATTTTCCCAACCAGTTTCACTCATCTTATGTATCCAAATCTAGGGGAATGTCCATATACGTTCACAGCTCAATTGTCTTTGAACTGCTACAACAAATTTCGGACAATAAGGGCAGATATCTGATTATTATCTGCTCACTGAACGACGTACTTTATACAATAGTAAACATGTACGCACCGAATGAGAACCAGCGGAATTTTCTGTTTAGTGTGCTCACAAAGGTGGCAAATATGCAGAGAGGTACCACTGTGATTTGTGGAGACATAATCCACATTTTAGACCCCCATATCAATACCTCAATGCCCCCCCACACCATCAGACACAAATCCCTTAAACCAAACTGCAAAGCTCTGACGCAATTACTGACTAAATTCAATCTATACGATAGCTGGCGAACCTTTCATACCCTCCGACAGAGAATACTCCTACTATTCCAAACCCCACAAATCTTTCTCTAGAATAGATGTGTTACTTATACCAGGCCCCTCACTCAACCTACTCCAATCATGTGTCATGGGAGACCTCTTGTGGTCCGACCATGCGCCAGTGATTGCGACCTTTAAAGATGATTTTAAGTATCGGGGTTGTAACCCATGGAGATTAAACAAATCGCTTTTGCGAGACGAAAAGTTTGGTTTGGAGATAGAATCCGAACTCAAGCACTACTTCTCCACTAATGAAATACCAGAGACACTTCCCACAACATTGTGGAGAGCCCACAAGGTCGTGGTACGTGGTTTGTTTATAAGACAGGCCTCGTACTCAAGCGGATCTCCCAGACTAAATCCCTGAACCTCTTGAGAAAGTTGAGAGATGTCTCTGCATCCCATATGATTAATCCAAACCCAAAGGACGCTGAACTCATAACCCAACTCCAATCAGAACTGAATGACATCAACATAGCCAAAGCAACACGTACACTTCATAGACTGAAAACTAGAGAATATTGTATGGGTAAGAGAGCGGGTTCGCTCTTAGAGAGTAGGCTCCGAGAAGCCCAGGCCCACACCAAAATATCCCAGCTCATTACACAAGACGGGAGAAAAGTAATTAAACCCTAAGACATCAGTAACCTATTTGCAGACGATGTTCTGCTTACTGTCACCGACCCCCATGTGTGCCTGCCAGCGTTCCATACCATACTACAGGAATACGGCAAATGTTCATATTATAAATTGAATCTCTCCAAGATGCAGGCCTTGGGGGTAGGGATGGAGGATGAATACTTGTCGGCTCTACGAAGCCAATTCTCATATGATTGGAGAACCGACTACCTCACATTCTTAGGTATAAAGCTTCCACATAATCTTTCCAACTTGTATAACCTGAACTATACCAAACTTAGCAAAGAGATCAGAACAACACTCCAAAATTGGAAAAATAAATTCATTTCCTGGTCAGGGCGTATAGCAGCTGTCAAGATGGTAATATTGCCCAAATTACAATATTTGTTTAGGACACTCACCCTACGGATACCACCAGCTTATTTCACATCACTCCAACAACAAATCAACCTCTTCATTTGGCAGGGAAAAAGACCCAGGGTAGCCATATCCACACTATACCAACCTAAAAATACAGGAGGAATGGGCCTCCCCAATGTGCAATTGTACTATAGAGCAGCAGTATTGGCCAGCCTCTTCCCCGCCACCCAATAATCTAATCGACCTCAATGGGTATCCATAGAACAACACTGGCTACAAAACCAAGACATTAAAACATTAATGTGGTTACCCCCACATAGTAGGGACGACACAACACAAGCACTGCCAGCCACCCTGGCAACGTTAAAAATTTGGGACATCTCGCATAAACTCTTGTGTAGCAGCCACCCAACCCCCCTCTGAACCCCCATCAAAGCTTTAGCATGGGTGGTACCTGATTTCAATTATAGGGTCCGGAACAGATGCGGGACGCTTCATGTACATACCCTCCTAAACAAGGGGAAACTAGCCACATTTGACCAACTAAAAGAAAGTCATACCCTCCCGAATATGGCGCATCACTCCTACCTCCAATTATCATCCTGGTGGAAAACTAACTTCCAGAACTTTAAATCTCAGGCTAGTATTACACTGACAGAATTTGAGAAATTCCTTACAGCAGAAAAACAGGTAAAAAAAATCTATATCCACCACATACGCTCTGATGCTACCCAGACGTGAAATTAAAACCCTTCCGGGGGCGTGGCCTGACCTCGGAGTGAGCTGGACGTGGTGGTGTGAGGCTCTGCTCCGAAAACGCTGTTTTAAGCATATTTAAGCTCTTTAAACATTGCCAGACACCAAGGTCTAATGGAGAAAAGGAACCCTAAGAAGGGGCCCAAGAAAGGGCCGGAGGCTGGGGCCTCCATCATGGACTTACTGATCGCTAGCAAAGCAGGCCCTGCGGAGGACCAAAATGGCGCCGGAGAAGGCCACACTCCCTCCTGGTCCCCGCCGTGCAACGATTCATCCCAGGGGGACATGGAGCAAATCTTGGCAAAACTGGCAGAGCTCCGAACTTATTTGGCTGGAGAGATAGAGAGGTCCACGGCTGTGCTGCAGACGGAGCTCCATGCCCTTGGCGCCAGAACTGGGCGCTTAGAGGAGCAGATGGAGGACGCAGTGCGAGCGCATAATGAGGTTGTGACCCAAGTGAACCTCCTTACCTCGCGCCTGTATGAAGCAGATCTGGCGCTGGAAGACGCGGCTAACCGATCCTGGCCAAATAACCTCCGGGTCCGGGGGCTGCCGGAAAGAGAGGGAGAGGGGCCCCTGGCCGACGTAATCCTCAACATAGTGAAACCGCTCTTACCGGATATCCCGGAGCAAATGTGGCAGATTGAGAGGGCACACCGAGCCCTGCGGGCCAGGCGCCCCGACGTGAATGCACCCGGGATGTCATCGTCCGATTTCTACATTATTCCACCAAAGATGCACTGCTGAAGAAGGGTAGAGATGGGCCTATCAAATATGGAGAATCCACCATAGCCCTATACCAGGATTTGGCACCTAGTACACTTCAGCGCAGGCGGGAGTGGAAGCCGCTCACGGAAGCGCTGGGCTGGAGTTCGATACGCCTGGGGTTTCCCCTTTTGTCTCATGGCGTTCAGAGATGGCTTACGCTGATGCCGGGGGGGGACCCCAGGTGCCTCTTCGACGGGCTGGGGCTGGCGCCCCCTCTGAATCTCCCAGCGGTACCGGTGCATGTGGAGGAGTTGCGGCCCTTACCGAGTGACTGGAGGACAGCCGGATCCAGAGGCCAGAAGAAGGTGTCGTGAGCTGTCTCACCATCGCTCTGCCACCAACGGAACTCTGGGCGGTATGTAGAGGAAGGGACGTGGACTTATTGACAATTAGGGAAGGAGGCTGAGAGAAAGAGAGTTGCCCTGCTTGAGGGAAGGAATACCCTGGGTGGTTGGCCAAGGCACTAGGTGGGGTGGGACGGGGGGGGCATGGGGAGGGAGGGCCTGGTTCTCGACCCCTGCGGGGGGGCAGCCTCTCCCGGGCAGTGCATGGTTCCTGAACGTTATGGCAGAGGTCTGTCTGGATTCCTGGAGCAGATGGACAGGGTGGGCACCCCTTTCATTGGGGCCATTGAACATTTGGGACCTCGTTGGGGGGGATGGACGCTGGGACGGGGTGGATGGTGGGGCCTCCAGGGCCTAGGACAGGGGGAGTTAATGTACACTGTGCTCTGACATCTAGGGCCGTGGGGACGCAGGTACACCCCCTCGGCATTCCCGCTGTGTGCTCCCACCTCCTTTGCCTCTGTGTTACCCCTCTCATGAGGCAAGAGGGAGAGTGGTGGAGCTGGAGTGGGGGGTCTGGCACCAGATGGCACGGGGATGGCAGAGGGAGATGCAGCAGGCATTTTCTCCACTGAAGGGGGGGATTTGGTTCCTTCGGGGGGCTCTGGCACGGGCACATACCTCCTAGGAAGTGGAGGGGACGCAGGGCTGGGGAGGGAGACATAAGGATAGGAGAGAGTCGGGTGCAAGGGGGTGTGCTCAGACAGAGGGGGATTAGATGGGAGAGGTGGGATCAGGATGGAGGGCAAGCGTACCTAAGGAGCGCAGGTCAGGATATGGGAAAAAGGAGGAAGGAGAGGCCGGAGCTGAACCAGCTGCTACGACTTGTTTTTATCACGAAAGAACAAACAAGCAAAAAAAAAAAGCTGCCCCCCTACCACATATAGCTTGGAATCAATTCTGGCAAGGCTACGGACGTGGGTGGAGAGAATGTATGGGCCTAGTCTCTGGGGAGCATGGTGAGAATAGGGGTTAGCACCTAGACCTTAGAGGGGGGAGTCCCCATTCTAGCAGGAGGGGATAAGGGAGATAGATGACTTCTGGGGGGGCCACTCTATTCTATAGCGAAGCGGAAGGGGGGGGCGAACGGGCGCTGCCTTCTTCCCCGTAGCACGAGAGGTGGCGGGTGGGTTATACGATACCATTGATACGGGAGGGTTCGGTAGGGGAGGAAGCATTTGAAGTTAGCGGAATAAGTTCTCTTGTTGTTAATTTGGTTTCCAGTTAACTGGGTTCGTAGGAATAGGGTGTCGCACAATAGGTCACGCTAGTTACTTCCACTGGCATTACAGCGTTACCGGGTTTAGGTACATGGTCCTACGACGCTCGTGGACGCAGTGCGTGGGCGCATCAAGGGATTGTACTCCCCGTTCACACCTGGTGGATAGTAAGACCAGACGTTGTTTCTGTACTCACCAGTGCAAGATCCTCGCACACTCTATGATTTCTCCCTTTCTATTTCTTCTCTTTCTTCTTCTACTCTCCGGGGCGGGGGCACGTGGGGGAGGCTGAGAGAGGGGGGGGCGGTGGATAGGAGTACCCATAGGGGTTTGCCCCGGTCGCAGGGAAGGGGGGGGCAGGATAAACTGCTTCATGACTTTATTGCACGATCAGGCCTAGTGGATGTCTGGAGGGCCCATCACCCCGCCCATTACTCAGCCCCGCACGGCACTTATTCCCGAATAGATTTCTTTTTAGTTAATGACTGCAGCCTTGCACGTACGGTTGACTCGACAGTGGGGACCATTACCTGGTCCGATCATGCAGAGGTCACGATTACTCTGGGGAATCTCTGTGCAGCGTCCCCCTGGACCTGGAGGCTTAACATCTCCTTATTGAGGGACCCCGCGATTAAAGAACAAATACATACAGAGATTTTGGACAACTTTAAAACTAATGACACGCCTGACATTGGTATACCCACGATCTGGGCAGCACACAAGGCAGTAGTGAGGGGAGCCCTTATACGGCTAGTGACGAAAATGAAAAAGTTAAAAACACAAGCCCTAGAGAGACTCCTGACAGACCTTAAGGGGGCAGAGCAGAGGCACCAGACCCACCCTACAGGGGACACACTGCGGACTGTAGAGGCTACTAGACATGACATCAGAACGTTACTGTTGGACGATGTAGCACGGTCGCTGACGTGGACTAAACAATCCTTCTATAAAAAAAGTAATGAAATGGACACTATGTTAGCCAGGACGTGAGGGCCCGGCAGAGACGTACACCTATTTCTTCGATAAGACATGCCGACGGCTCCCTGAAAACTACACCCGGGGGGGTGGCGGAGGTTTTTCGAGACTTCTACCAGACGTTATATAACCACACACCCGCAGACGCCCAAAGTGGCGCTCAGGAGATGGATAGCACCCACAGATTTTTACACAATTTAGGCTTACCACAGCTCCCAAGAGAGGCTAGGACACAGCTGGCGGCAGAGATCATGGAAGAGGAGGTGGGTAGGGCGATCGGGGGGCTGCCAGGGAACAAGGCCCCGGGACCGGATGGGTTCGATGGCGCTTATTATAAGACCTTTGCAGAGGAGCTTGTACCCCACATGGTTAAACTATTTAACCATTTTAGGGAGGGGGGTACACCGAGCCCGGACATGACGTTGGCTTCCATTGTATTACTTCCCAAACCCGATAAGGACCTGCTGCTACCTGGTAGTTATAGGCCCATTTCCCTCATAAATCAGGACATGAAGATATTAGCTAAGATAATGGCCGATAGACTTTCCCCACATTTGCATTGTCTTATAAATCCCGACCAGGTGGGCTTCATCCCAGGACGACAATTGTTTGAAAATACCCGTAGGAACATAGACCTCATATGGAAACAAACAGTCACGAACACGCCCACGCTGGTAGTCTCTATAGATGCTGAAAAAGCTTTTGATAGGGTTAAGTGGTGATATATGTTTACGGTGCTACAGCACTTGGGGTTCCCTGAGGAATACATTACAGTGGTGGAGGCTATGTACAGTAATCCTAGAGCACAGGTTCGGGTCTCGGGGGCGCCGCCTTCCCCCTTCCCGCTCTATAATGGAACTCGACAGGGATGTTCACTCTCCCCCCTACTTTTTGCCCTATACTTAGAGCCCTTTCTGCAAGCGCTCCGGACACATCTGGGGATCCACGGGGTACGGGTGGGAGGTAAGGAATTTTTAGTAGCTGCTTACGCCGATTATGTACTTTTGACGCTCACAAGGCCTGGTGAATCTATGATGCCGTTGCGTGAGGTGTTAGCAACATACGGGGAAATTTCCGGATTTAAAGCGAATATGACGAAATCGAGTGCACTCCCCATTAGAATGCCAAAGGAAGATATAGCCCAAATATATAGAGAGCATCATATTAAGATTGAAACGCGTTCTATTAAATATCTGGGAATTCAATTGACCGCAGACCCAGACGATTTATATGCATGCAACTATACTCCGTTATGGCAAGCATTGATGAGAGATATGGACAGATGGATCGACAAGCCAATATCTTGGATAGGGCGGATCCATTCTGTCAAAATGAACGTCCTACCGAGGGCCTTGTTCCTCTTCCAGTCTCTTCCGATCCCCTTGACTAGGGCACAGCTCACCCCGCTCCAACGGGCAATAGGGAACTTTGTGTGGCAGCATAAGAGACACCGCATATCTAGATACGTTCTGTATAGGCCAAGGACGAGGGGGGGGGGCTCGGCCTCCCGGACCTGTACCACTACTATCTAGCGGTGCAGTTAGCCCAGGTAGCGCTCTGGCACTCACCCCCAGACGAGCGAAGATGGGTGGACATCGAGTCATTTTTGATGGGGATGGATATGCCCCAGTTTGTGATGTGGGTACCCAAGGAACATAGACCACCGATTGGGGTCACCTGTCCGGCGGTGCTGAACTCTCTGCGGCTATGGAATTCTTACAGTAGGAAATACGGGCTGGCGTCCTGTCCCTTCCCTCTCACTAATATTATGAAATCGGGAGTTTGCTCCTGGGATGGAGGCTAGGAACCGGCGAATTTCTACAGATTAAGGACTATGCCAGACAACCCCATATCAAGACAATAGCACAGGGACCATTGACGTTCTTTGAATCTATGTGCGAGACAGGGTGCATACCGAAGGGACTCATAGCACGGCTCTACACGCACTTTTGCTCTGTGGCGAGGTGGGGGGCCTACTAAGGTTGGGGGGCCTACTAAAAAGAGGGCCTACTAAGGTTATTGTAATATTAATATGTATAGGGGGGGCCTAATCTTAACAGCAGAGTTCTGAAGTAAAAAATGAACTTGATCGTGGAGTGGTAGTAGTGGAGAGTTAGGTGGGAGACTGTCGAATGATTAGAAATGAGTCTAGTATTTTAAATGGGCACCAGTCGTTTCCTGTGGTGGGGTGGTTGGTCTGATTAGTTTTTGAGGTTTGCAGGGAAAGAATGTAATGGTCATTGTTTTTAACCAGGTTAAAAATTTTTAAGCTAGTATTGGCATCTGAATGGCATATTATGGTAAACTCTGTAGGTCTAAGGAAGCCGTAGAAGGCGATGAATATAGCGACCTTAATGACTGAATTAGTCTGTGAATCAAAGGGGCTGGTGTCTAACATGTCGCTCAGTTTCCGGAATATAGGCCCATCTAAAGGTAGTCTACTAGTTGTAGGGGGGGCAAACTATTTTGTTGATACCTTTCAGGTTATTTTTAATGGGATAAGAGGATAGAAAAGGGGGGTGATTGGGAAAAGTGGTGAGAACGTGATGTTGTACGCCTGTGAGACATAGTTTGATGGTGTTGTGTGATAATTTGAGATGTAAGTGGCAGAAGGAGGCAAAAGCCACCATGGTTTCTATGGAAAAATTACATTGTACTTTAAATTCTGCCTAAAATTTTTGGAAAATGGTTAGTGCCCTGGCATAAGTGGTCTTGGTGTTAGGTGAAACTACATTGTGTGTAAGTGATTGGGCGTGTTGTAGCAATTCAGTTAATCCATAATTAATTTGTTGAATGTCAGTATCCTGGATGGTTGGTTGTTGGTGGAGTGGTGTACCTTGAATAATACCTGAAAACAAGATCGGGAAAGTGCGTCAGCTGCTGTGTTATTTTTCCCGGGATGTGTTTGCAGACTTGGTAGAATTGTTAGTTGGTGGCAAGCCAGATCAACTTGCGGACCAACCTCATGATTATTAATGAGGAGGAATGTCCTTTGTTGAAAATCTCACAAGCCGCCGAATTGTCTGTGTAACACTTGACTGATCCAGAGATGCCCCCAGGTATGGGCTGCTCCTACGTATAAGGTATATTTCGAATAAGTCCGGCAAGGCAGCTGTCTCCATTGGCCAGTTGTCCCTGAACCACTAGTTGCCAAATATTGCAGCCTACCCGTTATGAGCTGCTGCGTCTGTCCAAATTACTGGGGATTGTTCAGATAGTGGGGGAATAACCATGGAGAAGCCATTCCATTCTAAGAGGAAATTCTTCCACGTGAGCAAATCTGCCCTGGCTGGTGGGTTGATTGTGATAGTACCCATGCCCGATACCCCGTGTAAGAGACAAAGTAGCCTGAAAATGAATGATTTGCCCTGTGGGATGATCCGCATGGCGAAATTTAGGGACCCCAATAAAGATTGGAGACCTTATCGCATCTAATTCCTCTCTGATGCGGACCAATTTCTCTTGGGGGAGACTTGCTTGAAAGGATACTGTGCCAAGTGATATACCCAGGAAAACCAGTTTGGTAGTGGGGCCTAGTGTTTTGTCAGGGGACAGAGGGACACCCAGGGATGTGAAGAGAGCTGTGGTACTAAGGATGCTTATAGGTATGCGAGAGCCTGTTTCAATCAATAAGAAATCGTCCAAGTAGTGTATGACTGATGGACACCTGACGACGTTCAGGAGCAGCCAGCAGAGGGTTTCTGCAAAGATGTCAACCAGTTTTGGGCTGCTCCTTGAACCAAATGTAAGTCGGGTTGCAAAGTAATATTTTTCTCTCCACTTTACTCCATGGATGTGCAATAGTGACGGATGGGTGGGCAGGAGTTTGAATGCATTTGAAATGTCTGTTTTGCTCAGCCATGCGTGACTGCCTGCTAGTAGAATGGCTTGCATGGTGTTGTCTAGCGTGCCGTATTTAAGGGAAAATTCTTCGGCGGGTATGAGTGAATTTATGCTGGGGCTGTGCTGAGAGATCTATGATTAAACTTTTTTATTGGAAGATTTGATTACAGCTACCCCAATGGCATTTGTATGCCAGGTAGAGAACGGGGGTTAGGAGAATGGACCTATCATGAAACCTGCCTGGGTTTCTTTATTTAACAGTTCATCCACTGTGGGAGGATCGTTGAAGGTGAACAAAAGGTTCGGGCATTCTAAAGTGCCTGCGGGGATAACAATGTGTGAAAGCCCTGGGAGAACCCTGACACCAGAAATTCCACTAAGTGAATGGAGGGGTAAGTGCATAGGTGATATGCCAACACGTCAATATTAACCTCTGTTAGTCATTTTTTTTTAGAAAGCCTGGCGGGACACATGGACTTTGTGTGTGCTGTAAAACAAATAGAGCAAATATGCAACAGCCTGCATGCGCTGTAACTGCAGGTGCCAGCATTAAAATTGTTGCACACTTGTGCCTTGCCGGGGAACACTATGGGTCTGCCAAGCTTATCCCTTTGACCATCTTGCCTAGATTTTGAGCTTAGGGTGGGATGGGAAGAGGAGGGATCTGCTTCGCAGGGGCACAAGCCAGTGGAATGTGAAGTGGAATTGCATTGCTGGCGTGTAGCCCTTGAGAGCTTGTGCCGGGCCTGGGATCACTGGACTGAGCTGTAAGCAGTTTGTAGAGTTCTGCTTTCCTAGCAGTAGCAGTGAAAGGGATACCTCTGCTGATAGTTTTGGTATGGTCCATGATCTCAGGGACCTGGGAGTGGAGAGGGCTAGGATTACTTCGGGGGACCCGGGCCTGGTGGGCACGCTGGGCGTATCTTGAAGGAGCAGGTTGTCACCTGGGATTAGTTCCTGTGACATCCTCTGAAAAGAGCATCAATTAGAAAGATACAGGGAACAGAAAATAAAGACCTTCATAGAACTGGTTTAGAAACAAAGGGATAAGGCGCTCCCTATGGTAGCAAGTACAACAATAGTATTGGGCAGCAGTAACCAACACATAGATTCCCAAACTTGTGACAAAAATAGTGTGGACAGATAGGATTAGGAAACCGCGCCCTGGACAGTGTGATACAAACAAATTGTATACGTACACAAGTGAATATGTGATGGTCTATGTCCAATTGACCTCAAAGTAAAAAAACATAGAAGAAACAATAGTGCAATATCATAAATATAACAAGCGGGTTTTGTGGGTACTTTTAAAGTGGTTTCACTCACATTTCCCAGAGCTATCCCAAAGCTTTTGTGGGTACTTTTAAAGTGGTTTCACTCACATTTCCCAGAGCTATCCCAAAGCTCAGCTGTTAATGCGCGTGGACGGTACCATCCCCGTCTCTGGATATATATTGCCTTTTTTAATATTACATATATGCTCACGTATCCTAGCTTTAAGAGATCTTGAGGTTTTTCCAACATATTGGAATCCACAAGGACACATGAGCATATACAACACATTTTTCGAGTGGCAGGTAATTAGCGAATCAATCTTAAAGATCGTGGATCCTACTCTCGGTTTAAAATTGTCTATTTTCTTTGTTTTTTCTTTAAGATTCTTGCATCCCATACAATCTCCACAGTAATAAAAACTTTTATTTGAATCCCTATACATATTTAAAACATTTTTCTCTTTAGGCACTTCTAAATAACTTGATTTTAGAATTTGCCAAAGGTTTTTAGCACCTCTAAACACTATTTTGGGTTTATTTCCAATATATGGTAGGATTTCTGAGTCCTGTTGTAGGATATGCCAATTTTGACTAAGAACCTTCCTTAGTTCTTTATGTTCCTTATTATAATTAAAAACTATAGGAATTTTATCATCTTTGTTACTCTTATCCTTAGATTTGTAAACTAATAACGATTCCCTGTCCATATCCTTAACAGTATTAATTTCCTCCTCCAATTTTTCAGGCTGATAGCCTTGATCTAAAAATTGTTTCTTTAGAATATCAGCTTGATCCTCAAAAGAATCCAAGTCCGTACAGTTCCGTCTTAAACGGACAAATTGGCTTCTAGGTATATTATCCTGATTGGAAGTGACAACTATCCCTGTGGATGTAACTATTAACATCCACAGGTTTAAAAAAAGTACGAGTGCCAATTTTCTGGTTTTGTACAAAAATCTCCAAATCTAAAAAGTGGATATGATTATTACTGACTTCTTGAGTTAAATGAATATTCCACTGGTTAGAATTTAAAAAAAATCAATAAAATGAAAAACAGAACTTTCATCACCCTTCCAGATTAAAAAGATGTCATCAATATATCTCTTATATAGGACCAGATTCGCACTACAGCTATACTGTGAATAAACACATTTTTCTTCCCAATAAGTCATAAATAAATTAGCATAGCTGGGTGTGAATCTGGTACCCATGTCTGTCCCCCTGCACTCTGAAAAATACTCACCCTCGAACCAGAAAAAGTTGTAATGGAGGATAAAAGATATCCCTTCCGTAATAAAATCCACCTGGTCATCCGGGTACAGCGCAGAGGTTTCCAGGAAAAAATGTGTAGCCTGAGAGTCTATCTCATGATCGATATACGTATATAGGCTGGTGACATCGCAGGTAACAAAAAATCTTTATTCCATTTAAAATCCTTAAGTGCATGTAATATAAGATAATATTAAAAAAGGCTTCCTAAAACATAATGTTTCTCTGCATTTCTTGAAGGTCCATGGAGGAGATCCTACAGGACTTGTCTTCCATGGCATTCAATAGATCAGAACCCACTGGAGAGGTGGCCATACTGAGTCCGCGTTGAGCCGTTGTGAGATGAGGTGGATCTTTAATTTAGACACCTTGTCTCCTGGTGGTCTCAACGTGATTTTTGAGATGGCAGCCTTTATATACTTTTTACTAATTTTTTTAAAGAAATTTTTACATTTTAATTTCTATTAACATGTGTATTGTTTAAGATTTAAACAACAGATTGGGATATATTTTGTTTTCCGAATTATTATATGGCTTAGTACCCCTCATGATATATTGATGTTATTGTTTGCCTCATTATGTATGCTTCTTTTTTTAGTTTCTATGTATTAATTTATATACTTTTCTATAATTGTTGCTTTTCTAAAATTATGGACTATTTGCCCACAACTAAAATGGTGCCATTCGAGCTGTTCCGGAATATTATAATTGCACATAAAGGAAATGACGCAAGGACGGTATATTCGTCATGACGTCAGAATACGGAACTACTACGGGGAAGAACACCGGGCTGGAAATTGAACTTCCAGAAAGATGAATTTAAAATTACGCCGGGAGAAGTTGAGTTCATGCACTTTGATAAAGATTGATGGTCGAAACGCGTTAGTGCTTTTTATGTGTTATTTTATGTACCGTAGCTTTTTTTAAGATTATCTGTTTTTTGGAGTAAAATACTTTTTATCCTCATTTATCCTTGCTTGGCATCCATCCTTTATGCATTGGAGAGAGGACAACAGATACATCAGGAAGATCGTGTTTATAGCCTGGAAAAGCTGATTTTTCAAAAGTGATTACAGCTAGAGCCTGCTATCTTAGGCTTTATATACCGCGAGTGACCCATTACCTCTGATACATATATATCTATGCACATACAGTATTATGCTGTTATATTTTTCAGATTAATTTCAAGACTCACGGTTACCAAATATAAGTATTTATTTGTTTTTCTCTCACTTGCACCCCCCACATTGTGTATTGTAGTTTGACTTTTAGTTAGTGTCTTTGAGTGATTTTGAGACACTGGGGGTTGTTGCTGTTCTGTACTTTCTAGCGCCAATCCACCTGTATTTTTCTCCTTTGAGGTGAAAAAAACTTTGTTTCTTTTAAACAAATGGATAAAGTGAACCAGTATTTAACGAAGAAAAAAACGTTCAAAATGCGTACAAATTAAATAGGTGAAGGAAATTTGTGAGTTAACTACATGCTAGATGAATAGACAATTCGGATGCTCGAACAGCATGAAACTGTATAGGAAGCTTTGTACGAATGTGCTGAAAGCAGCCGAATTATATTTGAATGAACAATTACGTAAACGAGAAAACAAATGAAGATATGATGAAAAAGGGAGTCTATACCTGCATTTTTAGGCCCGAACACAGGAATAACCCTTACGTGTGCGTGCCGGGTCCCGTGTCCGGAAGGCGGGAGGATGTCAACAGGGAAGCCGGAGAGTTAGGCCGGAGGTCAGAACAGCGGGACGCTGGAGTTGAAGTTTTTGGCGGGCTTCTCCAAAGCGGAAGTGCCGGTTGCTATGGTAACTGTCAACCAGCAAGAATGGCATAAGTGAGTAGGAGCCTTGCTTTTAAAGGGACACTGTAGGCACCCAGACCACTTCTGCCCTTTGGAGTTGTCTGGGTGCTAACTCCCACTACCCTTAACCCTGCAAGTGTAATTATCGCAGTTTTTTATAAACTGCAATAATTACCTTGCAGGGTTAACTCCTCCTCTAGTGGCTGTCTACTAGACAGCCACTAGAGGGCACTTTCGTGTCTATAGCACAGGTTTTCTGTGCTATAGCGTCGCTGGACATGCTCACGCTGTGTGAGGACCTCCAGCATCGCTCAATTCCCCATAGGAAGCATTGAAAGCATTTTCAGTGCTTTCCTATGGAGAGCTCTAATGCGCGTGCACAGCATTGCCGCGCATGCGCATTAGGTTTCCTCAGCCGGCGGGCGGGATCAGTCTCGCCCACCGGCTGACGTAAGGAAGAGGAGGAGTGGCGGCGAGCAGAAACCACCGCCGAGGAACATCAGCGGGGGTCTCAGGTAAGTGACTGAAGGAGTTTTCACCCCTTCAGCAACCGGGGATGGGGGGTGGGAGGGAGAGGGGACCTGCAGTGCCCGGAAAATGGATTGTTTTCCTGGCACTGGAGTGTCCCTTTAAATATGCAAATAACTCCTCCCACAAATTCAGGCCTAATGGCCTTCCTACATATATATATATATATATATATATATATAAATCCAAGAAAAATACCGGCACTCCAGGCTTTTCAATCTGAAAGATACTTTTAATCCAATCTGCTGTCAATGTTTCAGCTCCTCATGGAGCTTTCATCAGGACATCAATTACACACAACACAAAAGCTTATATAAGAAACCATTAATAGTAATACTTACAGATACAGGTGATCCTCATTCATTCCCGCCGTCAGGCATGCACTGGTCGCTAACCCGGAAGTGTAACCACTTCCAGGTTTCTGCCCACGTGACCGGAGGAAAGGGGAGCTACTATTGGCCAGCTGGACCTTATACCTAGGCAACCGGGGACTCTTTAGTCTCATTGGAAACTCCCAGATGTATGGGTGCCACTAAGGGCCAAACCTTCTTATTCCTCCCTTGGTCCGGGCGTTGGCATAGCAACCAGATAACAGCCAGTCCGGCTAAAAGGAGGAGGAGCCTCTGTAAAGACATAAAAAAAATAGATGCAGGGAGCAAACATTATCTTTATCTAGAGAACACATAAATAGATGTAAATACTAAGTAAATAATAAATAAAAAGTGCAGTGAAATTCAAGTAATAGTAATTCTGAAACATGGTGAAAGAGACAACTACCAACTCCTTTTCAATCACCCCTTATCTAATTGTCATATATGAGTGTATTTAATAAGCACAAGATATTAACATATATATCATACTAGTTTTAAGTTCATAGAGTGAATAATCTAGAATCTGTCAAGTGCAATTCATTATTCATATAATTAAAGTGCAAAAGTACCTAAAGTGCAATCAGAATATTATACCTAAATTATAAAATTTTATTATGCATTTGAGTAAAGTGCAAAAAGTGCCTGAATCAATATAAACTTAAAATGGTAAGAACATCCATAAATGTGTCTAACCATTTCATCTTAAAGTGTAATCCCTTATTGCTATAACATCTATCACAATGTCTTATTAAATCAAATATAATCTAAAAACAATGTAGTATAATAAAACAACAACAGCATAATCAATACGCCCTTGGGGACAAACAACTCACTACTATACTTAAATAATGGTACAACTTTCATATAAAGGCCGAAAAAGAACATTTCTCATTCAGACCCCTAGGAGAAAGGGTATCAAGCTGTACAATCCAATAAGTTTCTGCAACACATCTCAAAGATGAAAGTTGATGTAGTTCCAAGAAATGAAAATATATATATACATAGAGAGAGAGAGAGAGATTAAAGGGGTAATAGATTAAAGGGCAGACTTGATCACTTCTTGGCCCGGAAGCTAGCAGGGAAGGCAGGGACGTACCCGAGGACCAGCTCCGGGAGTACGACTTCGTGAAACAGGTCCTGCTAGCCTGATATGCCATAATCCCAGAGGCATACCACAGGAAGTTCAGGGAGATGAGGAAAGGGAAAAGGACTCCCATGCGGAGTGGGCCTGCCGCATCACCTGAGCAACCAGAATCGGATGAACACGCAACAGGCAAAATCTCCGGAACAGATCTTCCAGCTGTTCATGATGGAGCACTTTTACAATGAGTTCCCAACCAAGGTGAAGGAATGGGTGAGATAACTGGAGGCCCCAACGCCCCACTGCCTCTCCCAGCTACTGACCCCCACTAAGACTCTTTCCACAACCTTCCTCTGCCACAACAGTCCTGCTTCGAGGCTCCACGGCTCAGGTCCCCCTCAGCGGGCACCGACCGTGGCGGACGGGCATTGCTTTCAGTGCCACCAACCCGGTCACGTTAAACAGAATTTCAAAAGCCAACCCCACTGGATGAGCTTTGTGGCCCCTCCTGCAGCCTTCTGTTACCCGGCTTCTCCCACTGAACTTTAGAACCCCTACGAGGACACCTGGAGCTTCGTGCATGAAGTGAACCCCATCCAGGCTGCCACCGACAACCTGGATCACCATTCCATCACCATCTACCCACTGCTCACATTCACCTTGACTGGGGCCCTGGAGCCCAGAGAGTGGCAGTTGTGCTCATGAACCAGCTACCAGTGGCAGTGCTACTCGGAAATGACCTGTACCACCTCATATTCACCTATTTGACCTTCAGGCTCTAAAAGAAACGTACCCAGTGATGACCTGACAGCAAGCCCACACTACGCGGCACAGCACACTCTGAGGCTCAGGTAGGCAAATGTACCCGTCCCCATACCCCAGGGCCACGCAGTCGCCCCTGTAAGAAAACCCCCTGGACTAGTCCCCCAACCCCAGTTCCCAGTAGTCGCCCCTGTAAACATGCCCCTCGTGCTAGTCCCATCACCTCGGTGCCCCGGGATCTCCCCCTTGCCCCAGCCCCCTTACCTTGGGATACCCTTTCCAAGTTTGGGAGGGAGGTAGTTTCTGATCCTGCCCTCCAGGGATATAGGGATATGGCAGCCACTGGTCAGGTGGGGAAGGACAGTGAATGATTTATCTGGGATAGGGGATTGCTATACTGCGTAGCGGAGAACGGGAAGGCAGGAGCAGCTCCTACTACCACCAAGCAGTTGGTGGCCCACAGGAAATATCAGCATGGGCTATTGAAGATAGCTTACGACATTCCCCTGGCAGGGCATTTGCGAAAGAGTCGCATTCAGCATTGGCTCACCCAAAACTTCTTCTGGCCAGGTATCCTGAAGGATCTGAGGCAGTATTGCCAGACCTGTTGTGTCTGCCAGAGAGTGGGGAAGCAGGACGATCGGCACAAAGTCATCACCTACCCATCATTGAAGACCCCTTCCTCAGAGTAGCTGTCGATTTCATAGGCCCCCTGGTTAAGCCTAGACCCTCTGGGAAGAAGTATATTCTGACCATTGTGAACTACGTGACTCAGTACCCTGAGGCAGTCACCCTGAGCAATATTCAGGCAGAAACTGTGGCCGAAGCCCTGATGCCAGTGTTCTCCCGGATCGGTTTTCCCCGGGAGATCCTCTCTGATCGGGGCTCCCAGTTTACTGCCGAGATGACTAATCAACTGTGGAGGTTATGCGGCATTTAACCGAACCTGAGCTCCCCCTATCACCCCAGACTAATGGCCTATGCGACTGCTTCAATGGCACGTTGCAGCAGATGCTCTGTACCTTTGCTGCAACTCGCAAGGATTGGGAGAGATTCCTGCCGCATCTCCTGTTCGCCTACTGGGAAGTGTCCCAGGAATCTACAGGATTCTCTCCGTTTGAATTAATGTTTAGAAGGACCCCTAGACCTTGTCAGGGAAGGAGAGGGGGAGCAGGAAGGGACCAACAACCTCTGCGGCAGACCCCATACAGAGTCCCAGAGGCGGTGCGGGAGAATAAGAGTCAGGAGATCCAAGAGATACTCTAGCTAGGGGTCATTGAACCGTCCAAGAGTCCTTGGGCCTCCCCAGTATTACAGGTCCCAAAATGCTTCCCTTGTCTGGGTTTCACACCAGGACCTCGCGAACAGAGACTAGTCGATCGAGGAACCTAAGCGAGGGTCCCTGAGATTGGTGTGGGCACTTTTGGGGCACTGGCAAGTTTGGTAAGCTCTCATGAGCCTAAAAAGAGAGCAGCTCTCATGCCATGGGTGGGCTTTTCTATGCCTGGGAGACAAAGGGACGGTCCCTTTTTCCCGCGCCTAGACTCCCAGGCACAGAGGCTCTTGGAAAGAAGACCCCTGGTGGTTGGTGTGGGAAACCCTGTTGGTTTAGTGGCTGGCTTTAGGGACAAAGGAAGCTGAGTCCCTTCCCACGCTGGGACTCCAGGGTGGGGGTGGATCTTGGGATGTGTCCTTGCATGTTTGTGTCGTAAACCCCTTGCACGGGGTTATGCATAAAAGCCATGTACGGCCAATAAAATTGTGTCATACCTTCAGTTGGGTTACTCTGGGTCTGCTACACTTGGGTAGTGCTGCAGAGTAAGCAGCACTGCTCTTCAGTGTCTTCACCCTTTGCATGCTGACACTGAACTTTCCTCATAGAGAGGCATTGATTTAATTAATCTCTAGGAGGAGATGCTTATTGGTCAGGGCTGTGTTTGACTTGTGCTGGCTTTCCCCTGATCTGCCTCCTTAACAGTTTTATCCAATCCAATGGGGAAGCATTGTGATTGGCTCAGACCAGCACTTCTGATGATGACAGAAGACAGTTGCAGAGGGAGCAGCTTTAGACTTGAATACATGCAAGATTTTACTATATTTAGGGAGGCAAGAGCAGACTAGGTTGGCTAGATTGTCATTTTAACACTATAGGGTCAGGAATACCATGTTTGTGTTCCTGACCCTTTAATGTTCCTTTAATTCGTTTCTTTTTGAGCTGTTTTGTTGTAGATTTGCTGGTGTGCTTGGGATTATTATCCTGTTGCATGAACTTTAGCTGCCAGACAGATAGCCTCGCATTTGACTCTAGAACATTTTAGTACACAGAGGAGTTCAGGTTGTCTCAAAGACTGGAATGTTCCCAAGTATTGTGGCTGCAAAACAAACCCAAATCATCACCCCTGCAACACTGTGCCTGACAGTTGGTATGAGGTGTTCCTGCTAATATGCTGTGTTTGGTTTCTGTGTGGCGCTGTGCATTATGGCCAAACATCTCCACATTGGTCTCGTCTGTCCAAAGGACATTGTTCTATAAGTCTTGTGGTGTGTTCAGATGCAACTTTGCAAACCTAAGCTGTGCAGCCATGCACTTTTTTGAGAGAAGAGGTTTTCTCCCGGCAACCCTTCCGAACAAACAATACTTGTTCAGTCTTTTTCTAATTGTACTATCATAAACTATAACATTTAACGTGTTAATTGAGGCCTGTAGAGTCCAAGATGTAACTACTGTTTTTTTTACAAGTTCTCTGAGCATTGCACAGTCTGACTGAGGTGAATTTGCATTCAGCCAGTTCACGCATTCACAGTGAGAAGCACGCAAGCGCCTCTAGCGGCTGTCAATGAGACAGCCACTAGAGGCTCTAGAGGCTGGATTAACCATATTATAAACATATTATGTTTATAAAAAAAAAGGGTTAATCCTAGCTGGAACCGGGCACCCAGACCACTTCATTAAGCTGAAGTGGTTGGGTGCCTATAGTGGTCCTTTAATTATTGTACTTGAGGTACAACACGTAAAAACACCCCAAAATAAATATAAAACAGATAGGAACCCCCACAAGTATTATATTCCCCAATAGCCTGGATCTGAGAGCCCAAGTTGTCCAAATAGCGCTCAGATCCATGTAGTGTAGCTGAATTGCCACTGGGATAAAGTTTTGACTTCATCATGTTTACTGTGGCCGGACGGCGTCAGACCGGAGACTTCTTGGCTGCTGCGGGGCACACACTGGAAGCCACATGTGCCGCGCGGCATAACGAGGTATGACAAAAGGAGAGGTGGAATCAGTAACCAAATAAAAAATGATTATAAGAAGAATCCAACTTCATACTATAGGACACCCTAACCACATAGAGACTTTTCCACTTTCAACAGACATAGTCCATTAAATTCGATCAGAGAATTCTAAACCAGCTTTTTTTTAGAAAGTTTTTGTGAGAGGGTCACCCACCTGGAAAAGAAGGGACAGAGAATACAAAGAAGGGGAAGTAGGGGAGGAAAGAGTAGAGTGTCAAAAACAAAAAGATAAAATGAGGAGGAAGTGAATATTTTCAATTTGACAGATAAAGTTCTAAAGCCAGAACATAAGAACATTTTAAATAAAGGTTTTAAGTTTGCTCCGAGCTGCTCTGTAAACAAATTTGGAACATATGTGTATATTAATAAATATATACATAACTTATGTTTAAAAAAAAAAATTTTTTTTAAATAAGAAAAGTGATACTATACAAAATGAAGCTGATACTTTCAATCATACAAGTTTAAAAATACTTTCTAATTTCTATCCCATTTATATGAAATCAGATAGTATGAAAGTTTTTGAAAAGGCTTGTGTAGACGAGATTAAAACGATTAAAAGTAATAATAAAGGAAATCTTACATTTAAAGAGAAATAGGGATGCACCAAAATAAAAATTCAGGGGGGCGGAGCCAATCACGGAACGAGATGGCCGCAAGCTAAACAAGCTCCTCTCCTGACGGTGTGAATCCGCGGACATCGGGCGGATAAATTAACCATGGGACACCCTAAAAGAGCGGCATCCACTCCCCACACCTCCGTTAAGCAGCCTGCGGGAAAAACGGGAGCCCTCACCAAATACTTCTGCAAAAATGCGGAACTCCAGCCCGGCGGGGTAGGCCCAAACATGGCGCCGGAATCACCCCATCACAGCTCCCCACCATCTAGTCCGGCAGACTCAGAACGGTCAGGCATACCTGGGGACACAGAAGTAAGAGATCTCCTTCGTAACATGCCGTCTAAGCAAGACCTGGCGAACATGCTGGGTAAGCTGGAGATGTCCTTCCAAGGCAAATTGGACGCCATAGGAGCAGACATACGCCACATGGGTGATAGGATTGGGTCACTGGAAGAGGACAGGGATGTCACCCACACGCAGGTACAATCCCTCCAGGAAACTATGAGAGCCCACACAGCCCAGCTAACGGAATTATAGCGCTCACTAGATGATCTGGATAACAGGGGGAGAAGGAATAACCTGAGGGTGAGAGGTATCCCTGAAAATGACAATGAAGATATCATAGCAACACTTACTGAGCTTTTCAATTTAATCCTTGGCAGAGCTCCTGACTCAACTATAATATTTGACAGAGCCCATAGAGCCCTAAGACCCAGGGGCCTGTCCACAGACAGATCCAGAGACGTGATATGCCGGCTGCACTATTACAGATGCAAAGAAGACATCCTGACAGCGCTACGAAACTCCACCCAGCCGTTGCTATTCTATAACGACCAAATCAGTATTTATCCAGATCTATCCTGGCTCACACTACAAGCCAGACGCTCACTGAAACCCATCACGGACCAGCTGAGGGTGAGGAACATCAGATACAGGTGGGGCTTTCCATTTGCCTTAAGCACCACGATTAATGGCACCCAACACAACATCCACACCATACAGGATGTCCCAATATTCCAGAGGGCACTAGACCTCCCCATGACTCACGTCAGCGACTGGTATGGCCCGACGCCACCTCATGGGATACCTCAGGCGCCCCAACGCTCCCGCTGGCAGCAGGAGACAAGGAAAAGACACACGGAGGCCACGGACACCACATTCCAAGGGGATACGAGACCACTTTCCACAAGAAGGCAATAATCTACTCAACTACCCGAAACAGCAGAAAATCGGCACGCTAAAGATACCACAGCTACTCACAGATGATGGAATTCCAATTTAAAAAAAAAAAAAAAAAAGGAAAGAAAAAGAAAAAAAAGCCCAGAAAGGACAAAAGCATTGGAGAAGGGTGACTTTCTATTACAAGCTTTATCGTAGGGGTCGGACCCACATTGGGTAAGAGTCACCGATGACACTCGCATGTGATACGCTTGACTTACCGGGGACCCGAACAGAGATAAAACCAGTCGAAGCTGAGGCACACTACCTCCCACGACACCGGGACTTTCTCCCTCCGAGGCACAGGTGGACGAGTTGGGAGATTCCTCTGCCCACGCCAAAGACTCTCATGAGGGCGGGTAATATGGTTATTATTTGACTCTGTTTAGACACCCCCTTTCCACCCTGGGTTAACACAACTTAATACAAATGTATATAGATATTGCAGGGAAGAATACGACATGGTGCCCACTAGCCTAAAAAACAGCCAGCAGCGCAGACTAGCGATAACCACCGCTAAGTAAAAGATACCGGAGCACTGTACCATATGCCACCTATTACACCTACCTAACGGCCTTAATCGACCTAAGCCACAGAGTCGAGATAGATATACCCGAAATTCTCGGGAACTTATCTCTCAAGGGTCCTCACAATGTCCCCCCTCCCCCCAATAGAACCCTCCCCACCCCAAAAATACGAAATGCCCACTTAAGGGCTACCAAATAAAAACACAGGCCCTTAGCCACATGACCGGGCGGAGGGGAAAGGGACGCCATAAGAGTATCCCTCCTGAACTCCAAGGTGCCCTAAAAGCCCAACACACCAAGCCTTGTCCCAGGGGTCTCAAGCCAAATACGCACCCACCCACAAAGCTAAATGTACCACTTCAAGCGAGGTTCACACCGAACAGGATAGCGATCAGCCATACCCCTCTCTTCACCCACAACTAGACTTGCTGTCTATTATCTACCCTCTCCCCCCCCCCAAGATAATACTCCTAGGAGTATGGGCATACACACACGTATGCCTATACCAGATATTATCTGACCTTAGGCCCCTCAGGCCTACACCAAGGTGACAGATAGGCTCTCGGAGAGAAGGATCATCTCACCCGAGACAGTTACCATAGGTATTCACGCACCAGACCCAGGTGCAGGTTATAAGTCCAAGTGTGTGATATTCATATATGTTATTTTTTTTTCTTGTTCTTGAGTGTTTACTGAAAATTTTTTCACTTGTTTTGTTTGTTGTATTACTACTTGTAAATATCCAAATATTTCTGTATAGACAGGTCTGTGGCCAAGCGCTGGGTGGAGACAAGACACCTACCCCATTCACCCCTAAAATAACTGACCAACGATGACCACCCTACGCATAATCACTCTCAATGTGAAAGGGTTAAACTCCCCAGAAAAACGTTCCCTGACCCTCAACGAGTTGCACAGACTGAGAGCTGACGTGGCGTTTCTCCAGGAAACCCATTTTAAAAAAGACAAAGCTCCCAGTCTGAGGAACAGTAGATATCCCACAAGCTACTATGGCCATTTCGCTGAGAAAAAGACTCGGGGAGTGGCCATATTACTCTCCGCACAGGTACCTTTCACACTCAGACCAGAAAACAGACGATTCAGGGAGGTTACTGCTTGTAAAGGGGACCATGGGACAAAACAAAATTACCTTTGTAAACATGTACCTACCCAACACGGGCCAATGCAAGACCCTCAAAAAATGCCTGAGATGGATAGAGACCTTTGCAGAGGGTATACTCATCATGGGGGGTGACTGTAACCTGTCTCTAGACTCGGCTCTAGACACCACATCGGCAACTCCTAACAGAGATGACTCAAAACGCAAGTGCTTCTCCCGCCTCTTAGACAGCTCCCAACTATACGAATGCTGGAGAGTAAGCCACCCCAATAGAAAAGACTACTCATACTATTCACATGCAAATCGTACCTACTCCAGGTTGGATATGTTCTTCCTACCTCAGCGGTTATTGCATTTAGTGACAGCATGCTCCTACGGCCCTATCACATGGTCAGACCATGCGCCCCTGTCTCCTGCCGTTCATATACCCTCCCTTCCCCTAAAAACTTACCAATGGAAATTAAATGACTTGCTACTAAATGACAAATCAGTGACTGAAAAAATACGCACTTCCATTCAACAGTACTTCACAGAGAACTCCTCCCAACAAACCTCCCCCCCAATAACATGGGAAGCACATAAGTGTGTGCTTCGGGGACAGCTCATAGCCATAGCCTCCACACAGAAAAAAAGGAGAGACAATAAAATTGCATCCCTCACAAAAGATATACGGGCCCTGGAGGCGGCCCACCACAGTAAGGACGTCTTCCAGACATATAAGGCGTTGCTCGCAAAGCGCACAGAGCTACAACAAATATTAAACACACAGGTCCAACGCACACTATTACGCACCAAACATTCCTACTTCTATTCCGGAGGCAAATGCGGTCGCCTCCTGGCCTCTGCATTAAAACAAAGCAGACAAGGGGGCGTGGCCTGGAGGGAAACCGGAGCGGTCGCATGTACTAGCGGCTCCGCTCCGTGACCGGCTTCAACGGAGAAATTAAGCCCGAAATCGGCCACAAAAACAAGCATGTCGCAACATAAAGGGAAGAGGACAACAGAGAGAGCAGAGAAAACGAATTTCTTTGTCTCCAGAGCCGGGCAAACCAAAAGCCAGACACCTCATGAGCTGATCCAAGATGGCGCCGAGGACATGGCAGACAGCAGAGAACACACAGAGGAAACTGAACCTGCACTTACCCACAGCACAATCAAAGCTCTGCTAGATGACATGGCAGCAAAATTATTACTACAGCTAGAGTCCACAATAAAGGACATCAGAAAGGATGTGCAGGAGCTGGGGACGCGAACCTCCAGAGTGGAGGACAAAATGGCGGAATATGACACCGCTCACAACAACCTGGTGGGCACAGTAGACTCCATATTAGCCAAATTGGAGGCACAAGATACGAAAATTGCCGACATGGAAGACCGCGCAAGGAGAAATAATCTCCGAATACGAGGCATACCGGAAACTGTAAGTGTGCCTGACCTCATGGCCCATGTAACAGGCCTCCTGAGACACCTATTACCAGACTGGCCTCAAGAGATGCTGCTGATCGATAGAATCCACCGTACAGCAAAACCCAGTTTCTTACCCCCGGAAACGCCGCGTGATGTTCTGCTCCGCATGCATTATTTCCACGCCAAAGAAGCAGCCCTGAACGCCAACAGAACGCACAAAGGTCTGCCGGATCCATATAAACATATAGCACTCTACGCGGACATCTCAGCCTTCACCTTAAAACGCCGCAGAGACTTCAGGGACATCACACGGACCCTACGAGACCATCACCTCCCTTACCGTTGGGGATACCCAACCAAGATATTGGTCAACAGAAAGGGCAAAATCACGGCCATCCAGACACCGGAAGACGGACGAAAAATCTTACAGACCTGGGACATCGCATTACCGGCTACGGCGACCACGGAGGAGAACACACCACGACTCTCCCCAGACTGGAGAAAACCCAAAAGAAAATGAACAAAGACTTTCCCGCACCAGGGGTGATCACCCACACAGAGGCAGAGTCGGTCTGAAACCAGGGATGGGTAAAGTAATAGAACTGCAAAGATGACATATAGAATAGATATTGAAGCATGACATTACAGGGACACTTCCCCTAAGAGAGAGAGAGAGAGAGAGAGAAAAAAAAAAAAAGGGGAGAGGGGGGCCATGGAAGGCTCAAAACCCCAAAAAGCTTATGACACCACTGGATAAGTTGAGAGAGGACAGATCGGCATGTAGCCAGTGTCCAAACCACAAACAGACTAAAGACCCATACCCTACCGACAATAAACCCATTAGAATTACCCCACTGGTGTAATACCCACCATCCCACTGACTCAGAAAAAAAAAATAAAAATAAAAAAATTCTCGAGTAGCGACAAAAAACAACAGACCCACACAGGGCGATACAGTCACTAATTAAGAGTACAAGAAGCCACGGACAGGGCGATGTACCAGACCGAGAAGCTTAGCTTCACCCCCAAGGCACGATGACGCAGTGCCCAGCCATACCTCAGGCAGAATTGTTATTTGTATATACTTTTGTTGTTATGTTACTGTTATGTATTGTACATTTTTGTTTAGTCACTGGTATCCAAATCAAACTCTCAGAGGGGCACACCACAGGGAACCCCGCGAAACCACCTTTCTCACACACCACTCTACTAGTGCCCACCCTACTTAGACACGAGCCTACTCCACAAGCTCCACGGGACACCCACGCCCAAACCAAACATGGGACGCTAGCACTCGGCTTGCTGAAGCTGGGAGGAGTGCTGTCCCTTGACGAAACATGCACCACAAAACACTATAGCCCACCACACCATAAGAAACCACCGTGAGGATCTGTACATATAACGTACGGGGATTGAATACCCCCGCAAAAAGACATATGCTACACAGGGAGCTCAAATCCCTAAACGCGGATATTGTATGTCTCCAGGAGACACACTTTAGACACATGGATCACCCCAATATCCAAACACTGCAATTTCCACAACAATACCACGCCACATCACCTACTAAATCTAAGGGCGCCTCTATCCTCTTAAGCAAACACGTAAAGTTTGAACCACAACACCATGAAACGGACAATAATGGCAGATATGTCCTCCTACAGGGCAAACTAAACGATATGGCCTACACAATAATCAATGTCTACACACCTAACACAAATCAGCGAAACTTCCTACAGAGCATTCTCAAAAAAACAAGTGCTATACGACAGGGAATTACGATAATCTGTGGCGATTTCAATCACATCATAGATCCCAAAACAGACACCACCCTATCACGACATAGCCGTCGACAACGCCCCCTGAACAGACAATGCAAAGCCCTACAGAAACTCATACACGAACATCATTTCTATGATGCATGGAGAATCACACACCCAGGGGAAAAAACATTTACCCATTTCTCACACGTCCACAACTCCTACTCGCGGATAGATGGGTTCCTCATCTCAGGGCAACACCTAAACCAAATCCACACCTGCGAAATAAAACAAATCACATGGTCTGACCACGCACCTGTGCTCCTCGACATGAAAAACTTATACGATTTTAAACACCGTAGCCCCTGGAAACTAAATGACATGCTGCTACAAAATAACGAATACACGAAAGAATTCGCAGATGACCTCACTCTATACTTTACACAGAACGACAACGGAGAAGTGTCACCGACCACTATCTGGCAGGCACACAAAGCAGTCATACGTGGGCTGCTAATTAGAAAGGCGGCATACCTAAAAAAACAGACACAGACCACACTAAAAACATGGCAACGAGAGCTATATGACTTAAACAGGAGTAACCAACTACAACCAACGGCAGAAAACAGACACCGCATCACGACCATCACTAGGCTCCTACACCAGCAAGCACTAGATCAAACGCAAACTAACATGACGAGACTCAAAATAGCACACTACATGCAGGGCAACAAAGCGAGCAAACTCCTAGCTAACCAACTGAAACAAAAACAAGTCAGTCAAAAAATAGCCTATATCCTAGACAACAAAGGCCAGAAACAAACCACACCTAGGGAAATCAGTGAAACATTTGCCAAATACTACCATACCCTGTACAACCTGAAAGGAGACTCGGCCACGACGCAACCCACAGACACCAACATAAAAACATACTTAGACAAACTAACCCTACCACGACTTACGCCACAACAGCAGACAGATTTAACCAAACCTATAGACATACAGGAGATGCTCACAACCATCCAAACACTGCCGACGGGCAAATCACCAGGCCCGGATGGCCTGACAAACTTATACTACAAGAAGCTCAGCCACATTTTAGCACCCCACCTAACAAAGACTTTCAATCATGCTATAGCCCAGAAATCCCTCCCAAAAGAGATGCTGTTAGCACACATTGTCACGTTGCCAAAACCTAACAAACCACCCACGACGCCGAAAAACTTTAGACCCATCTCACTCCTAAACACAGACGCAAAACTTTTTGCCAAACTCTACGCGACAAGACTAGGACAAATCATACCACACATCATTCACAACGACCAGGTGGGTTTTGTAAAAGGGAGACAGGGGTCGGACAACACAAGGAAGGCCATAAACCTGCTATACAAACTACAGACACAAAAGGAGGGGGGATTATTCCTCTCTCTGGACGCAGAAAAGGCCTTTGATAGGCTACACTGGGGGTTTTTAAAAGCAGTCTTACGCAAGTTCGGAATACCGGACAAATTTGAGGCTGTAGTGGACGCATTATATAGCTCACCCGAGGCACGGGTGCTGAACTCGGGGTTCCTGTCAGAGCCGTTTCGGCTCACCAACGGAACAAGACAAGGCTGCCCACTATCGCCGCTACTATATATCCTAGCCCTAGAACCACTAGCCACACGATTCAGAGAAAATAGCAACATACACGGAATAAAACTGGGGAAGAAGGAATATAAAACAGGACTGTTTGCAGACGACATTATGCTGACAATCACACAGCCACACATCTCACTCCCAAACATTCTTGCTGAAATAAAGGAGTATGGAGATCAATCTTATTATACATTGAACGTCACCAAAACACAGGCCATGGGGATAGGAATGACTCAAACCTCGCTAGACAAACTAAAAGATAACTTCCAATTTGACTGGAGGGGGGATTACATCACTTTTTTGGGATTAAAATTGCCAAAACACCCTCACCAACTGTTACAACTTAATTACGGCAAACTCCTAAAGGAAAGCGAAGAAACACTAAAAAGCTGGGAACACAAATTTCTGTCTTGGATAGGTAGGATGACTGCCCTGAAAATGGTCTTACTCCCCAAGTTCCAATACCTCATCAGAACACTACAGATATTCCTCCCGAACAAATACCTAAACAAGCTGCAACGCATATACACATCATTTGTATGGGCACACAAAAAAATAAGAGTGGCGTCAGCGATCCTGAGCAGACATACCTCTCAAGGAGGTCTGGGCCTACCAGACGTCCGTCTGTACTACGAAGCCGCCCTCCTGTCCACTAGCCTCACCCTACACACAGGGGGAAACAAGCCACAATGGGCAGAGATGGAGACTGCAGGGATATATGCGGGGGGCATAAAATACATATTCTGGGTACCCCACAAGTTGAGACCCAAACACAAAGATTTATTACCAACCACCTCCCTACTACTAGATACATGGGACTTGAAAACAAAATTCCTAGGGCAAACCAAACACTGGGCAATGGCGACCCCGATACGGAGCCTGCACATAGTCAATCCCACTTTAGACTACCGCCCCTGGACCCAAAGAGGGTGCACACGAGTAGAACACCTCTACAAAGAAGGCAAACTAGAACCATATCCCATTCTGAAAACCAAATATCAACTCCCGAATGCCACTCTGTTCACATACCTTCAGATAAAAGCACTTCTGGAGAACGAGACCTCAATAACAATAGCTACACCCTTAAAACAAATATATCACATATGCACCACGGGCAATATCCCAAAAAAGACACTCTCTCTACTCTACGCCACACTAAACGACAATCCCAAAACACCACCGCAAGACAAATTCAGGGAACACTGGCACGAAGACCTACATAAACAATTCACTGACAGCCAATGGCATAAAGCCTTTATAGCCCACAAAGGGAGATCTAGATGCGCAGCGCACTTAGAGCTCATGAGGAAACTGCAGTACAGGTGGTACATGGTACCAACGAGACTGGCAACCATGTATCCACATACGTCAAAACTGTGTTGGAGGTGCGGGACAGAGGAGGGCAGCATGTACCATATATGGTGGACATGTAACCAAATACAACCATACTGGAAAGAAGTAGGAGACATCATTCGACACACACTTGACACACAGAACCCCCTCCAGCCAGAATGCGGTCTGTTGTTTATGACCCTGGAGACATATAACAAGACACAAGCGATACTACTCTTCCATATCCTAATAGCCGCAAACACACTGATTGCAAGGGCTTGGAAACAAACCACGAGACCAGGAAAAGATGCATTACTGACCCAAATCTCCACCAACTTAATGTACGAAACCAAACTAAATGCCAAATTTGGTGCATCTGCTCAGGCAAAACAAGCCAGAGACAGATGGGAAGAGGTGACGAGAACCACATGTAGTGGTTAGGGAACAGCCCGGCAAAGATGCGGGAGATAGAGAGGGGAGGAAGAAGAAAAAAAAAAAAAAAAGGCCACCAAAGTCGCACAGCCATAAATCATAGGGTGAAACCAGACATACGCACAAACCAGGGGCAACAGAGAGTGTGAGAATCATAGTAGACGGATACCAATATGTAAATAGTTATAAAGATATGTAAATAGTTAGATAGATAGTTGACTTGGGGAAAGCACAAGATAAGAGTCACACCCAGATGGAGCAATCACACCGGCTGGCACGGTACGACACGTCTAGCAACAAAAGAGGGAGGTGTATTGTGATTATGTATTACATGCTGCGCCGCAAGGGCCGATGCTTTACCCCGATATGTTGTAACCCCCCCCCCCCGCAGGAATCTTGGATGTAACACAACTGAATACAAGAACATGTATACTGTTTCCCCCCCCCTTTTTTTTCCTTTCTGTACCCATATTATGAAAATGCAGAATAAAAAGTAACTTGAAAAAAAAAAAAAACAAAGCAGACAAACAACTTTCATAGCAAAGGTTAAACACCCGGAAAAGGGCATATCACGAACCCTACCAGATATAATGGAAGCCTTCCACAAGTTCTACTCAGAACTATACAACCTCAGGAGCTCCCCCCCGCTGGCAACAGACATTGAACGCTTCCTGACTCCCAGGGTGCATAAAAAAATCCCCAGTGAAGCACTGCAATCCCTAGACAGCCCCTTGACGAGAGACGAATTCCTTAAAGTAGTGAGCTCTTTGCCCCTGCGGAAAAGCCCGGGCCCAGACGGTTACACGGCCAAATACTTCAAAACATTCAGAGACATACTGGCAGATCCCTTTCTAGACGCCTTTAATTTCCTCACCGACACCCCAGCCCTACAGACTCCTGCTCTAGAGGCCCATATTACTTTATTGCCAAAGCCAGGAAAAGACCCCACCAACTGTGGAAGTTATCGCCCAATATCACTGATCAATGTAGACCTAAAAATTTTCACTAAAATTCTAGCAAATCGAAAAAAAAACGCCCCCTACTATCCAACCTCATACACACAGACCAAGCGGGCTTTGTCCCAGGAAGGGAAGCAAAGCACAACACGACAAAACTTCTCAACCTCATCCATTTGTCTCAGTCTCACAATCTACCCAGCCTCCTGCTCTCGGTCGATGCCGAAAAAGCATTCGACCGAGTAGACTGGTCTCTTCTTAGAGCCACATTGCAAGCTATGGGCTTTGGGCCAAATTGGGACAAGTGGCTAGGGGCTATATATTCCACCCCCACGGCCAAACTTAAAATTAACGGACAACTGTCGAAGCCAGTGCATATAAGGAACGGCACGAGACCGGGGTGCCCCCTATCCCCTCTCCTCTTCATCCTTACGTTGGAGCCATTCCTTCAGGGGATCAGGGATAACAAAGATATCACAGGCTTCCGGGTGGAACACCAGGAATACAAGATCTCAGCGTTCGCTGACGATCTACTCTTTACAATAACCAACCCCAGCACATCCATGCAGCCTCTCTTAGAAGAGATAGCCACATATAATAAGATATCCAACTTCCAAGTTAACTTTACCAAGAGCGAGATCCTACCCTTGAAAATCGCCCAGCCACTGCAATCCACACTAAAGGAGAAATACCCCTTCTCGTGGGCTGCAGCACACATCAAATACCTGGGAGTACACCTAACGCATAACCTCGCCACCATGTACAACATCAACTTTCTCCCACGCCTCCAACAAATAGAAATAGATCTGACTAAATGGCACAAGCCCCACTTTGGATGGCTGTGCCGCATCAACATCCTAAAAATGAACACGCTCCCAAGACTGTTATACCTTCTACAAACACTACCAGTCCACATCCCCAAATCATTCTTCCAAAAGATCAAGAACCTCTTCACCAAATTTATATGGGCAGACAAACACCCCAGAATAGCTTTCGCTACACTCACTAAACCTAAAAGCCAAGGCGGACTGGGGATGCCACACATAGAGCTATATCACAAAGCGACCATCCTCACTAGGATATATGAATGGGCCAACCCACGCCCACAACTACAATGGGTGCAACTGGAGAAAACCTTTTTCACAACCCCGCTCCAAGGGATCCCATGGCTAAACACAGGATCTACATCCCTATCCCCACACCACTCCCGTCACCCCACCATTACACCCACACTCAGAACCTGGAAGCTCATGAGACTGGGGACCTCAATATCCCCTCATCCATCCCCCCTCTATCCTCTAACAGGAAACATACAGTTCCAACCTGGGCTGCCGAACCACTCCTTTGACTTCTTAAAAATACCCCAGGAAACGCCCTATCTGAGACTCCATACGGTCTTAGAGGGCGGCTCAGTCAAACCACTCGAATCCCTAATGGGACCAGAACGACCCACGACACTGCAGATCTTCAAATATGCGCAATTGACACACTACATACGATCCACGCAATCACTTCTAGCTGGCTCCCGGACGTTCACAATGTATGAATTATATTGTACCTCCCAATCCCTCAAAAGCAAGCACTTATCGATTTTCTATAAGATGATTCAAGGGGAGCTTAAGTGACAAATGACACATTACACACAAACATGGAATAGGGAACTCTCCACTAACATTACCCAGGGGGGCTGGGGTATCATCTTTCAGGGCATACAGAGATCTTCCGTCAGCACTGCTATCCAGGAAAGCACATACAAGAAAATCTCCAGGTGGCATTACTCGCCCACTAAATTACAACGTATCTTCCCGCACATGCCAGATACATGCTGGAGATGCGGGCAATTGGGAGGAACAACAGCTCATATTTGGTGGCACTGCCCAACCATACAACTCTACTGGAAGAGAGTGAGGGAGATAATTAACACTGTAACAGGGGGGAACTTACCTCTCAAGCCGGAGACAATGCTCTTCCTATTATTTTCAGACCCCATCGCCAAACCACAGAGGGTCCTAACGACCCACCTGCTCACGACGGCCAACCTCCTCATTCCAATACATTGGAAGGCCTCTAAGGCACCATCGGTGAGGGAATGGCTCCAGAACGTCGAGTCTATTCGAATAATGGAGGAACTGACAGCCTCTATGAATGATAAATACGCCCACTATGCCTCTGCATGGGAACCCTGGTCCAAATACATAGACAATACCACAACATCATGAGAACTAAAATTACTCAGGGCCGTCTCCAAGACTGCCCAATGGCAATGCATACACCCCCCCTCCTTCACCCCCCAACCCTCATCCTCCCTCTCCCCCCCCTCTCCCCAGACGCAGCAATAAACAAGCCACAGACCTGGCTACGAAGTTGGGACCTACTAGTCCCTGGTTATAGAAATAGGATTACTTGCTGTTGACATGCTGTCTAACAGGACAGTCATAGGGTACAATAAGACGTGAACACGATAGCTGCGCTAGTACAGACCGTTCGGGTTGAACAATTCCTTCTAAGTATATCTCACCATTATACTATCGATATTACTGTGGAATATCTAGCTCTCTAAATATGATGCAGCCAGAATGTAGAACATGGCATAATCACCTTCACGCCTTAAAAGTGAAACTCAAGCCAGCATATAGAGCTAATTGCTTCAACCTCGATACACCTGAACTGTAGACATGTAACAGTTGCAATTGTAAGGTCCACTGGTTAAAAATTGTGCATGTAACTGTAGTAGATAATTTACTGCAAACCAATTAGTTTGAATGACTATCTGTTCCTGTCCAAATTAAAGATAATGAAGTTGCGTGCACGCAGAAGTAAATTCACACTGAGACACAAGGTTCAGGGTAATGAAAGAACTTCAGAGAAGTTTAATGGCTTCTGACAGAAAATGGGTGCGCAGACCCTTTTAAAGGCATTATTACATCACTGAAGAATTCAAGATAACAGCAAATAGACACTATTAATTGGGTTAAATGTTAAGTGGCTATGTCAGTGTCCACCCATTAATATTATTAATTGGCTCAGAGATTTGAGTGACTAGTGAGGCACCCTCCTGTCATGGGATGTCATTGCTCTTTAGCACGAGGCTTACTCGGTGGAAAGGGGGGGCTTGGGCATCATTTTACGTAGTTAGTGATGTCAGTCTCGTGGTCTGTTCCAAGGTTCTTTTATGAATAAAACATTTCATTTTGTCGCTGTTCTCCTGGCCTTGGATTATACTATGTTGCAAGTCAACGGAGATCCGCTAACTCCGGGGCTAGTCATGTACAATCTCTTATTCATTATACTGAATACTGTCAGGAAATTCTGTCATGTAAGGTGAACAAAATGGAGAATTCTGTCATAGTGTGAGATTAAAAATGGAGTTAGTACAATTATTCAATACAAGTTCAGTAAAGATTTTAATAATTCTACATCAGTCCCCCCTATGAAATGTTAGATTCTAAAAGATAAACTTTATTTGTTAGTATCAGAAGACGTGTTAGCCCAAAGGCACAGAAACCCCGTGACCCGCTAGCTAGGTGTTATTGCAAAGTGCAAAGCTGTCCCTTCGTCTGTCCCTAATTGGCTAACTCATCTGTCCGCTGGGCACTCGAACACTTCACTCCATGGGTATCCCGAGGTGGCTAACCCACCACATCTCCGCACGGTAGACTTCCCAGACAGACAGATGCTGTCCCTAAGCTGGTCCCTTCCTAGAACTCTTGCACTCTATCAATAAACGGGATAGATTGTAGCGGTATACAGGGCGAGTTGACTTTTTGGAAATCTTGGTCATCAACTGTGAGGTGTGCGTAAGTGGGTGCCGCTTGGTCTACAGTCTTCAAGAGGAGCTTTCTCAGACAAGGGAGGACACAACAAACGAGAAGAGCAAAGATAAAAAGGAAAATTAGTATTGCTATACCAATATGCATCAAAGCTTTTTGCCATCCTGTCATCCAACCAAACCATCTCTCCCAGGGATCTTTTTATCCCAGAGTTCCTCTTTAGCTCCTCAGAGAGCTCTTTCAATTTTCCTATAGCTAAGGTTACTTTACCATTGGGGCCTGTGTTTTCTGGGATGTAAGTACAACATGTCATGGTGTCAGGCAGAATTTTACATACCCCTCCTTTTTCGGCTAGAATCATATCTAAAGCCATTCTATTTTGGAATGACATTTGGGACGTAGCCTGCAACTGTTCGGCCAAACCCTGAAGGGCATCCCTGGTGTAATTAACAAACCGTTGTTGGTTGTAGTAGATGTAATTTATCCAATTTAAATTCTTGTTTGCAGTGACTATGGTAAAAGTGATTCAAATCCTGCAGCAACTTCATCCCTGGCTTTAAACTCATTGGGCACCCCCCTAGGTACCCCAATGGCATCAATGTAAATATGAGGGTCAAAACTGCCTTTTACTGGGGCTTCACGCTTTACCTTGGTTGGTGAGTGTTTGGACTCATGAGTATCGGGGTGTGTGTCAGAGATAATATGTATGGGCATGATTGCTTTAGCCAGAGTACACTCCCCCCACCATTCTTTATCCATTCTTGATCTCAGCTGTAGATCCCCACACAACCAGTAAATATCCCCCAATGATCTAGTGTGGAATTGTAGGAGGTTCATAGAGACAGTTCTGTAGGTGGCACAATAACCTTTAGAGAAGTTACCCACAAATTTACCAATTCCATCATAATTAGCATAACAGGTATAATTACCTTTATAGACGGTAACACCATCTGGGGGTTTGCAATCTTTGACTAGAAGAGGATACTCTACTGTCCATGCTTTACATATGGACCTATTGAAATTGTAGTGATAGGCAAAAAGACTCAGAACACATTCTTCTATATCTACTGGCAAAGTTAAAGGCACAGTGCCCAGGTGCGGCCGGGCACCACCACACACATAGCATGCGGTTCTGTTATGTTTGTTGGCATTATATTTCATCCATTCTAACCATAGATTAACATCATTGAAACCTGTTTCAGCGGCCATGGTATCTTCAAATGTTGGATTTGCAGTGGCCATCATGTCTTTAAAAGATTGGATGTGTGGTTTCAACGGATTTGAGACCATGTGGGTGGTCCCTTTCCACTCAGGAGAGTGGCACATATCTTTAAGGTGGAAATGTCCTAATTTATTATAGGAACCCTTCTTCCAGTACATTCCCATTATATACTGGTCTGCATCCGTTGGGCTGGGATGCTCAATGTTTAAGATTAATTTCATAGGTATGCCTCCTCCGGGCTTTCTTAGAGCCATTCTCTGGAGGAGGGACCTACCGTGATCATCAATTTTAGATAAGGCACTTTTTGGTTTGTAACCCCAGGCAGGCCCGGCATTCCATCCCGCCGCCCCCCAATGGTTACAGTTGTGCCCCCATTGTTTGTCAACTACACAAACATAGGGGTCTTTTGAATGAGGGATATCTCTATAGATATTCTGAATCTGTGACGTGGGGAATGGGCATTCTACGATGTCACAGTAGTCAAAAGTATAAGTAGCCACACGGGTACATGATGAATTATACTAGCATCTTTAGTGATGGCTACTTGTTGAGCTTTAATTAAGCTGATTAAGAAGATACTGTACCAGAGGTACATGGTGGTGCGGTACTAGCTTCCTCTGGGGCAAGTACTTTCTTACAATGGGAAGCGTGGATCCAATGTGGCCGGCCGGCCAATTTGACGGAGGTTGCGGTGATTAGGAGAACTTGGAATGGCCCGTCAAATCTTGGTTCCAAGGTATGTTTCCGCACAAACTTCTTGACCAGAACCCAATCTCCAGGAAGCAGGCTATGGGTACCTGTATCCAAATCGGGATCTGGAATTGAAGAGAAAACTTGGGCATGTATTTTGTTCAAGGCACTTGCAAGTTCAATTACATAGTCTACTAAAACATCAGATTGAAGCTGTAACTGTTGTGGATAATAACAACCTAGTCTGGGTGCGGTCCCAAATAGAATCTCGTATGGGGATAGTGAATGCTTCCCTCTAGGTGTGTGCCTAACACTAAATAGAGCTATTGGTAGACTTTCTGGCCAGGGCATCTTTGTTTCTTGTGACATTTTAAGCATTCTGGCTTTTAAGGTGCCGTTCATGCGTTCCACTTTCCCACTACTTTGTGGGTGGTAAGGGGTGTGAAAGGCTAGGGTCACCCCCAGAGCAGTCCAAATCTCTTTAGTCACTGTTGCTGTAAAGGCTGGGCCCTGGTCACTTTCAATAACTTCTGGAAGTCCAAACCTACATACAACATCTGTAAGTAGACGTTTTGCTGTTGTTTTGGCAGTGATATTGGCTACTGGGTAGGCTTCTGGCCAGCCTGAGAACATGTCCACTATCACTAGTGCATATTCATGGGGCCCGCTCTTGGGCATTTGTATATGATCAATTTGAATTCTCTGGAATGGGTACATGGGCTTAGCCAGATGTTTTGTAGGCACTTTGATTGGCTTCCCTGGATTGCATTTTGCGCAAATGGCACAAACCCTGCAGAAGTTAGTGATCAATGTTGTTATTCCAGGGGCTTCATAATACTTCTGGATGAGGGCGGCCATTAAATCTTTTGACAGATGTGCTGGTCCGTGTGCCCATTGGACAACTGCTGGGTATAAGTTTTTTGGAAGGCAGAATTTGAAATTGTTATAGTATATTCCGTCCTTTAAGACAGCCCCTTTCTTCTTCCATTTCTGGATCTCTTCAGGGGTAATTGCGGCTTGCTGTTCCCGCAAAATCCTTAGATCAGTAGGAAGGGTCTGTAAAGTAAAAACAGGAACTTCTTCTTGACCGGACACTTCTTCGTCCACTTCCTGCAAATTTCTTGCTGCTTGCTTAGCAGCCTGATCAGCCAGATGGTTGCCCCTTGCTTCATCTGTATCCAACTTTCCATGTGCCTTGACTTTCAATACGGCCACTTCTTCAGGGAGTAGGAGGGCATCCATTAGCTCTTTGATTGCAGAGCTGTGTTTGACTGGTGTGCCGGCAGTAGTAAGAAATCCTCTTGTCTTCCATATGAGGCCGAAGTCGTGTGCCACACCTAGGGCATATCTTGAATCTGTGTAGATGTTGGCACGTTTTCCTTCGGAGATTTTGCATGCTGAAGACAGGGCTTGTAATTCAGCTTCTTGCGCAGACATTGCTGGTGGTAAAGATGATGACTTGATAACTTCATCTGTTGTGGTTACGGCATATCCTGTGTGGTATTTTCCTTCTTCATCAGCATATCTTGAACCATCCACAAACAGAGTGAAATCAGGATTTGTCAATGGATTCTCATGCACCGTTGGTAGATGTATGGTCTCCATTTTCATCTGTTCAAAACAGTCGTGAGGAGTCTCTGGGTCATAGTCGTTTACTATGACCAGGCTTTTAAAGTCATTTTCCAGGAAATGGCGTGGCCATGCTTCAAGTAGGTCAGTTGTGGGGTATTTGGCAATGCCATTTTCCTGTAACTTCGAGTCATCCATGGTGGCCCATAATTTCGCCATGGGCCCGAGATCATTCCATGATTTTGTTTTCAACTTGGTAACAGGGACATGTGGAATAGCAGTATCCCAATGACGGTATAAATACTTGAGTTCTGAAGGTAGTTCGATCAAGACCATGCTATTGCCTTCAGAATCACAATAGAAGTCGTGATCAGTGAGTTTCACCTCCACCCAGTGATAGAGTTCATCTTCATAGCAAGGTTCAGGAGAGATGTTCGGCTTGTACCATGTGGTACAGAAGGCATATCCTGGACCCTCACAGAGAGGTTTTTGTTCTTTATAAAAGGTTAAATCAGGATGCATCCTCTTGATGGTTCCAGTGAGGAGAAAAATATAGGTTTCGTCCATGATAAACCCATAGTGGATACCCCCCTCAGGGAGTGGAAGAAGAGTGGACGGATTAAGAACTTGACACCTTTGTATGGTGATGTTGTCAGGTAGCAGGAGGTGACACTGTAAACGCAGGTGTCTGGCAGGAGACACATGTTTGAGCTGGACTTGGTTGATAATGGCAGAAATGTCATGAGGTGCCAATACGACCAGAGGATGACCAAGGACCAGGTCTGCAGTTTTCTCAATAAGTTCTCTTGCAGCAAAAACAGCCCTAAGGCATGAAGGGGCCCCTCTGGCCACGATATCCAGCTGACAGGAGAAAAACCCAATAGGCCTTTGGCGGCCTCTTAACTCATTTGTTTGGGTAAGCACTCCTGTGGCGTGGCCTTGTCTTTCAGAGACAAATAATTTGAAGGGTTTGGTGTAGTCTGGTAGGCCCAGAGCAGGAGCAGATGCAATGGTACGTTTCAGAATTTTAAAATTGTCCAGTGCTTCATTTGTCAGGCAGAATGGGTCTGACTTGAGTGCATCATAGAGTGGCTGCATAAGCAGAGAGGCTTCTGGGATCCATGCTCTGCAATAGGAAATGAGGCCTAAAAAAGCATGGAGAGATTTTGTGGTTCTTGGAGGTGGAATCTCCAGTACGGCTCTGACTCGGTCCCGAGTGAGATGTCTGGTGCCTTGAGATAGGCAATGTCCAAGAAAGATTACTGTTGGCTGACAGAATTGCAGCTTGAGACGTGAAGCTTTGCATCCTTGTTCTGCTAGGTAGCAAAGGAGACTAATAGAACAGTTTTCTGTTGTAGGTATGTCATCCCCACAAAGTAGGAGATCATCCACATACTGAAGTAGGACAACTTCTGGGTGGTCTGTTTGCCATGGGTCCAGGATGGAGCACATGGCTTTAGCAAATTGACTTGGAGAATTTTGTGCCCCTTGGGGCATGACAGTCCATGTATACTGTTGCATTTCATGAGTGAAAGCAAACAGGTATTGGCAAGTCGGATCCAGTGGAACACTGAAGAAGGCATTAGCCAGGTCAATGACTGTGAAGTATTTTGCAGATGGTGGAACTCCAGATAGCAGAGTGTGGGGGTTTGGTACAATAGGGGTGTCCAGGACAGTTGCTTCATTGACAGCTCTGAGGTCCTGGACCATTCTGTACTTCTCTGGTTCCCCTTTTGGTGTTTTCTTCTTCACAGGAAATAATGGGGTGTTGCATTTTGATTCACACTTCACAAGAGCACCTTTCTCCAAAAGTGCTTTGATTTGAGTTGAAATAGCTGCAGCCTGAGCTGGCTTTAGAGGATATTGTGGTTTTCTTGGTAATTTTGCTCCTGGAATGAGCTTTACCACCACAGGTGGAACTCTCAGATGACCTATGTCTTCTGGGCCTTTGGACCATAATTTTGCAGGTACCTTTGTTTTGATGATATCCGGAAAATTGGACCTCTGTTCTTTTGCTTCCCCACGGGGTTCATCTAAATGCAGCACTAGAGGTAGGGAGCACAAAACTGAGGTATCTGATTCAGATAGGGGAGTAGACAATTCTACATGACCTTCTGGGGTGAAGGTGATAGATGCCTGCAGGCGTGAGAGGACATCAGCACCTAACAGGTTAATTGGGCATGTGGAGGATACTACAAATCGAGCAAGCAAGTTTGGGTAATTGCCAACTCGCAATGGGGTTGTTAAAGGACTGTGCCTTGGTTGGCCATCCACTCCAACACAAGAGACATCTATTTCTGATAGAAATGAGGCATCTGGCAGGTCTTGTTCTCTCAGAACACTTCGGGCTGCACCTGTGTCAACTAAAAATGTGGTTTCTCATCCTTCAATGGGTAAAGTCACAGTGGCAAGTGCCCCCCCCCCTTTATCCCCTGAAGACACTGCCATGACAGGGGTTAATGACACAGGCTTGCCAACTTCCTAATCATCTGGTTCCTTAACAATTGGAACCGTTTCTGTGGCCTTATGGGCAGGTGCAGGCTTGGGCGCCTTTCTGGGTTCCGGGCACTCATTTTTGAAGTGACCTTTAGCCTTGCAATTGAAACAGAAACCATCCTCAGGTTTGGTACCTCTTGGGACAGGGGTGAAGCGGGACACCAGTAGAGGGGCTGAGGAAGAAACCGAAGTCTGTTTTTTGGGAGCCTGTGCAGACTCTAGACCCCTGGCAACTAAAAGTAGGGTATCCAGAGAGACTACCTTATATTCAGGGCGTGCAGCAATGATTCCCTTACGAATATAATCCTTTACACCTTGGACAAATGCACCTGACAGCATTTGTGAATGAATCTTGTCGGTACGATCAAAGCCCAAATCTGTAAACATTTGAAACAGTCTTGCATGAAATCTTTCCACTGATTCTCCTTTCTCTTGTATAACATCAGTAATGCCGGCAGCCTGATCTGCAAGTTTGTCTTTTGCCCACTCCTTTACCTGACTGCAAAAAGTTACTCCAGAGGGGTAATCAGTGTCACTTGTCAGTAAATCAGCATTGAGGTGTCGGGACATGCTGGGCCAATATGCATCCCCGGTCTTGATTGCACAAATGCTTAGTAAATCACGCCATGCTGCGGAATAAGTCTTTTGAATCTGAACTATCCCTCGGTAAAAAGGCATAGGTTGCTTTTCTGGGTCAGGGAGCGATTTTATTAAAGCACTAGCTTGCGTTGGATTGAAAGCAACATATTTAGGAGGGGCCTGGTCACCCCTTATTTCCCCGACCCGCATGCCCGAAAGGATCATCTATGGAACGGTGGGGCCGTGACTCTACAACCTCTAGTGAGCCCTGGGAACCCTCATCATTCTCATCCTCATCTGTGGTTTGGGCCCTTCTACGTGATTGGATAACCTGAGGTGTCAGAACCGGGGGAAATGAGGGATTCCCAGATGCTGGGGTGGCGGGTAGGTTATGAGCCTGTGGTGAGTAGTCACCGGGAAGTACCGGCATCAGGGGTGCTGAATGACTGGGGGCCGCCATATTGGAGGCGTGGAAAGGGGCTGCGTTAGGGTTAAGGGAAGAGGTGGCGGCCATATTGGATGTGGGCACATCCGGGGCAGACTGGGCCGGACTGGGCATGACCGGTGTCTGGGGAGTGGCTTGGAAAAAGGGGTAGGGATAATTTGGGTAGGGCGAGGACATTGGGTATGGTAAGGGGTATGGCCAGGGAAACTGGGCAGGGGCTAGGGCGGAACCAAGGGAGGGCATAATAGCTGAGTAAGGATTAGGGGGGGGAGTGGGGACTTGGGCTGTGGGAGGAGTGAGTAACGGGGAAGACGGAGCGGGATTAGTGGAGACGGGTGTAGGAGGAGTAGCTGAAGTGGGTGCAGTAGGATTGGCAATAGCAAGGGAGGAGGGGTTAGCTAACTGGGTGGAAGAAGATGGGGCAGGAGGGTTAGCAACGGAGAGTGAGTGTTGAGAAGAAATGGTGGATGAAACATTTAGACTAGGCAGATTAGTCACAGAAGGCAATGCAGGGATGGATGGGGATGATGGGAGTGTTAGGGATGATGGAGGGGAGAAAAAGGATCCGTCAGAATTCAGGACTGGGCAGACAGGGGAGGTGACGGGATGGGTGACGGGAGGTTCGGGAGTGGAGAACATGGTCAGCTGGCTGTCGCCTTTTGCTGACCGAACCTTGGGAATAGACATCCCCTGGGCACCATCTTGGGGTGTTGGCTGAGAGGATGCCCCAGTAACACAATTCTTATGATACACATACAGTCTTACACCTTTATGATTTATCTCTTCCTCTACCCAACCCTCCTGCTGGATAGCCTTTGCTACTCTGTACCATGCTTCAGCAGTACGTAATAAATCATTATCTGTAAGCTTGCCTTTCTTCTCTGTCAGTAATCTACGCCAGCTTTCTGGCTGTAATCTACCACATGAAGGCACAGCAATTTTACACACTTTAGCAATCTTTGCAACATTTTTAACCAGTTCTTCACCTTCTCTATCTTCAACTAAATCACACGCGAGCCAGCCCCTAGCGGGCTTACTCGTTTCCTGTCCCATATCCCCCTATACAAAGCGTCCCAAGTATAGGTAAAGGAAAATGAAACAGAACGTCTACAATGCTCGACTGCCACTAGGAAGGGTGGGTCCCTCCCAGTGCGTCTTCCCAAAACGTAGACCAGTCACTGAATCCGTGTACCCTCGATGGTAACCACGGATTGGAGCGGGGTGAGAAGTGTGTGACCAATCACTTCTCTTTCAAGAGAAATAGGAGTGGATAGTGTAGATAGTACAGGAAGTAAAGTAAAAGTAAACAGTGAAAGTAGAGACAGACCCAGGAGTTTGAATGACTCCACACTTAAGACAACATTTAATACAACATTTCAATTGAATCCCTTTCCTTTACTCTTGTGGCCACCAAGGCCACCTCCCTCAATCTCGTAGTGTCCCCGCTCGGAGAACAACTTTCGTAAGTTTCACTACCAGCGGCCAAGGATAACGACTAACACCGGCCCGAAATCCATATGCCTCCCTCGTTACAGCAGTCCACTAAGTGTGGCCACCTCTATCCTCACTCCCGTAGTGCTCCCTATGGACCCACCCACAAGTCACACTACCCCGTGGTGATGGAGACAACAATGCCTGCCCGAATCCACACACCACAAATAAATTGGAATGCCACCAGCCTCAGCGCTCGAAGCTGGAGGGTACCATAACCTCTGCAAGCAGAGCAACGTACACAATGAGGCTAGCTAGAATATCAAAGTGACGTAACCGGGAAACCCCAGGAGGCAAGTCCCCTCCACAGATCCCCCAACCCTTCTTTTTCCTTACTACTGTTAGCTAGACAGTACCTAAAAGAAGTAAACAGGAAAACAGGACCCCTTTGGAAAATCCCCACAGGTCCACCCCCCCTTTTTTCCCAACAGTCTGGGCCAAGTGACTCCTAAAAAGGGGTAAAAACAGGCAACAGAAGACCCCCAGGCAACCACCCACGGGTCCACCCCCCTTTATCCCTAAAGAGGGAAAGAACAAAACATACACAACTAGCACACCCAGGCAACAGATAGACTAAATGCAGGTAAATTAAGTATCATTAACAATACAAAGACTCTGGGCAAGTTATTACCTGACTTTGATGTCCTCTCGGCAGCAGTCACAGACACTGGGATAGGTCAATCACAGGGGCAGGAGCATACAGGCTAGGTGCTGCAGCAATCTCTACCGTGTACTCAGAGGTGATCAGGCTCTTTTCCTTCCCCCAGGATTCAGCCCCCCCCAGCGTCTTCTTGGACAGCTGCCCAGGCAGGACATAGCCCAGAGCCCCACGTTGGAAGCACCAATTTGTAGTAGATAATTTACTGCAAACCAATTAGTTTGAATGACTATCTGTTCCTGTCCAAATTAAAGATAATGAAGTTGCGTGCACGCAGAAGTAAATTCACACTGAGACACAAGGTTCAGGGTAATGAAAGAACTTCAGAGAAGTTTAATGGCTTCTGACAGAAAATGGGTGCGCAGACCCTTTTAAAGGCATTATTACATCACTGAAGAATTCAAGATAACAGCAAATAGACACTATTAATTGGGTTAAATGTTAAGTGGCTATGTCAGTGTCCACCCATTAATATTATTAATTGGCTCAGAGATTTGAGTGACTAGTGAGGCACCCTCCCGTCATGGGATGTCATTGCTCTTTAGCACGAGGCTTACTCGGTGGAAAGGGGGGGCTTGGGCATCATTTTACGTAGTTAGTGATGTCAGTCTCGTGGTCTGTTCCAAGGTTCTTTTATGAATAAAACATTTCATTTTGTCGCTGTTCTCCTGGCCTTGGATTATACTATGTTGCAAGTCAACGGAGATCCGCTAACTCCGGGGCTAGTCATGTCCTTAGAGAGAGAAAATACAATCTCTTATTCATTATACTGAATACTGTCAGGAAATTCTGTCATGTAAGGTGAACAAAATGGAGAATTCTGTCATAGTGTGAGATTAAAAATGGAGTTAGTACAATTATTCAATACAAGTTCAGTAAAGATTTTAATAATTCTACATCATAACCACAAACAAGAATGCGCTACAGTTGATGCTACTGTCTAAATATGTACACGTACGCTGTTGTGGCGTCTGTCGTTAATATTGTAACCACATGTGTAACGAAAAAAATAAATAAATAAATAAATAAATAAAAATGAAAATTCAGGGCCGAAACCGAAAATTCAGGATGCCTTTGGCCGAAAACCGAAACCGAAAATGACTTTTTGCCCAAATACTTTTAAAATTGTTTTTTTTCTAGGATTTTATTAATATAATTATTTTTAAATGAATTTAATAAATCTAAAATGAAAACTACAAGCCAAAAAAATAAATAACCACACTTATTGAGAGGAACACACCAAAATTGGACAGAAAATAGCTTTAAAAAACCCAATATAAATAAAAATCTGTTAAATCTGTTCGTTATATAAATGACTGAAGAATAATATATATATATATATATTCTTGATACTAATAATTTAATACCATACCAATAAACAAACATATTTCTGATTTATTTAACCCCTTAAGACCGGAGGGCTGACTGTTACGCCCGATTTTAGGCGGGTCTAAACGCCGCCAGGCATAATAGTACGCCCTCCGGTCTTTCCTTACTTACCCGGTTCCGGCGGTCCCACGCCGGCGATCGCGGTGGGGGGACTCCCAGGGAGCCCCCCACAGCAGATCCTCCTCCTCCGGTCCCCCCTGGCCATGTGAAAGTGAGGTCCTTGCGAGGACCTCACAATCACATTGCAGGGTTAGCTGCCTCCTGCATTGCCAGCAGGGGGGCTGCCTGTAATGACAGGTGGTCCCCCTGCTGGCTGGAAATAAAAATAAAATAAATTAAGAAAGTGTAAAAAAATATATATATACTTAGATCATATACTATATATATATGATCTAAGTATATATATATACACATATACATACACACACACATACACTGTCTAGGTGTATTTTACTATTAATATATATATATAATTATATACATATATTAATATCAAATTACACATAGACTGATACTGATTAAATATATATAATTATTGTTATATATATATATTTATATATAATATAAAAAAATTTAATATGTAAATACGTTAAAAAATACAATTAAAAAAATAATTAAAAAAATGTATTAAAAAATATATAGATGTGTGTTATTTCGTTCTAACTGTATTGTGATATTAATATATATATATATAGATATAGATATATATATATTTATATCAAAATACACGTAGAACGAAATAATATATATATCTATATACATAAATATATATGTATATATCACTATATATAAATAAAAAATGTATTTTATATATATATATACATAGCCATCCACAATATCCTTGCACTCCAGCTTTCAAAAAATCATTCAGACCGGGTGCTCAAAATCAGGGGAAATGTTACATACCAGTGTGTGTTGATTAGCACACACGGATTTCCAAAGTCAAGTTAAAAAACCAAAGTTTATTAATCCATTAAAAAAAGGCTCTTTTAACGTTTCAGTCCACTACTGGGACTTTCTTCAGGAATGAAAAGCCATGAGACAAAATCACAAATATATAACAAACAATAATTGAGAATAAACTTACCCCAGGTGTACCGAATCCCCCTGTGTGCACCCGCGGCCCGTGGTGTGAATTGCGCATGCGTGAGGTGCTCCGCCCCCTTACGATGTTGTCACGTGATAATAATGTCATGGAGACGTCAGCACAGGCCGCGTGTCCATGGCAACCAAACATACACTGGCCGCAATAGTGCTAGAGAGAAAGAAGAGAATGTGCATGCAAAAGTGAATTGATACAATGTATTTGAAACAGCCCGGCATTAGTAGAAACTATAAAGCTGCTACCAGTAGTCCCACTATTAAAGTAATCAAATTACAACTAGTGATCTAAAAAAGATTATATAAACTAATAATAATAAATATCAGTTTAAAGTGATCATGTGCAAATGTACAAAATTGCGCTTAACAAAGAGAGTGAAAACCACATTAAAGTGAAAACCACATTTAAAGTGATACAGTGCTATGTGTATAATTGTAACCTTATGTCCACTAAAAAGAAGTGGATATTTAAAGTGCCAGTTAAGAGGTGACTCCTATATAGAGCACAATTTAAGAAATAATCTACTGAGTGTAATTATAAAGAAGTGATGATAGATCATAAGTGTATAAGCTGAAAGTATATATCTTTGGAAGATAAACTGTGTGGTAAATCAAGTCCAGATTGCTCCCATAATATAGCTTTAGCTTCATCGTGAGAAAATTGCAATGTATCTGCTTGTTCAGCATATGCCCCTGCCTGCAGCAAAAAATCATCCATAGTGTCTCCCTTAAGGTGAAATCACTCTATACAAAGGAGAAAGTAATATTCCAAATTGATAGAAAAAAATAGTCAAAAATCAAATAACTTTTCCAAATTCAGTGAAAAATGGAAATATTCAAATAAGTGGCTGGTGCATAGGTGGAGTTGTACCCCAAACTTTTATTTATCTTCCAAAGATATATACTTTCAGCTTTTACGTCTTCACAAGAAGCGGATTGATTTGGACCTTCATGGCCTTTTTTTATCTGATTATTATAAAGCTAAACGCATACCTAGAGGGTTCAGGATTTTAAATATTCCAACTATTGGAAGAGGCAAAGCTAAAGTCTGTAAGGACTGGACCTCAGTATTAAATAGCCTATCTGGACTTGATGCTTATTATTATACATGACGTTAAGGTAGATATGGAGGATACAAGTCTGAAAATTACTGATTTGGAATTGGAACATGCAGTACTACTGGCTTCCCCTGAGGGAATTAAACTTTGAAGTAAGCTACAGGATGAATTATTACTATACAAAAATGAGTTGATTAAATTCAAAAAACAAAAGTTTGAACGTGTACGCCAAGACTACTTAGATCATTGTGTTTAAAGATGGCTTGCAGGTGATGGTGCCCGTAAACCTTACTGCCAGAGAAAGAGGATTCGACGTCCCCAAATACCTACTGTGGATATTACATCAGGGGAATCAGCATCTGATAATGAGGTACATACAGAACCTACCCCTTTTTTAGAGGAATTGGAAATGGGAACCACTACAAGAAGCCGAGGCAGGGGCGCAGTAAAAGGAGGCGAACGAGGAGAGGCCACAAGGGTAAAAACTGTCTCTTGGGGGAAGCCCCCCCTACGGAGGTAACTCCAGTATTTAATCTATCTCAGAAACCATTAGATTTCCATGAAATGGAGATCCTCAGTCGAGGGCTCTCATTCATACCTACATCGCCGCCCAATCAGTTCAAATGGAACACCGAACTCTACAATTTTGGGAGACATGTGCATCTCAAGGACTATTTCCACAATTCCTCTAAAGTTTTGGATACTACTGTAGGTCATGTAAAAAGCTCACAATTCAAATTGAAATCTACTTTTGATCCATATACAAATAAAGCGTCTATCAAAACCTATCTTTCTACAGTTAACCATCTCACGCAAGAAGCCATACATAATCACAAGTGGAAATATAGGAATGTTACCCCGCAACAAATACAATGTATAAAGAACCTAGCTAATGATCAATTTCTAGCCATCAGCCCGGCAGACAAGGGTGGTGGCATAGTAGTCATGGACTATACACAGTATGCAGAGGAATTAATCCAACAGCTTTCTAATGAGAAAGTATATCGGCCATTGAGGGGTGACCCCACGGGGTTAATTCAGAGAAATGTTGAAGCAGTTGTCAGAAGAGGTATGGAAGCAGGCTTTATAGATGTACAACTCAGTCAATATCTATTGAAGTCACATCTCCGGACACCTATTATATACACTCTTCCTAAGATCCACAAGGATCCAGTTATACCTCCGGGCAGGCCCATTGTTTCGGCGATTGAAGGTTTGTTGGAACCAATCGCTAAGTGGCTTGATTTTCTATTTCAGCCCCCCATATCTGAATTCAGTACCTGTATTAAGGATACACATAGTCTTATACAGAAATTGAAACAAATGGAGTTGAAGAGCGGTACAACTATTCTTATAACAATGGATGTTAGTAGCCTGTATACGGTTATTCCACATACAGAAGGGATTGAGGCAATGAGAGCTATCCTTACTACTTCAAAATCATATAGTGGACCACCTATTGAATTTATTTTAGAACTACTCTCACTTGTACTACACAACAACTACTTCAGATTTGAAGATAAATGGTATCTCCAGGTCTCTGGCACATCTATGGGGGCCGCTATGGCTCCCATGTATGCCAATGCATACATGTATGAATATGAGAAAAGATGGATCTTAACAAGATACAGTCAATTTATACAAGGATACTTTCGTTACATCGATGATCTGCTGATACTATGGGGTGGCAACATAACTGAAGCAAATGATATGGTATGCTTTCTGAACCAAATAGAGTGCCCTATCAGATTTACATCAAAGATTGATGCTACTTCAGTACAGTTCTTGGACTTGGAAATCTCGTTAAAGGAACAAGGACTTATATATTGTCTTTATAAAAAAGACACGGATCGTAACACCATTTTACACAATTCAAGTGCACACCCGGAGTCTTTAAAAATTTTTTTACCCAAGGCTCAATTCCTTAGGGTAATACGAAATAACTCAGACAAATCCAAAATGGATCAACAACTGGAAGAGATGGTGGAGAAATTTCGGGCACGCGGCTACTGCCACAGGGATTTAAATAGAGCACTAGAGGAAGCAAAGTCTGCCAACTCGGCTAAAAATGACGTGAAAGCCCCAAGATTAATTTTTACTACTACATTCCATGATGCATCTTTAAAGGTCTCTAAAATTGTGAAGGATAATTGGAAGATGATAGCGTGTGATGACACGCTCCCCAAAATCTTTAAGGAACCACCACTACTCTGCTATCGCAGGAATAAGAATCTAAGAGATCTTTTAGTACATAGTACATCAAGTGAGAAGTTACGGTTCAAAATCATCTGTACAAAGTCGGGGAAGTATTCGATGTTTAGGCTGTGTCACCTGCGGCCACATGACTCCCTCACGTACCTTCCAGCACCCTCATAAAAACAAACATTTTCAAATACGGTATACCATTACTTGTAAGACGTCCTTCGTAATCTACAAATTGTCCTGTCCATGTGGTTTAGTCTACATCGGTAAAACCGAGACACCTCTATGCGAACGGATTAGAGGACATAGATCAAGCATACGAGTGGCTTACAGGGATGGCAGTTCTGATCAGCCAGTTGCAAAGCATTTTTTGTCTCTTCAACACCCACTATCAACCCTTAAATTCGTGGCGATTGACCATGTCCCACCACCAAGACGAGGGGGGGACAGGGCTAAATTGTTGTTAAATCGTGTGACTTTTTGGATATATACTTTGGACACGATAGCCCCCAAAGGACTCAATGAGATGATCTCTTATCACTCATTTATTTGAATCTACTGCAGTTATTGTTTTTAATGTCTGATTTGTGTGTATAATATATAGTTGTATTTTTATTCATTGATGTTTTATAATATCCTTCAATGTAAGGTATAATATTACTTCTTTCATCTACACTTATGATCTATCATCACTTCTTTATAATTACACTCAGTAGATTATTGCTTAAATTGTGCTCTATATAGGAGTCACCTCTTAACTGGCACTTTAAATATCCACTTCTTTTTAGTGGACATAAGGTTACAATTATACACATAGCACTGTATCACTTTAAATGTGGTTTTCACTTTAATGTGGTTTTCACTCTCTTTGTATAATTTTGTACATTTGCACATGATCACTTTAAACTGATATTTATTATTATTAGTTTATATGGTCTTTTTTAGATCACTAGTTGTAATTTGATTACTTTAATAGTGGGACTACTGGTAGCAGCTTTATAGTTTCTACTAATGCCGGGCTGTTTCAAATACATTGTATCAATTCACTTTTGCGTGCACATTCTCTTCTCTCTCTCTAGCACTATTGCGGCCAGTGTATGTTTGGTTGCCATGGACACACGGCCTGTGCCGATGTCTCCATGACATTATTATCACGTGACAACATCGTAAGGGGACGGAGCACCTCACGTATGCGCAATTCACACCACGGGCCGCGGGTGCGCACAGGGGGATTCGGTACACCTGGGGTAAGTTTATTCTCAATTATTGTTTGTTATATATTTGTGATTTTGTCTCATGGCTTTTCATTCCTGAAGAAAGTCCCAGTAGTGGACTGAAACGTTGAAAGAGCCTTTTTTAATGGATTAATAAACTTTGGTTTTTTAACTTGACTTTGGAAATCCGTGAGTGCTAATCAACACAGACTGGTATATATATATATACATATATATTCACATATGTATATATATATACATATATTAATTCTACATATATATTTATGCAATATTTTTACTTAACTAATTACAATTAGCGGGACCTGCCTGACAACCCATGCCAAAAGTAAAGGGAATTTAATTTGCTAGCACTATATTTAACCCTATAACTTTCCAAGACACCATAAAACCTGTACATGGGGGGTACTGTTCTACTCGGGAGACTTCGCTGAACACAAATATTAGTGTTTCAAAACAGTAAAATGTATTACAACGATGATATCACCAGTAAAAGTGAAGTTTTTTGCATTTTTCACGCACAAACAGCACTTACACGGACGATATTATTGCTGCGATACTTTTTACTGTTTACTGTTTTTACTGTTACAAATATTTGTGTTCAGCGAAGTCTCCCGAGTACAACAGTACCCCTCATGTACAGGTTTTATGGTGTTTTAAAAAGTTACAGCGTCAAATATAAGGCTTGTGTTTCATTTTTTTCACAATAAAATTCGCCAGATTGGTTATGTTGCCTTTGAGACCCTATGGTAGCCCAAGAATGAAAATTACCCCTCTGATGGCATACCATTTGCAATAGTAGACATCCCAAGGTATTGTAAACGGGGTATGTCCAGTCTTTTTTAGTAGCCACTTAGTCACAAACACTGGCCAAAATTGGTTTTTTTTGTATTTTTCACACACATCAAATACTAACGCTAACTTTGGCCAGTGTTTGTGACCAAATGGCTACTAAAAGACTGGACATACCCCATTTGCAATACCTTGCGTTGTCTACTATTGCAAATGGTATGTCATTATGGGTGTAAATGTCATTCCTGGGCTACTATACAGTCTCAAAGGCAACATAACCTATCTGGCGAATTTCAATTTCAAATGTAACGTGCTATATTTGACCCTGTAACTTCTCAAAACGCCATAAAACCTGTACATAGGGGGTACTGTTTTACACGTGAGACTTTGCTGAATACAAATATGTGTATTTTATTGCAATAAATGCAAACAGTATTATGACATTGACAGTTAAAATGTCATGTACAACTAAAACATTTAAAAAAATCTTATTTTCTCCCATTTTTTTTCATATTAAATTATGTTTCATAGCTAAATATTTGATATTAAATGAAAGCCCTGTTTCCCCTGAATAAAATGATATATAATAAGGGTGGGTGCATTTAATATGAAAGAGGTGAATTACGGTTGGACAGACATCTAGCGCAAATGCCAGGTTTTGTTTACATTTTGTTTCGTTCACAACGTGTACATTCGGCTCAGTCCTTAATGGGTTAAAAATGATTGTACAAAACAACAGTGCAAGAAACAGCTGTAAAACCAACCTCAAACTGTAAACAGACGTAGCCTCAAGTCAAGAACAAATTTTTGCAGGGCTACACAATTTTAATGTAAATAAAATAACTACACACATGACAACTAGGACTGCTTTCTATGTAAGTAAAAGTGGCAGGTTTCTTTTCAAGAACAAAAGTTGCTCAGCTTTCTCACAGGAGAGACGGTTCCTCTTCTCATCAAGAACATAAGATGCTGCACTGAATAGTATCTCGCTCTCTGTGCTGGTGCTTGGGGCAGATAAATATCTGCGTGCAATCCGTGCAAGCAATGGAAGGCGATCTTTGGTCATGCACCAGTAGTCAAGGGGATTGTCGCTTCTGCGATGGGTAGTTCAGCGAGGTAAAGCTCCAGCTGTTTTGAAGCTGCACTTGTTGTGGCACTGCTGTGGATCAGGGTGCTGCTTTCCTGTAGAATCTCGTCAAACATGTCAGAAAGTAAGAGAGTGTGCTCCTCATCACTTGTACGTCGTGATCATTTCTCTGGCACACTTTGTTCTGTTCTATGCATCAAGACTCCTTCACCAGATGCATCCATCACTTCCAACTGTGCCTGTATCATTTCCTATGCACGCTGCTTTTTCTCCATGTCGAAATAATGTTCTTTAAATTGAGGATCTAGTACTGTTGCAATGCAGTACAAGCTTGAAAGCATTTGTTAACAGCCTCCAATAGAGTGCTTTTAGCTGTTTTGACGCCACGGTCTGTTTGCACCTCTTTTCCTAGCAGATGCTTCAGTGCTGTAATCAAGGGAATAACTTCAGCAACAGATGCATTAGTTGAACTTATTTCCTTGGTTAACTGTTCAAATGGACTAAGAAGAGACACAATATTTTCAATTAACATCCACTGATGTGCACTGAATGTTGCTGGCAGTTTGTAATCTGCCATGTACGCAGCTAAGACTCGCTTTTGTTCAAGTAGTCTTTCCAACATATACTACGTGCTATTCCAGCAAGTGGCTATATCTTGCTGCAGTCGTTTGGGTGGCATTCCAAACTGTACTGGCAAAGCTTGTAATCGGGAATAAGCAAACGGAGAATACTTAAAGTGACCCACAATTTTTCTCCCTGATGCGGTTATATCTGATATGCTGCGCTGACTCAGCACTCCCTCATTTACAGCCAACTGCAGCGTGTGTGCCATGCACAGTATGCTATTGAGGCCACTGTCCTCCATAGCCTTTACCATGTTCCGTGCATTGTCTTGGACAATCAGATGCACTTTAGACCTGTCAATGTGCTAAGTTTCAAGCAAGGTAACTAAAGCCTCAGATATCGCTGCTGCAGTATGACATTTGGCCCAACAAACTCTTGTGCCCGAAGCAAAATTGTTTGCAATTTAAAATCGGCGTCTATCCACTGCGCTGTTAAGCTGAGCATGCTAGTTGGACTTACATCTGAGCTCCAAATGTCAGTGGTAAAACTTAGAGCTGTGATGCCTGTGGTCATGAGCTCATGAATGTGTTTTGAAACACAGTCAAACATTTCAGGTAGACAGGTTTCTCCAAAATAACGTCTGCTTGGCAGTGTGTAACGAAGCTCAACGTGTTGTATGAGCTTACGTAATCCAATGTCTTCCACAACAGAGAATGGCTGGTCATCTAAGCAATAAATTCCATTATTTTCTCTGTAATGCCTTGTGCTTTGGCACGATCATTTGCAAATGTCTTAATCTTTTCAAAGACTGTGGCGACAGATGGTGTATGCTAGTACTTGGGGTACTTTTAAGCATTGTTGCTTTTCTGTACTCTTTATGCTGAATTTGATGTCGTGTTTTCAGGTGGTGTATCAACCCTGTTGTGGAAAAGTGCCTCTGCACTGTACCCCCTCTTGGAATTTCAGCTGAACAAAGACTGCAGACTGCAAATTTGATGTCTTTATCAGAAATTTGAAATATTTCTAAACCGCTTACGTAAAGTCATTGAAAGAGGACTATGCTTCAGCTATAGATTAAAAAAGAAAAAAAAGGAAAGTAACTAACTTAAAAATTAACTTTTTTATTATTTACTTATAAAAAAGATACATAAATATTATACACACAGTGTCACCCAAAGCTGCTAGTTTAATCTTAAACTAAATTGATGGGGTAAAAGACTGATCTGGTCCATAATTAACATTCGTCTTCCGTGTGCACAGCAAACAGAGCCTGCAAGGGTGAAGCTCGTGTAGACCCTCCTTCTTTATGTCCCTTCTGCCTTCCTATACCCTTTGCTAATTGTTTTTTTTCCCAATCATCCCTCCAACTCCACTGTGCTCTGAGATGGTAAGAAGGTCAAATCAGAGGCTTCTCCCTGAGAAGCCTCTGATTGGAGTCATACCTCACGCAGCAGGCCCTGACGTCAAATTTAAAGCCACCATAAGCACTTATTACTTCAGGGAGCTCCTTAGGAATTAAAGCAAATTTGTATTAGCTAACTTTTTATACCACCTAATGCAGGACGTCCTCACGCTCTCCATGAGGACATCCACCATCAGCTTAAACCCTATAGGAAACCATTGACTATAATTCAATGCTTTAACATGGGTTTGACCTAATGATTGTGCGAGCGATGGGGGTACCATAGTGCTAGGAATACAATTGTGTGAATTTAAAGTGAATTTCAGGTGTATAATGAAAATAGCCAAACTGGAAAAAGTTAGCTTATAATTAAATTAATTGAAATCCACTTTGAATTCTCCCTTTAGTGAATAACCCTGTATATTTCAACAGGATTTGCAACTAGTAAAAATGAACTTTTTTTTTCTTTTATCTAATTTTGTTAATCTGCACTGCATTTGGTCCTGAGTAAATAGCAAACTGAGAAGTGAATGACACTAAAATAGTCAAGCTTACTATAGATGAATTAATTTAGGAATTAATTTAAGATATATTATACCTTTATCTAATGATTTATTTATGCTATTTATTTAAATTCCAATGCTATTTAATAATAAATAATAATAATATATTTAATAATAATAATATTTATTAATAATAAAGATTTAGAAAGGAATAAGTGTAAGTGGACTAGGTACTTGAAAAGAGCACTTTGGGCAGATTGGCACGTGCAGAATATAATTAATAAATTAATTTACTTACTGCTGGTGGTGTGGATAGGTTTGCTGTCACAGCACTTCAGGCACTTCCAGCACCTCCAGTTACAAAGTAGCGCGGTGGCAGTGCGCAGTCCTGTCATAGATAGGACAGAGCGCAGGTCTCTGACATTTGCAGCGGTACCAAGGCGGCATGGTGAGCTACCGGGTGAGGAATCCCAATGCCCGATTTTTGGCAGATTTGAGCCGTTTTTTGACGAAATGTAATAGGTCCATTTTCGGCAGAAAATTTCAGCCGCTGAAATTTCAGTGCATCCCAAAAACAAGTATTGACTTAATTGAAAAATGACGCAGACATTGTTATTAAACCAGCAGGTAAGGGGGGAGGGGTTGTAATTATGAAAGAATAAATTAATGTTAAAAAAAGCTATCGTCAGTTGGCAGATGATGATACATATAAACAATTAAATGCTAATCCTACAAAAGGCATCCAAGACCAGTACATAACATTTTTGGAATAAGGTCTCTTTAAAGGTATCTTAACCCAACAAGAATATTAGTTTTTAATTTTGGAGTTTCCAAGAATACCAGTCTTTTACATCTTGCCAAAACTACATAAAGATCCATTAAATCCCCATAGTATCAGGTGTCAATTCACTTTTATCTCCATTATCCAAATACATTGATTTACAATTACAAGAGTTAGTAAAATAATGTCCATTGTGCTTGAAGGATACTGTAAGCCTTCTAAACGAAAAGATTTTAATTGGAGCAATGATTTCGTCTTAATTACATGTAGTCACCGTCACTGGGGATGGACGACAGATATTATGTGTGGGTCCCCAGATTCCTTTTGCGTTTTGGTCACCCTGTGCCTATTATTGGTGCAGGGTATATTGAATGTATTGTTTATCTGTGACTCTCCCCCTCCCCCTTTTTCCTGTCCCATTGTTTCCCCAGCAGGGCGTTGTCCCAGGGACACTGCCAGACCAGTTTAAACCAGCTGCTTTGTCCCTCCTCAATCTCCATTCAGCCCTTGCTATTGTCTGACCCCACCCTTCCTTGTACTATTAGTACTCTATGTAAGTGAGGCTGTTGGGGGCTTAAAATATGTGTGCTATGTCTAGTAAAATTAGTTGCTGTTTTAACCTTTACCAAGTGTTGTCTGGTGTTTGGTCCAGGGTGGAAAAGGCCCTTGGTGATCCCAGTCAAGCCTGGGCGACTGGGTCTGAAGTTCTCCAGGTTCCCTGATAGCTATGAGGAAGCAGACTTGGCAGAGGTACACGGTCGGAGTATTGAAGCTCTATCACATTTGGTAAGCAGCGGTGGGAATGACTTAATAGCAATTGTGGAACATCTAAGACACAACTAAGATCCTTTCACATTGTCTGAAACTCAGAGAGATGGATAGAGCTAGCACCCATGCAGCGTCCCCATCTGAGGAGGAGTTCCAGAGGAGACTACAGGAAGCTCTGTCGGTGTATGAGTACACAGTCTCGGGAGAGAGTAAACTGGATTTTAGGGACCAGATCTGAAAGGAACTCTGGAACGAGGTACTTAAGGAAGTTTCCCTCCGGAGGGAATTAAGGAAGTTTAGTTCTTCGGAAGGAATCCCTCCCAACCCCAGAACAGCGACTTCATGATCAACTGGATCTGCGGATACATTTCCTGGGAGGGCAGCCCCTGGAGGAATGGGTGGCTGAACTTGACCGACTGGTCTGGATGGAATTGTGGTTGGACAAGGGTTACCGGGCCTTACGTTGGTATGCAATCCAGCAGTACCCGTGGCTAGCCGATGACGACCCAAAGGATGAGGACTATGTTGGCCCTGGCCCATTGTGCGAGGACTTTGAGGAGGGGACTGATTTTGGGAGCCCTGCTGTTTTCTCACTCATCGACATCCAGGAACTTAGGAAAGACCTACTGGATCTATCTGAAGCGGCAGACCTGGAACCTGATCTGACCTACCTGGCCACCCTGGAGTGGGAGCTTGAACAGGATTACATGTAATTGTTTGACTCTGCACAGCAGCAAGTACCAGAAACTGAGTATTTAATAGACCTTACATCTGAGTATGTTGGACTGATAGATGTAGAGGGAACTGAATTCTCCACACATAAATTACAGGAATACTGGGCAGCCGGCCCTGATCCCCAAGTCAGTGGCATGAAACCCCAGGGAGCAGACATAGAAGTTGTCAGCCTGCCCAGAATTTGAGAGCGGGGAGGACAGCCCTTTGGTGATGATGGAACTTGAGGAGTACACCATCGCCCCAGCTGAAGCGCTGGCATCTGGACCCCAGAGCTGGAGAGCAAGGAGTTCAACCATCTGGTGAAGGTGGAGTTCGAGGAGTGTGCAACTCCTCCAGCTGAAGCGCTGGCATCGAGGCAGAGCACCACTGGCCTCTGCCCTAACCCACAAGCCTGAGGTATCCGATACAGCTGGCCCCACAGAAGAGCAGGTCCCAGGGCAAAGCGCCGCTAACCCTTCTCCACAAGCACTGGTGAATCTCTATCCAGTACAGGTGGATGGGACTATGGTCTCTACCTGTGGTCCCCAGGGAGGCAGGACAGTCAGCTCCGATCCCCAACTCCATGTCAGAGGGGGCCCAGCCAACCTGCCTTCCCTCCAGGGGCTGAGAGAAACCAAAGGAGATGGGACAGTGGGCACACATCGCCAGCAGCAGGTATATGCTTCCAGAGATGCCAGAGATGCAGAGATCAGCTGGGTCAGTGCTGCTCCTGCATGGGAAATATGTTTGGGGTACCGATTTGGTTATGGCTTTGGTGGTGTCATGGGTGACGGTACGGAAACCAGGACCCCTGAGTGCCTGATGAGAAGTGGGACTCTTCAGCGTGGAAGTGGATTACAGGGCCCGGTGCAGGGTAACCGCATGCCCCCTGGTGTTGAGCTGAGTGGAAGCCGGAGCAGACATATGCTGAGATGTATCCAGTATTAGAAACAAGACAAGACTAGAACAGGCACCAAACATGAAAACAAGACAGAACTAGTAGAACCCAGAATCAGAGAAGGATAGGAAGTTAAACCCAGAACATGTACACAATACATAAGGGAACATTAACTAAACAGGGGCAGGACACCACTGTACATGGACTGGGAATACAAACTAAAACAAGACAAGATATGATAGGCAAAACAAGAGGAGAAATAACTACGTACTATATATGAAAATTATGGGGATTTAGTCACATTATATGATCATACATTGCATAAGCCTGCCAACAACGCCAATGTACCCCATATCTGGCAGGTCCTACTCTTCCTAATGTATACTAAAAGAACCATAAGAAACACATATATAGCACTTACCTGCAAGAAAGGGCAGAAGGCTTGAGAAGCTGCCTGCAGGACACTGAAACAAAAGGAATGATGGAAAACAAACGGGTGTGGCAACATAAAAGAAACATTTAAAGGAAACCTGGACACTGGGAATTCCAGGGACGGATTACAGGAATGAACCCAGAAAAACCCAGCATAAAGAAAACCAGACATACTAAGGAAAAACTAAACAAGAAATGTAAAAAGAGTACTGGATACCAGAAGCTAAAGCCAGACATCTCCGCAGAACATGGCATGATGTGACAGTTGGGCTGCATGTACTGATCAACTTCGGAGTCAACTCGTATGGGGTCTCCGGTATTGGTCTCCTTCTGAAGGGGGGGGGAAATGGGCTGGGAACTATCCTGGGCTGGAGGCACAGGGTTCCAAATTTGCTATTGGGGTGTTTGGGTGTCATGGCGGCCAACTGAGACTGGGGTCATATGGGAATAGGTTTGAGTTTGGGAGGGGGGCTATGGCAAATTTATGGGGAACTCTCTTTCTCCACTTACAAGTCTCCTCTTATGTCTAGGTCCTCCTGTGCTTATTAGGGTCACAGGGTGACCGGAAGCCCAGTCTGGCCTGCCCAAATCAGACTTCCATGGACTGATCAGCTATCACAAAATATGTGGAACTTTGTTGAGGAGGCTGCCAGGATGGATTGACTTTTTGGGACTTGTTACCCAACTAACTCAAGCACAGACCGATTGGAGGTCTGGTACCTGGTCAGTGTACCTTTGGGGGGGAGGGGAAAGATATGTGACGGTAGTCACCGTCACTGGAGATGCAAGACAGACACTATATGTGGGTCCCCAGATTCATTTTGTGTTTTGGTCACCCTGTACCCATTATTGGTTAGGGTATGTTGAATGTAATGCTTGTCTGTGCTTCTCCCCCTCCCTCTTTTTACTGTCCCATTGTTTCCCCAGCAGGGCGTTGTATCAGGGTCACTGCCAGACAAGTTTAAACTAACTGCCTTGTCCTTTCCTTAATCTCCCATCAGCCCTTGCTATTGTCTGACCCCACCCTTGCTCATACTATAGTACTCTATGCACCATATTGTATGTAAATGAGGCTGTTCGGGGCTTAAAATATGTGTGCTATGTCTAGTAAAGTTAGTTGCTGTTTTAACCTTCACCAAGGTCCTTAGTGATTCCAGTCAACCCTCAGCAACTGGATCTGAAGTGCTCCAGGGTCCCTGATAGCTACAAGGAAGCAGATTTGGCGAAGGGACTCGGTCGGGAATACTGGAGCTCCGTCACAACGTGTATCAAACACGATAGGGGTATAGAAGCAATTTTTTTTTTTCTAGATGAGTCCTTTCATGAAGATCAAATTTCTTGTATCATAGAAGGGTTTAAATTAATACTTTTTACAACTTTTTTTTGACGTTCTACAATGTAGGGGTTCAGCAATGGGGACCAAGGTTCGCACCCAGCAAATCTATTTATTTCTTATTTGGACCAATATTATATATATCCCCAACATAGCTGGGTGGAGAACCTGGTCCTATATAGAAGATACATCAATTATATTTTTATTGTCTGGGTAGGGGACCACATGTCCGCACAGAATTTTTTTAGACTTTTTAAATACTAACTCTTGGAACATCAAATTGTCATGTGAATGTAGTAGGTCTGCAATTAATTTTTTGGACCTTTGTATTTATATCGAGGATGAGCAACTAAAAACACGATCTTATTGCAAACAAGTCGATGTAAATAGCTTCATCCATACCAGTAGCTGCCATTTTAAACTCTGGCTATCTAACATCCCAAAAGGTCAGTTCCTTAGGACTTGAAGGAACTGTACTGATGACTGTGCTTATGAAAAACAAGCCCTGACTTTAAAAATTCAAATTGTGGACAAGGGGTATGACAAAAAGACTTTGGAGAGAGATATTATAGAATGCAAAACAGTGGTGTGCTTATTTCCCTTTAAAGTGCAGAAAATACATGCATATGCAGAATGACACTTAATGTCTTGTATTTCAATTTGGAATATATCTGTCTTTGTACCTTTAAATACAAAATAAAGTGCATATGGTGTAAAACTTTTAAAAAAACACAACTACTAAGAAGTGCTAATGGAACACTCATATGATACAGAGCTATAGAACCTAGCTCTGGCATGAAGGGCTTTTTGGTTTGTATATGGGCGACCACTCCCCTCTTCACTGCAGTGGATCCACTTATTCCCAGAATATTTCAGAACAAGGAAAATATATATAGTGAAATTCCACTTAGCTGAAATACACAATTGTTGGTAATTATAATACTCACACATGTGTAGAGCCTGTAACCTGGTTCACTACAAAGGCTTTGTGTAGTTTAGAACTACACTCCCTTCTGTATAGATGCAGGAATCCAGATAGGTATAGTAAAAATGTACACTTTATTTATATATGTAAAAACAATAAAAGTCAGAATACAAATACCAATACGTAGCATTGAGTCTTTTCAAATAGTCCTAAAAATGTGTTTCAGCGTTTTCCCGGCTTCCTCAGTTTAGTTGATGTGACTCCTCCAGTTCCTACTGTTTAAATATCCTCCTAATTGGTCTTGATCTTTAGCAGCTGTTTCCAGCTGTTACTGCGGTCCAATCATCCTATCGGATTTGGGTCTCTCCCCTCTTTCCACTCGGCATTGCAGTCCAAGCCTCAATTTCGAGACTGAGACCCGATCTCAATCTGGTCACATCAAGTCATTTCTGTTTCCAGCTAGAATGTTAAGTTTCATATTGCACAAAATGTAATTTCCGTTCCCTGCTGAAATTAAAGATTATGCTAGCTTTAGTGTACTAATAATCTTAATTTTACTAATGACAGGAGGAGAGTATTTTGCATAATCTCTCTTTACTAGCTCCACACAGCAGCAAAGAAATACATAGAAAGAACCAATCACAAGAGAGTAGGATGTACATAAGGCATAGTGACCTCATCACTTCCTCTTTCAGAAAGCAAAATCAAGCGGAAGTAAACATATAACAAATAATACCAACTCTTAAGTCCAACATCGGAAGGAGCAAACTTCCCTGTGAATTACACACAAACAACGAAAAAGTGTTCAGGGACGAATCAAATCCGAAGGATTAAAATTCCAGAGAGATTATTGGAAATACAATCATCAATGTAAGCACAAAACATGAGAGTCAAAGCTACCTTAAACCTGTTATACATTCAAAGAAAATGAACAGAAAGGGTGGGTTAGCGAAGCAGGGTGGGAAAATACTCGCCCTCTGTCATTAATAAAATTAAGATTTTTAGTACACTGAAGCTAGAATAATCTTAAATTTTACAACATGACAGGAGGCTTCATATTTTGCATTTTTAACGCTGAGAAAAGAATAGAAAACTAAGGAAGAATCGTAAACTACAACGAGAGACCTAGCATGTCGGGGCTACGGGAGAATACTCTCCGTTCAACGCCCAAACATCCGATGCCTGACGGAAAGCCACACCAGACCAAGCATGAAAGTCCATCAGCAAATGCCCAGTCCCATAGAGAAAATGGAGAACGACCGCCACATCCCATAAGCCGGAGGTGGATGTCACTGGGTAGTTGTTAAACAAGATGATCCTAGTCCATCGGGAGTCCTCAGACCGGGACACGGGCCGTTAAACTGTCCCAATCACCACATGTATCAAGGTATAGTTCCAAACACCAATCAGACCGTGAACGCCCAGATGGAGAGGTAGCATCATCACATCACTGGGGCCCAAGAGACTCCCAAGAGGTCGCCAGCAGCCTTTGATAGTCCGCCAATCTGCTAAAATGTCAGGATTACAGTTGATCCAGCACGCAGAATAGTATCACACCTAGGATTTAGGGTAACGTACCAGAGAATAGTCAGAATGCTAGCCAAGGTCAGGGACACAGAATGAGACACAGCGGATGTCATTGTGTCTCTCTTTTGATCACTGAAAACAATCTCTGACACTTGTGATAATTAAATTGCCAGGTGAGCCCAATTTAAGTAAACACTACTAGAGGAGGGTGTTCCACATTAATGCACCATTTTCAGGCAATATGAGGAAGAAAAAGGATATCTCTGCTGCCGAAAAGAGTGAAATAGTTCAATGCCTTGGACGAGGTATGAAAACATTAGATATTTCACGAAAACTTAAGCGAGATCATCGCACTATTAAGAGATTTGTGGCTGATTCAGAGCACAGACGGGTTCGTGCAGATAAAGGCACATTGAGGAAGATTTCTGCCAGATCCATACATCGGATCAAGAGAGCAGCTGCTAAAATACCATTACATAGCAGCAAACAGATATTTGAAGCTGCTGGTGCCTCTGGAGTCCCACGGACATCAAGGTGTAGAGTCCTCCAGAGTCTTGCAACTGTGCATAAAACTTCTATTCAGCCACCACTAACCAATGCTCACAAGCAGAAATGGCTGCATTGGACAGAAAAATACATGAAGACTAATTTTCAAACAGTCCTGTTCACTGATGAGTGCTGTGCAACCCTGGATGGTCCAGATGGATGGAGTAGTGGATGGTTGGTGGACGGTCATCCTGTTCCAACAAGGCTGCAACATCGGCAAGGCGGTGGTGGAGTCATGTTTTGGGCCGGAATCATGGGAAGAGAGCTGGTCGGCCCCTTTAGGGTCCCTGAAGATGTAAAGATTACCTCTGCAAAGTATGTGGAGTTTCTGACTGACCACTTTCTTCCCTGGTACAGAAGGAAGAACTATGCTTTCCGTAATGAAATCATCTTCATGCATGACAATGCACCATATCATGCTGCAAAGAATACCTCTGCATCAATGGCTGCTATGGGGATAAAGTGAGAGAAAGTTATGGTGTGGCCTCCATCCTCCCCTGACCTCAATCCTATTGAGAACCTTTGGAGCATCCTCAAGCAAAAGATTTATGAGGGTGGGAGGCAGTTTACATCCAAACAGCAGCTCTGGGAGGCTATTCTGACATCTTGCAAACAAATTCAAGCAGAAACTGGCCAAAAACTCACAAGTTCAATGGATGCAAGACTTGTGAAGCTGATATCAAATAAGGGGTCCTATGTTAAAATGTAAAGTGACCTGTTAAAATGTTGTTATAAGTTTGATTTAAATAGCTTTTGATTTCAGTAAAAATGCTACAAACACAACAAATTACAATTTTCAGTTCTTTACAACCTATAAAGTGTTTTGAAACTTACTGTGCGTATGTGAGGAACTGACTCTGCTGGGTTTCGAACCCTGGTTTACATGGTGCTAAACCTCTTCCTTACCAGTACACCAGCCTGCCTTTTGCAAATTTACCTGAGATCTGATACCATTGCTTGTAGAGTCAAGGTTATCAGTGACAACTCTCTTCAGCTGTGTCTGGTCAGGTGTCTGGTTCTTGGCCTATAAAAGCCACTTCCTGTCTCTGTACCTTTGCCAGATTATTGTGGTTCCTGTACTCTCTAATCAAGCGTGTTCCTGTTTCTCCTTCCTGTTGCTGAATTTGGACTGTTTTGACTTTGCTGCTTCTCCTTCCCACTGACCTCGGCTTGCCTCACTACGATTATCATCTTTCTGTTCCAGTCTCCCATCTCTGCTTAAGACCAGAAGGCCACTCAAGGCTCAGGGGCTCAACCACCTGGGTAACGAGTGGCTACCTCTGGCAGAAAACATTGCTGATCTGGCTACTGGACTCCAAAACTTTGTAACATCAATATCATTACAGAATAATCTGGCCCATTCATGGAGACTGTCGGATCAGATTCTGCATTAGCCCAGCAGGTTGCTTTTAATGCAAGAACTATGCAGACCCAGGCACAGACCATTCAAGTGCTGCAGGATCAGGTAGCTGAACTGCAAAATGAAGTTCGATCAATGCATAGTGAGCTTACCAGCTACAGGGCACATGATGTTGCGGCTGCTGCTACTACTACTGTTACACCTGCACAAGATGCCCGCTTGCCTCTACCAGAAAAATTTGTAGGAGACCGCAAAAAATTTAGGGGTTTCCTAAATCAATGCGGTTTGCATATCATGATGTTACCTAACTGTTTTCCATCTGAAAGAGAGAAGGTGGGATTTATTTTCTCCCTCTTCAAAGATGAAACCCTGGCCTGGGGCTCCCCTTTTCTGGAACAGGACAGTCCAGTCTTGGGAAATTTAAAAGACTTTCTTGAGGCCATGTGCCTAGTTTTTGATGATCCCATTTGCTGTGCTACAGCAGAAGCCACTCTCCTTCATTTACATCAAGGGAGGCGCTCTGTGGCTGAATATGCTGCTGAATTCAGACAGTGGGTTACTGATACTACTTGGAACCAATCAGCCCAGAGGTTCCACTTCAGAAGGGGTCTCTCAGAAGCTATAAAAGATGAGCTAGCTCGTGTTGATCTTCCTGTTGAGTTTGATGCATTTGTGCGGTTGGCTATCCGTATTGATCGGAGACTTTCAGAAAGAAGATTGGAAAGACAGGGCTCTTTTAAACCAAGTGCTACTCCTACTTTCTATTCAAGAATTTCTACTCCGATCCCACAAACACCTACAGACTCTGAACCTGAGGCTATGCAGGTAGATCTAATAAGAGGGCCATTATCCAATGAAGAAAAAGAGTGGCGACGCACTCACAATTTATGCCTGTATTGTGGTAGTGCAGGGCATTATGCCATCAATTGCCCTAGCAATTCTAAAAGAACAATAGCTATGGCTGCTGAGGGTGCACAGATTCAACACCAATCCCAGATTTCAGACCAACTGGATTCTGTCACACAACCCTTGTTTTCTCTGGCTCAGGGTGAAGAAGGTATGATGACTCAACATCCTCATTTGGTGGTGCCTATCACTTTGCAATATGGTGATAATAAAATTTCAACTACAGCTATGATAGATTCCGGAGCAGGCAGAAACTTTATGGACATTAAATTTGCAGCAGGAAATAAAATTCAGTCTATCCCTAAATCTTCACCTGTGTTAATGGAAACAGTAGACGGTTCTCCACTTACGTCAGGCCAAGTGAATCACCATGAGTCTATATCGTTCCACCTAATTTCCTCAACACAGTTTCCAGTGATTTTGGGTATACCCTGGCTTGCTCTACATAACCCACAGATTGATTGGAAGACTAGAACTTTGTCCTTTCCTTCAGAACACTGCTTAATGAATTGTCAACCCTCTAAGGCGACACCTGTTACCACAACAATTAATGAAATGGTTGCTACAAACTTAACTAAGCTTCCTCTACAATATCGGGATTTTCCAGATGTCTGTGATAAGAAGAATGCTGATCAGCTTCCACCTCACAGGCCTTCTGATTGCCCCATAGAGCTACTACCTGGAGCTGCTATCCCATTTGGCCGTATATACTCCCTTTCTAAGCCTGAATTGAAAGCACTTCGTGAATACATACAAGAAAATCTTGCCAAAGGCTTTATTCGACCATCTACTTCTCCAGCAAGAACTCCTATATTCTTTGTAGAAAAGAAAGATGGCAGTCTACGGCCATGTGTCGATTACAGGGACATTAATAAAATCACTGTTAAAAACCGTTATTCCTTGCCTCTCATTCCTGAACTTCAGGAGAGACTTCGTTCAGCAAAAATATTTACGAAGCTTGATCTACGGGGGGCATATAATCTGGTTCGCATAAGACCAAATGATGAATGGAAAACAGCTTTCAGAACCAGGTAAGGACATTACGAATATCTAGTAATGCCATTTGGGCTTTGTAATGCCTTGTTGGATGATATTTTCTGATAATCTTGAAAATCACAGAAAACAGGTCTGCATTGTTCTTGAGCCCCTTCGTACCCACCACCTATACATTAAGCTGGAAAAATGTGAGTTTGAACAAACAGAAATTCAGTTCCTGGGGTATGTAATAACTCCTAAAGGTTTAAGTATGGACGCAAGTAAAATTAAAGCTGTGCTGGACTGGCCTATCACCAAGAATGAAAAAGATATACAGAGATTTGTGGGGTTTGCCAATTTTTACAGGCGTTTCATTAAGAATTTCTCTGCCGTTATCACTGAACTTACACGTAAAGGGACTCCTTTTCAGTGGTCCAATAAGGCTGACACTGCATTTTCCAGATAAAAGACTCTGTTTACATCTGCCCCAATCTTGGTACATCCTCAGCCAGAATTGGCATTTACTGTAGAGGTAGATGCTTCTGATTCAGCTGTTGGGGCTATACTGTCTCAAAGGACTGGACCTAAGATGTTGTTACATCCATGTGCCTTCTATTCCCGCCAGATGTTACCAGCAGAAAGAAATTATGACATAGGGAATAAAGAACTTTTGGCTATAAAAGCTGCCTTCACCGAATGGAGACATCTCTTGGAGGGAGCCACCCATCCAATTACTGTCCTCACAGATCACAAAAATCTGGAATGTATTCAATCCGCTAAGAGACTGTCAGCCAGACAAGCACGCTGGTCCCTATTTTTCTCAAGGTTTATTTTTTTTATTTCATACCGCCCTGGTTCCAGAAATGGCAAGGCGGATGCCTTGTCTAGGATAGCTGACCCCCTCCATACTACAGTAACCAAGGCCACCATCTTGCCGGAGAGTAGATTTTTAGGAGTTACCTTTCCTTCTGATCTAATGTCTTGCATTAAAAAGGGCTACTCTAAAGATCCAGTTTTTCGTGATCTTCATATGACCATGCTTAAGGGGTTTGGGATTTTTCAACAACGCCTGTTTGTTCCAGAATCAGTGCGACTGGACGTTTTACGCCTCTACCATGACTCTAAACCAGCAGGTCATCCAGGAATCCGAAAGACACAAGAACTATTTACCTGATCCTTTTGGTGGCCTAAATATTATGAGGATGTTAAGAAGTATGTGTCCTCTTGTGATGTATGTGCCAGACATAAGACTCCTCGCTCATCCCCTGTTGGCTTGCTTCAGCCTCTTTCGATTCCTCATCGTCCCTGGGGATCTATATCCATGGACTTTATTGTAGAACTACCTCCTTGTAAGGAACACACTACCATTCTTGTTGTTGTGGACCGGTTGACTAAGATGAGTCATTTCATATCAGTTCGTGGTCTCCCTTCAGCTAAACAGACTGCTGACCTAGTTATTCGGGAAATATTTTGCTTGCATGGAGTGCCTGATGAAGTAATTTCTGACAGGGGAGTGCAGTTTACATCTCATTTTTGGAAATATTTTTGTTCTATTCTAGGTATTAATGTAAATCTGTCTTCAGCTTTTCATCCACAAAGTAATGGACAGACTGAGCGAACCAACCAGACTTTAGAACAATATTTGCGGTGCTATATTAGTTACCTGCAGGATGACTGGCTGGATTTTCTACCCACGGCGGAATTTGCCTATATCAATGCCCAACACTGCTCCTCTTCTCTGAGCCCATTTTTTGCCAATTATGGTTACCATCCAACCTTTCTAGTGAGTCTCCCAATTACTATTTCCATTCCTGCAGTCACTGACCGGCTAACCGCCTTACGAGATTCCCAAGAACTGTTGAAGGAGACTCTTTCGGAGGCTCAGGAATGTTACAAAAGAGCTGCTGATAGGCACAGAAAGGAGGCCCCAGTTTATCATGTTGGTGACAAGGTTTGGCTGTCAACAAAAAATCTTAAGCTTAGGATTCCTTCTCATAAATTGGGTCAAAAGTTCATGGGACCTTTTGAGATCATCGCTCAGATCAATGCAGTCACCTTCCGTCTGCAACTTACGGATTCCATGAAAATACATCCGGTGTTTCACGTGGCAATGCTTAAACCTTTTCATGAAAATACTTTCCCTGGTCGAGCCCTGCCTGCCCCACCACCAGTCCTCGTGGATGGTGAAGATGAATACGAGGTGGAAAAAATTCTTGACTCCAGGATCTTCCGCAACAAGCTTCAATATTTGGTTCATTGGAAAGGCTATGGTGAGGAGGATAGATCATGGGAACCAGTGGACAATGTTCATGCTCCTGATCTTCTTCAGTCTTTCCATGCACAGTACCCTGCTAAACCAGGAAATAGGGCATCCAGAGGGTTTCGAACCCTGGTTTACATGGTGCTAAACCTCTTCCTTACCAGTACACCAGCCTGCCTTTTGCAAATTACCTGAGATCTGATACCATTGCTTGTAGAGTCAAGGTTATCAGTGACAACTCTCTTCAGCTGTGTCTGGTCAGGTGTCTGGTTCTTGGCCTATAAAAGCCACTTCCTGTCTCTATACCTTTGCCAGATTATTGTGGTTCCTGTACTCTCTAATCAAGCGTGTTCCTGTTTCTCCTTCCTGTTGCTGAATTTGGACTGTTTTTACTTTGCTGCTTCTCCTTCCCACTCACCTCGGCTTGCCTCACTATGATTATCATCTTTCTGTTCCAGTCTCCCATCTCTGCTTAAGACCAGAAGGCCACTCAAGGCTCAGGGGCTCAACCACCTGGGTAACGAGTGGCTACCTCTGGCAGAAAACATTGCTGATCTGGCTACTGGACTCCAAAACTTTGTAACATCAATATCATTACAGCGTAATAATTTGGATGTCACGATTCTGGAACCTAACACGCTAACAGGTCACAGAGAGGAAGGGTGCTATACCGGTCCTTAGAGTGGCCGGGCTAAGCACACTAAGAATGGTCAGGAGACAAGCCAAGTAAAGGGAGCCAGAAAACGGGAGAACGAGAAACAAGCCGAGGTCAAAGGAGTGGAGAAGACATGATAATCGGAATAACGAGCCAAATAATCGGAAACCAGAGAGCAACACGAGAGAACAGCACTACAGGTATCACAAGACCACAACAGGGCACTGAGGGACAGGAAAGGTAAGTATAAATACCCTTGGTTTAATTCTGATTGGATAACTTCCAATCGGAATTCACAATCACACGTGGGGGATATCTATGCCTCCCACTGTGATTGTGGTACTGTTTCTTTAACGCCGAGTCACTCACGTGATCCCGGCGTTTGCATAAATCCACGACCTCCCAGCGTGCAGCGTTATACATGCTGCCGCTGGGAGGCATGAAGGACGCAATCTGCGAGCGGCGGAGAGGAGACGCCGCTCGCCGACAGGTAAGAGGAGGGGAGACCGTGGGCGGCGATGGACTGAGGGTGAGTGCTGAAAGTTGCGTGCAGCCTCCCCTCTGACCCCTGACATAACCCCCCCCCTCGAGGCGGGAAGCTGAAGGCTTCAAAGGAAACCACGCATGAAAGGAGCGGATCAAAGAGGGCGCATTCAAGTCAGAGGCAGAAACCCAGGACCGCTCCTCAGGGCCGTAACCCTTCCAATCAACCAGATACTTCAATCAACCCCGAGAAAAATGAGAATCAAGCAGAGCAGCCACTTCGTACACGTCACTAGAGACTGTTCTGTAGCAATCTCTTAAGTACCTTCCTCACATGGGCATGATGTGACTCCAAATCAGGAGAATATACAAGTATATCATCGAGATAAACCACGGCACAGACATGCAGTAAATCTCTAAGGACATCATTTATGAGGTCCTGAAAGACAGCAGGAGCATTACACAGTCCAAAAGGCATGACTAGATACTCGTAATGCCCACTGCGTGTATTGAACGCTGTCTTCCATTCATCATTTTCTTTTATACGAACCAAGTTGTAAGCCCCCTGAGGTCTAGTTTAGTAAAATATCTAGAACCTTTAACACGGTCAAACAACTCAGTAATGAGAGGGATAGGATAAGCGTTTTTAACTGTTATATTATTCAGGCCCCTATAGTCTATACATGGCCTCAAATTGCCCTCTTTCTTGGCAACAAAAAGAAACCAGCACCAGCCGGAGAGGAGGACCTTCTGATAAAACCTTTACGTAAGGATTCCTGTATGTACTCCTCCATGACCTGGTTTTCTTTCTCAGAAAGCGGGTAGACCTTACCCCTAGAAGGCATCGTTCCAGGTAACAGGTTTATGGCACAATCATAATCCCGGTGTGGGGGTAGTTTATCAGCTTCCCTATTTTCAAAGACCAATGCGAGGTCTGCATACACAGGAGGGACAGAAACAGAAAGTGGTTTAGCTGTAGGCACATTAAGTAAACAAACGGGACGTAAACAGGCTATACAGTCTTGTTGACAAGATTCCCCCCAGGAGAGTATATCTAGACAACCCCAATCAAGTACCGGGTTATGCTTAACTAACCAGGGGAAGCCCAGAAAGATGGAAGCTGTAGGGGAGTCAATTATTTGGAAGTTATCCTTTCTTTGTGTAAGGCACCCACGACCATAACCATTTCTTGGGTTTCATGGATCACCAGAGGTTTATCAAGTGGTCTACCATCTATGGCCTCAACGGCCAAGGGTGTGGCCTTTTGGATCAGATTCAAGGCTGCGGTTTTAGCAAAGTTCTCATCCATAAAGTTGTGCGCAGCACCTGAATCGATCAAGGCTTTAGTTGTTATCGTGGTTTGATTGACCAAAAGAGTAACCATAATAAATGGTCTGGAGATGGACACATGAGGGGAAAAAACCATAACACCCGAGGCCGACCCCTCTCTAGGCCTTAGGTGCTGAAGTTTCCCTGCAAACTAGGACAGTTTCTTCGGAGATGCCCCCTCTTACCACAATAAAGGCACAAGCCCTCCCTTCTGCGGTACGTTCTTTCAGCTTCAGATAAGCCTACAGCACCTAATTGCATGGGTTCGGGAGGTGGTTGATTAGGGGGAGGTAATGCTAGTAATGCAGTACTGGGTAAAGCAGGTAACCCCTGTGTATTCATCCTTCTTTGACTACGCCTCTCTCTAATACGGTTGTCAATAAGAATGATATAATCTATTACATCATCCAGAAGAATAGGCAATTCCCTGGATGCTATTTTGTCTAATATGTAAGCGGTCAAACCCTCCTGAAAAGCTGTTACAAGAGCGTCGTTATTCCAAACCACTTCAGCTGCCAGAGTGCGGAATTCAATGGTATAATCCGCTACAGATCTATTACCCTGTCAGACCCTAAGCAGAGCTTTGCCAGCAGAAGCAACCCGGCCGGGTTGATCAAATGTACGTTTAAAAGCTGTTAAAAAGTCTGCAAAGGACATTGGGGACGTATTCTCCCACATGGGATTAGCCCATGCTAGAGCTTTCCCGGACAAATGGTTGATCAAAAAAGCAATTTTGGTTCTGTCAGTGGGGTAGGAACGAGGATTCATCACCAAATTAATATCAATTTGGTTGAGGAAACCACGGCACAATGCTGGATCACCGCTATAGCGCTGAGGTGGCGTCATGTGAACCACGTGAGCAGGAGCGGGTACTGGATCAGGAATGGGTTCTGGCACAGCAGCAACAGCTTCTTGAACGGCAGGTTGCAAGTGGGCAGTACGAGCCAGTATGGTTTGTAAAGCCTGAGCAAACTGATCCATACGGTGGTCTAAACCATCCATTCTAGCCTCCTGATTTACTAACAGCTGTGGAATGTCAGCAGGTTCCATGGTGGCCCTGTTGTAATGTCACGATTCCGGAACCTAACACGCTAACAGGTCACAGAGAGGAAGGGTGCTATACCGGTCCTTAGAGTGGCCGGGCTAAGCACACTAAGAATGGTCAGGAGACAAGCCAAGTAAAGGGAGCCAGAAAACGGGAGAACGAGAAACAAGCCGAGGTCAAAGGAGTGGAGAAGACAGGATAATCGGAATAACGAGCCAAATAATCGGAAACCAGAGAGCAACACGAGAGAACAGCACTACAGGTATCACAAGACCACAACAGGGCACTGAGGGACAGGAAAGGTAAGTATAAATACCCTTGGTTTTATTCTGATTGGATAACTTCCAATCAGAATTAACAATCACACGTGGGGGATATCTATGCCTCCCACTGTGATTGTGGTACTGTTTCTTTAACGCCGGGTCACTCACGTGACCCCGGCGTTTGCATAAATCCGTGACCTCCCAGCGTGCAGCATTATACATGCTGCTGCTGGGATGTGTGAAGGACGCAAGCGGCGAGCGGCGGAGAGGAGACACCGCTCGCCGACAGGTAAGAGGAGGGGAGACTGCGGGCGGCAAGTGGCGTGCAGCCTCCCCTCCTAGCCACCCGCGGACCCCTGACATTGGAACAGTGCATTGTAAGTTTTTTATGTTTAAAAAAATACTGTTATCATTAGGAGGTTTGTTCAATAAAATTTGAATTGTACTCTTAATAGTTGATAACGTGAGAATTATGCTGACTGTCATTTACATCAATTATTTAGGTAATTGAGAAAAATATAATTTGCATAATAATTTGGAATAGGGTGTAGAAAGTAAATCGATGGTACACTAGGAGCGCTCTCCTGAGGAAAACGGTACCTAGCGCATCTTTGCGTTCTGTGTTCTCTGTCCGATCATCTGGAGCACGAGAGGTTGACTCTCGCTCTCAAATGAGTAATAGAGTTAGCAATAGTGGGGTAGCGGGTCAGATGTCCCGAAGTGGTTGGCGATAAGCCCCGCTGTCGACTGGCCCCAAAGAGACCCCTTATGAAGGGTTTGGGTCTCGATGAGGACAGCGGGACCATAAACCTGTGTAATAAGTTCCCTCAGGAATTGGTCTGCCCCAATGCTTTGGCGCCCAGATCCGCCAAACATCCGTCAATACGGAGGAGTGTTACTATGCATGTCCCATAGGAGAGGCGAACACTGGGGTTTCTGACGAAAACAGAAACATCTCTGAGTCCATTCACAAATATCGTGAGCCCATTCCCAGATGGTGTTGACGGCGTCTGGCATCATACCCATGATAGGGTCGATAGAGTCCAGCAGTTAGTCTTGAGTGTCTCTGAGACTTTGTCATCCACTGGTCAACGCAGTCGTCTGTGTTGCTCTGTCTGGGAGGGGAGGGCATGGGTTGTCCGACCGCAAGTGGTTATGGACATCTTTAGCTGGAGTCTACAAAGCCACAGGTGCATAGGTTGATCGAGAGGAGACCCATCTTTCGAATGTGGGTGATGGATCGAATGTAGGCTACACAGCCAGTGACCATTGGTTTCCGTGCCTTCTCGCTCAATAGCATGCGAGGCACTGTCACCTTCAGTTACCTGGGGATCCCGCAGAAAGAAATGGGCAGGTAGGTTTATCGTAGTATGGGATACCCCTGTTTAAGGCACAAACCAGTAGGGAGGCACAGGATGCAGGGCAAACAGATCAGCCTACCATAGTAGTAGGCAGTGCTCACAGAAACCCCTGCAGGTTGTACTCTGAATCGTTGCCAAATAAAATAGACTGGGGCTCACCCAGTGAATAGAGGTTGAAACAGCAGCACAGCAGCTCAGTGCAGCACACGTATAGTGGGGCCTCACCCAAGGAGCACAGGGTATGAACCCTTCAAGTGTGGTCACGGCTGTATAGAGTTCAGACAGATATTCAAAGGTCCTGGTTATACTAGCTCTAACAGCTAGTCTGGGTCAAGGGTGATATCCCTTTAAACTTCCCATAACTGAAGTAATTCCACATAACGTGTAATCATACAGCACAGTCCTGATATAGAGCACTGAACCGTGCTCTAACAGTTAACCGGAGGTTAAAGGTGATATCCCTTTAAACCACAATACAAATTAAGTGATACAACATTAACATTGTTTTATAGGACAGATTAGAATACTCACCTGTGCCTGGATTCGAACTTGGGATCCACCGCCTGTGTCAGATCAGCCTGAGCTGTGAGTGCAGCTAAAGCACAGCAAAACAAATAGCAAAACCTATGAAAATACAATCGCAAAACAGTCCCAAAAAGGCAATAGAAATACAAAGTAATGGAGTAGAGTAATCTGAGTAATCTGACCTGTCTGCTTGATGGAGCAGCAAAGAAAGAGGAAGTGACTAAGAGGACTATGCCTTATGTATATCCTACATTGGTTCTTTTTTCTATGTGTTTCTTTGTTGCTCTGTCGAGCTAGAAAAAGGAGATTATGCAAAATACGAAGCCCCCTGTTGTAAAATTCAGTCTACGAAGTCCACTGTGTTGCACTGTTTTCATGGGTTCAGATTAGAGATCTTTGTTCAAAGTTATAGTCCTCGTAAGTGTTATTTATAAATTCAGGAGAAAAAATAGAGTAAAATGGGGAATAAGAGAAATAGATTTTCGAAAAATGTTCTCATTATATAATGTCACTTCCAATGTATTATCTACCAACCATACAGACACTTATTATTTACTTTTATGTTATGATAAAAGAGTTTACTATGTGCATTTATAGCGTTAGTTAAAAATATATTTTAATAAAAATGTATATTTCTCTAATACTTATTTACATATAAACAGTTTTGTAAGGTGTTAACAGTAAATATCTAATCTATAATCTCAAAAAGGAATGTTCACTTTAAAAAATGGCAAATCTCAAAATCTTGTTTAAGCCATATGGAGTAATTGTATTTAGATTTTATTAAAGACACTGAGGCTCCTATTATGCATATCACTTTCTTTATTACTCTCAGCAGCAAAGATAGAGAAATAGAAATATATCAAAATGAAAGAAAAAACTGTATAGGCACACAGGCAACCAATCACATAACTGCTCTCCTCGGTTAGTGGGTGGCCTCCTGAATGTGGCCATGTGGGTTTGCGGTTGGGCAGGTACTTGCGAGCCTCCACTCATTTCAGTGGTGGCTCCTTGATGCAGATGGGTCAGCCGAGTGGGTAGTGTGCACGCGACCTTCCCCTGCTGTTTGCTCTCCATGAGGTGCTCCTCCATACCTTGTGCGGCGGCCATCTTGGACCGGAGTTTTTGCCACGATTTTACTGCGAGCTTGTAGGGTTCCCTCTCCCTTTACCCGGTCCTCCTCCTCACCCTGCCAGACTCTGAGTCTTTTCCTGGGCACACCACTGTTCAGGTATTCTGTGTTGCTATTATTTGTATGCCTATTAACCTTTTTCTCTCCTGTGGATTACTCATCCCTGTCCTGCTAGGTACATGCTTATTTATTTTTTCTTATTTATTTTTTCTTGTCGTGCATAGCATGCATTTTATATTTTATTTCTCATGCTCCTATCCCCCTGTTTGTGTGTTTGTGCTTTGCCATCTATAAGTGATATGGGAAAATGCATATGTGTGTCCAGATCACATGGGGTTTTAATTTGCAAAGTTAACTTTACTTGCAAGAGAGACCTTATCTTACAATGTATTTCTGACTGTTTATTTTATTTGTTTAAAATGTATTAAAATATTCTCCTTTAGACCTATATGTGTTATTACAGGCTTGCAAGTCTGCTTTGTCAAATAGACATTACTTTTTATCTTTTATATGTTAACCCATCTTGCTATGCAGGCTGAGGGTGATGGGCCTGAGGGCCGATCTGATGATTTTTCCTCAGGTGCAACTGGGGAGACTGTGACCTCTGGGAGGTTTGTCAGGCCTTGCTAGTCTCCAATATAGCGTATTCCATGCCAAGGAGCTTTTTTACCTCAGCCCTGGGAACGGAGTCGTCTTCGCTTTCCCAGTTTTTTTGACGCAAGCTCCCTTAGTGCCTCCTGTGGCTACCCTTGCTCTACTGGGTTTGGGCTCCCCCCATTCTGCCCCGCCTTGCCCGGGGCCCGTAAGGCAGAGGCTTATCTCCTTATCTCCCACTCCTTGATGCAGGTCCTGCCTGTTATGACGGACTCGCTGAGGCTGTCAAAGATGGCACGCTCCCACCGCGCAAATGAGCCCCTGGTCGGGAATAAAAGACCAGACTATGGATACGGGCTAGTCCCCATTATAAGAGGTCGGTCACCGACCGGAGTGAGGAAAATGACTCTGAGGTTATGGTAGGATGGTCTCCCCCCCTACCATGTCGACCCTTACTGGGGCTACTGCCCACGTTCAGGTACTCCCGCTCGGGCGGGTGTTAGGGGTCCGACCCCTTTTGGGTCCTCGGCTGGTGACCGCAATAGATCTGACTTCTCCCTGGAGAATTTCAAAATGTACTTATGGACACGCTGGGGCCCCCACCCCCTTTCTTGTACAAGGTGTATGTACTACTTGATTCCACTACGGCGGGGACTCTGAATGGCCGGGTACATAAACTATTGGCACTACTGGCAATATTTCTATGGCCGTAACGGCCGAACGCCAGAAGATGATTCTTTTGACGGTTGACCCCCAATTGGTGAATATGGACATCTCTAGGACCACCTCACTTTCGACCCCTTCAAGTCAGAAGGATTCCTATCTCTGTCCAAGTCACTCTTAGGTGGCAAGGCGGACGTTGGACGACGGCTCCAGAAAGAGATTAATCCGATGGTTTGGCTCATAGGGAGGCCTGGATCAACAGGACCCTCTGCAAGCCGTGAACCTTTTTTTCCAGAGACAATTGGTCTGAGTTCGAGAAGATGTTGCACATCAACTGTATGTAACTCTTGGCGGGAGCCTTTTGCTTTTCGCAGTGTTGCCCTGGTCACGCGAACAGCTGCGTTATGCTCTGGGTGGACAATATGTCAGCGATGAGTTCCATCAACCATCTAGGGGGCACAAAGTCGCGCACGTGGCTAATCGTGGCATAGGACTTCTGGCAATTTTGTCTTCAACGTCCCGGTGACAGCAGAACACATTCCAGGCCTGGACACTTCTAGGGCCGATTGGAATTCATGATTATTCAAGAGATTCTGGAGACTGGCGCTTACACGCTTCGGCATTTTTCACGGTTTGGAACGGTTGTGGAAGCTGTTCGAGGTGGATCTGTTGGCATCTTGCCTTAACACTTAGTTGCCGAAGTTTTATGGCTGGAGGACGGTACCTATCGACTGTAGCGATTTACTCGTTCACTCAGGATTGACCGGATACTTGGATGTATGCCTTCCCTCCGTTCGACTTGGTTGCTCGCAGACTCTTGCAATTGGCCCAGCACTAGGTTGCGTTGGTGTTGATTGCTACTCTGCGGAGGTCGCGCCCATGGTTCCCTCGATAAATGAGAATGGCGATAGTTTGCCCAGGTTTGATTCCAAGCGTTCAGAGTCCTTCTAGACCAAATGGGAACACGCTTAGTGGACCAAGACCTTCTACACCGGATGACAGGGTGCTTGGATTATCTTGGACGTTCCGCGATCAACTCCCCGTCTCCTCTGTATCACATGGATGCCTGGTAATCGATCGGCCTTCGGTCATCATGACAAGTGTGCTCCGGTTGATGCGAGGGACTAACACTGGTTTCCATATCTAACCCTCAACATTGGATTTTGGGAATTTGGGAATCCTAGTCGGTCGGCATCCTTCTTAGGTAATCTATGTAGAGGATTCATCTTGCTAGGCCACCTGGAGCTGTAATTTTTACCCTACGTTCAGGACGTTTTTGACACTATGGCCGGTGGTGTGTCTGAAGACTTACCTGGAGGTTATGCAGCCACTTTGTTCTTTTCCTTCCACGCTCCCCACCTACCGGTGTCCACTCCTACATTGGCGCAATGGGTTTAATGACTCCTATGTTGGCTGGTATCGACATGTCGTTTGTTACATCTCACTTGGTACATGGAGTTATGATGTCCAAGGCCTCGGAGGGCGGTTGTCGTTTGGAGGATACTTTACGGGCTGTTGTGACGTGGCAAGAATCGAGTTTCGTGATTTCTATTTCAGGCGATTGATCACATTGCATCTCATATGGTGGCCTTAGCTTTGAACTTGCATAATAGGAGCCTCCATGTCTTTAATAAAATTCCCAGATTTTACTGTTAACATGACGTAAAGTCATGATTTTATTAAAGACACGGAGGCGAGTATTATTCCCACCCACCCTCCCGGTGTTGGGTTTTGGGATGAGATGCTGTTGGACTTTCAGTTATGTTGCAATCCAGTCTGTTTATTGTATATATTTATTGTGTATATTTACTGATGAGGTTTCAATTTTCTATGGTTTGGTACTAATGGTAATTTTCTATATTCTAGGTTTGAGTTCCTAAAATGCTCCTTTTATTTGGTGAGTTTCAATTTGGAGTTTGGATTTTACCATATTTCTCTCTCTTTTGTAGCTTGAAGTTCAGTTTGTTGCTGTTTCCTGTTCTTACCGGTGTGTGATGTTGGTTCATGTTTCCTGGTCTTCGGTTCACAAGAAAGAGGGGGATTGTGAGAGACACAGGCCTTTTATAGTCACTTCCTCTGTTATGTGATTGGTTGCCTGTGTGCCTATACAGTTTTTTCTTTCATTTTGATATATTTCTATTTCTCTATCTTAGCTGCTGAGAGTAACAAAGAAAGAGATATGCATAATACTCGCTTCCTTGTCTTTAATAAAATCATGACTTTACGTCATGTTAGTAGTAAAATCTGGGAATTAAAGATCCATTCTATTTCTACTTTTTCTATAACTGGAGTAGTCACATCAACTAAACTGAGGAAGCCAGGAAAACGGTGAAATGCATTTTTAGGACTATTTCAAAAGACTCAATGCTACATATTGGTATTTGTATTCTGACTTTTATTGCTTATATATATATATATATATATATATATATATATATGCATAAAGTGTCAATTTTTACTATACCTATCTGGATTCCTGCATCTATACAAAGGGAGTGTAGTCCCAAACTACACAAATGCTTTGTACTGAGCCAAGTTACAGGCTCTACACTTGTGAGTAATATAATTACCAATGTAGCGGAGAGCTGCTCTTACACAGCTTATCTCCACTTTAGATCCCAGTAAGGCTCAGGAACAAGTATTATAAATCCAGACGGTAATATTTCCAGCAGGAAAAAAACACTCCAACAATATCCCAACCTCAATCCCAAATGACTGGACGACACACAGCATCAGGAGCAGAACTGAACTTTTAATCACACAGATTCCTTATAAAGGCTTCTCCAATGCAAGGGAGGGATTTACAATAATTGGGACAGTAGCCAATAGTACAGTAGTTACCTCCCATACATGTCCTCCCCTCAGTGTGACACTTAATCCACTTATCTCTGTTACAGTTTTACCCGGTTTCTGGATGTACCCTAAAACTGTGGGGTACAATGGTCTAAGTGGTACCCCCTGGTAGCCCTGATCTGGGTGGCTAACATACTCAAAATTCACCTAGATCGGACCAGGGGTTCGGGTATTATGTGGGAGAAACAGTTTGACCGACCATACACGAGGTGGTAGCCGAAAAGGGTTCCATGTATTTTGGCCCTGCGGTCGGTCTCCGTTCGGGAGATGAAACATACATAAACCTTTGACATCCACTATTAAAACAGTGTTCGTATGAATCCCCTTGTTCGGTACGTTGAATTCACCAAACGAGGGGCTAATTGGCCCCTCCGTTCGGGAGTTACGGAGCTATGGAGGTCTCAGCAGTGTTCGGGTAATCGAGTGTCCGAATTGAGTTCCAGACATTCGACAACCAAACACCGCTGAGGTTTCGTGTGTAAGATGGCCGCCGCCACGTGTTCGCTTACCGAATGGCGGCCACCCAGATATAGCAATAAAGTACTGATTGACTTGTGGTTAGAGAAGTGTGAAAGCCTAATAAGGTACACACTTCTCTCTGTGGTGGTCTACTGCTTCGGTAGTTTTCATTCGTATGGAAAAATGGATGAAAACTACCGAACAAACATACGAATCCTACATACAATTTTAATCATACAGGAAAATAAACACACAAATTGTCTTTTAAACATAACCCTGGAGGACAGTCCAGTGCCATCCGCTACAACCAACAATTGTGTATTTCGGCTAAGTGGAATTTCACTATATATATTTTCCTTGTTCTGAGATATCCTGGGAATAAGTGGATCCACTGCAGTGAAGAGGGGAGTGGTCGCCCATATACGGACTAACAAGCCATTCATACTAAAGCTAGGTTCTATAGCTCTGGATCATGTGAGTGTTCCATTAGCACTCCTTAGTTGTTGTGTTTTTTTAAGGTTTTACATCATTGGACTTTATTTTGTATTTAAAGGTACAAAGACGGATATATTCCAAACTGAAATACAAGAAGTTAAGTGTCATTTTATATATGCATGTATTTTCTGCACTTTAAAGGGAAATAATCACTCCACTGTTTTGCATTTTATTACACATGGTTGTGTGTTTTGGAAGATTACACATTCAGTGTGGTAGCTGCTGCTGTGTTTAATAGAGAATAATATAAACATTTATCTAAAAGTTATAATATTTAATTGTACACCATTTTCATATACTTTATTGGTTAAATTCTCCACTATATATGTATATTAAATGTTTGGGGGATATGGCCCTATTTGACGAATGCAACAATTCCCATAAAGATATGGAGGCTGAGTTTATAAATTGAATTGAGAGACCAGTATACAACAAAACAGACAATATACAGAAAGTACGTAACAATTTAAAAAAAACTACTAAATAAAGAATTGAAGATAAAATGGTAAGTGGCAACATTAGAAAAATACTTAAGAGAAAAAATAACTCCAAGAGGGCTAAGATATTTCAAAATCCCAACATTCGATAGGGATGTGAGAGGCTTTATGGAAGAATGGGAACAGATGTTAGAAAGTTTCTCCTTTTCCACTATGAACCTTATCATTAAAAGAAGGAAAGAGAATGTGAAAGAATTAGATGTAAAAATTAATAAGTGTCAAGAACAAATCCTGAATTAACTAAATCCGCAGGAGTTTGATGACAAGACACATAGGATTAAGGGAAACCTGGATAGATTGGAAAAAGACACTAAAGATTATAAACTAGACCAGGTAAGAATTTTCAACAAGAAAAACAAGGAGAGTCAAGAAAAATCAGAAATAGAGGAGAATAATATGCGTAACCAAGAACAATACGTGAATAAAAGTAACTTCAGAGATAGAAGAAGGATAAGATCACCCTCTTGAAAAAGATGGAACAGGGATGACCGTCCACTTAGACATAATACATATAATAGAGAACAAAACAGGAGACAAATTAAGCAGGCAATATGAGGAAAGAGAATTGGAGGCATAGGAACTATAACCAAAGAGAGGAAGAAAGAAAGATAGAAAATCAAACACCAAAAAGATCTTCTAATCATCAATACAGAGTAGAAGGGAATAGACCCTTCACAACACATACTTGATTTCAACAATTAGAAAATGAGGAACAGATTTTTATGAAAGGTCAGCACAGAACTAGGAACAAACAAGATACAGATTGGAGATCAACAGAGAGATAGGAAAGAGAGGAGGACAACAGGCACAACAGGGAAAAGAGAGAACGGAGATAAACACTTTAGCTCCCAACTGAATTTTTAACTTAAGCAGTAAAGTTTTAACAAAGGAAGAAGAAAAAGTTTTAGAAAAAGGTCTTAAATTTGCACCAAGTGAGAATTTAAACACATTTCAAATGTACATAGATATCAAGAAATTTATGTTTGAAAAAATATTTCTTAAAAAGTCCTATAGAAAAAACTGTAGAAACAACTAAATATAAACAAACAGAACTGAAAGAAAAGTCAGCATTTTTTTCAAAACATATGCTCTCAGACCAGATGATAACTTTTGAAACTGTAGTTATGTCTGAGATTAACAAAATTAAAGAAAGGAATACATTTACAGATAATTTAAACCTAGAAGAAAGGTAAGATTTGAAAAATAAAGGGATAAAGAGGGTGGAATAGTTTTAATGTCCAAATCTATTTACGATGCCGAAGCCAACAGAATTGTAAATGATGCTAGCACTTATAGAAAAATTAAAGGAGATCCCACTAAAGTAACTAAAGAGAGATTTAAAAATAATTTAGACAGAGGATTTTTTTAAAAGAAATTTTGAATAAAAAAAAGAATATGACTATTTAAATATCCAATATCCTAAAATCCTAGTGTTTTACTTTTTACCAAAAATTCCTAAAGATGTTAAAAACCCACCAGGAAGACCAATATTAGCAGAGGCTGTATCCAGTAGGATACTGTATGCAGTATATATAGATATCCATCTTCAACCAATAGTAAAAAAAAGAAAAAAAAAAAAAGATCATACATTAGAGAGACAACAGCAGCCCTTAACTTAATTGAAAGCTGTAATTGGCAAGAAGATTATTTCCTTGTAACAAGTGAAATCACAGCCCTCTATAGCAATATTCCACACCATAGAGGCTGTGAAGCAGTAAAGTGTGTTTTAGAAAAAGACACCAATAGCTTTTTACCAGAACGTAGAATTTTTAATAAATGGTATAAGACTAATATTGGAAAACAACCATTTGTGGTACAATGAAGATTTTTTTTCTCCAGATGAAAGGAACGTCCATGGGAACCAAGTTTGCACCCAGTTATGCCAATCTATTTATGGCACATTGGGAAGAATCCTTCCTCTACAACCTACATGACTGGGTGTCCAACTTGGATGTCCAACTTGGTGATCTATGGCCGTTACATTGACAATATTTTTTTTTTTTTATATGGAAAGGCACGGAGAAAGAACTACAGATCTTCCTTCAGTTTTTAAATAACAACATTTGGGGTATAGAACTAAATAGCGTATGGAGCATAACAGAAGTGATTTTCTTAGATTTAAATTTTTTTATCTAGAGAGGTGTTATAAAAACAAAAAATCATTTTAAACCTGTAGATGCCAAAAGCTTCATAGAGAGAAATAGTTGAAATTACTCTCCTTGGTTAGAGAATACTCCAAAGGGCAATTCCTCAGATTAAGAAGAAACTGCATAGATACAAAGATGTATGAGGAACAGTCCTTGAAGATTAAACAAGACTTTAGGCAGAAAGGATATGAGGAAGAAAAATTAGAAGAGGCTAGAATAGAAATAACCAAAAAGCCTTTATACTGAGCCAGGTTACAGGCTCTACACTTGTGAGTATTATAATTACCAACAATTGTGTATTGCGGCTAAGTGGAATTTCACTATATCAATATTCCTTGTTCTGAGATATTCTGGGAATAAGTAGATCCACTGCAGTGAAGTGGGCCAATGTAGTGGCATTGATTTGTTTTTACAGCAGTATTAATAGGTTGTAAGCACTGCATAACTTAGCACTGTGTCTAGTTAGAGGGATATTATAGTCACCAGAAACACTACCTCTTAATGTAGTTTTATAGTCAGTCCCTGAAGGCTTTGAATTGTAAACACTAACTTTACGGAGAAAAGGCAGTGTTTACATTACAGCCTAGGGACACCTCCAGTGGCCACTACTCAGTTGACTACTAGAGGTACTTCCTGGGGAAGTGCTGCATAGTGTGCAGCACTGACATTCAGTGTCTCCACCTTCTGCATTGAACTTTCCTCATAGAGATACATTGATTAAATGCATCTCTTGAGAAGATGCTGATTGGCAATGGTGGTATTTGGCTCTGCCTCTTGGCCTACCTCCTTGGCTGAGATCATTAAAATTAACAATCTATGCCAATCCAGTGCTTTCTTATGGGAAAGCTTTGTGATTGGCTGAAATAATAATTTCTAATTATGTCAGCTAAGGAGGCAGATCAGGGGCAGAGCCAGCACCAGCAGACTGGAATAAATGTAAGCTTTCAATATATTTAGGTAGGCTAGATAGTATTTGTAACACTATAGGGTCAGGAATATATGTTTGTATAATGTTCCTGTAGCTTCTGATTGATATCTTATTTCCCTAACTCTAAAATGTGCCTTTGTGAGATACGTACAGATGATCGTCATGTTACTAATTATTTCAAATAACCAACATGCTTATCATGGGAGTAAGGGATGGTACTACCTTGATGGGCACACAATAGAAGAGTGCTTTTGTATTGCATAGAGGAATGCATTGTGCAGCTCATGTAAAATTGCATAGATAAATTATTTATACATTGTAACTGGCTATCTTTTCCTTATTCTGACATATTTTGGAACATCTGAACAGTCAATCTTCTGACACATTTTGCTAAATTAAAGACATCTATGTTCTACATTCGGTGTTAATGTACTGCACGTAGATTTCAGGAGTTAAAGGGATACTGTAGTGCCAGGAATAAAAAGCTGTATTCCTGGCACTACTGATCCCTCTGCCTACCCCCCTCAAGGCTTAAAAACCCTTTATTTACTCACTTGATCCCAGCACCGATGTGCCTCAACGCTTGGTCAAACCTCCGCTCCCTCCTCCATCTTGCGATGAGCGGGATTCTAATGCGCCTGTAAAGCAAATGCTGCTTTTAACATGGGGCAATAGCTGGGCAATAGTCCAGAGGCAGCAGGCGAGCAACCAGGCTTCTCCAGAACATAGTGGCGAGGTTGGTTCCGCCACATATCTTATATACATAATGTCAAACTAAGTGTATTTTTATATTTATATATACATATATTAATATAAAAATACACTTATATTTAAATTGCAAACGTATATATAATATATATATATATATATATAATAACTATATATATTGTATATATATATTATTATAAAATATAAATAATATATAAATCAAAATAAATAAATGTAAAAATAATTTTTAATAATTAAAAATAAATTATATATGTAATTTTATTCGAACGGTATTTTGATATTAATATATATATATATTTATATCAAAGTACACTTAGAATGTAATGATACATATATATATATATATATATATAATCTATGTATAAATAAATACATTAAAATAATATGAAATATACATATGTCCATATACATAATTACATAAAAATTTCATAAATAACACGTAGACTTCAAATATATATATATATATATAAATATATATATATTTAAATTCTACATGCATATTTATGTAATATTTTTACCTAATTAAGTAATTTTATTGATTGCAATTTGAGGGACATGCCTGAAAAACCAGGCCGAAAGTCCAGAGAATTTAATTTGCTAGCACTGTGTTTAACCCTGTAACTTTCTATGACACCCTAAAACCTGTACACGGGGGGTACTGCTTTACTCGGGAGACTTCGCTGAACACAAATATTAGTGTTTTTAAACAGTAAAACATATCACAGCGATGATATTGTCAGTGAAAGTGACGTTTTTTGCATTTTTCACACACAAACGCCACTTTCACTGATGATATTATTGCTGTCATACGTTTTACTGTTTTGAAACACTAATATTTGTGTTCAGTGAAGTCTCCTGAGTATAACAGTACCCCACATGGAGATGTTTTATAGTGTTTGTGAAAGTTACAGAGTCAAGTATAAGGCTTGATTTTACTTTTTTTTTAATTGAAATTTGTCATATTGGTTATGTTGCCTTTGAGAGCATATGGTAGCCCAGGAATGAGAATTACCCCCATGATGGCATACCATTTGCAAAAGAAGACAACCCAAGGTATTGCAAATGGGGTATGTTCAGCCTTTTTTAGTAGCCACTTAATCACAAACACTGGCCAAAGTTAGCATTTTTTGCATTATTAACCCACAAACAAATATAAATGCTAATTTTGGCCACTGTTTGTGACTAGGTGGCTACTAAAAAAAGACTGGACATACCCCATATTGAATACCCTGGGTTGTCTACTTTAAAAAAAATATGTACACGTGAGGTGTGATTCAGGGATTTATGACAGATAACAGTGTTACAATGTCACTATTGATAAACAGAAAAAAATATATATATATTGAAACAGCAAAAAAAGCATGTAAACATTGGGAGTTTTTAAACTCAGGACAAAATTTTAAATCTATTTTTTCATTAGCTTTTGTAGATAAGTAAAAGATTTTTCAAGTAAAAGTCCAAAAACATGTTTTTTTTCAATTTTTCACCATATTTTATTATTTTCTTTAAAGTCAAATATATGACATGATACAAATTATGGTATGTAAAGAAAGCCCTTCTTGTCCTGAAAAAAACAATATATAAACAATATATAATTTCTATGGGAACCGTAAATGAGAGAGCAGAAAATTACAGCTAAACACAAACACCACAAAAGTGTCAAAACCGCTCTGGTCCTTAACGTACAACATGGACAAAACAGGCCGGTTAACCTTTCGTGTAAGTTTTATTCTGCAATCCATTAACCAGTTTAGTAGCCCTTCTCTAAATTCTGTCTAAAGTATCAATATCCTTCTGGAGATAGGGTTTCCAGTACTGTGTACAATACTCCAAGTGATGTCTCACCAGTGTTCTGTACAATGGCATGAGCACTTCCCTTTTTCTACTGCTATAGATAGTACACAGATTGTAGTATTTAGGAGCAGGTGTGTTTGTGTATGTAGAGTTTGTGTCTGTATATATTTTTAGCGATTTAATACATGGGTGTGTTTGTATGTAATGTTTGCATTTGCATGCAGAGGTGTGTTTGGATGTAGTGTTGGATTTTAAATGCGGAAATACATTTGTATGTAGTATAGGTGTTTGTATATAATTTTAGAGTTAGATTTCAGGGGTGACTTTGTTTGCAGGTGTGTGTGTTGTGTTGGTGTTTGATTTCTGGGATGTCTGCACATGCACAGCTACATACATACTTACACAGATACACATAAACAAACAGAAACACACAGACACATACACAGTCATACACACACTGACACAGATACAACTTGACACACAGATACATACGCTAGCACATAGGCACATACAAACACAGATACACACACACTGGCACAAAGATACACACTTACTCACACACTGACATATACACTGACACACAGATACACACAACTTGAAACACAAATACACACACTCTCACATACATACACACTGATAGATACACTAACACATACACACTCAGGCACACAGATACACAAACCAGCGCATACACACAGATACACACACTGACAAACACATATGCTGGCATATACACACTGGTGCACAGGTACACTTACTGACATATAGACATACACCTTGATACACAGATACACACACTGGCACTTACACACAGACACATACTGGCAGATACACACAGATACACTCACTGACATAAAGATACACACACTGGAACACAAATACACACTGACAGATACACTGACACATAGATACACATACTTACAGATACACACACCTTGGCACATAGATACACACAGTAGTACAATGATACACACATTGGCACATACACACACACACTGACACAATGATACATACATGCACACTCCCTGCTGCTCCCTCTCTCCCTCCAGTCGGCGCACTCTAAGTCTCGGAGGAAGTGACAGGCTGTTACTTTCTCCTAGCATCCCATACTACAGGGGCCTGGTCGCATTCTTAAATGGATGCCTCGTCTGACTGGTCCCCTGTTTAGTTATAGGGTTCCATGGAACATCAATTGGGAAATGCTGACTTACACTACAGAATACATGTCTTTATTTTCATTTGCTGCAAACGATATGTTTTTTTCAGAGATTGGGAATCAGAAACATGTTGAAATGTGAGAGGGGGTGGCGGAGGAGGCTGTGTTACACAGCTGAAAACAGTAAAACATTTTACAGCACTGCAGGAGAACTACACAGAATTGAAAAAAAACTAACCACAGGTATTTTGAGCTTATTAGCTTTAATTTAAGCTCAACTTGTTTAAATTCGCAGCAGTGTCCCCTCTCCCTCCCACCCCCCAATCCCCGGTTGTTGAAGGGGTAAAAACCCCTTCATGTTACTTACCAGAGGCTGCGACATGTCCCACGTCGCTGCTTCTTCCTCCGCCGCCGCTCCTCCCAGTGATTACGTCGGCCGGTGGGCAAGACTGATCCCGCCCACCGGCCAGGGAGACCTAATGCGCATGCGCGGCAATGCCGCGCATGCGCATTAGAGCTCCCCATAGGAAAGCATTGAAAATGCTTTTCAATGCTTACCTATGGGGAAATGAGCGACGCTGGAGGTCCTCACACAGTGTGAGGACGTCAAGCAATGCTCTAGCACAGGTTTTCTGTGCTATGATGCAGGAAGTGCCCTCTAGTGGCTGTCTAGTAGACAGCCACTAGAGGTGGAGTTTACTCTGCAAGGTAATTATTGCAGTTTTTAAAAAAACTGCAATAATTACACTTGCAGGGTTAAGAGTAGTGGGAGATGGTACCCAGACCACTCCAATGGGCAGAAGTGGTCTGGGTGCCTGGAGTGTCCCTTTAAGATTAGCCTTTGAAAATGTATTCTCTACTTATTAAATGTATTTCTGCTTGCTACTGATTAAATGTACTCATGCTTTAAATTTATTTTGTTTCCTAGAAATGCTAACAATTGGAAAGCTGTGTTTGGATTTATAAAATTGTCAAACCCCGGCGAAACAGCTGTTGTATCTCTAATTAAAAGCATTATTATCCATGAAAATTTTAATGGAGCCACAAGGGATAATAACATAGCATTACTGTGTCTGCAGAGTTATATAAACTACACCAATTACATTCGACCCATCTGCTTAGCAACATCGTCAGTGAAAGTTACTATAAAATCACTGTGCGTTATGACTGGATGGGGCTCAACAGTTTGTGAAGGTATTTTTTTTTCTTTCTACTAGTAGACACAGTTGACAGTGAACATAAACATTGAATAGTGTGGGGAAAGACAATTAGATGAATTAGCATAACTTAAGGAACTTCACAGCTTCTGGTGTCAAAGGTGTGGTATTAACTGGATAACCTTATCAAATTAGCTCTGTGTAATTTACATTACAATAAATGTTTTACAACTGGTTACACTTCCACTTTGCACGAGTTCGCGCGCGTTCGGACTTTCGTGTGTGTTTGTGTACTTGCGCCGCCCACTCTCCCAAAAGGAGGATTTAGCATTAGGTTGTTGTGCTGCCAAAACCCCCAGCGCCCACCTGGAATCCTGAAACAACCACTAGGCGGTAGGGACCAGGTTGACGACCCATGGTATAGCCGAACGCCACGTGTAAGAGAAAACATCGGCCATCTTTTTCACACGAAAGGAGGCCGCGGTACTTGGTTGTCGAGTGTCTGGAACTAAAATCGGACACTCAGTTTCCTGAATGCTGGTCAAACTTCACGAACGCCTGCTTCCTTTCACCGATCAGCCAGGAGAGCACTATTCAGTAGATTTGTTTCAACGAACCAGGGGAACAAATGCTAACTATGAGACAGGGGAACCGTTTGTGGATTTATTCGTTTTTTTGTACTTTTCAAAATAGACTGACCGCACAGCCCAATTTCATGGAACTATTTCTTGGTAGGAGCATTGTGTACGGTCGATCTAATTAAGACCTCCATGCAACTCTTGAACCCCTAAACCGATCTGGGTGATTTTTGAATATGTTGGTTCCCCAGATCGGGGCTTTCAGGGGATATGACTTTTCTGGGGTTTTCATGGAGTTTGGGGTACTTTCTGAGGTTTATGGAAATGTATGTTTTTTTTTGTGTTGGGAGATAATTGAGTTTAGTATAGTGCTTGACTCAATTATCTTCCCAGTACAGGGGACAGATTATATTATTGTCAGTAGGAGTGTCCTGGACCTGAGAGCCAATGTACTTGCAGAATGTATTTTGTCCCTGTCCCCTCTCAGGTCCAATGGGGAATGCCCCTGGAATATGTCAACGTAAACCCTGTACTGTGTTAACTGCATATAAACCAGGCAGTTAGCCTGAATAAAGCTTTCCTGTTATACCCTTCATCTAGTTCAGGCTGATGTTTGGGTATCTGTCTACTTTTCTGGGAGAATATACTTAGATGATGTAATTCATCTGGAGAAACGTTGGAATCAACACCTGAATTGCAAGCTATAATCACTCAAGCTCTAGCAGTTCGGGAGAAAATAGGCGAACAGGTATCTGTACTACCAGCGTTCGTTATAGATGCTCTATCCTTTCCTACTGCAAATACTCACCTCGGAGATCCCCTTCACTAGCTGTAAAGGCCCCATTGTGGCGGTGGATCAAGCCCCGCACTTTATCCAGACACAAGGCGTCTCTGAGGAAACCAACTCATACGACTCCAAACAGGATCGTACCTTCTGTCTGAGATAATGTGTGGAATCACAAACACGATGAGAGCCACAACCTACCTGCCTAAATCTTGTCACTATGCCCTGCAATATACCTCATTAATGTGGAACTGTGCTTTAACCCTAGATGGCATAGGCTGAACAGGGACCCAGGACTGAGCTGTGAGAAAAGCCTTGGCTACTCATTATCACTACCTGATCACATTACGGTCTCATTGTCCATTAATTATTTTTTGTCATTGCCAGGATATTAAGTCTTATTACCACTACTTTTATTTACCACTCATTCTTCCACTGTGGGAGCCTCCCAGGGGAAATAAGCCTGTCATACCTCTTTCTATTTTCTTTCTTGTTTTTTTTTTTTCATTTTTAAAAAGTGCAGTATATCTTCACTTCATATACACGTGTAATTAGCATGTTTTATGTTGTGTCATTGTTGAAACTTGTAGCTAACAATGTAACCCAAAAATAAAGAATTTAAAAAATAAAAATAAAGTAGCACTATCACTCCTCTGAAAAATTAGTATTCCATAATAACAGAATTATTATGAAATACTCATTTGGACTGTGTATAAATTTCAATGATATTCCAAACAAGTCAAAAGATATACTGAGACAAATGGGGCTACTTTGACACTTCTAGACACTGTGGGGGAGCTTCCATCATCTAGCTATTTAAATCCCCTGTTTAATCACCAGTGATGGCTGCATGGAATTAGTTCCATCTATGGAAGGTCTCACGACTTCCTTCATAGACCTCTTGCATGCGTGAGAGTACAGCAGTAACGTTGGCTTTTGGAGCTGAAGCAGACCCACCATAAGATGGCTGTGCCCGCAAGGCACAGATTAATGTAAGTAAATCTCACCTTTACCTACACCTCCCTGGCAACTGGACCACTAGCAGTGATGTCACCATCTGTTAGGATGGTGTTTAGGAGACAGAGACCTGGATGCAGAAAAGGCCTGGAGTAAACAAAAAACGCAGCACAAAAGTGGTCATGCAAAGAGTGGTCAGGAAAGCCAGAGATCAGGTCAGACGGCACGGCAAGCAGGAGACATAATACCAGGAAGCAAAATAGGACAAGCACTGAAGGTAGTTAGCACTACAGGAGCACAGTATATCTGAGCAAAGAGTCAAGGGTCAATGGAGTTTAAATAAGGAGAGGAGGCATATCCACTTATTGAAGCTCCACCCTCCCTTCACAGACTTCTGTTCACTTTCCCTTTAAGATGCCCTGCTTCGGCACGTGCCTGCCATAGGATTTCCCCCAGGGCACCTCCCTCTGTACAGCCACGTTCGGGAAGAAGCTTGCTCGGATGAACACAAGCGGCCATCTGTGAAGGTCAGACCAGCCACGCTGCACAAAGGGCAGTGCTCTGGCACGGCATCTCCATGAAGGGAGAGGGAGATGCAGCGCGGGAGCGTGAGTTGGGTGAGCACGGGAGCGGGGACCTGACACCATCAGGACTCTTTGCGAATTCTGAAAAGTCTCCAGACAGCGACAGTGCAGCTTTAAATGATATTCTGTAGGTTAATGTGGTCTTACTTTATATACGAAAAATCAAACACACCAGCTAGTATATATTGGTAGGACCATGGCTCCAGGTGGCACTTTTACAGGAGCAACATTTAGCTGCCCTGTACACACTAAGTTGTCTGATGTGTAGCCCAGGCTGCCTATTTCCATATATATATATCGATATCCGCTATATATTTGCTGTTCTAGGTCCCCGCTATCTTGTCCTGTCGAGAGGGAGCTAAAAAGTCTAATCTTCCTCTCCAACAGCTTCATGAGCTGCAAGAGTGTTGCTGCAGGTTGCCATGGGAACGCTCCAGCACGCTTTATGTACTGTGTGCAAGGTTGCCATGGCAACCTGCGTCAACACTCGTTCGGATTGTGAGGGGAAGATTAGACTTCTGGGCCTTTCTTCACAGGACAAACATGCTGTGTCACTGGACCACCTGGTAATCTAGTATCCCCCTCCCTGGCCACAGGTAAGAGGCAGGGATGGGGGAATAACCCCAATAATACATTTTAAAACTGCTCACTCCCCACAAAACCACTACAAACACTTCATACACTACAGATACACTGCACACACTACTTGCACTATATAAACACAGACACTGCATACACTACATGAACTGCACACACTATACACACACACACTGCATTCACTACACAGACACACTCTCTGCATACATTGCAGAAACACAGACTCTGCATCCACAACACTCACACTGCATCCACTACACACACTACATGCACTACACAGATACTGCATCCACTACACACACACACTGCATTCAGTACACACACCAGCACACACACACTGTCAGGGTGGCGGTTGATCTTATAGTGCTCTTAGCGAAGCCTAGTCCCTCTGGCAAGAAGTACATCTTGACTATGCCACTAGGTACCCAGAGGTGGTGGCACTGACCAATATACACGCTAAGGCAGTCACGGAGGCCCTGATGTGAATCTTCTCTCTAATGAGTTTTCCTCAGGAGATCAGGGTCACCCACCAAATCTGGAGGCTCTGCGGCATTAAGCTCCTTATGAGCTCCCCTTACCACCCACAGACTATTGGCCTTTGCCAGCAGTTTAACGGCACACTGAAGTAAATGCTTCACACGTTTGTTTCCACTAGCAGAGATTGGGAAAGATTCTTGCTGCACCTCCTATTTGCGTATCGGCAGGTACCCCAAGAATCCACCGGGTTCTCCCCATTTGAATTACTGTTCGGGTGGTGGGTGAGGGACCCCTAGACCTTATTAGAGAACACTGGAAGGGGGATGTCAGCTCAGATGGTACTCCCATTGCCCAATATCTGTGCCAAATAATCTCCAGGCAGCCCAATGACGCCAGCGTACCTTGTACAATTGGGGAACCAGGAACCGCAGCTTAACGTTGGACAGAAGGTTTTAATTTTAAAACCAGTCCGCAATGACAAGCTGCAGGCTGCCTGGCAGGGCCCATACCGGGTGCTAGAACAAAAGTGTGATACCACCTATGTGATCGGCCCGTGCTCTGGCATAGGGGGAGACGCATCCTCCATGTGAACATGCTGAAACCATACCATGAGCGAGCGGAGGAAGTGGTGGCTTTCTGTGCCCCTGCCTCCAATGATTTTGAGAATCTGCCCCTACCTGACCTCCCAGGGGATGGACATCAGACAGGAGACCTGGAGGAGGTACAATTATTGAATCCTCAGGAGCATACCCAAGTACAGAAATTGCTAATGGCCAAGGGGGCCACCTTTTCTAATATGCCCGGGTACACTCCTTTGGCCACACATCGGGTAGAAACTCCAGGACAACTACCTCTATCCCAGCCTCATTACCGAATCCCTGAGTCAGTTAAGGAATACATGAGGAAGGAGATCCAGGAGATGCTCCAACTGGGGGTCATTGAGCCATGAGACAGCCCCTGGGCCTCCCAGTAGTACGAGTACCGAAATAGGATGGCACAATCCACTTCTGTGTAGACTACTGGAGGTTAAATGATAAAACCATGTCAGACGCCTATCCTATGCCCAGGATAGATGAGCTCCTAGACAAGATGGCCAGGGGCCAGTACCTACAATCGATCTTTGTAAGGGGTACTGGCAGATTCTTCTAGCCCAGGATGCCATACCCAAGTTGGCGTTTGTCACCCCATTCGGCTTGTACCAGTTTCGGGTCGTGCCCTACAGGTTGAAAAATGCTCCAGCTACATTTCAGAGGATGGTAGATCAGCTATTGGACAGGTTCCAGGATTATGCATGTGCATACTTGGACAATATTGCCATCTACAGCAACACCTGGCAAGAACACTTGTAAGTGTCACATAAAGATGGCCGAGATACAGTATCTTGGTCATCGAGTAGGGAGGGGACAGCAGAAGCCAGAATCTGCATAGGTTGAAGCCGTAGCACAGTGGCCTACCCCCTATACTAAGACCCAGGTTCTGGCTTTCCTAGGGACAGCAGGGTACTACAGAAAATTTCTACCCAACTACAGTGCCCTAGTCAAACCTCTCAAAGACCTAACCCACAAAACCTTCCTAGGCAGGTAGTTTGGGCCCCAGAGTGTGAGCAGCAACTGAAAGAGGCTCTAGTAAATGCACCTGTATTGGCTGCTCCCGATCCAACTAAACATTTTCTTGCCCATACAGATGCTTCTATGTTTGGATTGTGAGCAGTACTGAGCCAAGTTGGAGCCGATGGCGGAGAACATCCTGTGGCATACTTAAGCAGAGAACTCTTACCCCGAGAAGTAAGCTACTCCACCATCAAGAAAGAATGCCTAGCCATAGTGGGGGCCGTCAAGAAGTTGCAACCTTGCCTCTATGGGCATCCCTTCTCCTTGCTCACAGAACACAACCCGTTAGTGTGGTTAAACCAGGTGGCAGGAGGTGCCAGGCTGTTTCGCTGGAGTTTAGCCCTGCAGCCATATGATTTCACCATACACTAGCACCCGGGAAACAGAATGGCAACGCTGATGGGTTATCCAGACAAACTGAAATAGAAAAGTGATCTGTGAGCACACCAGACATCCCCAAGCCAATCCCTTAGGATCAGACTGTGTATGTCGGCTGGTGGTTATAGGGGAGCTGTGTGGCGGATCTGGTATCATTCCCTGGGGTTGCCCTAGCCTATATTTAGTTTTGCTGAACAGACCCGTATCCCCCTGTTCGGGAACTGAACAGAACTTGTGTGATCCCCCTCTTTATTGACTCAGAACACCGACCACCCATAGCTGTTAGCCGCAATTAAAGGATTAATTCGAGTGCTTTCCCTGGGTGGCCCTGTTCGTATAACTGAACGCACATGGTCCAGTGCATGCCAGCCATTTTGTCTCCCGAACGCAGGCAGCGGTACTTGGTCATTGAGCTTGTGGAACTCCTTTCGGTTACATGCTCTCACAAATCCCAGGGAAGATGGTACTGTACCTGTACCGTGGCTTGGCCCCTTGGTATATGCAGCCAGTACTGGGAGGAAGTGAGTGCTTTTATCTTCCTTCCAGCTACTATAGACCAATCCAAGTTTGAGTGAGAGGAGGATGTGGGCAGGGAGGGGGCAGCCTGCACTGGCAAGCTCCTAACTCCCAACAGCCCCAGCCAGCAGAAGCCACCAAAAGGTAGGAAACTGGAGGTTGGCTTCATTTTTTTTTTTTTTATTAAAATGTATTGGTTAATTTTATCAGAGGGCCCACTCTTATGAAATATTATTCAAGCAACTTCTAGGATAGTGTATAGGGGTATGCCCATTATTAAGTCCCATATGATTAAGAGTCGTTTTAACATTCTGGATGGAAAGAATACAAATATTTTTTAAATAATGGTAAAGGTTTTTTTTCTAAGTGTGGACACTACATAGTGTGTAGGGGTACGACAGGCCATAAGAGCATAATAAGAGAATTCATAGGAGGATCTACGGGTAAGAAATATAAAATTAAACAATTACCTACCACATGAAAAAATAGTGTCTACATTTTAACCTGCCCTTCAAAGCTTCAATAAGTTGAATACTTTATTTTTGAAAGAAAAACAAAGCAAAGACAAAGACATATGACATTTTCAAAGCATATAATAGACATTGCCAGTATTGCGTTACGTAAGGCACGATGCTCAGTGTTTAATCCCGGTGTAGTTCCTTGTAACAGGTAAGTTGGTCGGCAGTCCAGTTTGTCATGATGCCTTCATCTTCTCACCTACAATATTATTATGTTTTCACAACGTAATTTTCAACTTTGAACTTTGGGGCTGTTCCACAGTCCCAATAACTAGTGGAAGGAGTGAGTAGAAAAATAGGAAAGGATGAGGATAGAGGAATACTATATTCGCTCAGTACATAATAAACCATGCCAATCTTTCGTTACATGTGTCTCGATGCTAAATATTTAATCCAGGTTTTAGTTCCTCTTAGTTAAGGAAATGGCTGGTAGTCCAGCTTGGCAGTATGCCGTCGTTTTCTCATTTTACAACAGTATGATGTTTTAACTAAGTGGTTTGCTTCTAGGGACGTTGGGGTTGTTCCACTTTCCCCATAACTAGTAGAACTAGGGAAGAGAGAGATAGGAAGAGATAGAGATAGAGGAAAGGTAGTAGGTTAGGGTCACCAGAGCGTAGGGTGTCGGCACCAGTCCACCCAGGATTTTCATCTCAGTCCCAGAGGGACCCTTCTAGGGTTGGTCCAGTATGGGTGCGTAGTGCTCGTCCTGTCCTATTATTGGTTGGTTTCTCCAGTCAAGTCGCTGGTGGTCCATGGTTGCCACGTTTTCTCGCACTGTGACACAGTTCCCTGAACCTTAGCCGTTAGGCTGTCCATGAGGTATATATCTTTTATGTTATGTATAACTGCACTCGGGGGAGGTGTTTCTACCTTCAGCCATGCTTGAGCCAGTGCTCTCCGTGCTGCCAGTGTCACCTTATGTATGAGTTTTTGCTCTCTACGTGTCTAGTTATCTAGGGATCTATTGAGGAGAAATGTCCATGGGTTCAGGTCTGGTGCTCTGTGGAAAATGTGTTTTATGAGAGTCTGGGTCTCCTTCCAGAAGCCTTGTACCAGGGGGCATTCCCACCACATGTGGAGGTATGTGCCTTTCAGGCCACATCCCCTCCAGCAGTCGTTCGATGGGGTTTTCCCCATTCGATGTAGTTTTACTGGCGTGACATACCACCTGAGGAGTGTTTTAATGGCCTGTTCCTGGAGGGACGCACACATGGACACTGAGGTGTTAGCCTCCCAAATTTCCCTCCAGTCTGTGCCTTCGAGTTCCTCTCCTAATTCCCTTTCCCATGCTTCGGTGTAGGTGAGCGTGCCCCATTCTTTTGTTTCAGATCTAAGATGTGCATATAGTTTTGATATCAAACCTGGTTGTGTTGTTTCGTGGAGGCATATTCTTTCTGGCTGCATTTTGTAAATGTGGATCTTTCATGTAGTCCCTAAGTTGTAGGAATCTAAAGAAGTCAGCGGGGGTGAGGTGTGTTGTCTGTCGTAAGTCGTTGAATGTGACTGGCTTATTATCCCTATACATGTGGAAGATCCTCTGTAGGCCTGCAGTTTCTAGGTTAGCAAAGTCTCTGGCTACTATTTCTGAGCAGGGGGATCAGTGGTGACGGGTTGGAGATTAAATTGTATTTGTGGGCTGTGGCGTCCCATATTCTCAATGAGTTTAAATCACTGGGCAGGTCGTTCACAACATAATTCTATGTTCCCGTGGTACCCATATGTGATATTGGGGTAAATCCGCCCCTGTGAGTAGGGACTCCACCCATCTCCTTACATCTAAGTGCGGGAGGCCCAGTTCTCGCCTTTGTTTTTGTCGAAATAGGATGTTTCTCGAAATCCTATGTCTCTTGTTTTGCCAAATAAATTTTCCAATTGCTTGTTGTAGTGGGGATAGGTCAGTTTTACTTAGTTTGATAGGGAGGGATTGGAAAAGAAATAGTATTCGGGGAAGGATATTCATCTTTACTGCATTTATTTGACCTATCCAGGAAATAAGCTTGTCTATCCATTTTTCCATGTCTGATATAAGTGTCTTAAAGAGGGGGGTATCGTTTAGGTGATAAATGTTGGCTGGGTTGTCTGGCAAGTGTATTCCTAGGTATTTAATGCAGCCATGTGCTATGGGGATGTTGTGCGCTGCTCGTACTGCCTCCGCGTCCGCCGCCGACATTCCCACCGGGAGAGCGCTAGATTTTTCGAGATTGGCTCTATATCCTGAGAAGGCTCCATATTGTGTAAGAACCTCAGCTAGTGCGTCCATCGATACCCTTGGCTCTGTTATTGTGAGGAGGGCATCATCCGCATATGCAGATACTAAAAATTCCTGGTCCCCCACCCGAACACCTTTTATCCATGAATGTTCCCTTATGGCCTGTAATAAGGGTTCTAATGATAATGCGAACAACAAAGGGGACAGAGGACAGCCCTGCCGAATGCCGTTTCCTAGTTTAAGGGTTGGGGCCATGTGCCTGCGATTTTTACTTGGGCTGTTGCATTGCTATACATCGCTTTTACGGAAGATGTGTATTTCGTCTCCATGTATTTTCTGTCTCCATATTATGTTTATGTTTCTCCTGGTATTTTCAGATATGTTAAGAGATTAAAAAGATAAGGCCATTCTACTCTATCAAACGCTTTTTCTGCGTTTATGGATACTACTAGGGTGGAGATTCTGGCCGTTTTCTGTCTCCATATTATGTTTATGTTTCTCCTGGTATTTTCAAAGAGTTGACGATTTGGTATAAACCCTACCTGGTCTGCATGTATCAATGTTTTCAGGATGGGGTTGAGGCGGTCCGCTAGTATTTTTGCCAAGACCTTAACATCTTGATTGATAAGGGAGATGGGCCTGTAGCTCGCTGGTATCGTCGGATCCCTGCCCGGTTTGGGGATAAGGATTATGTTAGCTAGGGACATCTCGTTCTCTGGGTTCCCACCTGACATAAGGTTATTAAATAGTCTTGTGAGGTGGGGCGTTAGCTCTTCCCGAAACGTCTTATAATATCCTCCGTCTAAGCCATCGGGGCCCGGGGCTTTGTGGCTCTTTAAACTCGCTATGGCTCTGTCAATTTCTTCACTGGTTATGTCTTCGTCTAGCCTGTGGATTGCATCTTCCGATAGCTTCGGTAGTTTGATATTCCGCAAAAATGTATACATTTTATCATTCACCTCTTGTATTTGATCCACATTTTTGGGTGTGTGGTTGTATAATGTTCTATAGTATCCCGTGAATATCTGGGCAATGCTCGCCGGTGCACTCTTGATGGTGCCATCTGTGTGCTTCACTGCTCCGATGTGAGTTCGTCGCTGTCTAGACTTTAGTACCCTTGCTAACAGAGTGTCGGTTTTGTTGGCTTTTTCGTAAAAGTTTCTCTTGGACCATATAAGATCCCGGGCAGCGTCGTCCAGCAACAGTTCAGTAATTGATCTCCTTATGTTCTTCAGGTCTTCGGTTAAGCGGGAGTCGGTGTTGCTTTGTGTTTCTGCTCTGCTTGCCGAAGTGTCTCCAGTAGTTGTTTCAATCGCCGCATTTTCTGCCTTTTCTTTTGGGTGGCCAGACGTATACATGTGCCCCTAATCACCGCCTTATGTGCGGCCCATACTGTGCCAGGTGTTACCTCTTCCGTCGTATTTTCCGTGAAGTATAGTCGTATGTCTTGTCTAATTGTCTCTTGTGTTTGTTGGTCTCGGAGTAAGCTGGGGCTTATTTTCCAATTCCAAGGTGAGGCCATGCAGAGGTTCCCCAGCGTCACCGTGACCTCCGCATGGTCCGACCATGCGATGGACCCAATGGTCGAGTCCGTCACTCTGGCCATGCCAGCATCATTTACCAAGAAGAAATCGATTCTTGAGTACGTTTCATGCGGGGCCGAGTAGAACGTAAAGTCTACCGTATCAGGGTGCTGCACCCTCCATAGGTCCAGAAGGCCAGTTGATTTGATAAATTCATATAGAGCCCTGTCTTGTCGTCCTCTGCCATGGGATCTCAGCCTACGCGCCCTGGAGCTCCTGTCGGCGGCTGGACACGGTGCAGCGTTAAAGTCTCCCCCCATGAGTATTATGCCATGTGGTAGGGCATTTATTTTAGAGTGTGACTCCTCCCAGAACGCAATGTCCGTGGTGTTTGGGGCATATACGTTTATCATGTGTATTGTGTATGTATGGAGCCCGTTAGAATAATGTACCTCCCTTCTGAGTCTGCGTGTACCATCGATATGTGGATGGGGCACGTGTTACGTATTAGTATAGCTACCCCATTCTTTTTCCGTAGGGACCTATCTTCGTGCGAGGTAGTATAGGTGAGATCACTTACTTTAATGGTCGTGTGTCTCCTGAAGGAATGCGACATCTGCTCCCATCCTTTTCACTTCCTTAAACATCAGCCTCCTCTTTTTGGGGGCATTCAGGCCCTTCACGTTTATGGACACCACTTTTAAAGCCATAGTCCCGTATGGTTGGTTTGCTGTCTCGGTCTGTCCCTATGGTCCCTTGGTCTGGTCAGTTGTGCAATTTCGATCCCTGGGTTCCTTTCGTCTCTGGTGCCCGATGAAAAGGAATTAAGGAGAGTAAAGAAAAAGAGTAAAGTAAAGGCATAGAGAAAACAAAACAACAGTTGATATCTGGTCTTATTCAAAGCCAGAACAATATGGGGTGTGATCACCCTTACCATGGGTAGATGAATTGTGAATAGATATCACCGGGTGTGACTTCACCGCTTATAAACATAACTGAGAAAACTGAGCTATCCCCTCTCAAGGGCAGCGTATTCCTATTCGTGCTAGTTCATCATCCCCTGCACTCCCTCGTGCCCCCAGGGCCCCCCCGAGGCCAGTCAGCCCTTTCTGTGTCTTGTAGCGTTAATGTGAGGATCTTTAGTCTCCTCCACACCCCTGGGGTAGGTAGCATCCCATACGGTGGGGGAGGGGGAAAGGGGGGAGGTTGGGTTGGGGGTGGGTGTCATTTAGTTTATCTTGGCTGTCCCTATATCCTCCTTCGGGTGGTGCCCCTATGTTCTAACCTTTCCCGTCCGGGCCTCACCCTATATTGTTGTACGGATCACTAGCGCGTGGGTTCTCAGACTCGAGTGGCGCTGACTATGTCGTCACCCTGCCCCCCCCCGTGCTGTACCCGCCATTGTGCCTATGGGTTTGACACCTCCCATCTTGCTGCAAGTCCCCTCCTATTTTTCCCCAAGTGTCTGTTGAGCTTGTTATATAGCCACGGGGAGCATCTTGACTGAAATTAGTGGCAGTGTTAACTATTAGTAATTATGCACCCTCAAGGTATGTGTCAAGGCCCTATCCTCATGGATATAAAATCTTGTCCCCCCTATGGTAGGTGGGTAGGGCCCAAGGGCTGCCCCGGTCGTCATGAGGCACAAAATGTCCACAGGATGTCTGTGTCTGGGTGATCATGCTTATGGCCGGGAGAGTTTGTCCCTGGTGCTCGTGCCTGTCTCATGTAGGCATAGTTCCTTTGGGTAGGTCCTGTCGTATGCCCTTCTGTGGCTATGCACTCTGCCTCAGATTGGTAGGTCAATGTGCATTCCCCGGCCCTCCCCTAGTTGCAGAACTCTAAGCTGTGGAGTGGGTCGAGAGCAAAAGTTTCCTGTTTAGTCATAATGCCATTTGGCGGTGTGGTGCTCAGATTCCTCACCTCGTCCCCCACCCAATGCGCTGAGCGGCCCTCCCGTGAGTGTGTGAAGTGGGAGGCACTCACAGTTCGTGTACGTGGGGCTCGGGTACCTTACTCTCCTGCTGGTAGCCATTCTAGTGGAAGATCCAGGAGCACTCCCTGGGTAGTGGTTGTGGAGGGCAAGTTTGTCGGCACCTGGAGCCCCAGGCCCGTCACTAAGGCTGCTGCGTCGTCCCCCGGCTGCAGTATATGCTTTCTGTTGTTTCGGAAGATGAGTAGTTTAAAGGGGTATCCCCAAGCATATTTAATATCCTGCTCTCTCAGCGTGTCTGTGATCGGCTTCCACTCTCTTCTGCGCTGCAGCGTGGTCGGGGCCAAGTCTTGGTATATAGCGAGCTCGTGGCCTTGATAACGTACTGGGCTTTTGCATAATAGGGCTTCCTTTGTTTGGAAATGTAAAAAGCGAATCACGACATCTCTGGGGGTGTTTGTCTCTGCGCGTTCAATAATCCATAGGTGGTCAGGGAGTACTGGCAGTAGTGGTTTGAGAATCTGGGTCACCAGCTCCGCCATGGGGCCCTCTCCCTGACGCTCTGGCAGGCCCCGCAGGTGTAGGTTATTTCGGCGAGATCTATTCGCCATGTCTTCTATTGCTAGTTCCGCATTAGTGAGCCTTTCAGTTAAAGCATTTACCTGCTGTACGGCCGCGTTGTGTGCGACTGTTGTGGATTCGAGGCGTTGCTCCAGTCTAGTGGTGCGGTCCCCAATGGAATGTATTGCACTTTGAAGTACCTGTGTAGAGCGCTCAATTTCACCGGCAAGGTAGGTTTTGACCTCAGATAGCTTAGACAGGATTTGGTTGGTGTCTGGGGTTTTAAATTGTGTCCCCTGAGTTGGAGCTGGGGGAGGAGGCGCTGTCGTGGCGCCAGCCTCGGTATCGGCGCCATCTTGAGAGCCCGTCGCGTTTTGGCGGGAGCAGGCGAAGAGATCCGCCACAGAAGCTCCGTGCTCAGCCACCCTCTTGGGGGGCTTCTTAGGGAGTCGCTTCTCCATGTCGGTGATTTTGGCTCGGTTTTGTGTGCTGATGTGAGCTGCAAGCAGTGCTGTCGGAGCGGAGCTTCACTCACACGCGTCCAGTTCGCTCCGTGTCCCGGCCACGCCCCCAGCTTCAATAAGTTGGAAAGACATAATGACAGGTCCATAACCATATTGAAGAGCACATTAGAAATATCAGAAGATGTAGAAAATATAAACTCTTATAATAATTATTCTGCTTGATTCTTAGTCATATATATGTATGTAAATTCTTCTTTCTTGTTGTTAGGTGGCTCGCCTTCTGTCATGCCTATTATAGTTCTTCTTTGTCACTTAAAAATATAATGCAATCAGGCTTTCCTTATAAAAGAGATTTATTCTTCTTGTTTTGCAAGTATAAAGTCAATACTTACAATGTCATTGATGTTAAATAGGTCAACAGCCGATGTTACATGGTGGACATTCAGAGTGTGAAGACACTCTGCCTTGATGTTCCATGTCTCAGTGTCTGTGTCTCATTCTCCTAGACACTCCTTTACACAGATAATACATTCTACATATATTCCATCAAACTGGCTGTGTAAGCATTACAAAGTCAATGCTATTGATGCAATATGCTTGTTGGCAATTCTAATAACCTTATTAGGTCATCCCATGTTCCATGGACACTCAGAAATATAGTTTACAACACTTATTGTCATCTGTTCATGTCACTCAAGATCAACCACACATCAGTGTGAAGAGACATTTCCAAAATATAGAATATTTTACAGAAGAGGTTTTAAAGAGCACTCATTATCCTTGCATTTTGAACATCAGGAAGATCAAAATTAGTTTTTAGGTATAGAAAAGATTAGCAGAGGGTAGGAGATTTGAGTAAAAATTGTTTCAGCAAGATGGAGATGGTTGGATTTTTAAACCTAAAACATTATTCCCCAGATAATTTAATACAGAATTTGAATGATGTCTTTTTTTTTTATAACTATATCCAATTCCTAATCATTAGAAGATATACATTTTCTCTTCTTTCACCTTTCTATTCTTTTTTTTTTTTGTCTCTCATGAAAGGTTTTTTTTAGAACTTTTTAACAAACTTTAAAACAAAAAAATATATGCACTCTTAGCCCTGTTGGTGACTTTTAGACAGTGTTGTATGGGAACAGAATACATAATTATTCTATGGAATTTTGTTTAGTTTAGATATTTAGTGAATAATCCCTCTATATAAATCAATTATATGAATTACAAACACTTTGCTAATGTAATGTAAATTTGTGTAAATCGCTGCCATGGGGTAGAATTTAGGATATAAAAGTTGGGAACCACTGATTTAGATCATTAAAGGTACACTATGGGGTCAGGAACACAAACGTGAATTCCTGACCCTATGGTGTTATACACCCATACATTCACTAGGTGGCTTGCACCCCCTTTCCTCCCTTAAAAGGTAATAAAACTTATCTTATTTCCAGTGCTGCACAGGTCTGCTGGTGCTGGCCCCACCCATAATCCCCCTCCTTGACTTACATCATCAGAATTGATGATCTTAGCTAATCTAATGCTTTCCCATAGGAAAAGAATTAGACTGGCTGAAATTGTTGTGTGGGCGGGGTCAAATGCTGGTTAAGAGATTAGTTTAATCAGACGCTGAATGTTAGTGTTGCACACTGTGCAGTTCCCCAGGAAGCACCTCCAGTGGCCATCTGAGGACTGGCCACTGGAGGTATCCCCAGTGGGGTATCCTGGTTTTGTGCTGGCCTAGGCAGGGCAAAACTCAGGCACCCACCCACCCCCCGCATGTCCCTCCCACCCAACCTTCCCCCGACCGGCATTCTAAATACACACACACATTCACTGACAGAAACACACTCACTCACAGACACACACACTCACACTCACTCCCAGGCACTCACTCACTAACAGACACACATTCACTCACTCACTTACAGACACACACTCACTAACAGACTCACTCACTAACAGACTCACTCACTAACAGACAGACACACACTCACTAACAGACACATACTCACTAATAGACTCACACTAACAGACACACACACTCACACTTACTAACAGACTCACACTCACTCTTACTAACAGACACACACACTCACTAACAGACACACACACGTACACTCACGTACACTCACTAACAGACACAAACTCACTAACAGACTCACTCACTAACAGACTCACTCACTAACAGACAAACACACACTCACTAACAGACACACACACACTCTAACAGACACACACAGACACACACACTCACACTCACTAACAGACACACACACTCACTAACAGACACACACACTCACTAACAGACACAGACACTCACACTCACTAACAGACACACTCACTCACTAACAGACAAACACACTAACACACACACACTAACAGACACACACTCACTCACTAACAGACACACACACTCACACTCACTAACAGACACACACGCACTCACTAAGACACACACACTCACTAACACACACACCTAACAGACACACACACTCACTCACTAACAGACACACTCACACTCACTAACACAGACACACACTCACACTTACTAACAGACACACACACTCACTAACAGACACACACACTCACACAACAGACACACACACACTCACAGACACACACACACACAGACACACACACACACTAACAGACACAGACACACACGCGCTCAGACACACACCAGACAGACACACGCTGAGACACGCACTCACTCCCTCCACATTAACACACTCACACTTACTAACAGACACACACACACTCACTAACAGACACACACACACTCACTAAGACACACACACACACTAACAGACACACACACTTACTCACTAACAGACATACACACTCACACTCACTAACAGACACACACACTCACGCTTACTAACAGACACACACACTCACACTCACTAACAGACACACACACGCACACTCACAGACACAAACACACTCACTAACAGACAAACACACTCACTAACAGACACACACACACGCACTCACAGACACACTCACAGACACACACACACTAACAGACACACAGTCAGACACACACACTAACAGACACACACACTCACTCTCACTAACAGACACACACTCACTAACAGACACAGACACTCACACTCACTAACAGACCCACACTCACTCACTAACAGACTCACTCACTCACTAACAGACACATACTCACACACACTCACACACTCTCACTCACTCACTCACACTCACTAACAGACACACACACTCATTAACTGACACACACTAACAGACACACACTAACAGACACACACAGTCAGACACACACAGTCAGAGACACACAGTCAGAGACACATACACACACACTAGCAGACAAACACACACACTAACAGACACACACACTCACTCACATTAACACACTCACTTTTTTATTTTTTTATTTATCCCCAGCCTCCTTACCTTTTGGAATGCACACTAACAGACATACACACACACACACACACACACACTCACTAACAGACACACACACTCACACACTCACTAACAGACACACACACTCACACACACACATACACACACACACAGACACACACTAACAGACACACAGTCAGACACACACACTAACAGACACATACACACACACACTAACAGACACATACACACACACTAGCAGACAAACACACACACACACTAACAGACACACACAATCACTCACATTAACACACTCACTTTTTTTTTTTTTATTTAACCCCCCCAACCTCCTTACCTTTAGGAATGCTGGGGGGGTTCTCCCTCTCCCTGGGGCTGCCGGTCGGGCGGTGCTGGCGGGCGACGCTAGCAAGGGAGCTGTCTGCTCAGCTCCCTCGCGTGCCACAGATTGATGCCAGGAGCCGGAATATGACGTCATATTCCACCTCCCAGCATCACTTTGCAGCGAGCGAGGGAGCTGAGCGCTCAGGGCAGCCTGTCTGGCTTGTCAGTTAGCCGCCAGGCTAACAAGACATTTGCCCTGGGCATTTGGGGGCGGCAAAAAAAGCCGCCCCCAAATGCCCAGGGCAAATGTCTTGTTAGCCTGGAAAATGCTGCCTATACTATACTCGCATTAAGCTGTAGTTGGTCTGGTGACTATAAAATCCCTTTAAGGGCAAATTATGGATATTTTCCGTCATGCAGGCCTTTTACTTATGAAGCTGTATCCTTAAGGGATAATTCACATGAAATTCGAACAAAGAAAAGGAATAGTAGTGCAATATTGTTGAAATAAATTAATAGGGTCACTTCCTGTAAGTCGCCGATCTAATATACACATAAATTTGTTGCCATGGAAATGTATTTTATTAAAATTTTCATACCATATAAGAAAGAAGTTACAAATGATTATTATAAAATAGCAAATAACCTATTGTCATAATGGGGGGGAACTATTGTCTCCCCCAGCCCCCACCCATTGGCAACACTGAGGGGCTAATAGTAAAAAAATCTACCCCTCCCACGTGACAAAGGGTCTGTATCCCCTAGTAAACCCAATGTGACTAGTTTAGGGGTTCTCAAGTTAATAATAGTGAGGTGGGGCAATAAACTAAATACCTGAAAAAAATTTAAATACTTACCATTAGATGTTTTGTTTCTTTTAGCATCTTCTTTTTTCCGCCGCACAAAAAAAAAAAAAGGACCAAAAAAAATCCAGGCGTTCAAAATTTAGCCATGTTGACCTAGCAAAGGCAGACTGAGCTTTGCAGGGCAGTGAAAGGCTTATGAAGGCTTTCCACAATGTACTAAACAGCTGAAGAATGCCGCCATGGCCTGGATTGGAATTCCTAACGGAAAATAATGACCAAATTTAATCTGAACACGAATGCACAAACTGTCAACATTCGGTTCTGATGAAATTCTGTCAATTCGCCTGCACCCTAGTCTAAATGACAGGACTTTGGAAATGGTTAATGTAGGCAACGGGAGAACACTGAGGAGGGTGATACAGAAAAATAGTGCCACAGGTGAAACAGGAAATGGAGCTGACTTAAAGCGACACTATAGTCACCAAAACAACCTGAGCTTAAAGGTACATTTCAGGCACCCAGACCACTTCTGCCCATTGGAGTGGTCTGGGTGCCAACTCTCACTACCCTTAACGCTGCAAGTGTAATTATTGCAGTTTTCATAAACTGCAATATTTACCTTGCAGGGTTAACTCCTCCTCTAGTGGCCGTCTGCTAGACAGCCACTAGAGGGCACTTCCGTGTGTATACCATACATTCCGTGTGCTATAGCGTTGCTGGACGTCCTCACGCTATGTGAGGACCTCCAGCGTTGCTGAAATCCCCATAGGAAAGCATTGAAAGCAAACACATTTTCAATGCTTTCCTATGGGGAGGTCTAATGCGCCTGCGCGGCATTGCCGTGCATGTGCATTAGGTCTCCACCGCTGGCAGCCGTGTGTGCAATAGGTCTCAGAGGGAGATCAGCGCTGGATACAGGTAAGTCACTGAAGGGGTTTTAACCCCTTCAGCAACTTGGGATGGGGGGTGGGAGGGAGAGGGGACCTGCAGTGCCAGGAAAACAGTTTGTTTTCCTGGCACTGGAGAGTCCCTTTAATGAATCAGTTTCAGTGTATACATAATTTCCCTGCAGTCTCACTGTTCAATTCTCTGCCATTTAGGAGTTAAATCACTTTGTTTATGCAGCACTAGGCACACCTCCCTACACGTGACTAACACAACCTTCCTAAACACTTTCTGTAAAGAGTCATCTGATGTTTATACTTCCTTTATTGCAAATTCTGTTTCATTTACAATGCCTTATCTCCTGCTCTATTAATAGATTGCTAGACCCTGCAGGAGACTCCTGCGTGTAATTCAAGTTCAAATTGAGATATAAACTTTTAAAGTAAGTTATATCTGACTGAAAATGAAACAATTTTGTTGTCATGAAGGCTGTGTCAGTGACAGCCAGGGGAGGTGTGCATATACAGAAACAATGGTGATTTAACTCCTAAATGGCAGTGAACTGAGCAGGAAAACATCAGAGGCATGATCTATACACTAACACTGCTTCCTTAACCCCTTAAGGACGCAAGACAGAAAATTACTAAAATTAACCCTAAATTGCCACCGTCTGGCAATCGTGTTGTTAATGTTCCTGCAGTGTGCCTTGGTGTCTGTGGCACACTGCTAATGGTGGTCTCACTTTTTCAGCCCATGTGATCACAAGTGCTGCAGTGAAACCCAATCTGCCTCCCTACACCTCCATGTGAGCTGTGAAGTGCAGGGAGACAGATCCGCTCTGATCTGCTTCTCTGTGTAAAAAAAAAAGTGTTAGTTTAAAATAACAATTCCCCCTCACCCCTTTAACCTCTTAAGGACACATTACATGTGTGACATGTCATGATTCCCTTTTATTTCAGAAGTTTGGTCCTTAAGGGGTTAAAATAGAGGTTAAGGGGTTAAAATATAATTTAACAGTTTCCATGCCCTTTGAACAAATGTAGTGATCAAAATACAGTGATCATAATACAGATCACAGTATTTCTGTGATCAAGCCACCTTCCTGCACACAAAAGGTATGTTAACAGGAGTATGGCTGCAAATATTAATGACATGTATGTGTGTACGTGTCTATGTATGTCAGAATGTGTATCTGTGTGTCAGGTTGCGTAAATATCAGTGTGTGTGTCAGGTTGTGTAATACACATTAAAAAAAACCTTGTTATATGTATGCATGTCAAAAAAACACAGTTTTACTACAACATTTAGCAGACATTAGCAGTGAAATGGCTATGTAAAAAGGGTGTGTGTATCTGTGTGTCAGGGTGTGTATATATCAGTGTGTGTGTATCTGTGTGTCAGGGTGTGTATATATCACTGTGTGTATTTATGTGCCAAGGTCTGTATATTATTATTATTATTATTATTATATTTCTAAAGTGCCAGCAAATTCCGTAGTGCTGTACAATGGGTGGACTAACAGACACATAATTGAGATCAGACCACTGACGTACAGGAACAGAGGGGGTTGAGGACCCTGCTCGATGAACTTACATGCTAGAAGGAGTGGGGTATAGTGACACAAAGGGTTAAAGTAGGGGAATTACATAGTTTGTTAGAGAAGGGTTTATTGAGTGCTTGGTAGGTCATTTTTGACAGTTGCAGGAACTGAGTCATGGGGTGGGGGATGAGAAACCTGATGACCGTTTAATTGATACGCTTTAATGAAGAAGTGAGTTTTCAAAGATTTTTTTGAAGGAGTGGAGGCTGGGTGAAAGTCTGATTGAGGAGGGAAGGGAGTTCCACAGAATAGGTGCAGCCCTGGAGAAGTCTTGAAGGTGAACATCAAAGGTGGGGATCCGGGCAGAGTATAGGCGTAGGTCTTGGGCTGAGCGCAGGGGTCTCGACGAGACATACTTGTGTATGAGGGAGGATAGGTATGTTGGAGCAGCATTATGTAGGGATTTGTAAGCAAGCGCCAGAATTTTGAATTGGGCCCTATATCTAACTGGAAGCCAATGCAGGGACTGACAGAGCATGGAGGCGTGGGAGGTGCGACCGGACACGAAAAAAAGCCTCGCAGCCGCATTCATTATAGATTGCAGCGGTGCAAGCTGGGAACATGTAAGACCGGTGAGAAGGGGATTGCAATAGTCAAGGCGAGAGAGAACAGCATGTACCAGTACCTTAGCCGCGTCCGTCGTTGGATATGGGCGGATGCGCGCTATGTTCTTGAGTTGGAAGCGACAGGATTTGGCTATCGATTGGACATGGGGAGTAAAATAGAGATCAGAATCAAAAAGAACCCCTAGGCAGCGAGCCTGGGAGGTAGAGGTGATAGTGTTTTAGATCAAAGAAAACTTTGATTATTTGTCTATCTACTCCTTCCAAATTGATTAATTAATGCGTGCACGCTTTCCCTAGAAGTAATTCACACCGGAGACAAAGTTTCTGATCAGTGAAAAACCTGAGGAATGCCTTTATTCCCTGGAGTGGGAGTTCCTTTTAAAGTAGAAATACGTCATGTACAGAGTCACAGTTAAACATACAATATACATTCAACAATTGGTTAAGGGGTCTTGTCTAAACCCCCCCTACAGGATGTAGTGTCGTCATTACAGACTTCTCCCACCCACATTCCAGCTCCATCTTGGTTACACGATGGGAGGGGGGAAGTGAGTAGTAGTTACTTTAACAGTGATTCTCTATTTTGTTAGCTGTTACTTTGCACAAAGGAAGTGGGGGAGGAGTTTAATAAGAGAATATGTTCTTTTAACAGAGGAATTTTGTTACATGAGGCTTGCTCGATGGGAAGGGGGGAGGCTAGCAGGATTTGAGGAATTTGCAGAGAAAATAGTGACTGAACACATTGTAGGGGGAAGGGAATATTTACTCTAGCAGCCAGTTTTAACATAGTGAACACAGAATAAATAGACATTAGTAAATATTTTAATTCT
>OW240912.1:349615524-349630930 GCA_933207985.1 Pelobates cultripes
ACAGTCAAACACACAGGCAGACAGTTACACACAGGCAGACAGTTACACACACACAGTCACACACACAGTCACACACACAGACAGACACACACACAGACAGACACACACACACAGTCACACACAGACAGTAACATACACAGGCAGACAGACACACACACGCACACACAGACAGTCACACACAAACACACACTAACAGTCACACACACACACACACAGTCACAGTCACACACACACACACAGACAGTAACATACACAGGCAGACAGACACTCACACACACACACACAGACAGTCACACACAAACACACACTAACAGTCACACACTCACACTCACACTGACCTCCTTCTTCCCTCCTGTTTGTTGCTCCTGCAGGCTGGTTGTTGGGGAAGGAGTCCATGCTGCAACTAGCCGGGCCCGCCGCACAGTAAGCTCCGCCTCCGCCGCACGCTAAGCCCCGCCCCCGCCGCACAGTAAGCTCCGCCCCCGCCGCAAATTTTTTTTTTTTTAATGATCCCGGGCGGCCGTGTGTGAACTGTGCCGGCCGCCCGGCTCCCCCTGGCTCCCATGGGGCTCTGTGCGGCCGCACAGCTCACACACGGCCGCCGGGATCACAGGAGCTGTCAGACCGGCCCCAGGTGCCGCGGCCCACCGGGAAATTTCCCGGTATCCCGGTGGGCCAGTCCGGCCCTGAATTTGACCGACCGCACACAAGGTGGTAGCCAAAAAGGGTTCCATGTGTTTTGGCCCTGCGGTCGGTCTCCGTTCGGGAGGTAAAACACACAGAAAAACCTGACATCCACGATTAACATTGCATTTGCATGAATCCCCTTGTTCGGTACTTTTAACTTACCGAACGGGGGACTGATTAGCCTTCCCGTTTGGGAGTTATGGAGCCCTGGAGGTCTCAGTGGTGTTCGGGTAATTGAGTGTCAGATTTGAGTTCCAGACACTCGACGACCAAACACCGCTGAGGTTTTCGTGCGTAAGATGGCCGCCGCCACGTGTTCGTATGCCGAACAGTGGCCACCCAGATACATGCACAAAGTACCAATTAACCTGCGGTTAGAGAAGTGTGAAGCCTAATAAGGTGCACACTTCTCTCTGGGGTGGTCTATTGGTTCGGTAGTTTTCGTTCATATGGAATACGGATGGAAACTACCGAACAAGCATATGAATACTACATACAGTTTTAACTATACAGAAGAATAAGCACACGAATTGCAGTTTTAACACAGTCTTTTAGGACAGCCTTAATACCATCCGCTACACACGGTATTAGGGAGTTATCTACCAAAAGGCTGAAAGACCTAAATTGGTCTTTCGGCCAAATTTACTAATAGTAAGTAAAAATAACTTAGTATTAGTACATTTTGCCCCTACTCGCTATACCACGAGTAGGGGCATGTCTATTAAACAGTGAGCAGCCTGTGTCTGCAGGTGGGGCCCTATGTTATAATAACGGGGGGACCTATTGCCTGTGGCTGCTCATTGTAAAAATAAAAAATTCCCCCCCCTCGGCCCCCACCCCTGAACGGAGGGTGGGGGCCCTAAAGTAAAATAAGGGGGGGGACCTATTGTCCTCCCCCCGGCCCCCACCCCTGAGCGGCGGGTGGGGGCCTAAAGAAGAATAAGGGGGGACGTATTGTCTTCTCCCCACCCCCATCCCTGAGCAGCAGGTGGGGGCCCTAAAGTAAACTAATGGGGGGACCTATTGTCCTCCCTCCAGCCCCCACTCACGAGCGGTGAATGGGGGCCCTAAGTTATAATAAGGGGGGCCTATTGTCCTCCCCCCGGCCCCCACCGCTGAGCGGAGTGTGGGCGCCCTAAAGTGAAATAAGGGAGGGGGACCTATTGTCCTCGCGCCCAGCCCCCACCCCTGAGCGGCAGGAAGGGGCCCAAAAGAAGGATAAGGGGGGGACCTATTGTCCTCCCTCCCCGCCCCCATCCCTGAGCAGTGGGTGGGGGCCCTAAATACTGTGACGAGACCAATCTCGCCACATTGCATTGGAGAAGCCTGGTTGCTCGCCTGTTACCTTTGGATTATGGCTTGATTTTCCCCTGCAAAGACATGAAAGCCGGGTCATTTGGTGCTTGCCCTGTTTGAGCAGTGATACCCCAGATAGCAATGCCATGGAGCCCATTTGTATAATGAAAGACTATTGGAAAGACTTTGAACTGCTCCATGGTAATTGAACTGTATGTGTGTGCTCTGAGCGCCATTCAGTAATAATGTGCGCTCAGATCTAATGTAATTTTACATTGAACTAGTTTTGGGCAGGAAAGCCATGCTTCCTTTGGTCACAAAGGACTACGATCTATCTTTTGAACCACTGGACCAATTTGTATGATTTTGACGTATGTTTGTATTTGGAGTATGCTGATTCTGAAAATGTAAGTTTTTATGTGAATGTGATGCATACTTTTCAAGTTATGAATAATGTGGACAAATTGTATTTCTCTGCTTGTGCTAAATTACATTACCCATTGTGTAAGGTAATTGAATCACAAGCAGAGGGGAGGAATTTGTGTGGGAGTGTCTGAGTGTATTGTATGTGTTTATTGGCTGTGTTCCAAAACCCTGTGGGAGGTACTAATGTGTAAGAATGTGTACATAAGCACAATAAACCCACAGCTCTGCCTGTTCACTGCTTGACCCTCAACACGGAGCTTTGTCTCGTTCTTGGGGGGATTTATTGTATGCTGTTCCAGTTTGACTGCTAGGAGTGTAAACCTATTTGTATGTTTTTTTCCTATTCGGCTGTTTACGGCATTCCAATGGTTTCCTGTTCGGCGGTTTGGTGGTCTACAGTAGCTGCCTGTGTCTCTGGAAGGGGAAGATCTTCTAAACGGCGGTTTAACCCTTTTATGCCTGGGGGTTCCGTTACAATTGGTGGCAAGCGGCGGGATCGTTCCTAAAGCCAGAAGTACAGCTACAGGAGACACCATTCCGTGGATTTTACAATTTCAGGGCAACGCATGTCCCAATACAGCGACCCTGACAGCACCAGGATGGAACCAGCAGTGGAGAACGATGAGGGTGTCATGGATGACCGAGATGCAGTTCACAAAGGCATCTGGTACCAGGCACTGGGAATTGTGGAGTACCAGCGGGACGAGAGATTCCCCAAGGAAGACCAGCGGTTACAGAAGCAAGTAGCCCTACGGATGCCCTTCCTGGGAGAGCATCCCCTGGAGGAATGGGTGAAGAAATTGGAACACCTAGTATGGCAAGAGATGTGGCTGGAAGATGCCTATCATGCGCTCTGGTGGTATGGGGCACAGTACCTGCCCTGGACAGCCGAGCATGACAAGCCAGAAGGAGGGGAGTTTGATGGTCCTGGCTTGTTATGGGAGTCTTTTTCAGAGCCCGAGTTTGGGAGCCCTACACAAGCCCGGTTCAGTGATCTCTTTGAGTGGAGGGAGAGCAGGTATGACTGGGACGACACTCATGAGATTGAGCAAGACCTGGTCCACCTAGTGACCCGAGAGATGGAGCTGGAGCAGGGCTACCAAGATTTGTTCCACTCCAGTGAGAAGGCTCAGCAGGGAAGCGGAGACCCAGATCCAGACCCATTCAGCTGGGCAGATATTGCAGAGTGTTACTGGGAAGAACCCCAGGTGGCTGGTGGAGATGGGACCGAGGTCTCTCCACCGGTCCTGCAGGGAATTGGGAGCCCAGTCTCCATTCCGCAGTGGGAGATAAGCAGGGAATTGGGAGCCCAGTCTCCATTCCCCAGCAGCAGGCTGAGTTACAGGGGACAGAGATAGTTACTCCTGTCTCCCAGCAGCAGAGTGAATTGCAGGGAATTGGGAGCCCAGTCTCCATTCCCCAGCGGCAGTATAAGTTATTGGGAATTGGGAGCCCTGTCTCCATTCCCCAGTGGGAGATACAGCAGGGACTTGGGAGCCCCGTCTCCATTCCCCAGTGGCAGGCTGAGTTACAGGGGACAGAGATAGTTGCTCCTGTCCCCCAGCGGCAGAGTGTCCTACAGGGAATAGAGAGCCCAGGACTCTGTATTGGGAGCAGAGACAGTCGGTCTCCCCCTCCAACAACCAGGCTTCAACCAGGCTACTCCCGTGGTAGCGCTGGCACCAGGGCAGAGTACCGCTGGTCTCTGCCCACTCAGCAACCCACCAAGTCAGCTTACCAGTCACCCACACAGCCGTGGTGAGGCACCTGGACATGGACAAAGTTCTCCTCTACCCAGGTGTAGTAACCATTTATTGTGGGTGGGCTGTATTACTGTTTGTGTGTTATGGGTAGGCTACTGGACTAACAAGGGCACTGACCAGCAGGAGGTCAGATACCCTGTTAGTCTGTTTGGAAAAGGGGAGAGATGTGACGAGACCAATCTCGCCACATTGCATTGGAGAAGCCTGGTTGCTCGCCTGTTGCCTTTGGATTATGGCCCCATGTTAAAAGGCTTGATTTTCCCCTACAAAGACAAGAAAGCCGGGTCATTTGGTGCTTGCCCTGTTTGAGCAGTGATACCCCAGATAGCTATGCCATGGAGCCCATTCGTTTAATGAAAGACTATGGGAAAGACTTTGGCTCCATGGCAATTGAACTGTATGTGTGTGCTCTGAGCGCCATTCAGTAATAATGTGCGCTCAGATCTAAGCTATCTGGGGAACTGTTTTGTGCAATGGCTGCACAGTTATATGTTTTTATGTGTTTTATTGTCTTTTGCTGCCATGTGTTCAGTGGAGTTTTGCCTCTGTCCTTGGAGATAATTGGATTACTTCCCAATTATCTCCATGATAGAAGACTCTGTGGAACTGGTTTTGGGCAGAAAAGCCATGCTTCCTTTGGTCATAAAGAACTACGATCTATCTTTTGAACCACTGGACCAATTTGTATGATTTTGACGTATGTTTGTATTTGGAGTATGCTGATTCTGAAAATGATCAGCGGATTGGTGGTCTACAGTAGCTGCCTGTGTCTCTGGAATAAGAAGATCCTCTAAACGGCGGTTTAACCCTTTTATGCCTGGGAGTGCCGTTACAGTTAGCTTGAAATCCACCAATCAGAGTGCTCTGTGTCATTTTACACAGCGTGGGAAAGTTCTTTGTAATTCATATGCTTCTCCGGTTTAGTGGATTGGTGTCTAAAGTAGATGCCTGTGTCTCTGGAAGGAGAAGATCTTCTAAACGGCGGTTTAACCCTTTTATGCCTGAGGGTGCAGTTACAGTTAGCTTGAAATCCACCAGAGTGCTCTGTGTCATTTTCCACAGCGTGGGAAAGTTCTTTGTAATTTTCCCACACTGTGTAATTTAACTCATAACTCTCTGATTGGTTACTTTCACAGAGCACTCTGATTGGTGGATTGCAAGCTAACCAAGCTTACCTGTCAGTCTCTTCATTTACCTGTCAGAGCACTCTGATTGGATGTCTTAAACCCACCAATCATAGTGCTCTGAGCCTAATTGCAGGGTGGGGCAAGGCTTTAGAAGCCTTCCCCCATCCTGCAGAGCTTAGTCTGCGCGGAGCCCTCCATGGGTGAACATGGATTTTATTTTTGCGCTCGTTTTTTTTTTTTTTTTTTTTAAAGTGCGTCGGTTATTATGGATTTTTATTTGGCCTTTTTTGAAAAAAACAAGATTTTAGAAGAAAGAAGACATCAAATGGTAAGTTTATTATTTTTTTTTTTACAGGTATCTAGATAATGGTCCCCCCTCATTATTTTTAGGATGAGGGGGGTAGGTAGGGGTTATTTTCTGGGGGGAGGGAGGTGACAAGGGGGGGGGGTTACATTTTTATTTAGGGCCCTCACCCACCGCCCAGGGGAGATTCCCCAAAGAAGACCAGCGGTTACAGAAGCGAGTAGCCCTGCGGATGCCCTTCCTGGGAGAGCATCCCCTGGAGGAATGGGTGAAGAAATTGGAACACCAATGGTTTTTTTTGTTTGTTTGTTTGTTTTTATATAGCGAGTAGGGACATAATTTATTAATACTAAGTAATCTTTTAGTAGATAGCTCCCTAATACCATGGGAATTAGGGAGTTATCTACTTATTCATTCCTGTCATTACATTAACTGGCTAAGTATCTTATTTTATATGAATGTGTGTTACTTGATTGTTGTAAGTGTTGCAAATGCTTACAGCTGAATCCTGGCTATGTTTGTATACTTTTTATTTAAAATTGTATACAGTGTAACATTTTTAATTCTTCTACTGGGTAAGTATATTAGTACTTAGGCAATACTGTGCTTCGGAACTTCAGCACTTCGACACTTCGGAATTTTGGCACTTCGGAACTTCGACACTTTGGAAATTTGGCAATTTCGGAACTTCTGAACTTTGGCAATTTGGCAATTTAGCTATTCGGAAGTACCCGAATGTCCGAATTGCCCGAAATTCATCCGAATTCAAATTCGGACTGAAACGAATTGCACATGTCTAATTACCACTACACTTGGTACAAGCTAGCGGAAAAATGATTTCATGCTAAGGTTCAAAATATGCCTTTTGAAATACCCTGGGATGTCTTCTTTATATACCTTTATGGAGTAGTTGGAATAAGCAGCCTGCTAAGAAACTCCAAAGTGGGACATGGACTCAGCGTAAAAATTCAAAGTTTGAAAAAAATTGGAATGGCAGTGTCTCAAAGGTGCCCCTTCAACATCTACATATACCTGACACAGGTACATACGGGGTTTTTGCTGTACTTAGACTACATAGCTGAGCAACCTATGAAGTATTATACTACCAAAGCACACATAAGGTCTGCAACATATACAGTACAAATCCCACTGTGTGTGTGTCAGAAAAAATGCCTATTACCACTACACTTGGTACAAGCTAGCAGAAAAATGATCACACACACAAAGGTTCAAAATATGCCTTTTGAAATACCCTGGAGTGTCTTCTTTAAAAAATGGTACGCCTTTGTAGGGTAGTTGAAATAAGCAAATAAAAGTAACAATAAAAGGGCTGCGCCACGTAAAATCCAAAAAAACAAAAACAAAAAAAAAAGGTAAATAAAAACCAATATAAAAAGTCCAAATAGTATGTCCTTACGGATAGTCTTTATGGAAGGCTGGTAAGATGGTTGGTTCTTCACATACAATTGTGGGTCCTCTTATATGAAAGAGAAAAAAAAAAAGGGCGGTGGAGTAGTTATACAATCCAGCAAAATGTATATAGATGAAGCCCATAGACAACTCAGGGATATAAATGTTTACGAAAAATTAGCATCCGATCCCACTAGAAATATACAAATCATTTTATCTGATTTTTTTTTTTAAAGGTTTGGATCTTAAAATTTTAAATAAACATGAATTTAACTTTTTAAATAAAGAATTCCCTATTACCCCTGTTATTTATTTTCTTCCCAAAATTCATAAAAATTAACAGAATCCACCAGGAAGGCCAATTGTCTCTGGGATAGGGTCCCTTTTGTGCAACCTCTCTCAATACATTGATACCCTTTTACAGCCCTCTGTTAAACTTATGAAATCTTATTTAAAAGACTCAATGTCACTTTTAACATTTTTAAACACTTTTACTTGGAAACCCAATTTTATATTAGTCACTTGTGATGTCCAATCTCTTTATACTATCATTCCTCATGATATAGGATGTCAGGCTATTAAAAAGATTTTAACTTTAGAAGCTAAAATCCCTGCCACTCAAATAGATTTTATAATAGAAGGTATAAATATTATTTTAAAAAATAATTATTTTTGGTTTTTAGACTCATTTTACTTACAAAAAAGGGGTACTGCTGTGACGAGACCAATATCGCCACATTGCATTGGAGAAGCCGGGTTGCCCGCTTGTTGCCTTGGGATTATGGCCCCATGTTAAAAGGCTTGATTTTCCCCTGCAAAGACAAGAAAGCCGGGTCATTTGGTGCTTGCCCTGTTTGAGCGGTGATACCCCAGATAGCTATGCCATGGAGCCCATTCGTATAATGAAAGACTATGGGAAAGACTTTGGCTCCATGGCAATTGAACTGTATGTGTGTGCTCTGAGCGCCATTCAGTAATAATGTGCGCTTAGACCAAAGCTATCTGGGCATATGTTGCATGTCTGTATTTTATGTCATAAATGTAACCTTGTGTATTTTATTGTATTTTACTGTCTTTTTGCTGCCATGTGTTCAATGGAGTTTTGCCTCAGTCTTTGGAGATAATTGGATTACTTCTAATTATCTCCAGGATAGAAGACTCTGTGGAACTGGTTTTGGGCAGAAAAGCCATGCTTCCTGTGGTCACAAAGGACTACGATCTATCTTTTGAACCACTGGACCAATTTATATGATTTTGACGTATGTTTGTATTTGGAGTATGCTGATACTGAAAATGTGAATGTGATGCATACTTTTCAAGTTATGAATAATGTGGAAAAATTGTATTTCTCTGCTTGTGCTAAATTACATTACCCATTGTGTAAGGTAATTGAATCACATGCAGAGGGGAGGAATTTGTGTGGGAGTGTCTGAGTGTATTGTATGTGTTTATTGGTTGTGTTCCAAAACCCTGTGGGTGGTACTAATGTGTAAGAATGTGTACATAAGCACAATAAACCCACAGCTCTGACTGTTCACTGCTTGACCCTCAACACAGAGCTTTGTCTCGTTCTTGGGGGGATTTACTGTATGCTGTTAGAGACTGATTGCCAGGAGTGTAAGCTGCTTGGGTGCTTTTCCTGTTCAGCTGTTAGCAGCTATTCGTGAGGTTCCAGTTCTGGAATTTGGAGTGCTACTTGGTATCCTGTTCGCGAGTTTGGTGTTCTGCAGTAGCTGTGCCTGCATCTCTGAAAGGGGACGATCACCTAAACGGTTTCAACCCCTTGTGTGCTGAAACGGTCCGTTACAACTGCTATGGGCACTAGGTTTGCTCCTAGCTATGCAAATCTATTTATGGCAGATTGGGAAACACAAGCTATCTGGAGTAGCCACGCATGGCGAGCAAACCTAGTGTCATATTTTAGATATATAGATGATTTGTTTTTTATTTGGGAAGGAACAGAAGAAAACCTTATTGCTTTCATTAACAATTTGAATATCAATGATAGAGGTATCATCCTCACGCACGAGTACAGCAAGGAATCCATCAACTTTTTAGATCTTAATATTTTTATTGATAAAGGCCAACTCCAAACAAAATTTTTTTTAAAAAAAGTCTGTGTAAATACGCCAATTGATAAATCAAGCTGCTATTATAAGCCCTGGCTTGAGAGTGCTCCTAAGAGTCAATTCCTACGACTCCGCAGAAATTGCTCAAAAATTACAGATTTTAACCAACAAGCGGAAATTTTAAAAAACAAATTTATAGAAAAAAATTATTCAGAATCAGATCTAATTAATACAATCAATAAAGTGCAACAAAAAGAACGTAAAGATCTTTTAACTTATAAAAATAAAGAACAAAATGAAGCAATATCTCTTCCTGTGATTTTTAATTTCAACAATAAAAGCAAAGATGTAAAAAGAATAATAAAAAAGCATTGGCATATACTTAAACATGATGAGATACTTGACCCAATTCTACTAACCCACTGAAATATTATTTTTAGAGGAGCTCCTAGTTTTAAATCTATTCTTACCACTAATTTTACCAAAGAATCCCCGACTAAGAACTTCTCTTTTTTTCCTCAGACAAAAGGCTTTTATAAATGTAAACAATGTATAGTGTGTAGAACTACAGATTCTTCCGTTTTATCCAAGATTACCCAATTTAGGTCTAATATAACTAAAAAGGTATACAACATTTATGATTTTATCTGCTGCAATACCAAGAATGTCGTGTATCTGCTCGAATGCCCATGTGGCCTCCAATATGTGGGGATGACCACAAGGTGCTTAAAGATAAGATTGAGCGAACACTGTAGAAATATAAAAAATGGATACTTAAATCATACAGTATCCAAACATTTCATTATGCATAACAAAGACCCAAATCTACTCAAATGCATTGGTATAAAAAAATGTTCTACTTCATGGCGTGGAGGAGATATAAAAAAAGTACTTGGAAAAACTGAAATGGAGTGGGTGTATAACCTTAAGACGCTTATACCCCACGGTCTAAAGGCAGATTTTGACCTACATAATTTTTTATGAATTTCTGTGTATATGCCTTTAATTGGTCTTAACCTTGCTATTTTATCAAATATTGTTATTATTCAAATTGTTTTTATTGTTTACAGTTATTTTTATTGCCACTCTATTTCTATTTTTATTGTTATTCATTTCTTGCTATTTTAAGTGTATTTTTATATATTATTTAAATGTAATACTGTTCTATTTATTTATATTACATATCTCCTATGTGCCATCCCTAATATGGCTGCTGCTATACTATTTTTCCCTTCCCAAGATGGCCGAACCTCATTTATTTTTTATATACGCATTTCCCTCCCATTTGGCTTCACGGCCGACATTTTCGGCCATAAACTACATTCACCATGAGGCCGTTCGGCACTTCCGGTTCGCGGAAGTGCTGAAAATCACGTGACTGTTTTCAGAAATGGATTTATACACTTTCTACCCTTCGTTTTTCATTTAAACTGATTTTAAATAGGACAGTACCCTTTAGAAAACAAAATGATGTATTCATTTTAAAGTTTTGAGTTTGCCTAAAAATTGTGAATTCTGATTGGCTGCATCAATTTTTGGCGCCCATATTCTAACTAATTGTGTCTTCTATAACCCCTATATGCCAGGTAGAAAATGTTATTCCATTTGATAAAGTCTTTTGTGACGAAACGCATTATGGATATTTATATTGTGTATTAATATTAAAGTTAATTTGGTTATATATTTGTGCCAATTATCTCTTTTATACACATTTCTTTTATTTTATTTTTACCCTGGCTTTTTAACTATCATTTTATTACATTATTTTACTATTTTTAAACTATTTTTAAACCATTTATTGGTTGCACCAACAAATTGGAAGACTCCAGTACCCCAAGAAATCCTTAAGTGGGGATCAATCCACTTACGCTGACATCATAGAGCAGTCTGTCTGCTCTCTATTTGTAAGTACGTTTTTATTTAATTTATACCATCACCACTATACAGTGAGCACTATTGTTTGTCTCTTCTTCCTTCCGAGAATTGGTCACCCCTGACGGAGAGATATCCCACCATATATCCCATAAGCGGGGATTATACCGCTGTGTGCGCTTTATCTCAGAGCTGGACAAAAGCTCTTGTAATTGTGAGTTTTCCATCATTATCTCTTATTTCGCTTTAATTTGAGTCTGATATACTGCACCATTGGTTGTCCATCTTTTTTCTCTTTCATATAAGAGGACCCACAATTGTATTTGAAGAACCAACCATCATACCAGCCTTCCATAAAGACTATCCGTAAGGACACACTATTTGGACTTTTTATACTGGTTTTTATTTACCATTTTTTTTTTATTATTTGGATATTACGTGGCGCAGCCCTTTTATTGTTACTTTTATTTATCTTGTTCTAAGGGTATCTTGAGGGATTCCCCTTTAAGGGTTGCTGCCTTAAGTTGTTTAGCGCTGTCTCATCCACTTACCACTATCATCACTAGTTGAAATAAGCAGCCTGCTAAAATACTTCAAAATAGAACTCGGACCTATCAAAACCATCTTTGAAAATGTACAATTAAAAATCTGAAGTTGACACATCTCTTTTACAGCACTATAACTTCACAAAATAGTGTCTATGTTATACATTGGACATATTGTTTTACTCAGAAGGGGTAACTGAGCATAATTTGGGTGATTTTATGACACTAACACATATAAATTGGTGAAAAAAGGGCCACAAGTAAAGGTACAATATATGCCATAACATACCCTGGAGAGTCTGATTTCTCAAATAGAAGGCCTTTGAGGGGGTTATTTGAACAGTCAAACTGCTATAATGCCACAAAATCAGACATGTAAATGCCAACTATAGAAACTGAAATAGCATGGTAACTTATATGGCATTGTAGCTTCACTGAATAGTAGCAAAGGCATACGATGGGGGTATCATTGTACTCATCAGTTGTAGATGAACACCATATTGGGTTTTGTACAGGAATAGCACACACAAGCAGTGGCGTCACTAAGGTGGGGCCAGAGGGGGCCATGCCCCCACCTACCTCATGCTTTGCCCCCCCTTGTGCCCCCTAAATGCCGGCAACTTGCTGGCCATGTGGTTAAATTCTATTCCCTCGGACTGTAACAGTCTGTTACAGCCCGAGGGAATGCAGGTCAAAGGAGCTAGAGCGCTGGGTGCTGTCTGTGGAGAGATGCTGGGGCTGGAGGGAGCACTGACAGGCTCCCCGGCACAGGCCCCGCCCTAAAACGAAGCCCAGCCTCTGCACATAAGCCCCGCCCCCAATGTTAAGCAGCAGACATTGCTGCTGCTGGAAAGGCCAGAAGATGGCTGTCTGACCCCCAGCAACAGCCTCCAGTGACAGGTAGGCTTGATATGCTCAGGTGTGTGTGTGTGTGTGTCTGTCTGTCTGCTAGTGAGGAAGCTTGTGTATGTATGGACTCAGCAGTCTGTGTCTGTGTGTGTGTGTGGACTCAGCAGTCTGTGTGTGGGTATATATGGACTCAGCAGTCTGTGTGTGTATGGACTCAGCAGTCTGTGTGTCTGTGTGTGTGTATGGACTCAGCAGTCTGTATGTGTGTCTGTGTATATGGACTCAGCAGTCTGTGTGTCTGTGTGTGTGTGTAAGGACTCAGCAGTCTGTATGTGTGTCTGTGTGTATATGGACTCAGCAGTCTGTGTGTGTGTGTGTGTATGGACTCAGCAGTCTGTGTGTCTGTGTGTGTATATATGGACTCAGCAGTCTATGTGTCTGTGTGTATGGACTTAGTAGTCTGTGTATGTATGGACTTAGCAGTCTGTGTGTGTGTGTGTGTGTGTGTATGGACTCAGCAGTCTGTGTGTGTCTGTGTGTGTGTGTGTGTATGGACTCGGCAGTCTGTGTGTGCGCGTGTGTGTGCGTTTATGGACTCAGCAGTCTGTGTGTGTGTGTGTGTGTATGGACTCAGCAGTCTGTGTGTGTGTATTGACTCAACAGTCTGTGTGTCTGTTTGTGTGTATGGACTCAGCAGTCTGTGTGTCTGTGTGTGTGTATGGACTCAGCAGTCTGTGTATGTGTATAAATCAGCCTGTGTGCACGTGTATAAATCAGCCTGTGTGCATTCAGGAGTATGTGTGTATTCAGTAGTCTCTCTGTGTTCGTATTCATTGTACTGTGAGTATGTACTCAGCAGTCTAACAATAATAAAAAAAATTATTCCTGTAAATTGTTGTGTAGGAAGGGCCCCAGTGCACTGCTTTGCCCGGGGGCCAATAACATTGTTAAGTTGATACTGCTTGTGTGTGTCAGTGAGCTTCTATTTAGTGAGCATGTGTGTGTCAGTGAGCTTGTCTTTAGTGAGCTTGTGTGTGTCCCTGAAAATCTTTGTAGTGAGCCTTGTGTTTGTACAAGGGAATTTGTCTGTAGTAAGCTTGTGTGTGAGTCAGAGAGTTTTGTCTGTCAGTGAGCCTGTTTGCACATGTGAGTGAGCTTGTGTGCTTACTGTAATATATATATATTTATTGACTTTGGATTCTCAGTTTGGCTCTGCCAGCGAGTGCGCTTTACCGCTGAATCATCTGTGTGAGCTGCCGCACACTTTAGCCCTGTTACACGCGTCTGGGAGCTGCTGTGGACAGGTACTAGTAGTCTAGAGATTGGGACATGGGGTATATGCTCAGGTATCTGTATAATACTATAGTGCTGTTCTCTGTATAATACAGGTCTGTGTCTGTATAATATCCCAGGAAAGTCAGTGCTCCCTGTATAGTGCTGCTCTCTGTCTTGGGATATTATACACAAACAGACCTGTATTATACAGAGAGCAGCACTATACAGGGAACACTGACTGTTTCGGGATATTATACACAAACAGACCTGTATTATACAGAGTGCAGCACTATACAGGGAACACTGACTGCCCCAGGATATTATACACACAGCCCTGTATTATACAGAGAGCAGCACTATACAGGGAGCACTGACTGTCCCAATATATTATACACACTGCCCTGTATTATACAGCGAGCAATGACTGTTCCGGGATATTATACACAGACCTGTATTATACAGAGAGCAGCACTATACAGAGAGCACTGACTGTCTTGGGATATTATACACAAACAGACCTGTATTATACAGTCAGTGCTCCCTGTATATTGCTGCTCTCTGTATAATACAGGTCTGTGTGTATAATATCCTGGGACAGTCAGTGCTCCCTGGTGACTATAGTGTACCTTTAACTGTTAAGTTGACTCCCCAGTTGTTGGAATTTAGATTGTCAATATAGTGTAATACAGCTACAAATCAAACGTAGTAGTCTCACTCATAACTGCTTGGTTTCCAACTCCGGCTGTCTCTTCACTGCAGTAGAATCTTCCTGCGGATAAATATTAATGCTTGGTTCTCATGATCCCATATAAATTGCTATTTGAATGTTATCTAACATTGCTCTCTGTATAATACAGGGCTGTGTGTCTATAATATCATGGTTGAAATAGTGCAGCTGAATGGGAGAATGTTTCTAACTTTGGCCTTAAGTTTAAAATTACTGTAACGGACCGTTTCAGCACACAAGGGGTTAAAACCGTTTAGGCAATCGTCCCCTTCCAGAGATGCAGGCACAGCTACTGCAGAACACCAATCCGCCGAACAGGAAACCATACGAATGCTGTAAACAGCCGAATAGGAAAAACCATACGAATAGTTTTACACTCCTAGCAGTCAAACTGGAACAGCATACAATAAATCCCCCCAAGAACGAGACAAAGCTCAGTGTTGAGGGTCAAGCAGTGAACAGACAGAGCTGTGGGTTTATTGTGCTTATGTACACATTCTTACACATTAGTACCACCCACAGGGTTTTGGAACACAACCAATAAACACATACAATACACTCAGACACTCCCACACAAATTCCTCCCTCTGCATGTGATTCAATTACCTTACACAATGGGTAATGTAATTTAGCACAAGCAGAGAAAATACAAATTTTCACAGTATTCATAGCAGAAAAAGTATGCATCACATTCCACATAATCAGCATATTCAGAAATACAAGCATGCGTCAGAAATCATACAAAGTGGTCCAGTGGTTCACAAAAGATAGATCGTAGTCCTTTGACACAGGAAGCATGGCTTTTCTGCCCAAAACCAGTTCCACAGAGTCTTCTAGCCAGGAGATAATTGTGAAGTAATCCAATTATCTCCAAAGACAGAGGCAAAACTCCATTGAACACATGGCAGCAAAAAGACAGTAAAATACAATAAAATACACAAGGTTACATTTATGACATAAAATACAGACATGCAACATATGCCCAGATAGCTTGGGTCTGAGCGCACATTATTACTGAATGGCGCTCAGAGCACACACATACAGTTCAATTGCCAT
>OW240912.1:349631030-349646223 GCA_933207985.1 Pelobates cultripes
GCACTCCTGTCAGCTCCCTCACTGCAGCATGGTCCGCGGGTACAGAGAGCAGCTGTCTCCTGTACCCGGCCGGACTAACAGGAAGTGCACACACTGTGTGCACTTCCTGTTAGTCCGGCCGGGTACAGGAGACAGCTGCTCCCTGTACCCGCCGATTATACAGGGCTCGGCCACGCTACAGTGAGGGAGCTGACAGGAGGGAGCGCTGAGCGCTTCCCTCCCGTCAGCCCCTCTCCCCATGCTGCGCCCGGGCGGTGCGGTCCGCCCTCATGGACGCACCGCCCGGGAAACGCTGCAGCCGCCCGAGGCTCCCTACAGAGCGCTCGGGCGGCTGCAGGATGAGCGGGGCCGGCGCCCCTTCCCAAGGGGCTGCCTAGGCGGCTGCCTAGTCCGCCTTACAGGTAGCGCCGGCCCTGGATGGGGCACGTGTTACATATTAGTATAGCTACCCCATTCTTTTTCCGTAGGGACCTATCTTCGTGCGAGGTAGTATAGGTGAGATCACTTACTTTAATGGTCGTGTGTCTCCTGAAGGAATGCGACATCTGCTCCCATCCTTTTCACTTCCTTAAACATCAGCCTCCTCTTTTTGGGGGCATTCAGGCCCTTCACGTTTATGGACACCACTTTTAAAGCCATAGTCCCGTATGGTTGGTTTGCTGTCTCGGTCTGTCCCTATGGTCCCTTGGTCTGGTCAGTTGTGCAATTTCGATCCCTGGGTTCCTTTCGTCTCTGGTGCCCGATGAAAAGGAATTAAGGAGAGTAAAGAAAAAGAGTAAAGTAAAGGCATAGAGAAAACAAAACAACAGTTGATATCTAGTCTTATTCAAAGCCAGAGCAATATGGGGTGTGACTCCCGGTCTCATCACCCTTACCATGGGTAGATGAATTGTGAATAGATATCACCGGGTGTGACTTCACCGCTTATAAACATAACTGAGAAAACTGAGCTATCCCCTCTCAAGGGCAGCGTATTCCTATTCGTGGTAGTTCATCATCCCCTGCACTCCCTCGTGCCCCCAGGGCCCCCCCCGAGGCCAGTCAGCCCTTTCTGTGTCTTGTAGCATTAATGTGAGGATCTTTAGTCTCCTCCACACCCCTGGGGTAGGTAGCATCCCATACGGTGGGGGAGGGGGAAAGGGGGGATGTTCGGTTGGGGGTGGGTGTCATTTAGTTTATCTTGGCTGTCCCTATATCCTCCTTCGGGTGGTGCCCCTATGTTCTAACCTTTCCCGTCCGGGCCTCACCCTATATTGTTGTACGGATCACTAGCGCGTGGGTTCTCAGACTCGAGTGGCGCTGACTATGTCGTCACCCTGCCCCCCCCCGTGCTGTACCCGCCATTGTGCCTATGGGTTTGACACCTCCCATCTTGCTGCAAGTCCTCTCCTATTTTTCCCCAAGTGTCTGTTGAGCTTGTTATATAGCCACGGGGAGCATCTTGACTGAAATTAGTGGCAGTGTTAACTATTAGTAATTATGCACCCTCAAGGTATGTGTCAAGGCCCTGTCCTCATGGATATAAAATCTTGTCCCCCCTATGGTAGGTGGGTAGGGCCCAAGGGCTGCCCCGGTCGTCATGAGGCACAAAATGTCCACAGGATGTCTGTGTCTGGGTGATCGTGCTTATGGCCGGGAGAGTTTGTCCCTGGTGCTCGTGCCTGTCTCATGTAGGCATAGTTCCTTTGGGTAGGTCCTGTCGTATGCCCTTCTGTGGCTATACACTCTGCCTCAGATTGGTAGGTCAATGTGCATTCCCCGGCCCTCCCCTAGTTGCAGAACTCTAAGCTGTGGAGTGGGTCGAGGGCACAAGTTTCCTGTTTAGTCATAATGCCATTTGGCGGTGTGGTGCTCAGATTCCTCACCTCGTCCCCCACCCAATGCGCTGAGCGGCCCTCCCGTGAGTGTGTGAAGTGGGAGGCACTCACAGTTCGTGTACGTGGGGCTCGGGTACCTTACTCTCCTGCTGGTAGCCATTCTAGTGGAAGATCCTGGAGCACTCCCTGGGTAGTGGTCGTGGAGGGCAAGTTTGTCGGCACCTGGAGCCCCAGGCCCGTCACTAAGGCTGCTGCGTCGTCCCCCGGCTGCAGTATATGCGTTCTGTTGTTTCGGAAGATGAGTAGTTTAAAGGGGTATCCCCAAGCATATTTAATATCCTGCTCTCTCAGCGTGTCTGTGATCGGCTTCCACTCTCTTCTGCGCTGCAGCGTGGTCGGGGCCAAGTCTTGGTATATAGCGAGCTCGTGGCCTTGATAACGTACTGGGCTTTTGCATATTGGGCTTCCTTTGTTTGGAAATGTAAAAAGCGAATCACGACATCTCTGGGGGTGTTTGTCTCTGCGCGTTCAATAATCCAGAGGTGGTCAGGGAGTACTGGCAGTAGTGGTTTGAGAATCTGGGTCACCAGCTCCGCCATGGGGCCCTCTCCCTGACGCTCTGGCAGGCCCCGCATGTGTAGGTTATTTCGGCGAGATCTATTCGCCATGTCTTCTATTGCTAGTTCCGCATTAGTGAGCCTTTCAGTTAAAGCATTTACCTGCTGTACGGCCGCGTTGTGTGCGACGGTTGTGGATTCGAGGCGTTGCTCCAGTCTAGTGGTGCGGTCCCCAATGGAATGTATTGCACTTTGAAGTACCTGTGTAGAGCGCTCAATTTCACCGGCAAGGTAGGTTTTGACCTCAGATAGCTTAGACAGGATATGGTTGGTGTCTGGGGTTTTAAATTGGAGCTGGGGGAGGAGGCGCTGTCGTGGCGCCAGCCTCGGTATCGGCGCCATCTTGAGAGCCCGTCACGTTTTGGCGGGAGCAGGCAAAGAGATCCGCCACAGAAGCTCCGTGCTCAGCCACCCTCTTGGGGGGCTTCTTAGGGAGTCGCTTCTCCATGTCGGTGATTTTGGCTCGGTTTCGTGTGCTGATGTGAGCTGCAAGCAGTGCTGTCGGAGCGGAGCTTCACTCACACGCGTCCAGCTCGCTCCGTGTCCCGGCCACGCCCCCAGCTTCAATAAGTTGGAAAGACATAATGACAGGTCCATAACCATATTGAAGAGCACATTAGAAATATCAGAAGATGTAGAAAATATAAACTCTTATAATAATTATTCTGCTTGATTCTTAGTCATATATATGTATGTAAATTCTTCTTTCTTGTTGTTAGGTGGCTCGCCTTCTGTCATGCCTATTATAGTTCTTCTTTGTCACTTAAAAATATAATGCAATCAGGCTTTCCTTATAAAAGAGATTTATTCTTCTTGTTTTGCAAGTATAAAGTCAATACTTACAATGTCATTGATGTTAAATAGGTCAACAGCCGATGTTACATGGTGGACATTCAGAGTGTGAAGACACTCTGCCTTGATGTTCCATGTCTCAGTGTCTGTGTCTCATTCTCCTAGACACTCCTTTACACAGATAATACATTCTACATATATTCCATCAAACTGGCTGTGTAAGCATTACAAAGTCAATGCTATTGATGCAATATGCTTGTTGCCAATTCTAATAACCTTATTAGGTCATCCCATGTTCCATGGACACTCAGAAATATAGTTTACAACACTTATTGTAATCTGTTCATGTCACTCAAGATCAACCACACATCAGTGTGAAGAGACATTTCCAAAATATAGAATATTTTACAGAAGAGGTTTTAAAGAGCACTCATTATCCTTGCATTTTGAACATCAGGGAGATCAAAATTAGTTTTTAGGTATAGAAAAGATTAGCAGAGGGTAGGAGATTTGAGTAAAAATTGTTTCAGCAAGATGGAGATGGTTGGATTTTTAAACCTAAAACATTATTCCCCAGATAATTTAATACAGAATTTGAATGATGTCTTTTTTTATATAACTATATCCATTTCCTAATCATTAGAAGATATACATTTTCTCTTCTTTCACCTTTCTATTCTTTTTTTTTTTTGTCTCTCATGAAAGGTTTTTTTTAGAACTTTTTAACAAACTTTAAAACAAAAAAATATATGCACTCTTAGCCCTGTTGGTGACTTTTAGACAGTTTTGTATGGGAACAGAATACATAATTATTCTATGGAATTTTGTTTAGTTTAGATATTTAGTGAATAATCCCTCTATATAAATCAATTATATGAATTACAAACACTTTGCTAATGTAATGTAAATTTGTGTAAATCGCTGCCATGGGGTAGAATTTAGGATATAAAAGTTGGGAACCACTGATTTAGATCATTAAAGGTACACTATGGGGTCAGGAACACAAACGTGAATTCCTGACCCTATGGTGTTATACACACATACATTCACTAGGTGGCTTGCACCCCCTTTCCTCCCTTAAAAGGTAATAAAACTTATCTTATTTCCAGTGCTGCACAGGTCTGCTGGTGCTGGCCCCACCCATAATCCCCCTCCTTGACTTACATCACCAGAATAGATGATCTCAGCTAATCTAATGCTTTCCCATAGGCAAAGAATTAGACTGGCTGAAATTGTTGTGTGGGCGGGGTCAAATGCTGGTTAAGAGATTAATTTAATCAGACGCTGAATGTTAGTGTTGCACACTGTGCAGTTCCCCAGGAAGCACCTCCAGTGGCCATCTGAGGACTGGCCACTGGAGGTATCCCCAGTGGGGTATCCTGGTTTTGTGCTGGCCTAGGCAGGGCAAAACTCAGGCACCCACCCACCCCCCACATGTCCCTCCCACCCAACCCTTCCCCCGACCGGCATTCTAAATACACACACACATTCACTGACAGAAACACACTCACTCACAGACACACACACTCACACTCACTCCCAGGCACTCACTCACTAACAGACACACATTCACTCACTCACTTACAGACACACACTCACTAACAGACTCACTCACTAACAGACTCACTCACTAACAGACAGACACACACTCACTAACAGACACATACTCACTAATAGACTCACACTAACAGACACACACACTCACACTTACTAACAGACTCACACTCACTCTTACTAACAGACACACACACTCACTAACAGACACACACACGTACACTCACGTACACTCACTAACAGACACAAACTCACTAACAGACTCACTCACTAACAGACAAACACACACTCACTAACAGACACACACACACTCTAACAGACACACACAGACACACACACTCACACTCACTAACAGACACACACACTCACTAACAGACGCAGACACTCCACACTCACTAACAGACGCACACTCACTCACTAACAGACAGAAGGCACACTAACACACACACACTAACAGACACACACTCACTCCTTGGCAGGGCGCACTCACGCACTCACTGAAAACAGACACACACTCACTGGCACAGACACACACCGCGCACTCACTTTAAGACACGCTCACTGCTTACGCACACACTGGCAGACGCACACACACTCACTAACGGACATGCACAGAGCTCACACTTACTAACAGACACACACACACACTCACTAACAGACACACACACGCACTCACTAACAGACACACACGCACTCACAGACACACACACACGCACTCACAGACACACACTACCAGACAGACACACACTAACAGACACACACACTCACTCACATTAACACACACTCACACACACTAACAGGCAAACACACTCACACTTACTAACAGACACACACACACTCACTAACAGACACACACACACTCACTAAGACACACACACTTACTCACTAACAGACATACACACTCACACTCACTAACAGACACACACACTCACGCTTACTAACAGACACATACACGCACACTCACAGACACAAACACACTCACTAACAGACACACACACACGCACTCACAGACACACTCACAGACACACACACACTAACAGACACACAGTCAGACACACACACTAACAGACACACACACTCACTCTCACTAACAGACACACACTCACTCACTAACAGACACACACTCACTCACTAACAGACACAGACACTCACACTCACTAACAGACCCACACTCACACTCACTCCCAGGCACTCACTCACTAACAGACACATTCACTCACTCACTTACAGACACACACTCACTAACAGACTCACTCACTAACAGACAGACACACACTCACTAACAGACACATACTCACTAATAGACACACACAGACTCACACTAACAGACACACACACTCACACTTACTAACAGACTCACACTCACTCTTACTAACAGACACACACACTCACTAACAGACACACACACGTACACTCACGTACACTCACTAACAGACACAAACTCACTAACAGACTCACTCACTAACAGACAAACACACACTCACTAACAGACACACACACTCTAACAGACACACACAGACACACACACTCACACTCACTAACAGACACACACACTCACTAACAGACACAGACACTCACACTCACTAACAGACACACACTCACTCACTAACAGACAAACACACACTAACACACACACACTAACAGACACACACTCCTCCACTAACAGACACACACACTCACACTCACTAACAGACACACACACTCACTAACAGACACACACATGCACTCACTAAGACACACACACTCACTAACACACACACACTAACAGACACACACACACTCACTCACTAACAGACATACAAACTCACACTCACTAACAGACACACACACTCACACTTACTAACAGACACACACACACGCTCACTAACAGACACACACCGCGCGCTCACTAACAGACACACACACACTCACAGACACACACACACGCACTCACAGACACACACACACGCACTCACAGACACACACTACCAGACAGACACACACTAACAGACACACACACTCACTCACATTAACACACACTCACACACACTAACAGGCAAACACACTCACACTTACTAACAGACACACACACACTCACTAACAGACACACACACACTCACTAAGACACACACACACACTAACAGACACACACACTTACTCACTAACAGACATACACACTCACACTCACTAACAGACACACACACTCACGCTTACTAACAGACACACACACGCACACTCACAGACACAAACACACTCACTAACAGACACACACACACGCACTCACAGACACACTCACAGACACACACACACTAACAGACACACAGTCAGACACACACACTAACAGACACACACACTCACTCTCACTAACAGACCCACACTCACTCACTAACAGACACAGACACTCACACTCACTAACAGACCCACACTCACTCACTCACTCACTAACAGACACATACTCACACACTCACACTCACTCACTCACACTCACTAACAGACACACACACTCATTAACTGACACACACTAACATACACACACTAACAGACACACACAGTCAGAGACACACAGTCAGAGACACATACACACACACTAGCAGACAAACACACACACTAACAGACACACACACTCACTCACATTAACACACTCACTTTTTTTATTTTTTTATTTACCCCCCCAGCCTCCCTTGCAACGCACACGGAATGCACACTAACAGACATACACACACACACACACACACACACTCACTAACAGACACACACACTCACAGACTCACTAACAGACACACACACTCACAGACACACACTAACAGACACACACAGACACACACACTAACAGACACATACACACACACACACACACTAACAGACACATACACACACACTAGCAGACAAACACACACACTCACTCACATTAACACACTCACTTTTTTTTTTTAAATTTAACCCCCCCAACCTCCTTACCTTTAGGAATGCTGGGGGGGTTCTCCCTCTCCCTGGGGCTGCCGGTCGGGCGGTGCTGGCGGGCGACGCTAGCAAGGGAGCTGTCTGCTCAGCTCCCTCGCGTGCCACAGATTGATGCCAGGAGCCGGAATATGACGTCATATTCCACCTCCCAGCATCACTTTGCAGCGAGCGAGGGAGCTGAGCGCTCAGGGCAGCCTGTCTGGCTTGTCAGTTAGCCGCCAGGCTAACAAGACATTTGCCCTGGGCATTTGGGGGCGGCAAAAAAAGCCGCCCCCAAATGCCCAGGGCAAATGTCTTGTTAGCCTGGAAAATGCTGCCTATACTATACTCGCATTAAGCTGTAGTTGGTCTGGTGACTATAAAATCCCTTTAAGGGCAAATTATGGATATTTTCCGTCATGCAGGCCTTTTACTTATGAAGCTGTATCCTTAAGGGATAATTCACATGAAATTCGAACAAAGAAAAGGAATAGTAGTGCAATATTGTTGAAACAAATTAATAGGGTCACTTCCTGTAAGTCGCCGATCTAATATACACATAAATTTGTTGCCATGGAAATGTATTTTATTAAAATTTTCATACCATATAAGAAAGAAGTTACAAATGATTATTATAAAATAGCAAATAACCTATTGTCATAATGGGGGGGAACTATTGTCTCCCCCAGCCCCCACCCATTGGCAACACTGAGGGGCTAATAGTAAAAAAATCTACCCCTCCCACGTGACAAAGGGTCTGTATCCCCTAGTAAACCCAATGTGACTAGTCTAGGGGTTCTCAAGTTAACCCCAATCAATAAATATCCTACCTACCCCATCACACTAATAATAGTGAGGTGGGGCAATAAACTAAATACCTGAAAAAAATTTAAATACTTACCATTAGATGTTTTGTTTCTTTTAGCATCTTCTTTTTTCCGCCGCACAAAAAAAAAAAAGGACCAAAAAAAATCCAAGCGTTCAAAATTTAGCCATGTTGACCTAGCAAAGGCAGACTGAGCTTTGCAGGGCAGTGAAAGGCTTATAAAGGCTTTCCACAATGTACTAAACAGCTGAAGGATGCCGCCATGGCCTGGATTGGAATTCCTAACGGAAAATAATGACCAAATTTAATCTGAACACGAATGCACAAACTGTCAACATTCGGTTCTGATGAAATTCTGTCAATTCGCCTGCACCCTAGTCTAAATGACAGGACTTTGGAAATGGTTAATGTAGGCAACGGGAGAACACTGAGGAGGGTGATACAGAAAAATAGTGCCACAGGTGAAACAGGAAATGGAGCTGACTTAAAGCGACACTATAGTCACCAAAACAACCTGAGCTTAAAGGTACATTTCAGGCACCCAGACCACTTCTGCCCATTGGAGTGGTCTGGGTGCCAACTCTCACTACCCTTAACGCTGCAAGTGTAATTATTGCAGTTTTCATAAACTGTAATATTTACCTTGCAGGGTTAACTCCTCCTCTAGTGGCCGTCTGCTAGACAGCCACTAGAGGGCACACCATACATTCCGTGTGCTATAGCGTTGCTGGACGTCCTCACGCTATGTGAGGACCTCCAGCGTTGCTGAAATCCCCATAGGAAAGCATTGAAAGCAAACACATTTTCAATGCTTTCCTATGGGGAGGTCTAATGCGCCTGCGCGGCATTGCCGTGCACGTGCATTAGGTCTCCACCGCTGGCAGCCGTGTGTGCAATAGGTCTCAGAGGGAGATCAGCGCTGGATACAGGTAAGTCACTGAAGGGGTTTTAACCCCTTCAGCAACTTGGGATGGGGGGTGGGAGGGAGAGGGGACCTGCAGTGCCAGGAAAACAGTTTGTTTTCCTGGCACTGGAGAGTCCCTTTAATGAATCAGTTTCAGTGTATACATCATGTCCCTGCAGTCTCACTGTTCAATTCTCTGCCATTTAGGAGTTAAATCACTTTGTTTATGCAACACTAGGCACACCTCCCTACACGTGACTAACACAACCTTCCTAAACACTTTCTGTAAAGAGTCATCTGATGTTTATACTTCCTTTATTGCAAATTCTGTTTCATTTACAATGCCTTATCTCCTGCTCTATTAATAGATTGCTAGACCCTGCAGGAGACTCCTGCGTGTAATTCAAGTTCAAATTGAGATATAAACTTTTAAAGTAAGTTATATCTGACTGAAAATGAAGCAATTTTGTTGTCATGAAGGCTGTGTCAGTGACAGCCAGGGGAGGTGTGCATATACAGAAACAATGGTGATTTAACTCCTAAATGGCAGTGAACTGAGCAGTAAAACATCAGAGGCATGATCTATACACTAACACTGCTTCCTTAACCCCTTAAGGACGCAAGACAGAAAATTACTAAAATTAACCCTAAATTGCCACCGTCTGGCAATCGTGGTGTTAATGTTCCTGCAGTGTGCCTCGGTGTCTGTGGCACACTGCTAATGGTGGTCTCACTTTTTCAGCCCATGTGATCACAAGTGCTGCAGTGAAACCCAATCTGCCTCCCTACACCTCCATGTGAGCTGTGAAGTGCAGGGAGACAGATCCGCTCTGATCTGCTTCTCTGTGTAAAAAAAAAAGTTAGTTTAAAATAACAATTCCCCCTCACCCCTTTAACCTCTTAAGGACACATTACGTGTGTGACATGTCATGATTCCCTTTAATTTCAGAAGTTTGGTCCTTAAGGGGTTAAAATAGAGGTTAAGGGGTTAAAATATAATTTAACAGTTTCCATGCCCTTTGAACAAATGCAGTGATCAAAATACAGTGATCATAATACAGATCACAGTATTTCTGTGATCAAGCCACCCTCCTGCCCACAAAAGGTATGTTAACAGGAGTATGGCTGCAAATGTATGTGTGTACATGTATGTGTGTACGTGTCTATGTATGTCAGAATGTGTATCTGTGTGTCAGGTTGCGTAAATATCAGTGTGTGTGTGTCAGGTTGTGTAATACACATTAAAAAAAACCTTGTTATATGTATGCATGTCAAAAAAACACAGTTTTACTACAACATTTAGCAGACATTAGCAGTGAAATGGCTATGTAAAAAGGGTGTGTGTATCTGTGTGTCAGGGTGTGTATATATCAGTGTGTGTGTATCTGTGTGTCAGGGTGTGTATATATCACTGTGTGTATTTATGTGCCAGGGTCTGTATATTATTATTATTATTATTATATTATTTCTAAAGTGTCAGCAAATTCCGTAGCGCTGTACAATGGGTGGACTAACAGACACATAATTGAGATCAGACCACTGACGTACAGGAACAGAGGGGGTTGAGGACCCTGCTCGATGAACTTACATGCTAGAAGGAGTGGGGTATAGTGACACAAAGGGTTAAAGTAGGGGAATTACATAGTTTGTTAGAGAAGGGTTTATTGAGTGCTTGGTAGGTCATTTTTGACAGTTGCAGGAACTGAGTCATGGGGTGGGGGATGAGAAACCTGATGACAGTTTAATTGATACGCTTTAATGAAGAAGTGAGTTTTCAAAGATTTTTTTGAAGGAGTGGAGGCTGGGTGAAAGTCTGATTGAGGAGGGAAGGGAGTTCCACAGAATAGGTGCAGCCCTGGAGAAGTCTTGAAGGCGAGAATCAAAGGTGGGGATCCGGGCAGAGTATAGGCGTAGGTCTTGGGCTGAGCGCAGGGGTCTCGACGAGACATACTTGTGTATGAGGGAGGATAGGTATGTTGGAGCAGCATTATGTAGGGATTTGTAAGCAAGCGCCAGAATTTTGAATTGGGCCCTATATCTAACTGGAAGCCAATGCAGGGACTGACAGAGCATGGAGGCGTGGGAGGTGCGACCGGACACGAAAAAAAGCCTCGCAGCCGCATTCATTATAGATTGCAGCGGTGCAAGCTGGGAACATGTAAGACCGGTGAGAAGGGGATTGCAATAGTCAAGGCGAGAGAGAACAGCATGTACCAGTACCTTAGCCGCGTCCGGCGTTAGATATGGGCGGATGCGCGCTATGTTCTTGAGTTGGAAGCGACAGGATTTGGCTATCGATTGGACATGGGGAGTAAAATAGAGATCAGAATCAAAAAGAAGCCCTAGGCAGCGAGCCTGGGAGGTAGAGGTGATAGTGTTTTAGATCAAAGAAAACTTTGATTATTTGTCTATCTACTCCTTCCAAATTGATTCATTAATGCGTGCACACTTTCCCTAGAAGTAATTCACACCGGAGACAAAGTTTCTGATCAGTGAAAAACCTGAGGAATGCCTTTATTCCCTGGAGTGGGAGTTCCTTTTAAAGCAGAAATACGTCATGTACAGAGTCACAGTTAAACATACAATATACATTCAACAATTGGTTAACAGTCTAAGGGGTCTTGTCTAAACCCCCCTACAGGATGTAGTGTCGTCATTACAGACTTCTCCCACCCACATTCCAGCTCCATCTTGGTTACACGATGGGAGGGGGGAAGTGAGTAGTAGTTACTTTAACAGTGATTCTCTATTTTGCACAAAGGAAGTGGGGGAGGAGTTTAATAAGGGAATATGTTCTTTTAACAGAGGAATTTTGTTACATGAGGCTTGCTTGATGGGAAGGGGGGAGGCTAGCAGGATGTGAGGAATTTGCAGAGAAAATAGTGACTGAACACATTGTAGGGGGAAGGGAATATTTACTCTAGCAGCCAGTTTTAACATAGTGAACACAGAATAAATAGACATTAGTAAATAGACATTTTATTTTAATTCTTCTGTCCATAACAGTCCCCACTTAAAATGGCTCTTTTACTAAAAACTACTATCTCTCATTCTAATACTGCCCCTATAGAAAAATAACAAAAGGCTATCTTGCACATCTGTCTGAACAGGCCTCGAACACTTCACTGCGCGGGTAACCCTTAGCAGCTTGTCCACTACTTCTTCCCGCGACAGACTTCTGCCCGTAGAGACAGACGCTATCCCTGAATGTCCTTAAGAGAAGTAGCTGTTGATTTAATGCGGTGGGACTGTAAGGGTGTATGTGGTGTATCACGGTCTATGTCGTCAATCTCTTGGTGAAGGAAGGTCGGGGTGGTCTGGTCGATTGTCTGATCAACTGTCTTTTGTAGGCATTTCTTAAGACAGGGTAACATACAACAAACAAGAAGAGCGAGGATGATTATTGTTATTAAAATGGCAACACCTATTTGGGCCAGAGCACCTTGCCATCCAGTCATCCATCCAAACTATCTTTCCCATGGATCTGTGGCCCCAGAATTTTGTTTCAGCTCGTTGGACAAACTCTTTAACTTTTCTATTGGCAATGTTACTTTACCATTAGGGCCTGTATTATATAGGTACAGCATGTTATGGTGTCTGGGAGTATTTTACATACTCTCCCTTTTCTTGCCATTATTCTATTCTGGAAGGTCATCTGAGAGGTAGCTTGTAACCGCCCTATCCCAACATATATCCCATAATGAGTATAGTTCCCTGGATATATAGTAATGCCTTCGTCTGGGTTAATATTTTTAGTAATGATTGGGTATTAAGTTGCCCCTTTCTGTTTCCAGCTTGTGGTTTTGTTTTTTTTTTCTTCTTCTTTCCAGGGTTAGTCACCGCTTGTTATTCCTTCGGGAGCTTGATGTCTGTGGGTAGGATCTTACATGGTGAATATGGGAGTTTCTTCAGCAGACACTTTTCTGTCCAATTCCCTTAGTGCGCTTACAACTTCTTGAACAACTTGGTCAGCCAGAGAGTTGCCACATGCTTCCTCTGAGTTCAGTCTTCCTTCAGAGATCTTGCATGCTGTGATGGGAGCCTATAGCTCAGCTTCTTGTGCAGACATTGTTGAGGTGAGATACTTGGTCCACTGTAGTGACAGCAAATCCGGAACAGATCATGAGGAAAAGGCTAAAAAAATAATAGTCAGTGTCTTATCATTCCCCCCCCCTGGGAAGTGGCAGAAGAGTGGCCAGGTAAATAGAGTATCATCCCTGCAGGGTGACACTATCCTGCACAGAATTCGTCCATCACAAGGAGAGGTGGGATATTGCATGGAAAGTCTCAGGGAACCAGGGCACCATTCGACACCAAAGCCTTAACCTGTTAGGGAATAGTAAGAGCTTGGACAGGCTTCTGGGCCTGTATAATTCAGGTAAAGGTATTAGGGGAACTAGCTAGGACCCTTGCCTCTTGGTCAGGTTTCACTGTGTGGAACAAAAGAAATAATAGGGTGATAGGGGCCTGCAAGTGGGGGAAGGACATCTGCACCTAGCAGATTAATTGGACAAGTGGAGGCAACCACAAAGCAAGGCTTAGTTAACAGGCTACTCCAAGGAGAGCCATCTACACTTATGCAGGAGACAACAATGTTAGACAAGAATGAGGAGTCAGGCAGGCCGTGCTTGCTACAAATAGATGTCATGTGGCCTGCTATACAAGGCTGCATGTAGCCGTTGGGTATGGGCCTTATTATGTACTAAAACCTAAGTTAAAAGAAAATTTGGGACAACCTGAAGTGATACTTCTCCACAGATGCTAACTCATCGTTGATGACATTGTTAATGCAGGTAGCCTGATCAGCCAATTTATCTTAGGCTTAAACAAGTCACACCATGTAGTGGAATGGGTCATTAGGATTCGGGCAATTCTACAGTAAAAGGGCATAGTAAGGATGGACGTGATGTTACTTTAGGAGTAGGCGTGGCTGTGGATAGTGGGAAATCAGCCTTATCCATTCCCATATATTATTCCTTTTGTCTTCAGTATATCCAAACCATGTGTATGTCCAGGCGTTGCAATATATAGTAATCCATTATCAGTCATGATATTAAAATCTCATTCTCATGAATTAAATCAAAGATTTTAAATCAACCTCAGAAGCAACAAAGAATAAAACTATTGTTTTTTCCTTCTGTAAAATGATTGGAGTTACTGTATAATAGCATACAACCAATATAACATACATAAAAGCAATGAAAAAACAAACAAAAACAATTAAAAAAACAGTACAGACTAACAAGTTAGTAAACAAACAAACACATATCTCTATTCTTGTGCTGGTTTTAACTCTAGAATCAAATATCTGTAAGATTTTAAATAATGTGCACCAAACACAAATAACTTTAGTTATATTCTGCCGTTGAGGCAATTGGGAGTGGCTCAGGCGTCTATATTGCTCTTTCACACTGAGTTCTAGGGGGGAAAAGGAGGGGGTCAAATCTGCACTTCTCTCTCTGCGTCTAACAAGTCAGTGTAACCCCTTCATGTCTGGATACCTCTTTACTTTGTCTAAGAATAAAGCAACTTCCTTCAAAGTACTTTTTTCTCTATCAATTACAATTGAATCTAGATCTTGACATTTTTTCACATATTCATTAATTAACTGATCCTCAGGAAAATTACCAACAAGTCTATATGCATTTGAGTCGGCAGCCATGTTTTAAATAGTCTATTCCTTTGTTCGTCATTTAGGCTATATTTGTCCAAATTTGACTCAAACACGTCAGCATTAGTAAATGCATCCACTGACATGTCATAA
>OW240912.1:349657727-349740722 GCA_933207985.1 Pelobates cultripes
TATTATAAGCCCTGGCTTGAGAGTGCTCCTAAGAGTCAATTCCTACGACTCCGCAGAAATTGCTAAAAAATTACAGATTTTAACCAACAAGCGGAAATTTTAAAAAACAAATTTATAGAAAAAAATTATTCAGAATCAGATCTAATTAATACAATCAATAAAGTGCAACAAAAAGAACGTAAAGATCTTTTAACTTATAAAAATAAAGAACAAAATGAGGCAATATCTCTTCCTGTGATTTTTAATTTCAACAATAAAAGCAAAGATGTAAAAAGAATAATAAAAAAGCATTGGCATATACTTAAACATGATGAGATACTTGACCCAATTCTACTAACCCACTGAAATATTGTTTTTAGAGGAGCTCCTAGTTTTAAATCTATTCTTACCACTAATTTTACCAAAGAATCCCCAACTAAGAACTTCTCTTTTTTTCCTCAGACAAAAGGCTTTTATAAATGTAAACAATGTATAGTGTGTAGAACTACAGATTCTTCCGTTTTATCCAAGATTACCCAATTTAGGTCTAATATAACTAAAAAGGTATACAACATTTATGATTTTATCTGCTGCAATACCAAGAATGTCGTGTATCTGCTCGAATGCCCATGTGGCCTCCAATATGTTGGGATGACCACAAGGTGCTTAAAGATAAGATTGAGCGAACACTGTAGAAATATAAAAAATGGATACTTAAATCATACAGTATCCAAACATTTCATTATGCATAACAAAGACCCAAATCTACTCAAATGCATTGGTATAAAAAAATGTTCTACTTCATGGCGTGGAGGAGATATAAAAAAAGTACTTGGAAAAACTGAAATGGAGTGGGTGTATAACCTTAAGACGCTTATACCCCATGGTCTAAAGGCAGATTTTGACCTACATAATTTTTTATGAATTTCTGTGTATATGCCTTTAATTGGTCTTAACCTTGCTATTTTATCAAATATTGTTATTATTCAAATTGTTTTTATTGTTTACGGTTATTTTTATTGCCACTCTATTTCTATTTTTATTGTTATTCATTTCTTGCTATTTTAAGTGTATTTTTATATATTATTTAAATGTAATACTGTTCTATTTATTTATATTACATATCTCCTATGTGCCATCCCTAATATGGCTGCTGCTATACTATTTTTCCCTTCCCAAGATGGCCGAACCTCATTTATTTTATATACGCATTTCCCTCCCATTTGGCTTCACGGCCGCCATTTTGTGACGAAACGCATTATGGATATTTATATTGTGTATTAATATTAAAGTTAATTTGGTTATTTATTTGTGCCAATTATCTCTTTTATACACATTTCTTTTATTTTATTTTTACCCTGGCTTTTTAACTATTATCATTTTATTACATTATTTTACTATTTTTAAACCATTTATTGGTTGCACCAACAAATTGGAAGACTCCAGTACCCCAAGAAATCCTTAAGTGGGGATCAATCCACTTACGCTGACATCATAGAGCAGTCTGTCTGCTCTCTATTTGTAAGTACGTTTTTATTTAATTTATACCATCACCACTATACAGTGAGCACTATTGTTTGTCTCTTCTTCCTTCCGAGAATTGGTCACCCCTGACGGAGAGATATCCCACCATATATCCCATAAGCGGGGATTATACCGCTGTGTGCGCTTTATCTCAGAGCTGGACAAAAGCTCTTGTAAATGTGAGTTTTCCATCATTATCTCTTATTTCGCTTTAATTTGAGTCTGATATACTGCACCATTGGTTGTCCGTCTTTTTTCTCTTTCATATAAGAGGACCCACAATTGTATTTGAAGAACCAACCATCATACCAGCCTTCCATAAAGACTATCCGTAAGGACACACTATTTGGACTTTTTATACTGGTTTTTATTTACCATTTTTTTTTGTTTTTGTTTTTTGGGATTTTACGTGGCGCAGCCCTTTTATTGTTACTTTTATTTATCTTGTTCTAAGGGTATCTTGAGGGATTCCCCTTTAAGGGTTGCTGCCTTAAGTTGTTTAGCGCTGTCTCATCCACTTACCACTATCATCACTAGTTGAAATAAGCAGCCTGCTAAAATACTTCAAAATAGAACTCGGACCTATCAAAACCATCTTTGAAAATGTACAATTAAAAATCTGAAGTTGACACATCTCTTTTACAGCACTATAACTTCACAAAATAGTGTCTATGTTATACATTGGACATATTGTTTTACTCAGAAGGGGTAACTGAGCATAATTTGGGTGATTTTATGACACTAACACATATAAATTGGTGAAAAAAGGGCCACAAGTAAAGGTACAATATATGCCATAACATACCCTGGAGAGTCTGATTTCTCAAATGGAAGGCCTTTGAGGGGGTTATTTGAACAGTCAAACTGCTATAATGCCACAAAATCAGACATGTAAATGCCAACTATAGAAACTGAAATAGCATGGTAACTTATATGGCATTGTAGCTTCACTGAATAGTAGCAAAGGCATACGATGGGGGTATCATTGTACTCATCAGTTGTAGATGAACTACATATTGGGTTTTGTACAGGAATAGCACACACAAGCAGTGGCGTCACTAAGGTGGGGCCAGAGGGGGCCATGCCCCCACCTACATCATGCTTTGCCCCCCCTTGTGCCCCCTAAATGCCGGCAACTTGCTGGCCATGTGGTTAAATTCTATTCCCTCGGACTGTAACAGTCTGTTACAGCCCGAGGGAATGCAGGTCAAAGGAGCTAGAGCGCTGGGTGCTGTCTGTGGAGAGATGCTGGGGCTGGAGGGAGCACTGACAGGCTCCCCGGCACAGGCCCCGCCCTAAAACGAAGCCCAGCCTCTGCACATAAGCCCCGCCCCCAATGTTAAGCAGCAGACCTTGCTGCTGCTGGAAAGGCCAGAAGAAGGCTGTCTGACCCCCAGCAACAGCCTCCAGTGACAGGTAGGCTTGATATGCTCAGGTGTGTGTGTGTGTCTGTCTGTCTGCTAGTGAGGAAGCTTGTGTATGTATGGACTCAGCAGTCTGTGTGTGTGTGTGTGTGTGTGTGTGTGTATGGACTCAGCAGTCTGTGTGTGTGTCTGTGTGTGTGTGTGGACTCAGCAGTCTGTGTGTGTATGGACTCAGCAGTCTGTGTGTCTGTGTGTGTGTATGGACTCAGCAGTCTGTATGTGTGTCTGTGTATATGGACTCAGCAGTCTGTGTGTCTGTGTGTGTGTGTAAGGACTCAGCAGTCTGTATGTGTGTCTGTGTGTATATGGACTCAGCAGTCTGTGTGTGTGTATGGACTCAGCAGTCTGTGTGTCTGTGTGTGTATATATGGACTCAGCAGTCTATGTGTCTGTGTGTATGGACTTAGTAGTCTGTGTATGTATGGACTTAGCAGTCTGTGTGTGTGTGTATGGACTCAGCAGTCTGTGTGTATGGACTCAGCAGTCTGTGTGTGTGTGTGTGTATGAACTCAGCAGTCTGTGTGTATGTGTGTATGGACTCAGCAGTCTGTGTGTGGGTGTGTGGGTGTGTGTGTGTATGGACTCAGCAGTCTGTGTCTGTATGGACTCAGCAGTCTGTGTGTGTGTCTGGACTCAGTAGTCTGTGTGTGTGGACTCAGCAGTCTGTCTGTGTGTATGTTTGTATGGACTCAGCTGTTTGTGTGTGTGTGTGTGTATGGACTCAGCAGTCTATCAATAATGCCTGTGAGTTGTTATGTAGGAAGGGCCCCAGTGCATTGCTTTGCCTGGGGTCCCTTAACTCTGTTAAAATGGTACTGCTTGTGTGTGTCAGTGAGCTTCTATTTAGTGAGAATGTGTGTGTCCCTGAACTTCTTTGTAGTGAGCCTTCTGTTTATACAAGTGAGTTTGTCTGTAGTAAGCTTGTGTGTGAGTCAGAGAGTTTTGTCTGTCAGTAAGCCTATTTGCGCATGTCAGTGAACTTGTGTGCTCACTATATATACATTGACTTGTAGGAATGGCATACATTTTTTTTTCCAAGGCTGCTTTGGATTCCCAGGGATTCCCAGTTTGGCTCTGCCAGCGAGTGCACTTTACCGCTGAATCACCTGTGTGAGCTGCTGCACACTTTAGCCCTGTTACACGCGTCTGGGAGCTGCTGTTGACAGGTACTAGTAGTCTAGAGATTGGGACATGGGGTATATGCTCAGCTATCTGTATAATACAGATCTGTGTGTATATAATATCCCGGCACAGTCAGTGCTCCCTGTATAGTGCTGCTCTCTGTCTTGGGATATTATACACAAACAGACCTGTATTATACAGAGAGCAGCACTATACAGGGAACACTGACTGTTTCGGGATATTATACACACAGCCCTGTATTATACAGAGAGCAGCACTATACAGGGAGCACTGACTGTCCCAATATATTATACACACTGCCCTGTATTATACAGCGAGCAATGACTGTTCCGGGATATTATACACAGACCTGTATTATACAGAGAGCAGCACTATACAGAGAGCACTGACTGTCTTGGGATATTATACACAAACAGACCTGTATTATACAGTCAGTGCTCCCTGTATATTGCTGCTCTCTGTATAATACAGGTCTGTGTGTATAATATCCTGGGACAGTCAGTGCTCCCTGGTGACTATAGTGTACCTTTAACTGTTAAGTTGACTCCCCAGTTGTTGGAATTTAGATTGTCAATATAGTGTAATACAGCTACAAATCAAACGTAGTAGTCTCACTCATAACTGCTTGGTTTCCAACTCCGGCTGTCTCTTCACTGCAGTAGAATCTTCCTGCGGATAAATATTAATGCTTGGTTCTCATGATCCCATATAAATTGCTATTTGAATGTTATCTAACATTGCTCTCTGTATAATACAGGGCTGTGTGTGTATAATATCATGGTTGAAATAGTGCAGCTGAATGGGAGAATGTTTCTAACTTTGGCCTTAAGTTTAAAATTACTGTAACGGACCGTTTCAGCACACAAGGGGTTAAAACCGTTTAGGCAATCGTCCCCTTCCAGAGATGCAGGCACAGCTACTGCAGAACACCAATCCGCCGAACAGGAAACCATACGAATGCTGTAAACAGCCGAATAGGAAAAACCATACGAATAGTTTTACACTCCTAGCAGTCAAACTGGAACAGCATACAATAAATCCCCCCAAGAACGAGACAAAGCTCAGTGTTGAGGGTCAAGCAGTGAACAGACAGAGCTGTGGGTTTATTGTGCTTATGTACACATTCTTACACATTAGTTCCACCCACAGGGTTTTGGAACACAACCAATAAACACATACAATACACTCAGACACTCCCACACAAATTCCTCCCCTCTGCATGTGATTCAATTACCTTATACAATGGGTAATGTAATTTAGCACAAGCAGAGAAATACAATTTTTCCACATTATTCATAACTTGAAAAGTATGCATCACATTCACATAATCAGCATACTCCAAATACAAACATATGTCAAAATCATCCAAATTGGTCCAGTGGTTCAAAAGATAGATCGTAGTCCTTTGTAACCAAAGGAAGCATGGCTTTTCTGCCCAAAACCAGTTCCACAGAGTCTTCTATCCTGGAGATAATTAGAAGTAATCCAATTATCTCCAAAGACAGAGGCAAAACTCCATTGAACACATGGCAGCAAAAAGACAGTAAATACAATAAAATACACAAGGTTACATTTATGACATAAAATACAGACATGCAACATATGCCCAGATAGCTTAGGTCTGAGTGCACATTATTACTGAATGGCGCTCAGAGCACACACATACAGTTCAATTGCCATGGAGCCAAAGTCTTTCCCATAGTCTTTCATTATACGAATGGGCTCCATGGCATAACTATCTGGGGTATCACTGCTCAAACAGGGCAAGCACCAAATGACCTGGCTTTCTTGTCTTTGCAGGGGAAAATCAAGCCTTTAAACATGGGGCCATAATCCAAAGGCAACAGGCGAGCAACCAGGCTTCTCCAATGCAATGTGGCGAGATTGCTCTCGTCACAATTACCATCTCAAGTCCCTGTAAATCTCTCTTTATTGAGTAAACTGTAATCTGTACTGTGATAAGTAGGCAGAGATTAATTATGTGGGTTGGACATAGTGGGCTAAGTTTTGTGGCAGTGGGTGTGGTAAACTTTCAAGGTAGTAATTGATAGCTGTGCTGCAAAATGTTCTTTGGAAATGTTTTTTCAAATGTTTGCAACTATGGTACTGTATCAAGGGAAATGTGTTTATTTTGTAATAATCCTTGGTGGAAAATAATGAATCCTCCACCAGGGATTATTAAAAAAAACAAAAAACACATTGTGTTGGGGCGGGGCTTAACATGCGGCAGAGGCGGGGTAAACTGCGGTGAGGGCGGGGTTAAATGTGCCCCCCTACTTTTGTCCCTGGCCCACCATGTGCCCCCCCTCCAAAAATGAATCCTAGAGATGCCACTGCACACAAGCTTTACAAAATACACATTTAAAAAAAACCTTGTTATATGTATGGATGTAAGAAAAATAAAAAAAATTACTACAATATTTAGCAGAGATTAGCAGTGAAATGACTATGTAAAAAGTGTCAAAATAACCTTAGCTACATAGTCTGTGATGTCTTCTTTATATAAATATATACTTCTGTGTGGAAATTTTGTTTTCTATGATGGCTAGTAAACATACAAAACAAACATACCAACTTCTAAAATAGTTTCACATTGAAATTCTATTTTAGTCCTTGTATTTTGTGACCTGTAACTTTCAAAATAAAACAAATCCTACATATTTTATATATTCGATAATTTAAGACACATAAATAAATTTATTGTGAATAATTTTTCCTTAGCTGGACATCATATGCACATTTTATTATTGCCAAAACTGTGAAAACATTTTTTTTTAATTTTTACACCCATTATTTTGCATTTTCTTTATAATAAATTAGAATTTTTATATGTATAGATCACATCAAATTAAAGCTCTTTTTATGCTCTAAAAATAGTATATAATAAATGTTGGTACAATAAATGAGAGGGTTTAAAATTGCAGTTGAACACAAACAGCAAATATGCTGTATGTCCAGCTTCTGAAGCTGCGTCCTTAAGGGGTTAAACTAAAATTGTCTTGGTGACTATAGTGTACCTTTAACTGTTAAGTTGACTCCCCAGTTGTTGGAATTTAGATGGTCAATATAGTGTAATACAGCTACAAATAAAACGTAGTAGTCTCACTCATACCTGCTTGATTTCCAACTCAGGCTGTCTTTTAACTGCAGTAGAATCTTCCTGCGGATAAATATTAATGCTTGGTTCTCATGATCCCATATAAATTGCTATTTGAATGTTATCTAACATTATACTTTGCATCTATGTATATGGCATACTACTGTTTATTGTCTTACTGGTGATCAAGCATTGATAAGAAAAATTATAAAAAAAAATTGACTAAAATAAAGTTGAGTAGATGTTCTTCTGTACCTTTCCATAAAAGAAAAGGTAATCTATGTAACGACGATAGGCTATTAGGTTCTTCACCCAGTCAAGTTCCCAATAGACAAATTGGTGTTTCCAATATGCCATGAAGAGATATAGGTGATTGAGAACCTGGTGCCAATTGTCATCCCACAGATCTATAGAGACAATATTCCATTAAACCATAAAATATTTAGAAGAATTAACATAATGCCAACCATGATATAGTCGATTTGTTCATCCTTGAAAAAAAAAAAAAAGATTTTTCCAAGAGGAACTTTGTGGCCTCATGTCTGATAATGGTGTGTAGTGAATTAACATCTGCAGTTACTAAGAATTGGTCGCTATCCTATTTACTATATTTTACATATAATAGGAATTTAATGTAGATAACCGAGACTTGATTGGACTACTGGTTGAAGGCACTTGTGTATATATATTGTCATGTTTTACTAGATATTGAATCTATTCCTGATATCATTAGTCTACCCATGGGAATATTTTTTTTTACATTTAGGTACTCATATTCTTGTTTAATATCACACATAGTTTACATTTATCCAGGAAAGATGGAAATTGTATTTTTATATCTGGGGGAAAATGCCCTTTTATTTCTTTATATGTTTATTTATTTATTTATTATTAGTTTTCTACCTTCATTAAGGGGCATAGTGTCAGATATGCAAGTACAGCCCAGTGTTGACAGTGATGACAAATAATTAAATCAGGAAAGATAATTAATTTAGAGTTCGAAGTCCAATGCTACTAAAAAGGACCAAGTTATTAACCACTGCAAGTCTGGAGGGTCCATGGCACGGGTAATTTCTACTTTTAACAACTTCTATGGAGTGATGTACAAGTACACTCACTAGGTATTCAGGTATGAAACGCTCGTCTAAAAGTGTAGTGGACCATACACTGCAATTTTCTTTTGAGGACTCAGAGACAAATATAGTGTAAAAACGTAAGGGGTCGAAAAACATTATACACTTTACTTACGCACATTCTCAAATAAGTTCCCTCCTCCGTCGACCCCATACCCATTTCAGTTCTACACCCAATGTGATTAGTCTCATGAAACAAAGATTTCTTCTGGGGCTACATTGACAGTAAAATTAAGTAATAGAACAAAATATATATTTACAATATCTATCTAATTAATTTGCTAAAATAGTAGTTTTACTCTACTCTGTTTACTGAGACTTTTGTTTTTACATATATTTGCAGGTCCGCCAACTGATAATTTGCGACAGGCAAACGTTACTGTGACTTCCCCTCAAGTATGCGTTGCCCTTCCAGTTTACAAGGGTGAGCTCACAGAAAATATGATGTGCGCTGGTATGGATAGCAAGAATGGTAAAATATGCGAGGTAAAGTTATAAAAAAATGTTATTGTATTTAAGAAAACCAAAGAAAATTATATATGTATGTAAAACACACATACATATCAGAAGGAAAACTCTGAAACAATATAATAAATATGATATAATAAAACCTGATACATGTGCTTTAAATCTTGAAAGGAAAAAACAAATATAGTGTAATACAGCTACAAATCAAACGCAGGGCAAGGGGAGGTAGAGAACACACAAGATATAGGTGAATTTAAGGAACATATGGGTATTGATCCAATGGTAATCTTGTACGAGACTCTCTTGGAGAACAATCCTACACAATAATTTTAAAATTAATTAAGAACTATATTATAGTCTGGTTTAGATGCCAATATTCTTTCAGAATTTAAATGTATTTTAAATCCATTTTTGTAAAAGCGACACTTTTTTTGTTTTTTTTTTACCAGAAAGCATTGAGTAATGTTTTCTTATGTGCGGGTTTGAATGCACACGCGCCTCTGGCCGTGCATGCGCATTCGGCTCCACTTGGGAGCTGGCGTCGATGGAGGAGGAGAGGTCACCAATTAACCTTATGCTTAATTAACCATTTATTCGCCACGGAAGGGGCCCTAGTCACCATTTAGCTGACTAGTTTCCTTGCTTTCGGGAGCTTTCGGGAGAACCTCTCTTTCTCAAGTCGGGTGACTAGGGCTCTATAGCCTTAGGAATACATATTTGTATTCCTCATGCTATAGTGTTCCTTTAATACCAATGAATATAATTTACATTTTACTTCCTCGATACATAGTAGCCAGATTGATTTTCTAGATTCGACTCTGTATGTGGAGGAAGGACAGCTCTGTACTAAAACCTTTTCAAACCTACAGATTGCACTACCACTATATAAGACAACTGCGTACACCATCTCTTTTGGCTAACTAATATACCAAAGATCCAAATGATGAGGTTGAGGAGAAATGTAATCAAATTACAAACTTTGGAAGAACAACCCAAAATTATAAAATGACGGTATATAGAGAAGGGATATAATGTCAATAATATGGAACAAAATTAAAAAGCTGTCAGAACATGTGATAGAACTGAATTATTAAGAAATATATTGTTTCAGACGACTCCAATAAATTTGAATTTACTATTTTCACAAAATATAATGTTTATGCCAAAAAAATAGAAAACATTTAAAAAAAAACATTGGCACATATTACAACAGGATGATATATTTGGGAATATTTTTCTGAAACAACCGGTAGTAATTTATAAGAAGTTAAACTTAACCCCTTAAGGACGGAGCCAAATGTACACATTGTGAACAAAACCTGGCATTTGCGCTACATGTCTGTCCAACCGTAATACACCTCTTTCATAGTAAATGCACCCACCCTTATATATCATTTTATTCAGGGGAAACAGGGCTTTCATTTAATATCAAATATTTAGCTATGAAACATAATTTAATATGAAAAAAATGGGAGAAAATACGATTTTTTTTATTTTTTTAGTTCTAAATTACATTTTAAAGGTCAGTGTCATAATACTGTTTGATTTTACTGCAATAAAATACACATATTTGTATTTAGTAAAGTCTCACGTGTAAGACAGTACCCCCTATGTACAGGTTTTATGGCGTTTTGGGAAGTTACAGGGTCAAATATAGCACGTTACATTTGAAATTGAAATTCGCCAGATTGGTTACGTTGCCTTTGAGACTGTATAGTAGCCGGGAATGAAATTTACACCCATAATGGCATACCATTTGCAATAGTAGACAACCCAAGGTATTGCAAATGGGGTATGTCCAGTCTTTTTTAGTAGCCATTTGGTCACAAACACTGGCCAAAGTTAGCGTTAGTATTTGTTTGTGTGTGAAAAATGCCAAAAATGCCAATTTTGGCCAGTGTTTGTGACTAAGTGGCTACTAAAAAAGACTGGACATACCCCGTTTGCAATACCTTGGGTTGTCTACTATTGCAAATGGTATGCCATCATAGGGGTAATTTTCATTCTTAGGCTACCATAGGGTCTCAAAGGCAACGTAACCAATCTGGCGAATTTTAATGTGAAAAAAATGAAACATAAGCCTTATATTTGACGCTGTAACTTTTGAAAACACCATAAAACCTGTACATGAGGGGTACTGTTGTACTCGGGAGACTTAGCTGAACACAAATATTTGTGTTTCAAAACAGTAAAAAGTATCACAGCAATAATATTGTCCGTGTAATGCTGTTTGTGCGTGAAAAATGCAAAAAAATTCACTTTTACTGGCGATATCATCGTTGTAATACATTTTACTGTTTTGAAACACTAATATTTATGTTCAGCGAAGTCTCCCGAGTAGAACAGTACCCCCCATGTACAGGTTTTATGGTGTCTCGGAAAGTTATAGGGTTAAATATAGTGCTAACTGTAAATTAAATTCCTTACTTTTGGCATGAGTTTTCAGGCAGGTCCTGCTAATTGTAATTAATTAAGATACTAGTATGTAAAAATATTACATAAATATATATGTAGAATTAATATATGTATATATATACGTATGTATATATGTATATATCTATATAATTTTTAAAATATTTTATTTATATATAGAGTATATATAGTAATATATCACGTATATATTTATGTATATAGATATATATATTATTTTGTTCCAGGTGTATTTTGATATAAATATATATATATTAATATCACAATACAGTTGGAACGAAATAACACACATCTATATATTTTTTAATTATTTATTTTATTTTATTTTTTAACGTATTTACATATTTAATTTTTTTATATTATATATAAATATATATATAACAATAATTATATATATATTTAATCAGTATCAATCTACGTGTAATTTGATATTAATATATATATATATAATTATATATATATTAATAGTAAAATACACCTAGACGGTGTATGTGTGTGTATGTATATGTGTATATATATACTTAGATCATATATATATATAATATATACATATGATCTAAGTATATATAATTATTTTTTTTTACACCATTAACTTATTTTTATTTTATTTTCAGCCAGCAGGGGGACCCCCTGTCATTACAGGCAGCCCCCCTGCCGGCAATACAGAAGCCAGCTATCCCCGGCCATGTGATTGTGGGGTCCTCGCTAGGACCCCACTCTCACACGGCCGGGGGGCTTCAACGAGGACGGATGTGCCGCGGGGGGCTCCCTGGGAGTCCCCCCCACCGCGATCGCCGGCGTGGGACCGCCGGCGACCGGGTAAGTTAACAAAAACCGGAGGGTGTACAATTACGCCCGGCGGCGTTTAGAGCCGCCTATTAGAGGGCGTAATTGTACGTCCACCGGTTTTAAGGGGTTAAAAAATTAACTAGCTTCAAGTCACCTCCCCAAAACAATACAGAATTTCAGTTCTTACGTTTTTAATAAGAATTTGAAAGTTTTTTTTGGGTGTGGAAGATGTTCCACCTGTAAATACCAAAAAAGGGAAAACTATTTTCTCTTTGGGTACTTACACACAAAAGTCTTACGACATACAGATATGTATTAATTGCACTACAACACCACGTCTTCACGGTGAAACACGTCAGCAGACCCTACAACATCATGCACGCCTGTCGGAAGCTCCACCCCCAGAAGAGTACCTGGTTGCCTGGTTCATCTTTTGACCAGAGGACCATAAGGGAAGCTGCACTGGAAGAGAGCAGAGTCTAAAGAGGGGTTGCCAAGCTGCTGCTGTTTTAATCAGCTTAAAATAAAGTTTTCCACAAGTTTATTCCAGTCTCTACACCTGAGGGGTTAAAGCGACATGAGTGCAGATAAGACAGGTTTCATAGAACATTGAAGAAAGACTGGAAGAAAGAAGATTTTGTCTAAGGCAAAGGAAAGGTTTCTTTTTACTGTAAAAACAATCAGAATGTGGAATTCTCTGCCTGAAGAAGTGGTTTTATCAGAGTCCATACAGATGTTCAAACGGCTACTAGATGCATACTAGCAAGAACAGAATATTCAAGGATATAATCTTTCAATGTAGGGTAATAACTGCTTGATCCAAGGATAAATCTGACTGCCATTCTGGGGTCAAGAAGGAATTTTTTTCCTAGCTTGTTGCAAAATTGTGCTTCAAACTGGGTTTTTTTGCCTTCTTTTGGATCAACAGCAAAAAACAAATGTGAGGAAGGTTGAACTTGATGGACGCAAGTCTCTTTTCAGCTATGTAACTATGTAACTATGTAACTATACACACACACAAACACACACAGACTGCTGAGTCCATACACAGACACACAGACTGCTGAGTCCACACACAGACACACAGACTGCTGAGTCCATACACAGACACACAGACTGCTGAGTCTATACACACACAGACTGCTGAGTCTATACACACACAGACAGCTGAGTCCATTCACACACAGACTGCTGAGTCCATACACACACAAAAGCTTCCTCACTAGCAGACACACACACACAGACTGCTGAGTCCATACACACATACAGAATGCTGAGTGCATACACACACACAGACTGCTGAGTGCATACACACACACGAACTGCTGAGTCAGCTACACACACACACAGACTGCTGAGGTCCATACACACACACACAGACTGCTGATCCATACACACACAGACTGCTGGAGTCCATTCACACGCACAGACTGCTGGGTCATACACACACACACACTGCTGAGTCCATACACACACACACAGACTGCTGAGTCCATACACACACACACACACAGACTGCTGAGTCCATACACAGACTGCTGAGTCCATACACACACACAGACTGCTGAGTCCATATACACACAGACACACATACAGACTGCTGAGTCCATACACACACACACAGACTGCTGAGTCCATATACACACATACACACATACAGACTGCTGAGTCCATACAGACACACAGATTGCTGAGTCCATATATACCCACACACAGACTGCTGAGTCCATACACACACAAACAGACACACAGACTGCTAAGTCCATCTACACACAGACTGCTGAGTCCATCCACACACAGACTGCTGAGTCCATACACACACAAAGGCTTCCTCACTAGCAGACACACACACACACACAGACTGCTGAGTTCATACACAGACTGCTGAGTCCATACACACACACAGACTGCTAAGTCCATCCACACACACAGACTGCTGAGTCCATACACACACAAAGGCTTCCTCACTAGCAGACACACACACACACAGACTGCTGAGTTCATACACAGACTGCTGAGTCCATACACACATACCGACTGCTGAGTCCATACACAGACACACACTGCTGAGTCCATCCACACAGACACACACTTCTGAATCCATACACACTGACACACACAGACTGCTAAGTCCATACACACACAGACTGCTGAGTCCATCCACACACAGACTGCTGAGTCCATACACACATACCGACTGCTGAGTGCATACACACACACAGACTGCTGAGTGCATACACACACACAGACTGCTGAGTGCATACACACACACAGACTGCTGAGTCCATACACACACATACAGACTGCTGAGTCCATACACATACATAGACACACAGACTGCTGAGTCCATACACACACAGACTGCTGAGTCCATACACACACAGACACACAGACTGCTGGGTTCATACAAACAGACACACAGAATGCTGAGTCCATACACACAGACACAGACTGCTGAGTCCATACACACACACACACACACAGACTGCTGAGTCCATCCACACAGACTGCTGAGTCCATCCACACACAGACTGCTGAGTCCATACACACATACTGACTGCTGAGTCCATCCACACACACTGACTGCTGGGTCCATACACACACAGACTGCTGAGTCCATCCACACACACAGACTGCTGAGTCCATCCACACACACATACTGCTGAGTCCATCCACACACACACATATTGCTGAGTACATACACACACACCAACTGCTGAGTCCATACACACATACCGACTGCTGAGTCCATCCACACAAATCCACTGTGTGTGGACTCACACAGACTGCTGAGTCCATCCACACACACATACTGCTGAGTCCATCCACACACACACAGACACACACACAGACTGCTGAGTCCATACACACATACCGACTGCTGGATCCATACACACACAGACTGCTGAGTCCATACACACACAAACAGACAAACAAACTGCTGAGTCCATCACACATACCGACTGCTGAGTCCATACACAGACACACACTGCTGAGTCCATACACAGACACACACACTGCTGAGTCCATCCACACAGACACACACAGACTGCTGAGTCCATACACACAGACACACACAGACTGCTGAGTCCTTACACAGACACACACACTGCTGAGTCCATCCACAGACACACAGAGTGCTGAGTCCATCCACAGACACACACACTGCTGAGTCCATCCACACACACACTCTGCTGAGTCCATACACACACACACACACAGACTGCTGAGTCCATACACACACAGACACACACACACCGACTGCTGAGTCCATACACACAAACCGACTGCTGAGTCCATACACACACACAGACTGCTGAGTCCATACACACACACCCACACAGACTGCTGAGTCCATACACACAGACTGCTAAGTACACACACACACAGACTGCTGAGTCCATCCACACACACTCAGACAAACACACACACTGCTGAGTCCATACACACATACAGACTGCTGAGTCCATACACATACACAGACACACATACTGCTGAGTCCATACACACAGACTGCTGAGTCCACACACACACACACAAACATACACACAGACTGCTAAGTCCATACACATACACATACACATACACAGACTGCTGAGTCCATCCACACACACAAACATACACACAGATTGCTAAGTCCATCCACACACACACACACAGACTGCTGAGTCCATCCACACACACAGACTGCTGAGTCCATACACATACACCAACACAGACTACTGAGTCCATACACACAGACTGCTAAGTGCACACACACACACAGACTGCTGAGTCCATCCGCACACACACAAACACACAAACTGCTGAGTCCATACACACACAGACTGCTGAGTCCATACACACATACTGACTGCTGAGTCCATCCACACACACCGACTGCTGGGTCCATGCACACACACATACTGTTGAGTCCATACACACACAGACACACAGACTGCTAAGTCCATCCTCACACACACAAACTGCTGAGTCCATACACACATACCGACTGCTGAGTCCATACACAGACACACACACTGCTGAGTCCATCCACAGACACACAGAGTGCTGAGTCCATCCACAGACACACACTGCCGAGTCCATCCACACACACACACTGCTGAGTCCATACACACACACACACAGACTGCTAAGTCCATACACACACAGACTGCTGAGTCCATATACACACAGACACACATACAGACTGCTGAGTCCATACACACACACACACACACAGACACACACACATAGACTGCTGAGTCCACACACACACAGACTGCTGAGTCCACACACACAGACACACAGACTGCTGAGTCCATACACACACACCAACACAGACTGCTGTGTCCATACACACAGACTGCTAAGTGCACACACACACACACACACACACACACAGACTGCTGAGTCCATCCACACACACACACAAACACTGCTGAGTCCATACACACATGCAGACTGCTGAGTACATACACACACATACTGCTGAGTCCATACACACACAGACACACAGACTGCTGAGTTCATACACACAGACACAGACTGCTGAGTTCATACACACAGACACACTGCTGAGTCCATACACACATACCGACTGCTGAGTCCATACACACACAGACTGCTGAGTCCAAACACACACAAAAATACACACAGACTGCTGAGTCCATCCACACGCACAGACTGCTGAGTCCATCCACACTCACAAACACACACATACTGCTGAGTCCATACACATACACACACAGACTGCTGAGTCCATACACACAGACACACAGACTGCTAAGTCCATACACACACACCAACACAGACTGCTGAGTCCATACACACAGACTGCTAAGTGCACACACACACACACACAGACTGCTGAGTCCATCCACACACACACAAACACACACACTGCTGAGTCCATACACACATACCGACTGCTGAGTTCATACACACAGACACAGACTGCTGAGTCCATACACACACACAGACTGCTGAGTCCATACACACATACCGACTGCTGAGTCCATCCACACACACTGACTGCTGGGTCCATACACACACAGATTGCTGTGTCCATCCACACACACATACTGCTGGGTCCATCCACACACACACAGACACACACACAGACTGCTGAGTCCATGCACACATACCGACTGCTGGGTCCATCCACACACACACAAACTGCTGAGTCCATACACACATACCGACTGCTGAGTCCATACACAGACACACACACTGCTGAGTCCATCCACACAGACACACACAGACTGCTAAGTCCATACACACAGACACACACAGACTTCTGAGTCCATCCACACATACAGACTGCTGAGTCCTTACACAGACACACACACTGCAGAGTCCATCCACAGTCCATCCACAGACACATACACTGCTGAGTCCATCCACACACACACACTGCTGACTCCATACACACACACACACAGACTGCTGAGTCCATACACACACAAACATACACAGACTGCTAAGTCCATCCACACACAGACAGACACACACACACAGACTGCTGAGTCCATACACACACACACAGACTGCTGAGTCTATACACACAGACTGCTGAGTCCATACACACACACACACACACATACACTGCTGAGTCCATACACACATACAGACTGCTGAGTCCATACACATACACAGACACACAGACTGCTGAGTCCATACACACACAGACTGCTGAGTTCATACACACAGACTGCTGAGTCCATACACACAAACCGACTGCTGAGTTCACACACACAGACACAGACTGCTGAGTCCATACACACACACAGACTGCTGAGTCCATACACACACAAACATACACACAGACTGCTGAGTCCATCCACACGCACAGACTGCTGAGTCCATACACATATACAGACTGCTGAGTCCATCCACACACACACAGACTGCTAAGTCCATACACACACACCAACACAGACTGCTAAGTGCACACACACACACACACTGCTGAGTCCATACACCCATACAGACTGTCGAGTCCATACACACATACAGACTGCAGAGTCCATACACACACACAAACATTCACACAGACTGCTAAGTCCATACACACACACAGACTGCTGAGTCCATCCACACACACAGACTGCTGAGTCCATCCACACACACCAACACAGACTGCTAAGTGCACACACACACACACTGCTGAGTCCATACACACATACAGACTGCCGAGTCCATACACACACAAACATTTACAAATATAAAGGGAATCAACACAGTAAAGGAGGAGACTATATTTAAAAGAAGAAAAACTACCACAACAAGAGGACATAGTCTTAAATTAGAGGGACAAAGGTTAAAAAAATTATATCAGGAAGTATTACTTTACTGAGAGGGTAGTGTATGCATGGAATAGCCTTCCAGCTGAAGTGGTAGAGGTTAACACAGTAAAGGAGTAGTGATGTCGCGAACCCGAAATTTTCGGTTCGCAAATGGCGAACGCGAACTTCCGCAAATGTTCGCGAACCGCCATAGACTTCAATGGGCAGGCGAATTTTAAAACACACAGGGACTCTTTCTGGCCACAATAGTGATGGAAAAGTTGTTTCAAGGGGACTAACACCTGGACTGTGGCATGCCGGAGGGGGATCCATGGCAAAACTCCCATGGAAAATTACACAGTTGATGCAGAGTCTGGTCTTAATCCATAAAGGGCAGAAATCACCTAACATTCCTAAATCACAATGAATATGGATTGACACCTGACATATGACATATTGACACCTTGACATATGGATTGACACCTGTCCTCAGAGCCCCTGATGCACATGGACACAGAGCAGAATAGAGACTGTTCCCCCTACATAGGGTCACTTGGCAGATATGGATTGACACCTGTCCTAGGGATCCCTGATACACACTGACAAAGAGCAGAATAGGGACTGTTCCTCCTACATAGGGTCACATGGCAGATATGGATTGACACCTGTCCTCAGAGCCCCTGATACACACTGACACAGAGCAGAATAGAGACTGTTCCCCTACATAGGGTCACTTGGCAGATATGGATTGACACCTGTCCTCAGAGCCCCTGATACACACTGACACAGAGCAGAATAGGGACTGTTACCCCTACATAGGGTCACTTGGCAGATATGGTGTGGTCGTGGGAGGAGGAGGATGACTTTCACCTCTTCCCCTGTTAGATTCCCGTTGTGCTGTGACATCACCCTTATACGCTGTGTAAAGCATACTTTTAATTTATTTTGCAAATGCTGCATCCTTTCCGACTTGTTGTAATTTGGTAACATTTCAGCCACTTTCTGCTTATACCGGGGGTCTAGTAGCATGGACACCCAGTACAGGTCGTTCTCCTTCAGCCTTTTTATATGAGGGTCCCTCAACAGGCACGACAGCATGAAAGACCCCATTTGCACAAGGTTGGATGCCGAGCTACTCATTTCCCATTCCTCCTCCTCACACAGAGCAGAATAGGGACTGTTCCACCAACATAGGGTCACTTGCAGATATGGATTGACACCTGTCCTAAGGGTCCCTGATACACACTGACACAGAGCAGAATAGGGACTGTTCCTCCTACATAGGGTCACTTGGCAGATATGGATTGACACCTGTCCTCAGAGACCATGATACACACTGACACAGAGCAGAATAGAGACTGTTCCCCCTACTTGGCAAATATGGATTGACACCTGTCCTCAGAGACCATGATACACACTGACACAGAGCAGAATAGAGACTGTTACCCCTACATAGGGTCACTTGGCAGGTATGGATTGACACCTGTTCTCAGAGACCATGATACACACTGACACAGAGGCTGTTCCCCCTACATAGGATCACTTGGCAGATATGGATTGACACCTGTCCTCAAAGCCCCTGATACACACTGACACAGAGCAGAATAGAGACTGTTCCCCCTACATAGGGTCACTTGGCAGATATGGATTGACACCTGTCCTCAAAGCCCCTGATACACACTGACACAGAGCAGAATAGAAACTGTTCCCCCTACATAGGGTCACTTGGCAGATAGGGATTGACACCTGTCCTCAGAGACCATGATACACACTGACACAGAGCAGAATAGAGACTGTTCCCCTACATAGGGTCACTTGGCAGATATGGATTGACACTGTCCACAAGGACAAGCTGCAGGCTTCCTGGCAGGGCCCATACAAGGTGGTAGAGCAGGTTTGTGATACCACCTTTGTGATTGGTGCAGTCACAGGCACGGGAGGCAAGCGCATGCTCCATGTGAACATGCTCAAGCCATACCACGAGCGCACAGAAGAGGTAACCACGATCTGTGCACCTGCCACTGAAGATTATGATAATTTGCCACTCCCAGATCTCCTAGACCTAGAGGGCCAGAGCGGAGACCTGGGAGAAGTACAGTTAGGAGAACAGTTAGACCCCCAGGAGCGAACCCAGGTCCAAAGACTAATCCAGGACAAGGGGGCCACGTTTTCCAACCTACCTGGGTACAGTCCGTTAACCACTCACAAAGTTGAAACCCTAGACCAGACCCCCTTCGCCAAACCGCCTATCGCATACCCGAAGCAGTTAAAGAAAATATGCGGAAAGAAATTGAGGAAATGATGCAGTTAGGGGTGATAGAACACTCTGACAGCCCCTGGGCCTCCCCGGTAGTACTAGTACCGAAACGGGACGGCACGACCCGTTTCTGTGTAGACTACCGGAGGCTAAACGATAAAACAACCTCAGACGCCTACCCTATGCCCCGGATAGACGAGCTCCTAGACAAAATGGCCAGAGGCCAGTACCTCACCACAATAGATCTGTGCAAGGGGTACTGGCAAATTCCATTAGCCGAGGACGCCATCCACAAGTCGGCATTTGTCACCTCGTTTGGCCTGTATCAGTTTAAGGCCATGCCATTCGGGATGAAGAATGCCCCGGCTAACTTTCAGAGGATGGTAGATCGGCTACTGGATGGGTTTCAGGAGTATGCCTGCGCCTACTTGGATGATATAGCCATTTTTAGCTGCTCCTGGCCCTAACACCTGACCCACATAGGAGCCGTACTAGACCGGATTAGGGAGGCCGGACTGACCCTAAAGCCCAGTAAGTGCCATATAGGAACGCGTAAAAACCTCCCCAAGATAGTAGTATGGGCCCCAGAGTGTGAACAGGCCTTCCAACAGCTCAAGACGGCGCTCATTAAACTTTCTGCTCCTGATCCAACTAAACGCTTTCTCGTCCATACAGACGCCTCTATGTTTGGATTGGGAGCAATACTGAGCCAAGTCGGAGCAGATGGCGGCGAGCAACCCGGGGCTTATCTAAGCCGGAAACTTTTGCCCAGGGAAGTAGATCCACTGCCATTGAAAAGGCAACCTTACTTGTATGGACAACCGTTTACCTTACTCACAGATCACAACAAATTTGGGGCACTGCGCGTGCAATCTAATGTGTCACCAGATAGGAGTGGTGTGTTCAGTAGTACTATTCTTATCAGTTTAATCCCTGTTACGTCCCCTATCCGTTGATGTGGAGCAAGATGCAGCAGCAGAAGAGGACTCAGCCGAGGAGGTTATGAAAGAGGATGGAATAGGAGGAGTAGAGGAGGTGGCAGCAGGCCTGCCTGCAAGTCGTGGCGGTGTCACCAACTCCTCTGCAGAGCCACGCATTCCATGCTTGGCAGCCGTCAGCAGTTTTGCCCAATGCGCAGTGTAGGTGATATACCTGCCCTGACCATGCTTTGCAGACCAGGTATCAATGGTCAGATGGACCTCCCCGCCCCAACACTGTGTGCCGTGACATGCCATTGGCTTTCCTTTGCACAATCGAAGTACAGGTTGGGGACGCCTTTTGTGAAAATTTCGTCCAAGCACCAGTGAGTGAGTGGTGGCACTGGGCACAGTATCCACTGTGAGCCCGGACACAGACGCTGTGGAGTAAGACAACTAACTGCTATTCAATTCATAACAGTGAAGCTGGTTTTAAATGCGTAGCTACGTGACAAATTGGAAGTGAGTGGAGTGGCAGAATTCGCGCCAGTATCCATCGAGCCTGACACACCCGGCTATAATAAACTAACGGCCTCAATCTATAACAGAAAGTTTTTTGTTTTAAATGCACGCTATTGTGACACCAGATATGAGTGGCACTGTAAACTGGCAGAGTATACGCTGTAGGGCTGACACATCCGCTTTGAGACAACTAACTGCTATTCAATCTATAACAGTGAAAAAAGATTTTTGGTTTTTAAATGCACGCTATTGTGACACCAGATATGAGTGGCAAAGTACACTGGCAGAGGTCTGCAGAGCACACGCTGAAGGCCTGACACCGGCTTTAAGGACACTGACTGCTATTAGCTTACACTGAAAAACTTTTTTTCTTTGTAAAAGCACGCTATAGAGACACCAGATATGAGTGGCAAAGTACACGGGCAAAGGTCTGCAGAGCACACGCTGAAGGAGGCCTGACACCCGCTTTAAGGACACTGACTGCTATTAGCTTACACTGAAAAACTTTTTTTCTTTGTAAAAGCACGCTATAGAGACACCAGATATGAGTGGCAAAGTACACGGGCAGAGGTCTGTAGAGCACACGCTGAAGGAGGCCTGACACCCAGACGCTTGCAGACAACTAACTGCTATTCAATCTATTACAGTGAAAACATTTTTTTTTCTTTTTAAATGTCAAGCTTAAGCTATTATGACACCAGATATGAGTCGTGGCACTGGGCAAATGGGCACAGTAAAGCCTGGGCAGACAACTAACTGCTATTCAATCTATTACAGTGAAAACATTTTTTTTTCTTTTTAAATGTCAAGCTTAAGCTATTGTGACACCAGATATGAGTCGTGGCACTGGGCAAATGGGCACAGTATCCACTGTGAGCCTGACACAGAAGCTGGCAGCAGGCAGCAACTGCAATTACAGTACACAGAAAATAAAAAAAAGCAGACTGATGTTCTAGCCCTAAAAAGGGCTTTTTGGGGTGCTGTCCTTACAGCAGAGATCAGATGAGTCCTTCAGGACTGTAGTGGACACTGAATACCCTAGCCTAGCTATCAATTTCCCTATCTAATGAGCAGCAGCTACACTTTCCCTCCTCTCACTAAGCATGCAGCTTCAGAATGAATCTAAAATGGATGCTGTCCAGTAGGTGGGAGGGTCTGCTAGGGAGGGTGTGCTGCTAATTGGCTGGAATGTGTCTGCTGACTGTGAGGTACAGGGTCAAAGTTTACTCAATGATGATGAATAGGGGGCGGATCGAACCGCGCATGTGTTCGCCCGCGGCGGCAAATGCGAACACGCTATGTTCGCCGGGAACTATTCGCCGGCGAACAGTTCGGTACATCGCTATTCTTAGTGCTGCAATGCGTAAATTAAGGATTTCCCCTTACCACCTGCAATCACGATTTGGTTTGCACTTGGGACTCCTGATAGGCCACTAGATGCTCTGGCAGCCTTGAGTGCCATGCAAAGGCACCTCGAGTGCCATAGGTTCCTGAACCCTAGTCTAAAGTGTGCACATAACTAAGTGGAACTAAGGCTTAATACTAAGGCTAGGAGTGTGTATATGCACAACATACTCATGGGCCAAACGTAGGCCAAGTTAATGGTGACAAGAAACATTGAATCCCAGTGCATAGCTACTAATTTTAAGTTGGAAATGTAGGCCAACAACATCAGTGCATACAATCAGGTAATAAATATTGTCAATAGCACAAATTATGCCAAACATTAGAATCAATATGATTAGATACGGTTAATCCATATTAGCACGTAGTATGCAATAGGCAGGACAGCCATGAAAAGGTGGTAACCAGTGTGGGGTAAGATACATTTTGGCAATAGACACTCAGATCCACATAATTGAATTGTCCTTATGAGAACAAAACTACCACATTTGCTGACTTTATCTTAAGATATTTATTAAGTAGGAGAACCTATGTGAGCCTTATAAGCAAAGATAGAATACAAGAAAACAACTAGCAAACTATGTCAGGAATAGTATGGGTTAACGCAAAGTCTAATCCATAGAGTGAAACAAAAACAATCTCTAGAAGGCAACTAAAAGGTAACGTTTAATGAAATATTGGATAAAAATCAAAGTGAATAATTCCTCCACCCTTAAAAACAATGTATGCGTGTACAGTGTACAAAGGCACTGTATAGGATATGAGCAGCCTAAGTTTGAGGAATGGCGGACTAAACAGTATCCTCTGCTGTAAAAAACAGGTGCTGAAAAAAGCCTTCAAAGAGGAAACCAGTAGTGCCCTCTAATGGACAGGCTAACGTAAGTGCATGTCATATTTCTGAAACAGCTGCAATCAGTAGGGACCATAAACTAAACGATGTGTTTCTACTCTTGGCAATAGAGGATCCGTTGTAATGGAATTGCTACTCCCATCTACTTTGTAACAGTATTTAAGTGTTGCATATACCGTCACAATATCAGCAGCAACATTACCATTTTTTATTTATTTGCAGAACAACTCTCTGCGGTACTCCTCAAGGAGTACTGATAATAAACATATATCTTTTGACTATGATCTGGAACTGTATGCATAATTTATGTCCTCCGAAAAATAATTAATGATAAAAATACAGGACATAAATCTATTGTATCAACACATTGTGTGTGCGACCTCACCGATTTCATCCATTTTTTTGCAAATTTAGTTTTCCATCTACTAAGAAAAACAATCTTTAATTTAGTTTCTCACCATATTTTCGTCTTGCACTGTTGCCAGTCCCAACACAATGTATTGGGAAAGAAAGTGGTATTCCAACCACTATCATGATATATCTGTTCACCAAATCGTAGTAAATACATAATAAAAGCACTTTTAACTACTTTGTGCTAAATACCAACTTGACTTTGAATATCTACTTGCCAAGGATCTTATCATTTAATCTGATTCAACAGCGCATAGTCGAGTTAGGTCTGTTGGGACGTAATCCTGTCCATGACCTTTTGGTAGGATCACCACCTTAAGGTTGTGCATTGGAAAATTCCTATTACAACCATATGCAATAACCCACACTTGGCAAGGGTCAAGTACAAATATTATGTACTTTTTGGTCCTGTTATTCACTAATTTACTTAGGTATACCATTCAAAACAACCAACGATAATGTACCTTATACACACACAGTATATATGCAAGGATACTTATCAAATATAGATGGATACAGCCTCCCTCTGATCGCTCCCAGCTAGCGATCAGCTTGACAACAAAAATATGGAAAAACACAATGAGGGATCCGGCTGTTAATCTAAATAAAAATAAATAAAGAAAAATATAGTGTAATACAGTTTACAATATAAACACTGCGCAATATAAAATGCACTCACAGGATTTCGAACAATTCAAGCTTGTAAGGTGCCTCCCCTGAAAATATGGGGGGCCTGGGGAGATCCCCTGGATATTTTCACTCCAACACAGGACTCCGGGTGAAGTTTTGAAAAAGCGGCTTTAATTCAATATTAAAAAAATAAAGATAAAATTAATATAAATAAGGTCCCATGCGTTTTGTCCCTTTAACAAAATAGGGACTTCCTCAGGGACCACAATATTAAAATGCAATTGATACAATACAATCAAAAAAACAGCCTAACAAATCCCCACCCAAAAGTCCTTTAAATAGGGCTAATCCCTAGATGTAATTCTGTCACATGTGTTTCTCAGTCTCTCCTCATTGGTCCTGAGTTGATGAAATTCATCTGTTGCTGATCGTAATTCTGAGTGTTCACAGCTGATTTCGAACTTGTTGAATGATCCTCCATTGATTTTTGGCACGGAAGTGCCATGCCAAACTAATCTTATTGATTTTTTTGATTGGGTAACTAAAACTATAGATCAGGGTGGTGCAGTAGACATTGCTTACCTAGATTTCAGTAAGGCTTTTGACATTGTTGCACATAGAAGGCTTATCAATAAACTGCAATCTTTAAGTTTGGATTCCAATATTGTTGAATGGGTAAGGCAGTGGTTGAGTGACAGGCAACAGAGGGTTGTAGTTAATGGAATATATTCGAAGCTTGGACTTGTCACCAGTGGGGTACCTCAGGGATCTGTACTTGGTCCCATTCTCTTTAATATTTTTATTAGTGATATTGCAGAAGGTCTTGATGGTAAGGTATGTCTTTTTGCTGATGATACCAAGATATGTAACAGGGTTGATGTTCCAGGAGGGATAAGCCAAATGGCAAATGATTTAGGTAAACTAGAAAAATGGTTAGAGTTGTGGCAACTAACATTTAATGTGGATAAGTGCAAGATAATGCATCTTGGACGTAAAAACCCAAGGGCAGAGTACAGAATATTTGATAGAGTCCTAACCTCAACATATGAGGAAAGGGATTTAGGGTGATTATTTCTGATGACTTAAAGGTAGGCAGACAATGTAATAGAGCAGCAGGAAATGCTAACAGAATGCTTGGTTGTATAGGGAGAGGTATTAGCAGTAGAAAGAGGGAAGTGCTCATGCCATTGTACAGAACACTGGTGAGACCTCACTTGGAGTATTGTACACAGTGCAGGAGACCGTATCTTCAGAAGGATATTGATACCTTAGAGAGGGTTCAGAGAAGGGCTACTAAACTGGTTCATGGATTGCGGGATAAAACTTACCAGGAAAGGTTAAAGGATCTTAACATGTATAGCTTGGAGGAAAGACGAGACAGGGGGGATATGATAGAAACATTTAAATACATAAAGGGAATCAACACAGTAAAGGAGGAGACTATATTTAAAAGAAGAAAAACTACCACAACAAGAGGACATAGTCTTAAATTAGAGGGACAAAGGTTTAAAAATAATATCAGGAAGTATTACTTTACTGAGAGGGTAGTGGATGCATGGAATAGCCTTCCAGCTGAAGTGGTAGAGGTTAACACAGTAAAGGAGTATAAGCATGCATGGGATAGGCATAAGGCTATCCTAACTATAAGATAAGGCTAGGGACTAATGAAAGTTTTTAGAAAATTGGGCAGACTAGATGGGCCGAATGGTTCTTATCTGCCGTCACATTCTATGTTTCTATGCGTTCCAACTGTGTTAATGAAACCGGAAATGGCATGCGTTTCAACCTCGTTTTTTGCGTTCCATTTGTGATCTGTAATATCTGGCCATAAAAATACATATAAATACTTCCACTCCACAACTCCATGACCACTAACAATATATTACCCATATAGTTCATACAAGAATTGTTTTATTATGCACCACATAGATTCCTCCAAATCACTGCATTCAATCCACTTCAATATACCATATTAAATAATGTGATTTTATATTATCATATAATCTATCCCCTATTTTTAGTGAATTTATAATTTATGTATCTCATTTATAAATTTATAATAAATTTCATAATAAATTTCAATAAATTTGTTAATTACTTCATTTGTGTCAATCTTTATTTAGTAGCTTATTATGTCATTTTTTTTTCCCTTCCTCCCTTTTTTTCCTTTCTTTTTCCCTTTTTTACTCTATCACCCCCTCTCCAATCAATTGTTACCCTTTCAATACCAGTGCACTTGAAATTTGTGAAGGAGAATAGTGTGTAACAAACCACCTCTTTTACAGGTAGGATTGTCACAGATCTTGCAGTAACCACAGCTTTCTAGGGTATACAAAGTCCAGGACACATTCAGCTCGGTTTTCCTTTTTATTCAGTAAGAAAACAGGTGCTTTAAATAATAACAAAACAAACAAAATCCCTTGCTCTTACTTGAGCTCTTACTAGACAGGAATTGCTATCTGCAATTGGGTGGCTTTCCCACTTACCAATTTTCCAAACAAAAGAAATGTCTTTGCAATAAACACAATTCACTCTCCTAGCTGTCTTTTTCTCCCTCACTCTGCAGCAGGCTGCCCTCTTCTTTTAAAGGCCTGTCTACTAATTGAGTAGCTACAGGTGAGTGCCAATTAGTTAACTCTTAAATCAGATCCAAATTGTGGTCTGTTACACAGCAACTAATGCTGTTGGAGCATTGGCCCTCCCTGCTCTCCAAATACTCCGCCCCAGGGACCCATACCATGTTTTGCAGAGCATCAGCTATGCATATTGCAAACTTTAACATCTCTCCCTGGGGCATTTAACTGAAAATCCTCTGGTTGCTGTTTAGCAAATCAGGTCTGATGTATCTCCCATCAACCACTATTCCACCTTTACGCTCACAAGTGGACAGTGATTACAGTGAACCGGAATAGAATGGGTAGCCAAGTTCTTTTTAATATTATTAATGTGTTCCATAAACCGGACTTTCAAGAGTCTCTTAGTTCTACCAACATATTGTTTGCCGCACGGACATTGCAGTAAATAAACTACATAGTCCGTGCGGCAATGTATTTCGGTCTTAATATGGAAAACCTCCCCTGTTATAAAACTAGAAAATATATCTGTTCTTTCTAAGTTAACAGTGTGACAAGCTTTACAAGAATTACAACCCCTGAAAGAACTATTACCAATGGAATTCTGACTATCCTCATAATTTTTTTTTGGCATAACTAGGTGCCAAAATGTTCTTAAAATTCAGATTTTTTCTAAAAATAAGTTTGGGCCGGTCAGATAAAATAGAATTAAGTACGGGATCCTGTTGGAGATTCTCCATATTTGGAGATTAAGTACGGGATCCTGTTGGAGATTCTCCATACTTGGAGAATCTCCAACAGGATCCCGTACTTAATTCTGTTTTACCTGACCGGCCCAAACTTATTTTTAGAAAAAATCCGAATTTTAAGAACATTTTTGCAAAAAATGACATAATAAGCTACTAAATAAAGATTGACACAAATGAAGTAATTAACAAATTTATTGAAATTTATTATAAATTTATAAATGAGATACATAAATTATAAATTCACTAAAAATAGGGGATAGATTATATGATAATATAAAATCACATTAATTAATATGGTATATTGAAGTGGATTGAATGCAGTGATTTGGAGGAATCTATGTGGTGCATAATAAAACAATTCTTGTATGAACTATATGGGTAATATATTGTTAGTGGTCATGGAGTTGTGCAGTGGAAGTATTTATATGTATTTTTATGGCCAGATATTACAGATCACAAATGGAACGCAAAAAACGAGGTTGAAACGCATGCCATTTCCGGTTTCATTAACACAGTTGGAACACATGGCACTTCCGTGCCGAAAATCAATGGAGGATCATTCAACAAGTTCGAAATCAGCTGTGAACACTCAGAATTACGATCAGCAACAGATGAATTTCATCAACTCAGGACCAATGAGGAGAGACTGAGAAACACATGTGACAGAATTACATCTAGGGATTAGCCCTATTTAAAGGACTTTCGGGTGGGGATTTGTTAGGCTGTTTTTTTGATTGTATTGTATCAATTGCATTTTAATATTGTGGTCCCTGAGGAAGTCCCTATTTTGTTAAAGGGGCGAAACGCGTAGGACCTTATTTATATTCATTTTATCTTTATTTTTTTAATATTGAATTAAAGCCGCTTTTTCAAAACTTCACCCGGAGTCCTGTGTTGGAGTGAAAATATCCAGGGGATCTCCCCAGGCCCCCCATATTTTCAGGGGAGGCACCTTACAAGCTTGAATTGTTCGAAATCCTGTGAGTGCATTTTATATTGCGCAGTGTTTATATTGTAAACTGTATTACACTATATTTTTCTTTATTTATTTTTATTTAGATTAACAGCCGGTTCCCTCGTTGTGTTTTTCCATATTTAGGTATACCATTGTATGGATATTCACCAGAGATTACCAGCTCTGTTCCTAATGGTGCGTACCTTGTTCAAACAGACCAGTAGATTAGCAGCTTCCCCTTTTTATACCGGACTCCTTGTTAGGTCCGGTTCTCCTCAGATGAGCTTAAGCGGCGAAAATGTGCATCAGGGGCACTGACAGGCGCACATTATACCACAAGTGTGCTAACAACACACAGCCTCCATATCGTGAGAGAGCTGCTACGATTTTATTTGTTCATCAAGTTTACATTATATATTTAAGCCACTGAACCAGTCATGAGTTTCCACACTGAGTTTCCACACTGAGCGTGCTGGGGGGAAGATATATGCTGATACTTCTTAGATTAGCAGTTTTTTGGGGGGGATTAGAGGTGCCCTCAAAGGCACAGTCAGTATACAGCTAGCAGCATAGTATTTCGGCTCGCTTTCCTACTCCATCTACTTATTTTCTACCTGGTCTTTAACTGTTACAATGTTACTAGTCCATATTGGCAATCTTATCTATCTGCTACTAATTGTATACTTGTACCATTATTTCAGTAGACATAGTTTCATTATGGCTTAACATTGTATTCATATCTCTGAAAATTGCCCCCTTTGCTTTCAGATCAAAACCTCAACACTATAGGACCGTCCTCCTTTGGCAAATCATTTAACCATTAATTCTCCTCTGATATTCTCCAAAGGCATCATCAAAGAGGCTACCTTTTTAAATTATTAATATTATATTTATTTTTAGCATTTATACAAATAAAATATGATAAAATACAAAAAAATACAAATACAATTAAAATTTATAATTGATACTATCTTATTCAATGTATAAATTCGTCTTATATATAATCTTAGTCTATCAACCATTTTATTCTCCATTTTCTAATTCTTTGGTGACTGTGACAACATATAATCCCATTCATAATACCATTCATACTATATCTATGATATAACAATTATTATTATTATTTTTTATTTATTCATTATGTGTCTATGATTCAATTATTTTTTTTCCCACTCCAACCACCATTCTTACATTTTTTTCTAGGTTTAAGCTATTGTACTGATAAAAGCCTTTTCCATTAAAAATTGATACTCTAATTCAGGTATGTCCAAAGTCCGGATCGCGGGCCAATTGCGGCCTGCGTTCCTGTTTAATACGGCCCCACAGGTAGTTTGGCGCCACTAAGGACCCCTGGGATCTCTGGATCTTTGAACGCCGCAGTCCTGAGCAGCATTTGGGGATTCACAAGGGGCCAAGAGATCGCGAGAACTCAGAGGGACGTGCAGTGACCTCAGTCTGCATTCTCGCTATCTCTTGGACGTAGCGGGATCTCGTGGACGTCATGGGATTCGCGGGATTTAGTTCCTTCTCCCTGCTGGGACCGAAAAACAGAGATGGACAGAATAAAAAGGGACAGAATAAAGAGGGACAATTTCCTTATTTATTCCCCCGAAATCCAAACTCATCATGATCATGTCAAACAAGTTTTACAAACTTTGCTTAAAAATAAAGAGAGAAGGGTCAGAATAAAGAGGGACAGAGTAAAGAGCGAATGGACAGAATAAAGAAATCTGAGACAGAAAGAGAGAAGAGACAGAATAAAGAGTACTGGGACAGACTATAAAGATTTGAGACGGAATTAAGAGACAAAATAAAGAGATCTGAGACAGAATAAAGAGATGAAATGAAAAGTATGCCGTTTGCAATAAACTATGCATAAAATAGTTAATTTGCATTCCATTTGAATGGTTCAAAGAATGTCAGGCAAAATGGTTGGCCCTCACGCATGTTCACTTCATCAAATCTGGCCCTATTTGAAATAATTTTTTAGCTGTTAGAAGTTTAAATGCAGCCAAAAGATGGACTACTATGAATCTCGATTCTATAGGGAGGGTGCAGATGTCAATATGAAATAAAGCTCAAGCTGGATCCAATTCCCATTTTTTTATTTATTAGAAAGGATATAATATTAAAGATTTTAATCCATTGAATTTGGATATTCCTACATTTCCACTTAATATGCACTAGAGAGCCTTTTTCTTCCAGACATCTCCAGCAAATCCCATTTTCCCTGGGAGAGAATTTGTTTAATCTTTCCAGTGTTAAATACCATCTAAAGGTAATTTTAATACAGGTTTCTAATAAATTTGTATTGTGGATAGCTGTTTTCAGGAAATTAATTGCTTTAATCCATATGTTCTCCTCCACATTTAGATTTAAATCTTTGTTTTTTTATAGTCAAATATGTCTTAAATTCTACCTTTTCATCAGCAATTTCCATGATCAGTCCGCCTGTTTTTTGTTTTGTTTTTCCCCAGGAATATATATTATAATTATGTTATTTATATTGCGCCATAAAATTCTGCAGCGCTTTACAATGGATGGACGAACAGACATATAGTTGTAACCAGACAAGTTGGACACACAGGAACAGAGGGGTTGAGGGCCCTGCTCAATGAGCTTACATGCTAGAGGGAGTGGGGTAAAATGACACAAAAAGTTAAGGATAGTATTAGACTAGTGACAGTTGCAGAAGAGGAATCAGTCAGAGGCTATTAACAGTTTAATTGATACGCTTTTATGAAGAAGTGGGTTTTTAACGATTTTTTGAAGGCGTGGAGCATCTAACGGAGGAGGGAAGAGAGTTCCACAGGAATGGTGCAGCCCTCGAGAAATCTTGAAGGTGAGCATCAGAGGTGGGAGTACGGACAGAAGATAGACGTAAGTCTTCCGCAGATCATAGGGGCCTAGACGAGACACACTTGTGTATAAGGGAGGATAGATAGGTGGGAGCAGCATTATATAGCAATTTTAAAGCAAGAACCAGAATTTTAAATTGAGCTCTATATTTTATAGGAAGCCAATGTAGGGACTGACAGAAGGGTCAGGCATGGGAGGTGCGGGCGGACAGGAAGATGAGCCTTGCTGCCACATTTATTATAGACAGTAACGGCCCAAGTTGGGAGCACGTAAGACCACTGAGAAGCGGATTACAGTAGTCAAGGCAAGAAAGGACAGTGGAATGGACCAACACCTTAGTCGCATCTGGCGTTAAGTATTTATGTTTTCTTGATTTTTTTTATGGATATTTCTCTCTCTTTATAATTTTTTTATCCTCATATAATTAAAAAAAAACATTTGAAGGTATATTGTAAGATGTTTAAATTGTTTGAAAAGATTTTACCTTAGTATTTTCAATCAGTTGAAGTTCATACATAATACCGTTTTTCCTTCTAACTCTTTAGTTTAAGGTTACCTAACACATTTTCTAAAACTACCATTGGCATATATATATATTAAATTCATATGATTTCAAGTATTTATAACACAGATTTTTTCCATGCTAGACTTAGATCCTTGACTATTGGATTCATCATGTAAGCTCATTGAGCAGGGCCCTCATCCCCTTTGTTCCTGTGCGTCCATTTGTCTAGTTACAATTACGTGTCTGTTAGTCCACCCATTGTACAGTGCTATGGAATTTGCTGGTGCTATTAAAATAAAATAATAAAATAATTATATTAAATACCAGGTTTTTTTGCTAACATCATTTTCAATTAGTGCTTCGTTTTCCATACTAATCCGCTGACATTGTTCATTTATTCTAAACCATTTTGAAATATGAAAGAATGAGATAGAGTCATATATGTTATCTATGTCTGGTACTCCAAGACCTCCATTCTTTTCTCCTCTGGCTATAATACTTAGCGCTATTCTCGCTTTTTTATAGTTCCATATAAAGTTGTTAAATCATTTTTGAAAATCCATAAGAATCTTTTTTTCTACTTTTAGAAGAATAGATCTAAATAAAAATGTTAATTTGGGTAGCACATAATATTTAAGGACATTTATATTCCCAATTAAGTTTATTCAGTAGTATTAGATAATTTGAATCCATAATAATCTTTTTTGAATACAAAACTTTTATCCCTAAGTAATCCTGTGTGTTATCTAGCCAGTGCACTATATATTTCTCTTTCAGATTAGTTATTTCTTCATTCCTCACATTCAAGGCTAGAACCTGTGATTTGTTTGTATTGAGACTCTATTAAGATAAATCTGAATAGTTTTGAATCTCTAGCATCAATGCTGCCATTGACCTCTCTGGGTCATTTAAAGTTAGGAAAACATCATCTGCAAATAATGATATTTTACAGTTCTCATTCCGAATTTGACACCCCTTGATATCTTCCTTATCTCTAGTTTTCTAGACAAATGGTTCTAATGATAAGGCATATAACATAGGAGCCAATGGACATCCCTGTCGAATCCTGAAGATCTAATGCCGGATCCCAAAATACGAGCGGTTGAATCTCTATTCAATATTCATACCGCATCTAAAAAAAAAAAATCTTTGATCCTAAATTTTCTCATTGTCTCTTTCAGAAATATCCAGGCGACCCTGTCAAAGGCCCTCTCTGCATCCAATGACAGGATCAGCATGGATTCTCCCCTATTTTCTTTCCAACAGCAGTAGATTGATATTTTTTCTTAGATTGTCCTCTGCTGATCTCCCTGTTTAATCTCCATTTATCAATTTAGATATCACTTTTTTTAATCTGTTGGAGCATATTGTAGAATAAATCTTTGTATCGACATTAAAAAGAGAGAGAGGTCTATTTTTTTTTTTTTTTTTATGAGGATTTTATCTTTTCCTTCTTTCAAAATGCGATAAATATTTGCAGAAAAGATTTCACTTGGCATTTTTGTTATTTTTAATCATATCATCAAAGATCAAGAGGAGATGACCGGATAGCTCTTTTTTGAAAATTCTGTAAAAACTATTTGATAGACCATCAGGACCTGGGGCCTTATTATTCTTTAATTTCTTAATGACATTAGTAATCTCCTGAGAGGTCAATGGGGCATTCAATCTATCTAAGTCTGAATCATCCAAATTTGGTAATTTTATTTTTTTTAAATACTGTTTAATTTTTGTTCTCATTTGTTCATGATTGACAGTAGACGTTTCTTCTAAATCAAGCATGTCATCGGGCCACATAAAGAAGGTTTAAGTTTATGTGGGCTGCAAAAAAAAAAAAAATAGAAACGTAGGTTTATTTTAAAAAGTACAATATTAAAAAAACCACATCCCACTCCACTAAACCACAGCACCCCCTTTGACTAAATCTCAGCCCCCCCTACGTAACCACCAAATCTGATCCTCCCGCTGACATACTCACTCACAGACACACACAGACACACACATACTTGTTGACAGACACACACACTGACAGACAGACACACACGCACACATTCTTACCTGTTGGAGCTGATGTGGGACATCTCCCTGACAAGGGCGGGCTAGGCCAGGGGGCAGAGAGGCAATTGCCCCCCAGGCCGCCCTAAATTCTGTTAGGACCGGCCACTGCAGGGCCGTTCCTTTAAATGCTGCAGCCGCCTGAGCGCTCTGTAGCGTGGCCGAGCTGCTCTGCTGTCCGCGGTGCCCGGCCGGACTGATAGGAAGGAGTGTGCACTTCCTGTCAGTCCAACCGGTTACAGGAAACAGAAACTCAGCGCGAAACAGTGCACACTCCTTCCCATCAGTCCGGCCGGGCACCGCGGACAGCAGAGCAGCTCGGCCACGCTACAGGGGAGGGGAGGAGACACACTCAACTCCCTGTGAGCGAACTCATGGGTGGGTGGAACATATAAGTGATCTTATGAGTGGGCCTTGTGGGCATACTCACCGTCAGGCCCTGGGGCCCAGAACTTGAGCTGTGTGAGGGGCCCCCAAAAAATGAAGCTACTTCCAATTCTCCCAGAACATTGAATTTTGTGACCACAGTTGCAAACAGCATCCAGAGATCCTGTTCTACACCAGACCAGTGGAGCCAAACTGCAGCCCATCATCATCCTCATCTTGTTGTAAGTAGGCAATCTAGTATATTATTAGTGACACTAATCTATAATTTACCTCACATTAAAGGGACAGTATAGTCCCCAGATCGAGTGCAGCTTAATGAAGTGGTTCTGGTGTCTATAGCCGGTCCCTACAGGGCAGCACTTCCAGCACTGGCGTTAGTTCGTATGGCAGCTCATATAGGTGGGGCATTGTGATGTCACAAGGGGGGCGGCAAATACAGCTGTTCCCGATGCAGCCACAGGTTCTGCTGTGCTGGGAGATTGTGATTACTCTTCACTTCCTCCCAGCCTACAGAGCAGTGCATGGGAGAGAGAGAGGAGGAGGCATGATTTAATCTTACAACAAATCCAGTAAGCAAATCTTTATAAATTTGGGGGGATCAGCGCTGTTTCCACAGTTTATTGGTGTCTGTATTAATATTGAGGGATTTCTAAGTAGTAACATCAGTGTGTGTCAGCAGGGTCGGCCGTTGGGGTGTGCACGCTGTGCGGTCACGTAGGGTGCCATCACAATAGAGGGGCCCCGCGGACAACACAGCTCACAAGTTGGGGACACCAGCCTATTCAGTTTAAACGGTTTGCTGGTGGTCCACTGGTGCACACCAGCAATAGGTGCAGTCAGATTATAGCCTCTCCCTCATGGTTCCGACGCTCAGTTAGTGAGTCAGAGCACAGGCTCAGAGATTCTCAGCCTGCGCTCTGACAACATTGAAAGTCAGAGCCGTGAAGGAGCGGGTATGGCAAAGAGCTACTGATTAGCATAACATCAATATCCATTATAAAACCAGGAAAAGGTGGGCACCATTGCACTGATTTGGTGGTGCAATGGGCCACTTGACTGGTTTTGCCCCCCCAGGCCTAAGGCTGCCAGCCCTCCCCTGCTCCCTGGGGTCCTTCCTGCTCCTCACTGCTCCCTTGCATGGTTTAGTGATGCTGGGTGCCGGAATATGACGTCATATTCCAGTGCCCAGCTTCACTTCAGACCCCGCGTGAGGGAGCAGTGAGGAGCAGGAACACTGAGCTCCCCCGCTGGCCCTACTCCCCAGCCGGGTAAGTTTTAGCAGAGTAGGCACCTGCAATGTGGGGAAAGCAGGTGCCTACTCTGCTATAACACCAGCATGTACTTGCGACTCGCCAGGCCGCAAAGATGGTCCTTGTGGGCCGTATGCGGCCTGCGGGCCACGAGTTTGACATGCTTGTTCTAAATGATATAATTTTTTAATAAAAATTTTGAAACAAATAAGCGATGTAATTTGGTTTCATTATTACTTTACCCTTATCTATAATCTTATTCATTTTAGTTTTGTTTGTACTATCAATCTATTGATCAAGAGTTTGTTTGCACTGTTCTCTTGTGCATACCAAGTTTGTTTTAGTTTGAATACATTTAAATACATTTAAATTAATTCTTCCTATGTCTTTAGTTTTTATTAAGTTTTTAATTTTTACTATTTCTCTACTATTTATTTCAGAAGGGTTTTTATTAAGAGATTCAAGTTTAGCTAGATTCATATGTAGTTGTTAATTTGGTAAACCTTTTTTTTCTCATACGATCCTATTTTTATTATGTGGCCTCTTCCTTTAGAAATCTCCTCTCAAAGAGGCTACCTTACCTCTATATTTTATTATAGATCCTCTATTGCCAAGACTAGAAAAACACCATTTGGTTCATGTTCCCTGTTTTTGATTGCAGCCGTTTGAGAAATATGACATGCACCTACCTTAGCCTGTCCATTAGAGGGCACTACTGATCCCCTTGTTGAAGACTTTTTTTCAGCACCTCTTTTTTACAGCAGAGGATAGTGTTTAGTGCACCATTCCTCAAACATAGGCTGCTCATATCCTATACAATGCCTTGGTACACTGTAAACGCATACATTGTTTTTAAAGGTGGTAGAATTATTCACTTTGATTGTTATACAATATTTAATTAAAAGTTAAGTTTTAGGAACTTTTTTTTTTTTTTTTTTTTTACAGTGTTTGAGTTTAGTTTTTTTCACATAGGAGAGACATAGAAATGGAAGAACTTAAAGCATATGTTATAACCTTGGTCACATGTTTAATGCATCGGTGAAAGTTTTAGTAACTTTTTGTTGCGTTCTAGAGATTATTTTTGATTCACTTTATGGCTTACACTTTGTAATAACCCATACCACTCACGACACAGTTTGCTAGTTTTTTTCTTCTATTTAATATTGCAGGGGTTATCCCCATTCAAGAGTTACATATTGACCAATTGCTACTTTTTGTTCTTATATGCAGATATATAAGATATGAACACCGTCCAAACATGTAATCACAAACATTTCCTAGATCTGTATAAGTGATGTTCATTCCTGACATTCCCTTGATGTAAAGAGAAGAAAAAAAAAAAAAATAGCCAAATGCTTGTTACAGGCAACCTACTATTTTATATTATATAGAATGACTGCATCGCTTAAACTCACAAATTGGCTAAAAAGTCCAGCTAGTATGTTATAGTTACTAAGGCTGAAAAGACACTTACGCCCATCAAATTCAAACTTTCTAACATCTGGTTTTGGTGTTGATCCAAAAGAAAGCAAAAAAACACAGTTTATTTATTAGCATAAAGGAGATGAAATTCTCCCTCCACCCCCTTCTTACTGTGCTGCAAGTAGGGGGCACGTATACTAAACAGTATATCCCTATACTAGATCAATGTTAAAAAAAAAAAAAAGACCCCACCCAAGCCAATAAAGGGGGATCTGGCACAGGTCCCCCATGGTGGGGCACCTATTAAAATAATTAACAGGGGGGACCCCGTGAGTGGGGCTATTAAACTAAATGGGAGACATAGTATAGGGATATACTGTTTAGTATACATGCCCCCAGCCCGCACCCATTAGCACCAAGGCAGGTGGGAGGATTAACAATCTCCGTCACTGGTCCACTGGAACTTTATTATTAGAGTGTAAGGGGAGGGGAGAATCCAGGAGGATCTATTCCTCTTGCAAGCTGGTAAGGTCGGAGCATTGCTCTGGTTACTACGGCAACACCCCTAGGAGCTTGCAAGAAGAGTGAACTCACTTGTAGCCAGAAGATCTCCAGTTTAAACTTACCACGACCAGACCATCTGGGCTGGCACCCTTCATGGCCAAAGATAAGAAGATAGTAGGGGGAAATATAGTTTTATTTTTTTTTATTTTAAAAAAAATAATAATCTATGTAATTGCTCACATTCTGGATCCCCTGTACACCAATACACACTATATTCCCTGGAAACACTCTCTCAACAGCCTATACATACACTACATTACCTATATACACATACACTAGAGCCCCTATGCACACACTCGCTGCATTCCCTATACACACACACACTATAGCACCTACACACACACACACACACACACACACATTACACCAGAAACACAACACAATTGAAACCAACCTAATTGCAGGAAACACCACACCACAATCAGCTCACTCTACACATATGCAATCCCACAAGCAGCCTCCAATACATTCCTGGCCCTTTTGTCCTCTGAGATCCCACTTATGGGGACAGCAGAGAGAAGTCACAAGCAAACACAGGACAAGCATGTAATTAACTTAATTTGCTCTGCGCAGTACAAATGCAGGCTCTTTTTCGTATGCAAGAGCTCTTTAGCAGGGCTCCACTAGAAGAGCTTTGAATAATTATTCTTACTTTAAGAGGACGTGCTTAAAATTTGTGATGACACAATGTCCCCGTCTGGTGCCGACCCCTCCTTCCTGCTATGATTTAAACAAATGCCTGTGTTGAATGTTTATTATTATTTATATATTAAGTTATTTTATAATTTATATAGCGCCATCACATTCCGTAGCGCTGTACAATGGGTCCCAGTCCGGCTCTGAGTGAAGGTGTTGCTTCCCTTTTGCAGTAACATATAAAGCACATTTAGTGGAGCACTTTTAATTTGCACAATAACATGATGATAACACATTTTATGTAAAGTTATACTGCAAGAATATATTTGCCACTTTTTTTGCAATTCACTTAATTATGTACACTGTGAGTTTATATGATTTGGCACATTTATGCAAGATACTTTTTGCACTTTATATAGTGTAATACAAATTGTGTATAACACAAGCGTTTTTCAAGTTGTGAGGGTATCTCTTTTTTGAGTCCTATACCTTTAACATTATAAAGCACTTTAGGTTTATAATTTTTAAGTGGCACATCAACAAATGGTAGACTTTTCATGTAGTCATAGCCTCTAACTATACATATTGGCTTTTTAAATTCTAGGAATTTTTTAAATTTATTTTTTATACTGATATTAATCAATATTTTATGATATTTTTAAAGTATAGCTTAGTGATATATTTAAAGGGCTTCATGCCCAAAGTAAATTTTATGGCCCCTGCTAAATATATTGACTAACTCCATGCCCCCATGCTTTAAACCCTAATATGTTCCATGTATCACATTATGACACATTGCAGGACTTAACCACACAGCCACCAGAGGCACTTCCTGGTTGCTAACGGACTCCAGGTCGCCTAACTTACACTGGACGTTCGCCCACTGTGCATGATCACATTCAGAGTCATTGAAATCCCTATAGGAAAGCACTGAGTCAGTGCTTTCCTATGAGAAGGGCCTAACGCGCTCATTAGCCAAATATACAGCCACTAGTTTCAAGTCTTTAACATATCAAGTTTAACAAGTTAAGGTTTTTTTTGTATTATGATGCTTACATATTACGTACATGTTTTGTTTTTCTTCTTTATATACAATATATGAATCCTAACTACTGTTTGAATGAATGATTCCATTTAACGTGAACCTTTAGTTTAAAATCTTTCCATCCAAACAATGGACTCAAATTAATATTTTTGGGAAAGCTTTTCAAATGATCACAATCTGTTTAAAAATCTTTTAAAGTGATTTATCTACACAAATTCCCATAGATTATAATGGAGATACCGGTAGATAAATAATTTGAAAACTTTTTATTTCTAACAGATTGTAATCATTTGAAAAGCTTATATAAAAATATCAGATCAAGGCCATTGTTAGAGGTAGACCTCCAAAACATTTCATCTTCCATTAAAAACTTATCTGAGAGATCTTAAAAAGTGAGAGTTACTTTGTAAAGTTTGTTTGCTTTCTATGAAACTTGAAAATGTAAAATCTGAGAAGAGCCTGAAAGCCGAAACAAATGGTCGCAAGAGCCTCACCCAGTGAAATTAACGTCTGGATTAACCCCCTTCACCCTCCAAACAACAGGAGGGTACCCTTCCGCCATGGCAAAGACAAAGCAGCGGTCCTCTCTGGCCTACTTCGAGGCCAAGGAGCTGACCTATCCAGTGGCACTCTGGCTTGGCGCACTCACCTCCCTACTTCAACGCCTCATGATTGGTTCCCGCTGGTGGCTCTCCCGAACGCTATTAGTACAACAGGGGATGGGCTCACATAAAATCCAGGACATCAAAGATGCTCCAGCCCTAGTGCGGACCCTGGGCCTACCACAGGACTCACTCTCTCAAGGAGGGCCGCCCAACACAACCTCTCCAACCCGCACCTGTGATCCGGCAAGGATCCATGCCAGACTCTTACGCAGCGGTCACTACTTAGAGTCACACGCCTTGCATAATTTAGGGGGACCTTCATCCTCCATCTGGCAGCTAAGGGGGAGCAGTACATGGTCCACAATATCAGCAGTTTAGCCCCCTTATAGCTGGACTGACACCAAATCTAGAGAAGACCACGATGGACCTACATACTTAGCACCAGGGAAAAACATTGGGGTGAAGATTGGCCTGCAGAGGGACTTGTGCTCTCGCTATAGGAGATGGCTCCTGCAAATTAATACTTAATATAAGCTAATCTGACCGCCTCAATATATGTACAATATGCAAAGCTAAGCTTCCCTAAAGGACACAGGCTTTAACCCATGTCCAGCTATATCCACAGGGCTACTAACCTAACCTAGTTATATTCAATATTCAATGTGTATTGTAAAAGTAATGCTTCTTATTAACCTACCTTCACACTCCTCCTGATTAAGTAACAAGACCCGAAGAAAGCGTTAGGTGGGTTTGATAGTTAACAGGTTCACACGAACCTCTAACATTTTAATCCTTTATATTTTGCAATTTTCTAGTTCTGTTAATAGACCATCACTTCTTTCTTTACATTGATACCATGCCAGGATTGTAGGTATATATAGACCAATCATGTGCCTATGTCATAGACCTTACAAACTATGCTATGCCTACCATTTCTGCTACATGTTCAAATATGTGCAGATCCGTGAACTGTTTTAGTGATGTGGATGGCATGTATCCTAAACGTTTAACCCTCTTAACATTACGCGCATAGCCAGTCGGCATGCTTAACCATTTTATTAATCTAATCTGCATGTATTATGATGGTTTATTCACATTCCTAAAATTCGTAAAGGCAGACAGCTTATTACAATATGCCGTATGTCTCTCCACTGACCATTCTGCCTACCTATAGAATTGATAATCTAGCGTACCACTCACTTCGTCATGTAAGTCTAGATAAAATTTTAAACCTTCCTTAAACTATTGTGATTTACTACCAGATGTGTAAACTAAGCCTGTTTAAATTTATATCTAAAAATGTGCCACTAATCCAACGCCATATATGTTAAAAAATTTATGTTATTTTGCTTGCACACGCTGTTGTGGTATTGTAAGCTGTATGGTTCCCGCATGCACGACAAAAAATAAAGAATTAAAAAAAAAATATATATATAAAATCTAAATATATTTAATTTATTTTAGGGAGATACTGGTGGACCCCTTACGTGCCTCATGCCAGGAAGCGGCAAATACTTCCAGATAGGAATAGCAAGCTTTGGGAGTACCTGTAGCAAAACTTTTCAAATGCCAACTAATGTGCCTGACATCTACACACAAGTGAGCTTTTATGAAAATTGGATAGTGCAAGCCAAGATTAAATCGGATGAAATAGAGAAAGAGAAAGGGAAAGGGAAAACTTCAGTAGCAGTCGGTAACACACAGAGTTTCTTGTATGCCATCATGTATGCTACAGTATGGGCTACTTTGATATTCTAGCAGCATACATTACTTGCAGTGTGAAATGATTCCAAACATGTTGAACATTATATGTCAGTGTCAGGCAAGATCAAAAATGTTATAACAAAGGTGTGTGTATATATATTTACTTTGAACAGTGCATAGTTTTCTTCTTTGTGTACTATATAGGAGTCTTAAACACTATTAAAGTGAATGATTTCATTTAATGCAAACGTTTAGTTTAAAACGTTTCCAACTAAAATACATTTAAACTTCACAGGTCATCCACATAATGAATTACAGACCTGGTTTGCTTCATAGAATTAATAAGATTTTATCTTTACATTATAATACTAAAGTACCCACTACTTTCACTTTAAACAATTATTAAATGTTACTCTTAGCCAAAAATGTATTCCTTAGCTACAACATGTACCTCAGGGCTGCCCAAGAGGTAGATTCCTAGATGTTTTATAACTGCAGCTTCCATGATTCATTGTCATTCTAAACACATTTTAAAGGCATGCAAAGCATCATGTGAGTTGTAGTTCTCCAACAGCTGAGGATCTACCTTTTGTGCATCTCTGAAAAACCAATTTGTTCCCCAATGCTAAAAGATGCAATACACAATACTTGACATGGTGGCCACTTTCTTATCGTGGGAAAACAAAAATGCATGCACATTGAAGCAGCCATATATGTAGATCATAAGGTAAAAATTAAATCTACTAATACAATGTAATCTGCATTTAAAAATAAATTGGCTGACACACGGTATCAATTTACTAGAATATCATCTGGGAAAAAAGACAAACAAAAATGCACAGCTGCTGTTTTTTTTTAATTTACAAAAATATGCATTGCTTTTTATAAAATGTGCTAAATTTGTGTGTTTTTTTAAATAAAAATCTTTGTATCGTGTATAATAGATATATGTCTCCATTTTAAGAATGACTGTGCCGGTGGAAGTGGATTAAAAAACAATCAATTAGTTCTATTGGTTGATGTGAGATTTAGCACTTAAATTGACCCTGTCTTTTTTTTTTTATTGTTTTGGTTTTCTTTTCTTTATGCTCCCTGTATCTAAAAGGAACACTATAGTTGCCAAAACAAATTTTGCTTTAAGTAAGTAGTTTTGGTGTATAGCTCATGCACCTGCAGTCTCACTGCTCAATTTTCTGCCATTTTGTTGTTAAATCACTTTGTTTATGCAGCCCTAGGCACTCCTCCCTGCGTGTGACTTACACAGCCTTCCTAAACACTTCCTGTAAAGAGTTATCTAAGGTTTACACTTCCTTTATTGCAAATTCTGTTTAATTTAGTATTTCATATCTTCTGCTCTGTTAATAGCTTACAAGATCCTGCAGGAGCTTCCTGTGTTTATTCATAGTTTAATTTACAGAGCAAGAGACTTTTAAATTAAGTTACATTTGATTAAAAATGAAACCATTTTGTTTTAATGCAGACTGTGTCAGTCCCAACCAGGGTATAGTGACTAGGGCTGCATAAATAGAAACAAAAGTGATTTAACTTCTAAATGGCAGTGAATTGAGCAGTGAAACTTCAGAGGCATGTTCTATACATAAAAACTGCTTCATTAAGCTGAAGCTGCTTTGATGATTATAGTGTCCCTTTAATGATTATAATGATTATTACACCCTTACCATCTGCCTTTATTTATAATTTTTTCTTCCTTGGGCCCAGCCATTATGGTTTTTTCTGCCCGTGATGTCTACTGTTTGTCCTTCTCTTGGATTAATTTTACTGATGGATAATGGGTACATTTGATTGGCAACTGGAAGAGAACCTTGCTTTAGTCTACACCCATTTGAGCTTTGTCAGTTTGATTGCTATACATAAGGAAAAGTAGTAGTTACTTTTAATTATATATTTCATGAAAACTCAAGCGCTCAGGAGAAAATTTAAATAAGATTCAGACACAGGGGGCTATATAGAAGTAGATTAGACTAACTTTATTTTTGGTGCTGGATCCTCTCGAAAATCCTCTCATGTATGCGCAACCCACATTATTTAATGAAGATCCTGATTATTGCAAATGACTTGAGAAATCTTTTTCAACAAATGCTCATTTGATTGGATATTATTGAATTTAGAATTTCTGCAAAAGGACATTATTAAAACCAAGGAAGACATAGCATTGTTGGAGACAGAACTTGCAAGAAATCTTCAAGGGGAAAGTCTAACAGCAGCAAAGAGTCAAATTTAGTTGAATGTGGATCAATTAAAGAAGCATCACATGACTTGGGGAATTAGATTCCCTTACACTTAGGGGACTAAATCAAGAATATGACCTCAATCAGTTTATTTAAGTCAAATTTTGACTTTTAAAAAAAATTTCTAATTAATTTTTTTTTAAATATTATTATGTTTTACATATCATCTTCACAGTTTACTATAGTCTGTGATAGCTGTGCTGGGTATCACTCTATTGAGCTCATGTTAAACATTGTCTTTCGTACTTATCATGAATTTCCAATCACTGAATAGTTGATATACAATATGTCAGTTAATAGTCTAATAAGGGTTAATTGATTAATAACACAATTACACTCATTCCAATTAATGGTGAATATTATGCACGATTACACTAGATGTTATTTGTCTAATCACTTTATAGGCAAAAGATTAACAAATTTAATGCATTTCCTATAAATCAGATGGCTTTATACACATATGGGCACTTTCTATATACAAGCTTACATTACTATATATGTGATAATCACTATAGAATTATATACCACAGTATCATCTTACTATCACACATTTTTAGAATTCTATCACAATATGCTCTGTGTTATCTTTTATTTTGTTTTTTTTTTACTTTTATTTTTTATTGCTTCTTATTTCTTAATTCCTGATGGAGTGACTGTTGGAAATATAAAGTCAGGGACATGTCAATAAATTGCAAAAAAATGTGTTATGTTATTTGTTATATAGGATCAATGTTTGGGTATTGTCATATCATCACAGGATTTATATGAATGTTTCAAACAAACTTTTTTCTCTAATGTTCATATGAACAAATATATGTGTGTAATTTGTAAATAATTCATAGTTAATTTATCATTGTGAATATACATTAGCAAATGTTAATTTGCTACAGTGGGTTGTCCTGTTAGGCGGACGTAATAGCTACTGCGAATGCGCTAAGTTGCGCGTGCGCATTTTTCATGGTCCCGTTGACTTTTATTTCATTTACTTATTTGATGGGATTTAGCCAGATTGTGCATGCGCCAAGGTGCATGCACACTTGAAGTGATTCATGGATATTCCATCACATGACTAGTGCGTCTGGGCATGTTCTGGATGTCAGACGTGGTCTTGTGGCCAGTGATTTGTAATCAAACCAGAAATGTAAGTAATCTATGGTGTCCTGGCGTTTCCAATTCATTTGAAACCAATTCGTCTCATTATGTGTAATTAAAAATACTCTCTTTTTTTACGATTGAATAATTGATTAACTTTTTGTTGGTTGTATTATTCTGTGATGCTTTGACATTCCTTATATGTGGGAATATGATTGGAGGGATTATTATGTTAGACAATTGCTTAATTATTATTGATTTATGTAATTATTGATTGTAGTAGTTTACATGTTTTATCACCTGTTAATTATTTTGGCACCTATATATTGTTTGTATGAAGTGTGTTTAGTAGCTTGACAAAGGCCCTAAGGGGTTGAAACGTTGCATTTTGGTTCTTGGGTTCAATAAAATTGCCTATTCTTTGGAACATTTTGGAGTGCCTGGATTACTTTTCTACTTATATGTGCCATATCTGGTCTCTTTGGTACTGGGACCGATCCAAGAGCAGTCTAGGATTCCTGGGCGAAGGGCTGAGTGCAGTTCCACAACTTGTCTATTGCTACCAAGGCGTAGCACCACGCCGCTTATCAGTTTGAAACATGAAAAGCGAAGCTGTCTGACCAAAGCTGCATGGACCTTAGTCTTGGTTCCTCTAATGCTCACCAGGTAATCATCTAAAGCAGAGATAGAGGTATCAGAGAACTCAGGTGGTAAAACAGTAGGATAAATGTTGTAAGTGACATAGAAGGGACTAAAAATAGAGGAGTCATGTGAAGCATTGTTTCAGGCAAATTCAGCTCAAGGTAGCAGTTCTGACCAGTTGTCTTGAGCACTATTGATGAAGCACCTTAAATATACTTATAGAGATGGATTGGCCCTTTCTGCAGCACCATTCGTTTGAGGATGGTATGAGGAAGAAAATGACAACTCACTACCCAATTCCTTACAAAAAGACCTCCACAACCTAGATACAAATTGCGTACCCCTGTCGCATATGATATTGTGCAGAATACCATGCATCTCTCGCTAATTAATATCTGAGCAAGGTCATGGGACGACGGTAATTTCTTGAGTGGAATAAAATGAGCCATTTTAGAAAATCCGTCAAAAACCATTAAAATAGTGTTACATCCATTTGATACAGGAAGAACAACAATAAAGTCCATCGCCACATAGGACCATGAAACATTCGGCACGAGAAGTGGCTGTAACAACCCACATTGTAGTTGGTGAGGAACCTTTGTAAAAGCCCATGTCTTGAAAACCTTAACATATTCAGTTACATAATTTTGAGGAGAGGGTCACCAAACTTTCTAGTAATAGCGGAAATGATTTTGTGTATACCCGAATGCCTGGCTGTTACATGGTCATAAAACATACTAAGTATTGCCTTTCCTTCAGAGACAGGAACAAACAAGGCTTCTTGAGGATTGCCATTAGATGCCTGAGCTACTAGTATGACTCCAAGGAGCGGTGAGGCCAAAGAAAGACTCATACAGGCAAAGGAAAGACCTCTTGTTCTTGATCCTCCTCCATATCAAATTGCCTGGATAAGGCATCTGCCTTAATGTTAGGTACTGGTTTGTACGTTATTACAAAGTTAAATCGTGCTAGAAACAGGGACCATATAGCCTACTTAGAAGACATTCTCTTAGCCTCTCCTAAATAACTAGATCCTTGTGATGCGTGATTATGATTAGCAGATGATTGGAACGTTCTAAGAGATATTTCCATTCTTTAAAGGCTAAGATGATGGCTACCAGTTCCCTGCTGCAAATGTCATAATTGCACTCTGCTTCTGACAGTTTCTGGGAGAAGAAACCACACTGATGTAAAGGTTTATCAAGATTCTCTCTATGGGAAAGGACAGCCCCATCCCTGGTTTCAGAGGCATAAACCTCTAGAATGAATAGTTTGCTGGGGTCAGGATGCATTAGGATAGGGGCAGAAGCAAACAGGGATTTAAGATTCTCAAAAGCATCAATAGCCTCTTTTAGGCCAAATATGGCTTTTCATGCCCTTATGTGTCCGATTAGTTATCGGAAACATACACAAAAAAATTGACCAATGGACTGAAGGTCCATAGGACACACTAAGGTCCTTTCTAATATAGAAAATTAATTAAAAACACTATTTTATTTAGGTATTAATCAAAAGGACAAGAGTACCTCACATAGAAAACAAAACGCAAAAAAGCCCAAAAAACAGCTCAATAATACAGAAAATTTTATCATGCTTACTGTCATTTTCTTTTCCTGGCTATTATTCATGGCAGCATCACTTATGGGTAGCTCCGCCCTAATCAGGAACAGGACAGGACAAAATCAATTAATACGGACCAGACTGGGTATAAAAGGTCCCTCCTCCTTCTATCCCACAGTCTAGTTCCAAAGCTAAATCTGATAACAAGGGGGGGTTGCTGATGCTGCCATGAATAATAGCCAGGAAAAGAAAATTACGGCAAGCATGATAAAATTTTCTGTATTCCTGGCTAATCATGGCAGCATCACTTATGGGTAATACCCAAGCTTCACCATAGGGTGGGGAATTCAAAAACAGAAACTCCAAACCAGATAATGCTGAAAAAAGTTTAATTTAGATAGATTCCACAGAGGACAGAACACCTCTACCAAAAGCCGTAGAGGAAGATGCCAAATCCAGTTTGTAGTGTTTGATGAAAGTGAGAGGAGAAGACCATGTAGCTGCCTTACAGATGTCGTCAGGTGGAACTTCTGCCCAATTAGCCCATGATGTTGCTAAAGCCCTTGTAGAGTGTGATTTGATCCTACTAGGAGGAACAAGGTCTTTCAACTGATAAGCCTTGATTATAGTATTGGAGATCCAACATCTCAAGGTGGAAGTAGAGGCTGCCTCCCCTCTTCTGGGACCAAATCGGAAGAACAAACAGCTGTTGAGACTTCCAAAATTGAGTAGAAACCTCTATGTACTTGAGTAGGCACTGCCTGACATCCAATTGATGAAGTTTCACTTCCTCTGGAGTAGAAGGAGATGGATAAAAGGAAGGAATAACAATTTCCTGTAAGATGTGGAAATTCGAGACAACTTTCGACAGAAACTCTTGTCTGGGTCTCAAGATCACCCTGTCGTGGAACACCTGAAAGTGATTTTCATCGCAGGAAAATGCATGAATTTCCGACATGCGTTTTGCAGTAGTAACAGCCACTAGAAACAAGGTCTTATATGTTAGTAAGACAATACCCAGCTCATCTAATGGAGCAAAGGGGTTTTCAGACAATACCTCTAGTACCATAGGTAAATTCCACGGAGGAGTGTAGTTCCTATTTGGAGGTCTTATATGGATGGTTGCTTTAAAGAATCTAGCAATTAGAGGATCCGAAGCCCAAGACTTGTTGCAGAGAGCAGATAAAGCCGATGATTGGACTTTTAGAGTACTAAGACTCAGCCCTTTCTCCAGACCTGTATGAAGAAAATGTAGAATGTTGATGTTAGATGGCTGAAGAAAATCCACATTATTATCTTGAGACCAGGAACGAAAAACTTCCCAAATCTTATGGTAGCAGGAAGAAGTTGATACTTTTCTGGATTTAAGGAGAGTAGTCACCACAGCTTCTGAGATCCCTTGAGCTAGTAGTCTCTCCTTTTCAAGAGCCATGCCCCCAATTTCAGCTGGCTGGGGTTGGGATGAACAGCTGGTACCTGGATTAAGATGTTTCGTCTGAGAGGAAGAGGCCAAGGAGGTTCCAGGCTCATCTTGTTCAGCAGGGGAAACCAAGGTCTGCGAGGCCAGATTGGGATGATGGCAATGACTGAGACCTTCCTTCCATATTTTTCTCAGCAGTCGGTAAATCATTGGCAGGGGAGGGAACGCGTACCCCAGATCGAATTCCCATGGAAGAGACAGGGCATCCTGTCCTTCTGCTCGATGATCCGCATGTAGGGAGTAAAACCTCTTCACCTGAGTGTTGTTGTATGAAGCCATCAGGTCGACCTGGGGTACTCCCCACCGCAGGGTGATCAAGTGAAATAATTCTGGGTGCAGTTTCCATTCTCCTTGGAGAATCCTTGTTCTGCTGAGATAATCCGCCAATAAATTCTCTGGTCCCGGAAGATAAACCGCTTTTAATTCTTGTAAATGCAGTTGCGCAAACCTCATTATTGGGGACAATTCCATCAGTAGAGAATAACTTCGAGTGCCTCCCTGATGATTTATGTAGGAAGCCACTGCTCTGTTGTCTGTATGTATCCTCACCCAGGCATCCCTCAATAGAGGACGGAACCCTATTAATGCCTTGAGAACCGCTCTCATTTCTCTCAAATTCGAATGAAGTTTTGACTCCTTCCATGTCCAAGTTCCTTGAATCCATGAGTTGTTCAGGTGTGCTCCCCATCCCAAGAGGCTGGCATCTGTTATAGTCATCCAAACCGGCTCTTCCAGGGGAAAACCACAAAGGAGGTGTTTTTCTTTTGTCCACCAATACAGCTCTTTCGAAATTCTCGGGAGTAAACAAATTTTCTGATCCCAATTTCCGGGTTTTGCTTTGAACTGTAAGAGAAAATGCCTCTGAATGGGTCGCATCCTCCACTGGGCCCATTTCACTAGGCCTATCGTGGAAGTAAGAGACCCTAACAGGCTCATGAAATCTCTTGCTGTGATGTAGGATTTGTGACGCAGACTTCTGATCTTCTTCACTATTCGTTCTTTTCTGTCTGTAGACAGTGATACCAGGCCATTCACCGAGTCTATATTTACTCCTAGGAAAATCATCCTCTGAGAAGGCACCAAAGAACTCTTTTGGGGGTTTATCAGCCAACCATAATCTTGAAGGCATTTGATGGTTATTGACGTGTGGACATTTACTATCTGACTGGAAGGACCTATGATCAGAAAATCGTCCAGATAATGAAAAAGCTCGATGTTCTTTGTCCTTATAAAGGCCACCAGAGAAACTAGAATCTTCGTGAATGTTCTGGGCGCCAGACTTAAGCCGAAAGGAAGTCCCTTGAACTGGTAGTGATTCACCGAAATCCAAAACCTCAGAAACCGGCAATGACTGATGTGAATAGGTATCTGATAGTAGGCGTCCTTGAGATCGATAGAAGTCATCCAGTTCCCTGTCTTTATATTGGGCAGGATTGTGGTAATGGACTCAATTTTGAACGTTCTTGGAACCAAATATGTATTCAGAACTTTTAGGTCCAGAATTAGACGCCATTTCCCCTGAGGTTTTGGGGCCAAAAATATCGTAGAGTAGTGGCCTCTGTAATGTTCTCTGTAAGGGACTTTCTCTTTGACCTGATTTCGTAGTAGTTGAGAAATAATGTCGTTCAGAGCAACTTCTTTTCTTCCTTTTGCCACTCTTGAACGGATAAAGGAGGTTTGAGAAGGGAATACTTTGAATTCTATCTTGTATCCTTCCCTGAGGATAGAAAGAACCCAAGTATCTTGACTACTTCTGGCCCAAACCGGATAAAAGAAGCGAAGTCTGCCTCCTATAACATCTGGCTGGGCCAGCAAACGTTCAGAAGTTTTTATTAGCTGGTCTAGATCCTCTTCCTCTAACCGGTTTTGATGAAGAGGACTGATAGCTTCTCCAATTAGAATTCCTGGAGTACTCTCTTCTGGGTCTATATGCCCTGACATCTCGAAAGAATCGGTCTCTGAACTTTTTATCCTTCCAGTAGGAAGCACTAAATCTTCTCTTCCCTTGGGGGAGAAAAGCCTTTCTCCTATCTGCTGCTTTATGGATCGCATCTTCCAGGACTTTACCAAATAGAAGGTCCCCTTGAAAAGGAAGCGCACATAGAGAGGCCTTAGAGGCGTAATCTGCACCCCAAGAGTGAAGCCATAATGCTCTCCTAGAAGCAACTGACAGCGCCATACTTTTAGCTACCATTTTAGTAATATCCAGGGAAGCTTCAGAACAGAATTCTGTGGCCAGTTTTAAATCTTTAAGGCCCTCCATCAGGTGTTCTCTACGGACTCCACTAGCAATATCCTCTTCTAGATTATCAACCCATATTTTAAGAGCTCTGGACAAGGTGGTAAGGGCAATGGCTGGATGTAATGCCGATCCCAGGGCCAGGTATGCCTTAATCAGGTCAGCGTCCAATCGCTTTTCCATTGGCTCCCTTAAATATGCCATTGAATCTATGGGAAGAGTTGTTCTTTTCGCCATGTGAATGACTGCTGCATCAATTTTCGGAACCGAAATCCATGATTTGCAGTCCTCAGGTGCATACGGGTATAATCTGGGGACTTTGCTCTTTAAAGTCACCTTCCTCTCAGGTCTATTCCATTCTGCACCTATTACCTCCTTGATGGCCGAATGAACTGGAAAGGTGGGTCTGTTAGGCTTCAGATCTTCAAAATATCTGTCAGACTCCTTCTTCTTCCTTTCTTCAGGAATTCTTAACTTGTCTCTGATAAGATAAACCAACTTATCCACAGACCTGGAATCCAGTGATTTTGAGTCACACTCATCCTCTTCTTCCTCTGAATAGTCTTCCATCATATCAGATGCCTCTTCTGATTCCACATAGCTTTCCACTCTGGGACGCTTGGGGATAGCCATCTTACTAGAGGATTTAAACCCTTCAGCAATTGCTTTTGATATCCATTTCTTTAAGTCAGCCTGTGGGGAACTTTTCTTAACCCAGTCCTTCACTGCTTCCGTCAGGCAAGATCTGCACAAATTATTTCACGGAGGAGCCACTTGGTTGCAGTTTGCACATCTGTTGGATTTTTCTCTATATTTTCTGGGAGAATTCTCTTGAGATTTTTCTGGGCTGAAATTAGAGGCCAATATGCATTATATTATAGGCCTGTAATGGCACTCTTTTCCCCCCTTAAATCAATTAGAACATATGCGGCTCACCTATGTCTTCTAGAGCGAGATCTTGAGGCAGAGGGAGAAGCCATCTAGAATAATAATACGCTTATTGCAGAAGAAATATTTTAAGCAGCAAGAAAGAATAATAATACAAATAAAATAGGATTTTTACCTTTAACCAGATTCTGAAAGAAAAAAGGCAGCTTTCCTTATCAGATGATCAGGGAAGAAGCAAGGATCAATTCCGAATGATTTTTTAAAATTTAAATTTTTGGCGCGATATCCCTTTAAGCGCGCAACTATTCCGGGCATAGAAACATAGAAACATAGAATGTGACGGCAGATAAGAACCATTCGGCCCATCTAGTCTGCCCAATTTTCTAAAAACTCATTATTCCCTAGCCTTATCTTATAGTTAGGATAGCCTTATGCCTATCCCATGCATGCTTAAACTCCTTTACTGTGTTAACCTCTACCACTTCAGCTGGAAGGCTATTCCATGCATCCACTACCCTCTCAGTAAAGTAATACTTCCTGATATTATTTTTAAACCTTTGTCCCTCTAATTTAAGACTATGTCCTCTTGTTGTGGACGCCGTCGGTACTGCGCATGCGCCGGAGTTCCGAACACAGAAGAGACAGACCGGAGGAAATGAAGCCCCTGCCCCAGGCTGACACAGAAGAAGAAGACTGATGCAGGTAAGTTCCAGTAGGAAGCACTATAATCTGCACCCCCAAGAGAAACAGAAGGAAGCTGAAAGTATAACCCCCAGCAATCCTAACAAGCAGAAAACTACCAAAACAAAAAACTTACCCTAGCTTCTCCCAAGTACTGACCTCAGATCAGGGGGGTTGGATGCCATAAGGGGAATTTTTAAGGCAACAGCCGACCCCACATCAAATATGGATTGAAACTTTCTCCCATAATAGTACAGATGCTAATCTGTACTAAACTCAGTTAGTCCTGCCCGTGCAGGCTGTTTACTGAGTTCTTCATATGAAGAGAGGCTGAACTTCATCTGGAGGCCCATGGTACACATGGGAAGGTGGCCCAAAATAAAAATATCCTGTGTGTCCTGAAAGGACAGGAAAAAAGACTGTGGGATAGAAGGAGGAGGGACCTTTTATACCCAGTCTGGTCCGTATTAATTGATTTTGTCCTGTCCTGATTAGGGCGGAGCTACCCATAAGTGATGCTGCCATGATTAGCCAGGAAAAACAGCTTAACAGATTTCGGGGAAAGAGGGATAACTCTTGTTAGGTAGCACCTTTTTTATTTTTGTGTTGGAGTTACCTATATATACACGGTTTTTGGTTCAGGTAGGCACTAGCTTTGTGCGGTTCTTAGGTATTAGGGACAGATGCTAGTTTACAGATGCTAGTGTGTCCTATGGACCTTCAGTCCATTGGTCATTTTTTGTGTATGTTTCCGATAACTAATCGGACACTTATTAAAATAGATAAAATCGAGCCTGACTTGTGTGTCAGCGTATTATAACGCCGTCGTCAGGAGCAGAAACTCTTGCTTAGGTTTATTAGTGGTGGTGAGTAATTCCTCCCGATGTTTTTAGCTTTTCCTTTGGCTTTCCTTAAAAGATGGGGACTATATCCTTTCTCCAGAAATTTCTGTGAGAGATCTGAAAAACGGGTATCAACTATGTGTCAGGATTACTAGTTGGTCCAGCACGCAGAACTGTATCACACCTAGGAATAAAGGTAACGTCTTACCGGGCCTTAGAATGGCCGGACTTTAACGTACCAGAGAATAGACAGAATACTTGCTGAGGTTGGGGACACAGAATGAGACACAACGATGAGGGAAAGCCAAAAGTCAATAATACCAGAATACAAGGAAGTAAAACAAAGCCAAAGTCAATAACCAGAAGTAAATGCTCAGGAACACACTCTCAGATAACCACTAAGGGAAACCATGACAGGGTAATGAGAAAAGGCAAGACAGAAGTTTAAGTCAGTCTCCTTTAAATCCAATTGGTCCTACACGGTCTATGACCCCAGAACGTGCGTGCGTGTCCTCTGCGTGACGTCACACGCACGTTGACGTCGTCAATAACGTGGGCGGGTGAAGGGCTACAAATTGATATGGATCTGCTTCAGCCGCCGTCTTTTAACATGCCGCAGGAGCCAGATACACCGGCACAGGGCTGCGACCATCATCTCCGCCAATGCCAGGAAGGTAGTTATTCTCATAGACACCACAAGGTGAGGACAAATATGTGACATTACCCCCCACCTGAAGACCGCCCACTGGGCGGGCAGGACCAGGTTTGAGGGGAAATTTGGCATGGAAATAACGAATCTTGCAACCAGCATGAATATGGGAAGCCGGAACCCAAGAACGTTCGGCAAACCCATATCCCCTCCAGTCAACCAAATATTGCAAGGAACGGCGAGAAAACCTGGAGTCTATTATGGCAGAGACTTCATACTCTTCCTGTCCAGAAACAACCAACAGGGGAGGGGGAACACATGGGACAGTATATTTGTTGCAAATGAGTGGTTTGAGCAAAGAAACATGAAATGTACTAGGAATACGCAAGGAGGCAGGGAGAGCCAGATAATATGAAACAGGATTAATTCTATGAAAGACACGAAATGGACCAAGGAATCTGGGAGCAAACTTCATGCTAGGAACTTTCAGTTTGATGTTGCGCGATGATAACCACACCCTCTCGCGCACTTGCTAAACAGGGTTGGCACCCCGCCGCTTATCAGCATTAAATTTGAAATGATCAGCCGCAGACTCAATAGCGGAGTGAACTTTGGTCCAAGTATCACAAATAGAAGCAAAGTGATTGTGACGAACTGAACTCCGCCACTGGTTTTTGGAGAGGCCTGTTTGCCAGCCTCATACCATGTGACTATGGCCCCTGTGTTAAACCTGGCTTCAGGACTGTGGAAAGGCTTTGTTCATGCCTTTTCACACTATGGCTCAGTATATGGGGCTACCGAATGGATTATGCTTATGGTGTTCAATTACCGAACAAATAACCAAACAGTCGGACCACACTTAAGTGGAGTGTGCAGCCTATTTACCTCCCAGGCTGGTGGTTAACCTGTGACTTTCACCTCCAGTTAGGTTTGACAAGAATTGCATGAACGGAGCGCTGTTCAGTAGAAATAATCTACCGAACCAGATCACTCACTGACTGTGCACGAACGGCTCCGTCGTCTATTTGAACGTTACTTCGACTGTTGGAAATAGACCGGCTGCACAGCCTAATTCTCCGGAACTCTTTTGGACATGAAACCTGGTGTGCGGTCAGTCAAAAAGAGACTTCCAGGAATTTCCTGAACCTCTGCTCTGATCTTGGTGATTTTTGGAAATGCTGTTCACCCTGATCAGGGCTATTATAGGGATATGTTGTGTTTTGGGGTACTTTTCATACTTTGTAAAATGTGTTGTTTTTTTTATGCTTGGAGATATTTGAGTTACCTACAGGACTTGACACGATTATCTCCCAAGGTGAGGGGAAAGATTGTGTGTAATGTGTGGGAGTGTCACCTACTGTACTACATTATCATTGGCTGGTAACAATTGTCATTCTGTCCCCCACAAGGTCCACGTGGGTGTTCCCTTGCATGGGGACTTGAATAAAAGGCCAGCTGTGGCTCCCATTAAGTGAGTTATGTTACCACTTCATGAAGTCTTGGCTCATGTTTGGGCAATTGGAGAACTACATACACTCTGGGGATTGCTATAATCACAATACTCCCTTGAGTATAATTACTAGCTCTTCTAAGAGCTGTTCCTGATACGCTCTCTGGACTAAGGAGAGGCCTACCCATTGGAAGCTGGATCCTGGTCTTGGGTCCAGGGTGGGTGGAGGACGGCAAGAACCCAACTAAGCTGGTTCATGGGGTTTACAGTGGTTATGGTATTCCAGTGTGGTACTTATGGTACTCGCCAGTACTAGGAAGCAGCGATGGACGGAGGTACCCGGTCGGGGTGCCAGGTGGACCGTCACAGTGATCATCCAAAGCAGGGATAGCTGTGTCAGAAAAAATAGCCGGCAGAACCATAGGATGACGACAATTATTAATAAAGAAAGGACTATGTTCAGAAGAGTCATGGTTAGCATTGTTCCAAGCAAACTCGGCCTAGGGTAGTAATTTGGACCAATTATCTTGTGTGCTATTAGCAAAACAACGCAAATACAATTCCAATAACTGGTTAGCCCTCTCAGCTGTGCCATTGGTTTGGGGTTGGTAAAAGGAAGAAAATGACAATTAAATGCCCAACTGCTTATTGAAAGCCCTCCAACACCGAGACACAAACTGAAAACCTCTGTCAGATACAATATTGTGAGGAATTCCATGTAGTTGGACAATTTCTCATATAAAAATAAGAACCAGGTCTTGTGAGGATGGCAATTTTTGAGTGGAACAAAATGAGCCATCTTGGAAAAGCGGTCAACCACCATAAGAATGGTAGTATAGCCATCAGAACTAGGAAGTTCTACGATGAAATCCATGGACAAATGGGACCATAAAACACTACGTACAGGAAGCGGATGCAACAATCCACATGGAAGTTTATGAGGTACCTTAGAAACTGCACAAACTGAACAGTCCTGTACATATTCCTTCACATCTTTCCTGAGAGAATCCCACCAAAATGATTTCAGGATCGCGGAAATGGAATTATTAATGCCTGGATGTCCAGCAGTTATATTGTTGTGGAACAACCTCATGACATTCTCTCTTTCACCCAGCGGAACAAATAATTTATCTTGTGGTTTATTGCATGGTGCCTGAGACTGACCCTCCATGTTAGCACCAAGCAGAGGGGATGGTAGGGAAAGAAAAGTGGAAGCAATGATACTCAGGTGGAACAATAGGGAATGTCTCTTGTTCTTCTACTGATTCTGTGTCAAACTGTCTAGATAAGGCATCTGTTTTTTACGTTTTTGGAACCAGGCTTGTAAGTTATCAGAAAGTTAAAGTGAGATAGGAACAAAGACCATCTAGCCTGTCTAGAAGACAGTCATTTAGCATCCCCTATATAAGCCAAATTCTTGTGGTCAGTAGTGATCAAAATGGGTCCTTGGAACCCTCTAAAAGATGTTGTCACTCTTTAAGCGCTAGTATAATGGCCAACAATTCCCTGTTGCCAATATCAATTACGTTCAGCAGGAGACAACTTTCAAGAGAAGTGTCCACATGGATGCAAAAGGTATCCTGACTCTCCCTCTGAGAAAGAACAGCCCCCACCCCAGTTTTGGAGGCATCAACCTCTAGTATGAAGATTTTGCTAGTGTCAGGATGTACCAAAATGTCAGCTGAAGCAAAAAATTTTTAAGAAGTTCAAAAGCTTCACTAGCTTCCTTAGACCATATTGTACTACTAGCCACCTTGTGTGTCATATTGGTGATGGGGGCTATCACAGAAGAGAACCCTTTGATAAATCTCATGTAATAATTAGCAAACCCAATAAACCTTTGGATGGCTTTTAGTCCATTGGGCAATGGCCAATGTAGAAGAGCCTTTAGTTTATGAGGATCCATCTGAAAACCAGAGGCAGAAATGTTATACCCCAAAAACTGTACCTCAGTCTGGTCAAAATGCATTTTTCAAGTTTGCAATAAAGTTTATTTTTGAGTAAAGTTTGCAACACTTGTTTGACATGTTTGTGGTGAGTCTGAAGGTAAGGGGAATAACTAAGGATATTGTCCAGATATACTAAGACAGATGAATAAATATAGTCCCTGAGTACATTATTAATAAAGTCCTGGAACACGGCCTGATCATTGCATAACCCGAAGGGCATGACCAGGTACTCATAGTGCCCACTTCTAGTGTTAAATGCGTTTTCCACTCATGATTCTCCTTAATCCTTACCAAATTGTAAGGTCAAGTTTAGTAAAGACTTTAGCACTCTGGAGTCTGTCAAACAATTTGTAAATGAGGGGATTGGGTTTGGCATTTTTAATGGTGATCTTGTTTAATGCCCTGTAGTCAATGCATGGATGTAATTCTCCATCTTTTTTTAGATACAAAAAAAGAACCCTGCACCAGCAGGCAAGGATGATTTACATATGTGGCCCTTACTTAGGGAATCTTCAATGTACTCTTCCATTATTCTACTCTCCTGTGGCGATAAGGCATACACCCCCCCCCCCCCTTGGGTGGCATAGTGCTGGGTGGCAGATTTATGGAGCAGTCATAAGATCTGTGAGGAGGTAGAATATTGGTCTGACTTTTACTGAATACCTCCTTAACCACCCAGTAGTGTATGGTAACTTTGGAGACTTGAGGCGTAGTAGTGGGTAATGTAATGATGCCTACTCTTTTGGTAATGGGCAAAATACATCTCTCAGTACACTCTTTTCCCCATTCCAGTATTTCCCCCTTTGCCCAGTCAATATGAGGATTGTGCTTAATAATATGGGACAAGACTGAGAAGCAATTATCTGGAATGTTATGTCTTCTTTGTGTAAAGCTCCAATATAAATGTTAATAGGCAAGGTTTTGTGACAAATTAAGGGTTGAGAGAGAGGTCTCCCGTCAATAGCCTCAATGGCCAGAGGTGATGAGCTCTCCTTGATAGGTATAGAATGTCCATCAGGGCTTTGCACGAAAAGTTCTTATTGTTACAATTGGCTGTAATATCAAAGAGTAATCTATTTTTGTTGTTCCCAGAGGACGTTTCATCATACCTAAGACCTGTCCCCTTAGGGTTCTTAGGTGCTGATGTTTTCCGGACGTATGGGACAAGACTCATATGTCCTTTTCTACCACAGTATAGACATAGACCCGCTTTTCTCCTATATTGTCTTTCTGCCTCTGACAGTCTAGTGACCCCCAACTGCAAAGGTTTGGGTTTGGACTGTATAGAGTGGTCAGGTACAACAACAAGTCTGGAGAAATGAGGTGTCAATCACATAGTCATACGTCTGGTTCTATTTCTGATAGTTTCTCTCGTTCTAAGTTATCAATCTGCATGATAAATGTGATAAACTCATTTAACCTTTTAGGTAGATCTTTGGCATCAATTATATCTAGAATTGTCTTGGATAATCATTTTTTAAATGCAGAGATTAACCCGCTATTAGTCCAGTCTACCTCAGAAGCCAAGGTGAGAAATTCTATGGTATAATCTGAGATAGACCGGTTCCCTTGTTTGATATGCATAAGGGCAGTGGAAGCGTCATCCTCCCTGCCTAATGGTTCAAATGTTAATTTGAATTCCGCAAGGAATTCCTGGCAATTATATGCAATACTCCTATTACTCTCCTATAACGGATTGGCCCAAGCTAAGGCTTTAACTTTTAGTTGGTTCATTAGGTTTATAAATCTTAGCTCTATCCAAGGGAAAAGATCTCGGTGAGGCCTCAAAGTGGTACTCAATTTGATTTGAATATTACCATCAAAAAGCAGTTTATATTTAATGTGGATAAGTGCAAGATAATGCATCTTGGACGTAAAAACCCAAGGGCAGAGTACAGAATATTCGATAGAGTCCTATCCTCAACATCGAAGAAAAGGAATTTCAATACGTTTTCCTGGCACTGCAGGTCCCCTCTCCCTCCCACCTCCCAATCTCCGGTTGCTGAAGGGGTGAAAACCCCTTCCATGACTTACCGCTGCTTCTTCCTCCTCAATTCTGCTCCTCCTCCTCTGCATAACGTCGGCCGGTGGGCGAGACTGATCCGCGCATGCGCATTAGAGCTCCCCATGGGAAAGTATTGAAAATGCTTTTCAGTGCTTTCCTATGGGGAATTGAGCGACGCTGGAGGTCCTCACACAGCGTGAGGACGTCCAGCAACGCTCTAGCACAGGTTTTGTGCTATAATCCAGGAAGTGCCCTCTAGTGGCTGTCTAGTAGACAGCCACTAGAGGTGGAGTTAACCCTGCAAGGTAATTGTTGCAGTTTATAAAAAGTAGGCAGACAATGTAATAGAGCAGCAGGAAGTACTAGCAGAATGCTTGGTTGTATAGGGAGAGATATTAGCAGTAGAAAGAGGGAAGTGCTCATACCATTGTACAGAACACTGGTGAGACCTCACTTGGAGTATTGTACGCAGTACTGGAGACCGTATCTTCAGAAGGATATTGATACTTTTTAGAAAGTTCAGAGAAGGGCTACTAAACTGGTTCATGGATTGCAGGATAAAACTTACAAGGAAAGGTTAAAGGATCTTAACATGTATAGCTTGGAGGAAAGACGAGAAAAAGGGGGATATGATAGAAACATTTAAATACATAAAGGGAATCAACCCAGTAAAGGAGGAGACTATATTTAAAAGAAGAAAAACTACCACAACAAGAGGACATAATCTTAAATTAGAGAGGCAAAGGTTTAAAAAAAACGTATTATGTACAAAACGTATTATATGTATGTGTAGAAAATTATATATATATATATATATATATATATATATATATAATCTATAAATTGAAAAAAAAACAAAAACAAATATGAACGCTAACTTTGGCAAGCGTTTATGGTTAAGTGGCTACTATAAAAGACTGGACATACCCCATTTTGAATATTGTGGGTTGTCTATGTTTACAAATGGTATGCCATGATGGGGTTAATTTTCATTCCTGGGTTGCTATGGTCTCAAAAGCAACATAGGCCCAGCAAACCAACCTGGCAAATTTCAATCTGCAAACTTGGAAAAGCCCTACATTTGACCACTGTAAGTTTTGAAAAACCCATAAAACCTGTACATTGGGGGCCCTGTTGTACTTGGGAGCTGTTGCTGTACACATATTAGGGTGTTCTTTGTCAGTAACACATAACAGGAACTGAGAATCCATGCCGAAAGTACAATGAGAGAGAAAAATAACACAAAAATTACTACCCAAATGTTTGACAAAGACTGGTGATGAAGTTAGTGCATGGAACGTGTTAAAATACCACCATTTGAAATATCCTAGGGTTTCTACTTTAAAAAAATATATGGTTTGATTGGGGTAAATTACATTGTCCAGCTTACAAAATGTACCAAAAAGGTGGCTTCCCTGTGGTCCAGTGTGCTGGCTGGTGTAGTTGGGAGTTATCCTCTGGCACTCCCGGCCTGACCCCCTCCTCACTGTCTCCACCACTCCCGCGGCTCAAGTCTCTGTGGGAGGAAGTGACTGGCTGGCTGTCATTTCCTCTCAGTCTGCCAATAAGCAAGGGGCCCAGTTGTGCTGTTATGGGCCCCTGCTGACAAATGCCTACCAGGTGGCCTTAAGTGCATGGGCCACCCTATGGGCCTCTTAGTATGTTGGTCCGCTGCCTGCAACAATTTCTTTTAGGATCTGAGATCCTAAAAGAAACTGTTGTGGGCAGAGGGCTACTTTATGTCCACCAGGTGTGTACAGGATAAGCTGTCATCCTTGGGACTGGATTAGCTAAAAGTCAGCAACTATGATTGCTACAGGTACTTTAACAATCAAATGATTCCCAAGGCACCCAGGCCACTTATATCAATGAAGTGTTCTGGATGCAGTGGAAATGTAGTTTTAGCCCTGCAACATTAAACATTTTGTAGTTTACATTACAAGGTTAAACACACATCTAGTGGCTGTCTTCATGATAGACACTAGAGTAATTTCCCCTGAAAGAACTGATTTTCCCTCAAATGCCTCTCACAGGGAAGCATTGGCATCACTTGCCACTAATGCACTTATTGTCTGTAATGGATCTCTATGAAAATGATTTGATTGTAGAAGGAGGAGTCACCAGACAGATGACATTGCAGGAGGAGGATCTGCCAGCTGCAAAAAGTGAGTTTCTTCAATGCAAAAAAAGGTGAGAAAAACCTTTTTTCCTGTTATTTAAATTTAAAGAACTAGAACAATATAAAGTTTATATATTTGTACAGTGTGCAAATGTACAGTGTACTTTTAAGGTGTCAGTCTTCACAAACCACTGTGCAAAGCAAAGTTCATAAAAAATAAAAATAAATAAATAAAAAACCTTGATTAGTTCATTGTAAAAGTAAGTTTGACCCAACCGCTTGTAAACATTTTGAAACAATTAACTATATCAAGTTTTCGAATATGACCGGGGCAAATTGAATTAAACATTTTCAAACTGTCAGACTCTAGTACAACTACCATATCTGTCATGTGTAGGTTTCAATTATTGAGTGTGGGAATATTTCTGGAATTGAATGCAAATTATAAAAGTGACACTAATATATATCACATTTTGGGATTTGACCTTGGCAACTTCACGTTAACATTGATGAAATCCTACTAGAACAAGTTCCACAGTGGCATAACGTGTTTATACACCCTGTTCCAAATTATTATGCAAATCCTATTTAAGTGTCACAAAGATTAAATATTTAGTTTTTCAGTTTAACTCATGGATGGCATTGTGTCTCAGGGCTCTTTTGATCACAGAAAACAATCTCTGACACCTGTTAGATTGCCAGGTGAGCCCAATTTAAGGAAAAACTACTAAAGGAGGGTGTTCAACATTATTAAGCAGAGCACCATGGTCATGCAATATGGAGAAGAAAAAGGATCTCTCTGCTACCGAAAAGAGTGAAATAGTTCAATGCCTTGGACGAGGTATGAAAACATTAGATATTTCATGAAAACTTAAGCGTGATCATCGCACTATTAAGAGATTTGTGGCTGATTCAGAGCACAGACGGGTTCGTGCAGATAAAGGCACATTGAGGAAGATTTCTGCCAGATCCATGCATCCGATCAAGAGAGCAGCTGCTAAAATACCATTACATAGCAGCAAACAGATATTTGAAGCTGCTGGTGCCTCTGGAGTCCCACAGATATCAAGGTGTAGAGTCCTCCAGAGTCTTGCAACTGTGCATAAACCTTCTATTCGGCTACCACTAACCAATGCTCACAAGCAACCCTGGATGGTCCAGATGGATGGAGTAGTGGATGGTTGGTGGACGGCGACCCTGTTCCAACAAGGCTGCGACATCAGCAGGGTAGCGGTGGAGTCATGTTTTGGGCTGGAATCATGGGAAGAGAGCTGGTTGGCCCCTTTAGGGTCCACCTAGGTGTAAAGATGACCTCTGCAAAGTATGTGGACTTTCTGACTGACCACTTTCTTCCCTGGTACAGAAGGAAGAACTATGCTTTCCGTAATAAAATCATCTTCATGCATGACAATGCACCATCTCATGCTGCAAAGAATACCTCTGCATCAATGGCTGCTATGGGGATAAAATAAGAAAGTCATGGTGTGGCCTCCATCCTCCCCTGACCTCAATCCTATTGAGTACCTTTGGAGCATCCTCAAGCAAAAGATCTATGAGGGTGGGAGGGGGTTTACATCCAAACAGCAGCTCTGGGAGGCTATTCTGACATCTTGCAAATAAATTCAAGCAGAAACTGTCCAAAAACTTACAAGTTCAAAGGATGCAAGACTTGTGAAGCTGCTATCAAATAAGGGGTCCTATGTTAAACTGTAACGTGACCTGTTAAAATTTTAAAAAGTTGAAATTTTGTTATAAGTTTGCATGTTCAGGTGAGTGCAGTTAACCCCTTGTTTTCTCCTATATGTATATATTTAGGAGTCTAGTCAGGTCCTTGGTTTTGCACCCCTCCCTGTCACAGGTGCCTCATCTCAGGACCCTATTTAGCCTTGTACTGCAGAGAACTCGAGATGGAAAGATTTCCCCAAGTGAGTAGCTCATTTAGCAGACAGTGTAGGACCTGCCAAAGATGGGGTACATTGACGTTTTAGCGGGCTTATGCAATGTATGATCATATAATGTAACTAAACCCCCATTATTTTTTGATTAGATTAGGTGTTTTTAATAAATCTAACAAAAATCGGTCAGCACCAAAATAGCGGTTTAGTACATAAGGGAGTACGCTGGATTTTCATTTTGTTTGTTATAAATTTGATTGAAATAGCTTTTGATATCAGTAAATATGCTGCAAACAACAAATGACAATTTATATTCTTTACAACCTATAAAGTGTTTTGAAACTTACCATACATAATAATTTGAAACTGTGCATTATAATTTTTTAGGTTTAAAAAAATACTGTTTAAAGTGTGTGCATACACAGATGACATTTTGCTAAGACTCACAGATCTAGACCAATCCCTCCCGAACCTGATCTACTTACTAGGGGAATTCGCACAGGTATCGGGCTATAAAATAAATCTGGAAAAGTCGGAGGCCATGCCGCTGGAGTTGACGGTGGGCGACGTGGCGCTGATTGGGAGAACAGCCCATATAAAACTAACCCAACAACACATAGAATACCTGGGAATCAGACTGACAGCAGACAAAACGCGACTATACACGGAGAACTACACACCAACGATAAAAATGGCATGAAAAAAACGATCTCCTGGATCGGAAGACTTCACGCTATCAAAATGAATGTACTGCCGAGGATGCTGTTCCTCTTGCAGGCATTGCCAATCAAAGTAACAAAAAGGAGACCTCCAACTCCTACAGACCACGATAGATAACTTTATATGGGCACATAAGTGCCATAGGCTAGCCCGACACACACTTTACAGACCAAGAGTGTTGGGGGGGCTAGGACTGCCCAACCTACACCTATACTATCTCTCAGCTCAGCTAGCCCAGATTATAGAATAGCACTCACCCCCAGACACACGCTGATGGGTAGACCTGGAATCCTTAATAATGGGAACAGACCTTCCAAACACAGACAGACCTGCCAAAAAAAACAAAAACAGACAGACCTGCCCTACACACTGACTGCCCAGCAATACTCAACTCCATCAAGATATGGGATGCCAACGCACACAAATACGCACTAATGTGAACACCCTCGCCCCTCACCCCATATCTGAGGAACTGAGCATTCGCATTGGGCATGATGGTGCAAGACTTCAAAGGGTTGGAACACACAGGGAAGCAGAGATATTGCCACCTATATACTGGGGACACACTCAAGACATTTGAAGATCTGAAACAAAATGCACCTTTACAAACGAGAGACTTCTTCAGATATATTCAACTTGGGGACGTCGCAAAAAACCCTGTCATCTCCAGCAGTGGATCGACAAGGTGGGGGAACTATATAGTATGGAATCCCTTACAGCAGCGTTGTATGATAGGCAAGAGAAATGTGCTCGCACTTGGACGCCCTGGCTGTGGTACCTCTCGGCGGGCGGGGCTGGGAGCCTACTTCCCCCTCCCTCTCAACCAACAGCTTCTGAACGATAGCCGGACGGCTGACTGAGACCTGACCTCTCTGATGACCCCCTTGGCCGCCGACATTTGTTAGTGTAACCATGAGCGGGCCTCTGACAAACTGGACAATGATCCCGGTTTAACTCCCCGGACAACTGACCGTGACTACGTCGACTTCCTGATACGCTCTCACAAGATAGGGAGCCACGTTCGTGACTGCCTTACACCAGAAGAGGTCACTGGAGAGACACTGACCACTGCACCTGATCATAGTGCGAGACAGACCCGGCCTTCCACCACCATGCCATTATCTGGGTCTCACACATTAGTATAGGTCAGCTGTTTTAAGATCCCCCGTGGTTTGTTGTGTGCATGTTCTGTTTCTATCCTGTTGGATGTTATACCTCCTATACGTTGATATTTTGTACCTTACTCTGTTCAAGAATCGACACACTGTACCGATGCTAAAAGTCAAAATAAAGATTGTCAAAAAAATTTAAAAAAAAACCCTGTCATAGAGACGCAGCCAGGGCCCCACTCAAATTCTACAAAAAAACTATGTATGACAGAATCCACACGTAGGGGACTGATCACCGTACTATATGCCCAGCTTAGCGCCCCCGACAGAGGTGCAGAGCCCCCTGTGACGAGACCAATTTTGCCACATTGCATTGGAGAAGCCTGGTTGCTCGCCTGCTGCCTTTGGACTATGGCCCCCATGTTAAAAGACTTTGTTTCGCCTGCAGAAAAGCTTTATTCGTGCTTTTCTGCCTGTTGTCTGGTAGATTCAATCTACCGAACAACCGCACCACCTGGGAGCTGGAGTGTGCCGGCAATTAGCCTCCCTGAAGCTGCGGTTAACCGCAGCTTAATTGACGAATGCTGGGTGGCTGCCATTCGTATCCCGAACACGAGGTCGCAGCCATTTTAAACATGCGAATGCACAGCGGTGTTCGACGCTTAATTCATGGAACTGAAATCGGACACAGTTTTGCGCGAACACCGCTGAAGCCGCCGACCTCCCTTCTTGGTCGGTGAAAGTGCACGAACGGCCCGGCATTCGGTAGTTTTACTGAATGTGTTATACCCCAGATAGGAATCCCATGGAACTGACTGTGTAAAGACTTTAGTTCCATGGCGATTAAACTGTATTCGTGTGGTCTGAGCGCCATTCACTTAATATGCGCTCAGACCTGAGCTATCTGGGGACATGTTAAATGTATAAGTTTATTGTAATGTGTCTTACATAGCGTATTTTAACAGTAATTCGTGTTTTAGTATCCCGATGTGCATAATGGCGATTTGCCTTTGTCTTGGGAGATAATTGAATTACTTCTCAATTATCTCCAAGGCAGAGGGGAGGAAGCCAGGATGCATTGTGGAAATATAATGTGACTGTGTGTCCTATTTGTCTACTTGTCTGTCCCTTGTCACAGTCTCCCATTTGGTCCACTAGGGGAGTGTCCACCAGGTGGGAGACCTGCATAAATACTGGGCAGGTAGCCCTCATTAAACAGACCACTGCTTGACCCTCAACACAGAGCCTTGTCTCGTCTTTGGGGGAGGGGATTTACTGAATGCTGATAGAGACTGATTGCTAGGAGTGTAAGCCGCTTGGATGCTTTTCCTATTCGCCTGCTAGCAGCGATTCGTATGGTTCCTGTTCGTGTGTTTGGAGTGCTATATTGGATGCCGTTCGGGAGTTTGGAGCATTCACTTATTGGCGGTTCGTGTGTTTGGTGTTCTACAATAGCTGTGCCTGCATCTCTGGAAAGGGGGACGATCGCCTAAACGGTTTTTACCCCTTGTGTGCAAAACGGTCCGTTACACCCCCCACTTACATCACCCAATGGGAAACCGACTTAAACCAAACACTGGAAGAAGAGGACTGGAGGGACATATGGGAAGCAGCAGCAAAAGTGTCCATGTGTGTAACACTCCAGGAGCAGGCGTATAAAACCCTCCTGAGGTGGTACACCACCCCGACAAAGTTACATAGAATGGGAAAAACACCAACAGACACATGCTGGAGGGGATGCGGAGAGTGAGGATCATACATCCATATGTAGTGGACATGCCCCCAGGTAGAACGCTACTGGACAGACACTTATGACGGCAATTACTAGAACGACCAATAAATAAAGACCCATGGACATACCTCCTAGCCAAACCACAAGACGAACTGACGACAAAAGAGCAGAAATTAGTGAACAAAATAACCCTAGCAGCCAGACAAGCACTAACGCAACAATGGCTCAGCCCTGACATACCCCAATACACAAAGTGATACACAAAAAAAAAAACCACAACTACATAATGGACAAACTAACAGCGCAGGTGCGAAATACCACAGGTGCATATACTTAAGTATGGCAACCATGGGAGGACTACCTAGACAGGATGTCACGGAATCCCTGACGCACATAAGTAAACCCAAGCGGCACACACACACACACACGGTAGACGCACCCGGTGAGTTCCCCCCCACCCCTTATTTAAAAGAAGTTTGGTGTGGAGCAACAGCTAAACTGGCGCACAGCCAGGGGAGCTCTCAGAACCACTAGTACCAAATGGGTATCAAACCAGGTTCCCACCAAGACCCCAAAAGAGAGAACCTTCGGTCCATGTGATGAGCATAGACACGGTACAAGAGAATGGCTAATAGCAGTAACTAACAGAAACTAGGTGAACTGAAAGATATGCAGACCAAAGGTGTACCAGACAAGATCCTAGATAAGGCATAAAATCAATGTATAGACCCAATAACAACTACTAAAAATGCAAAATGTCAAGTATGAATGTAACCGGGACGCATGTAATACTTATTTCCAATATACAAAGCAAAATGTGAATGTAGAGTTCAACAGGAACTTGGTGAGTGTATAATGTACAAAGACAATGTTCACGCAAGAAATGTAACGCTCCACTCCGGAACTCATAAATAATTATAAAAAAAAATAAAAAATACTGTTATCATTAGGAGGTTTGTTCAATGAAATTTGAATTGTGCTCTTAATAGTTGATAACATGAGAATTATGCTGACTTATTTATATCAATTATTTAGGTAAATGAGAAAAATTTTATTTGCATAATAATTTGGAACAGGGTGTACAAATCCCTGGAAAACAGGACACATGGATTCAGGTCCCCTGAGCTAGTCTGAGCACAATGTTTGCCGATTTCCTAGACTTGGTTTTACTCATGTCGCTTGACTACTGACATCAAGAACTGAATACTGTACAGTAGATCTTTATATAGGGTATAGGGAACACTAATTAGCCCTACATTAGAGTGAATATACCCAGCACAGTCTTTTGTTGGCAGAAAGACAGGTCGATGAAGTTGTTATGGTGCCAAGAGGTCCTTTTAACATCTATTCATGAATTAAAGTGATAGGAAAATGAAGTCCTGAAATTATGACGCCATATTACACCATTAGGGACACCAACATTAAGTCTGTTTTGCCATAGCTGCTGTCCCTCCCCTCGGCCATTTTATAGATGTGCCAGCCCTGTGCTAGGCAATAAAGAAACTGTAAGGTACGTAAAACATTGAATTGGGAAATGTATTGTGCGTGGTCTTGCTTCTTTCTCAGTTCAGGAGGATTTAGACAGAAAGACTAACCAGGATACCACAGAGATGTGTATTTTACCGTATTGTTTTATAAGGAAGCCTGCATGGCCTCAGAAGCCTTAATTTCATCCAAAATTGTCAACCATAAGTGAATGGAAAGGATATCAGAGCTTCTACAGAACAATGAAAATAGTAACTTTGCTGCTTTGAAATAAATTAATTTACGTCAATATTGTGTTGGCAAATTGTTGTTTAGGGTTTTAATTTATTCAGTGTAGCTATTTTTAACAGAATTTAAGAATTGAATTGAAACTTTTTGGAGCTTAGTAAATAAATTTTACCACATGACATGAGGCTTCCTATTTTGCATGAAACACTCTTTACTAACTCCATAGCAGAAAAGAAAAGTGAAAACAATAACCAATCAAAATGCAATAGGAAGTATAATATTCACAGTGAATAGGCTCCTCCCCCTCTCTTTGCTGCTCCATCAGCAGACAGTTCAGAGTTTTTAGACTCTTCCCTTTATATTGTGATTTATGGTGATTCATTGTGTTTTTACACTGTTTTTCTATATTGCATATTGCTTTATTGCCATTATTTCTTCTACCACCTTTGTCTCAGGGGGTCTCTCCCCTACTTTTTCTCCTGCCCCCTGCTCTCAGGGGCTTTACGGTCGTACCCTCATATTTGTATTTGGTTTACTTTGCCGCGGGCGGTATCCGATCGATCCGTCGGTCTCTGCCGACGGAATGCACTTTCCTCTGTCACTGGGGGTAACGCCCACCGCCTCCCAGCCTGACCTCTCCCTCGTGGCTTCACTGCCACACTTACACGAGCCCGGCGCGTCCGGGTCTCTTTCCCAGCTCCACCGGCGACCATCTTGGATCTCGCGTCTTGCCATCTTAGGAGCTCCAATAAACTCGTTTTTTTCTCTGCTCCCGGGCACTCTGCTTTCTGGACACACTCTCACGCACAGCTCTTCTACTCCACGTTCAGGCAGGGGTCATCAGGTCAGTAAGACTACTGTCTGTTGCCTCTACTATAGGGCTTACTACCCTGTGCATTTGGGGTGAGGTCCCCCTTATATTACTGCTGCTTATTGAGGTGTGACTTGTGCCACCTCTGAGTGTCTGGGTGAGGCCCAGTAATAAATCCGTATAATACCCTGCTGGGGTAACTGGTACCACGTGCATTTGAAATATCATCATACACCCTGCTGGGGCATTTAGTACTGCTGGTACTACTGCACAAATTAACAAATACCCTGCTGGGGTTTATTTTCATAATTAATTACTTCTGGTACTATTGCTACTAATATACACCCTGCTGGGGTTATATAGGTACTGCTGGTACCATCACTTTATTGTGATTACGCTACAGACTGACTCCCGCCCAGCGCCATTATACTATATATTATACTAGTCCTGCTCCACTTACACTACGGAGGCATCCCAGAACCCTGCGGACTTCCAGACAGACAATGATTCATGAGGCCATTACCGCATCTACGGAGAAAGCGCTCTCCAAGGTATTGACAGCGTCAGCCGATCAGAATAAGAAACCCACTAAAGCCCAACACTATGACTGATTCTGAGGCTACAGAATCGCACAGACTGACACCCGGCCTAGCAAACGCCACTGGAAGGGCGAAAAAAGGAACCCTGGCTAAGGCAAGACACCAGCTAAATGCCGGTCGGTCCCGCCTACCCCTGCCCCACGACGCCACTACTCCTCAGAAGAGGAGGACGAACACACAAGCTCCATGGCCGTGTTAGATGAATGGCAAGCCGTGGATTCAGACTCACAGGAAGACGAATGGGGCTCAGATACCGGATCCCGAGTTTTCTGTAGGGCACTTTCCTGGATGACATCCAACAGGCAGATGGTTTCAGCCCAAGAAGAAGGGGGAAACCATTCTGGACCCCACGGGTCAACGACTTTTCGACCCTAGAAATATAGACATCCACGCTCAGGGGACTGGACACCCCCTGACCATCTCTCTAAGTTCATGCACCTGGGCTCCGCAAACCATTGGACAAGACTGTTTGCAACCGCCTATGGTCCGAATGCCCTCACCTTTCGCTACCTGACCACGTGGCTCAGACACCGGAGTCCGATCAGGTCATGACCACCTTCATGTCACGGGGTGGTCGCGACCCCCGAAAAGGAGTGGAGAAAGGATTCCGTGGAGTTCAAGACAAGCTACTGGACTCCATCGGTCCTCTCTCCCGTATTATGTATTTGGCGGACGACGGCTTCACAAGTGCTGACCAGTTCAACACCAGCATGGTGCGCGAATGAGCACATGATATAAGAGAATGGGCACAAAGGTGCTTTTGTTATGTTGGGAACACCAATGTAGCCCTCTCCTCTGAGAGGCATAAAGCAGCATTGACAGAAAGTTGGTGGAATTGGGCACCACTGGCACAGGGCAAACTGTTCGGGGATGCCTTCCTAAAGGACCTGAACAGACACGTGAATGTATTCACATCCGTTAATAAGGCTCAGACCTCTATGAGAAGAGTCTTCAGGAGCAACCCCACTCAGGGTGTTTTAGGACGGGCTGGCCGCCAAAGGGGCCATGCAGCCAGCTGCTTTTGGCCTTCAGGACCCCGCTCAACAAGACCTCAAGCCTTCTACTCAGAAGCAGGCTACAGGCAACCATTCTCCTACTCCAGAGGAGCTGACAGAGGTCGTGGACCACGTGTTCGTGGCAGAGCACGCTTCCCCACAGGTAAGCAAACTTTTAAATCAAGATTACCTTACTCCTCAAACTGCTGGTCGTATTGCTCTGTTCTTTCAGAACTGGACAAACATCTCTGCAGATGCATGGATTCTCCAGATGGTACGCAGCTACATCATCGACTTCGTGGACCCTACAGTTTCTCTACGACCCACAAATTGCTCCACAGAGGACCACCAGCTCATCGAGCTCGAGTTCCAGGAACGGCTATCAAAAGGTGCGATCGAACCCGCTCAATATCACGGAGGTTTCTTCAGCAACATTTCTGGTAAAAAAGAAAACCGGAGATTTCGGTCCCGTCATAAATCTAAGAAGGCTCAATGCTTACGTTATGTACAGGCACTTCAAGATGGAAGGCATCTATCTTTTAAGGGACCTCCTCCAAGACGGAGACTGGTTCACAAGACTGGACCTCAAGGACGCATACTTGTCAGTACCCGTCCACCTATCCTGCCGCCGATTTCTCAGATTTCGGTGGCAAGGTCTACCCTGGCAATTCACGTGCCTCTCCTTTGGCCTCAGCTCGGCCCCGTGGTGTTTAACCAAATTGCTGAAGCCAGTGGTTGCACATCTTCCAGCACAAGGAATTCGGTGTATTATTTACCTGGACGACCTCCTAGTGTTTTGCTCCGACAGGTCCAGACTGACTCAACACACACGCTATACCACGGACTTATAACATTGCTAGGCTTCTTGGTAAACTACCTGAAGTCACCGATATTTCCAGCTCAGACGGTACAATTCTTGGGCTTCGATATAGACTCCAGGTCCAGCACACTACGGCTACCGACATCAAAGATTGCGGCCATCCTAAAGGAGCTACGCAGGGTCATTCACTGCCGTGCCATTCCACTCCGCAATCTGGCTCAGATCGTAGGCCTGCTTTCCGCATCCATACTGGCCATTTTTCCAGGACCACTCCTCTACAGGGCGATGCAGCACCTAAAAATCTCCTTTCTTTGCCAGAACCCTTCCTACGACCAAACGGTCCCAGTAAGATGAAGTCAGAGAGGAACTTGGATGGTGGTTGGACAGCATGGAACGGGCGGGCCATCTTGTTGGCTTACACGCCTGACATAGTACTGGAGTCGGAGGCCAGCCTCTGGGGTTGGGGCGCGATGAGTGACGGCAGATAGACAGGAGGCGCCTGGACATCCCAAGAGATCGACTTACACATAAACTGTCTGGAACTCCTGGCGGGATCATTCGCCATTCGCAGTCTAGCGAGGGAAAGATCGAACTGCTGCATCCTCCGTCAGATGGACAACGTCTCCGCGGTTCGCTACATCAACCGCCTGGGCGGAGCCCAATCCCGGCTCCTTTTGGAGATAACAAAGCAGATCTTTGACTTCTGTCTATCCCGCAACAACTCCCTCAAGGCGGAATATCTCCCGGGAGAGACGAACCTCACAGCAGACTGGTTCTCTTGTCACTGGCGGGACAGCAGCGACTGGACCCTCAGGTCTTCCAACACCTCTCAGACAGGAGAGGCCCCTTTCACCTGGATCTGTTTGCGTCACGCAACAACAAAGACACGGAACTACTTCAGCTGGCTCCCAGATCTGGAGAGCAAGGCAGTAGACACATTTCTCCAGCCATGGCCAGCCATGGGAGCGAGGATGATTCAATACCTAAAGAATCTCTACTTCTCATCACCCCCTATGGCGGTGCCAGCCCTGGTTCCCGGACCTCCTAGCACTGTCCTACACGGATCCCCTACTCATACCATCCTATCCGATGCTCCTCACGGATCCGAAGGGGAACCCTCATCCTCTCATCCTGGAGGATTGCCTCACCCTGGTGGCTTGGACACTTTCTGGGGTGCCTGGCAGGTCGGCGAGCTATCGCAGACTGTTAGGAACCTCATATGGGATTCCTGGGCACCAGGAACCAGACAATGTTACCTATCAGCTTGGAATTCCTGGTCCTCTTGGTGCATGGAACGGAACCTCGATCCGTTTACTGCCCCTATAACTTCAATGTTTAACTTTCTTTCCTATCTGTTTTCTTCGGGTCGTTCCTACCAGTCACTCAACGTTGTGCATTCCGCAATTTCGGCGGCTAACGTCCCTATTCTAGGGATCCCCGTAGGGAAGGACCCGCTGGTATGTCAACTCCTGAGGGGCATTTGACTGCAGAGGCCACCAGGACCCAAATACGCCCGCTTATGGGATGTCAAGGTTGTCCTACAGTTTTTGAGAGACTGGCCGGATAACGACAGACTCTCTCGCCGACAACTCTCGGCTAAACTTACGCTTCTTCTTTGCCTTGTTTCATTCCGTAGGGTATCGGACGTACGGGCCTTCGACATTGACACTTTTTCTGTTTCTCTGGAGGGACTTACCTTTTGAGTATCACATTGTACGAAGTCAGACTCTATGTCGGTTTTCTACCTCTTTTTCATTACCGATCCACAAGTCTGCATTGTCTCTACTCTACAACGGTAAGTTGAGTACACGTCCCCGCTTCGGGTCTCTACTTCCGGACAACTTTTGATGTCTTACATTAGACCACACGTTCCCGTCTCAGCTACCACACTCGCCAGATGGATACAATGGATATTATCTCTGGAGGGTGTGGACGCGGCTTTCGGGGCCCACTCCATTTGTGGGGTGGCGGCTTCCTTGGCTTTTGCGGCGGTGCTTCTCTAGCAGATATCCTCCGTTCCTCAGACTGGTCGCGGGAATCTACTTTTCGGACATTCTACTTCCATCCGACTTGTGGTGTGGCCATGTCTCTTCTGCATCAACGTTAAAAATGCAAAACAGGAAGCCTCCTGTCTCTATGCTAGCTTTAGTGTACTAATAATCTTAATTTTAGTAATGACAGGAGGTGAGTATTTTCCCATCCTTGTTCCCACCCTAAGGAAGAGGGGGTCCGTGGGAGTATTTTGTTTTCTCTTATCAATTTGTTCTACTTGGTCTTTTACATTGCTTGCTCCTCCTATGTTTTATATATGTTGGCTTACGTTTAGTTTATCAGAATGTTATTTGTTGTTCGTAGACTATCATAGCTAGTCTTTTAGGCGACATCTATTGTAGTTTATTATGGGTTACTTCCATTGTTTCACCCAGTCTAGGACTAACCTATTTCACGTTCTCTTTTCAGTTTAAACTCCTGGTATTACGGTTCGTTTGCAGGATGGACCCTTTTGGATCAACATTTATTCCATGAGATTTTTCGTTTAGTTGGACTGTCACCAGTTAGTGCAAGTTTCCGGATATTATGGTTTTTGGACTTTACCCTTCTGTGATGTCACTCCCGAAAGAGGGGGAGGAGCCTATTCACTGAATACTATACTTCCTATTGCATTTTGATTGGTTATTGTTTTCACTTTTCTTTGCTGCTATGGAGTTAGTAAAGAGGGTTTAATACAAAATACTCGCCTCCTGTCATTACTAAAATTAAGATTATTAGTACACTAAAGCTAGCATAATCTTCAATTCTTACACCAAGTACTCACTTCCTACTTTCCATAATTGACAGCTTTGTGTTCCCTCATTTCATTACAGTCAGATTCTTTTACATATAAACAGATGTCACTATAAACTGACATCATAAATTGATCATGTGTCTGATATCAAGATGTCACGTCTTAGTTCCCACAATTGTACATTTTCATTACATTCACAGCAACGGATTCTATTGGAATATGTGGAAGATAAATCGAGTAATAATAATTAGAAGACATCTTCTGCAGGGAAAGCGGATTACTTGAATAGCAGGATTTTGGGGATAGGCCCAGTTGGTTAAAAACAGTCATACAGGACAAACCTCATGGGAGGGCTGGTAGTAAGGGGACAATTGCACCCCAGTCCTTTAACATACAAGAGTTTGGGCTGCGGCCTCGCAACATTTTTTTTATGCTGAATTAATGGTAACAGCTTCTTATATCCATTACAGTTTCCTACATTTCTCAATTAGTTTACCAAATTACATTTCTTAGGAAGCACCCTTAGATGATTTTCACAAATGAGGTTAGCATTGGAACCTTGGGGCAATGATTGGCATCCATCCTAGGCATATCTGCACAGTGGAGTTTTTATTTGCTGATTGTTTGTCTACAACCTAATTTGCCATCCATTAAATAATCACGAATGTGATCCTAATATACCCAGAAACATTATGAGACCACAAACAAGGTCCTATTCGTTATTATCACTTTCCTCATAATATAGTACTATCCTCAGCTTGGGAGCAACAGTAGTTTCAGTGTCTGCTCTCCACTTCCAATCTTCTTCTTACATCAAATTCGGATTACCCGATCACATTCTTGAATTTTGCATTCTCTCCATTTTCCGGGGTGCAATATAAACACTTTGCATACAGAGAAACTAACTGCATACATTTTTACTCCCTTGCATTCCATCCACCCACCCTGGTCTACCTTTCATTCATATACTTCCTAAACTGTGTGATGATATCATTATCAACTAATCACTTCTTCAACTTTTGCTCACACCTGGAAAAGCTTTTTCTTTCATACACTTGTTTTTCTCCCCTGCTACCTTTTGTCTCAGTGCATATTTTGATTTAAATTCTAAGCTCACAGGTGGATCTTTAATAGCACCTCATGTAAAAGTATTTCAAATGTCAGACTAAAGTCCATGGGCAAGGCTTTCTACTTGTCATGCTGATATATCACAACATGCAGTTTATGAACCCAACAGAGATAGACAGGAATTAACAGACACATATCGGTCTTTAGAGTGGTTGTAATTAACATGAATAAACAAGAATGATAACAGAAAGGTCTGAGACAAGCCAAGGTGACAGGGAGCTAAAGATAAACATAAAGACACAGTTGATTAAAGTATGCCACAAGACAGAATAGTGAGAAGAAGCTGAGACAAAAACCAGAGTAACCAAGATACAAAGTAAAACACTATATTGGGACCAAATAGGAAACACAACAGAGTAATGAGCTACAATTTTCCTGGGGTAGTTATTTCTAATGACACTCTATGTAACACAAAACATGGGCGTATGTTGCTACAGAAAAAACGTAGGATGCTCTGCTCCACTGTTATGACGCATGACAGAACTAGTATCAAATGGAGCATGCAGCTTCAGAAATGATGCCGGAATGACAGGTGGTGTCAGTTTCAACACGAAGAGAATGTGCTGCTTCAATAATGACATGAGGAAGATACAACACATCACAATGGGCGTGGAAGTAATACTTGCTCTGCAGCCACACACAGGTAGCTAGAGAGATTTAGGTATTTTTAGGTAGGGATTTGTAAAATCTTGAGACCCAAAGGCTCTTATCGGAGCCATTAACCGCTATCTTGCCAGTAATCACTATAATCACTGGCTCTTGCACAGCAGCACTTTTTTTTGCTGTCTGTGCATTTTTTTAGAGGTTCATTTTTTTGTGAGACCCAAAAGCTCTTTTCAGAATGATTAACCCCTGTCCTGCCAGTGATCACTATACAGATCACAGGCTCTTGCACAGCAGCACTTATTTTGCTGTCCATTTTTTTAGGGTTAAATTCTTTGTGTGATTTTTTTTTTTTGTGACAGGTCACTAAGTAAAGTTATTGTGATCATGTCACAGAAGTCAACCAGCTCTGAGCAGGCATATTCCACCCTTGCGCTAGAGTCTGACGAGTCTGTCAGACTCCGACCCTGATTTTGACCTTGCCAGGTGCTCAGATACATCATCACTCAATACAGTGTCTGGTGCTAGTGATGTAGCTAGTTATGTTGTATCTCTGCCTGCTAGTCCCCCTGCCAGAAGGAGACGTGCTGCTCCAGCTGGCAGAACTGCTGAGGAGTGGGTAGTGCCTCATCGCCAGAGGCCAGACATCCCACCCTTTACTGCAAATCCTGGCAATAATTTGGATGTCGCAGAATTTAACCCTCAGCAGTTTATGGAGGAGTTTCTGGGAGATAATGTATTGGGGAACATTGTTGCCCAAACTAACTTATATGCCGATCAGTTCCGAGCTGCAAAGCCTGACTTTTTTGGCAAAGCAGCATTGGGCCCTCATCGATGTGCCAGAATTTAAAAGATTCTGGGCATTAACTATGCTGATGGGCATCATAAAGAAGCCCTCCATCCGCTCCTACTGGAGCAGTAGCCCCATCTTCTCTACCCCCATTTACTCCCAATGTATGTCGAGGAAGAGGTATGAAATAATTCTGCATTTCATGCACTTCAGCGACAACAGCCTGTGCCCCCCTAGGAAGCATCCCCAGTTTGACAGGCTGTATAAAATCCGCCCCGATTACCCACTTCACTATCAGGTTTGCAGAGGCTTATACACCTGGAAGGAATATATGTGTGGATGAATCCCTGATGAAGTATAAGAGAAGGCTGGGATTCAAGCAGTATATTCCTTCCAAGCGCTCTAGGTATGGTGTAAAGATGTAAAAGCTCTGTGATAGCGAGACTGGGTATACTCAGGCCTTCCGGGTGTACGAGGGAAAGGATAGCCACCATGACCCTCCAGGTTGCCCAGAACATATGGGAACCAGTAGCAAGATTGTCTGGGAGCTGATATTCCCCCTGATGAGCAAAGGGTACCACTTGTATCCTGACAATGTTTATAAAAGTGTCCCTTTGTTCAAGCTACTGTACTGTTTTGATACAGTAGCTTGCGGTACAATCAAAAAGAACAGCACAGGTTTCCCAGGACAACTTGCACGCACCCAGCTACGAAGGGGGGAGACCTCAGCTCTGCACCAAGAGGAGCTGTTGGCAGTTAAGTACAGAGACAAGAAGGATGTGTACCTTCTTACCACCATCCACACTGAGGAGACTGTGGAGGTCCCTTTACATGGCAGAGCTGAGAGCACAAGGAAGCCAGTGTACATCAAGGCCTGTAACCGGCATACGGGAAGGTTGATCTGGCAGATCAGCTGGTGCAGCCCTACCTAATTATACGAAAGACAAGGGCCTGGTACAAAAAGGTTGCAATCTACCTAATGCAGATTGCAACCCACAACACTTTTTTGTTGTTCAAAAAAGCACACCCCGGAACGCAACTGAGTGTTTTTACAGTTTCAGCTCCAGATCAGTTCGGGGATTTTGTACCGAGATGCACCTGCTCCCCGGGTGGTGATGAGAGAGAGCAGAGTTGGGGCTACACATTTTATTTTTTAAAATTCCCCCTACTGCAGCAAAGCAGAATCCCCAAAAAAGATGCAGAGTATGTTTTAAGAGGGGGCAGAGAAAAGATACTGTATATCACTTGCCCTGGACAGCCTGGACTCTGCATTGGGGAGTTCTTTAAAACGATACCACACACTGGTCCAGTTAATTTTTTTTTATTATTTTTTTTAACGTTTCCTGTTCAGTTTTTTTGGTGTTTTTTTTTGGGGGGGGGGAGGGGGGAAGGAGTTTGTTACCCTATGCATTTACCCTATGCATGGGGGGCATGGGTGTACTAAGGAGGCCTTGCAGAAAACAACCTGGGGTGTTTTCTTGCAATAACTAACAACAGGCTCTCCTAAATCACAGTTAAAAAGCAATGTGTGTGTAAAAATGAAAATTAAACAGTTACCTCCACACACTTTCTTCAATTTTTTGACTAAAACAATTACATCTAAGGCATCAAAACACTTCATATACAATACCGTGGGGTGTCACCTTTTTAAATATATGCACGCTCATGGCAAGAAAATACACTGGGATATCTGATAAGGCCCCCAAAAAGAAGATAGGCAAACAAGATATGTAAAATTTGAAAAAGGCATATCAGACGTTTTGCTTTGCACCCCCTAGAGAACCCGATACACCTATGCATGGGTGGTATTGCTGTACTCAGGAGATGTTGATAAACACATGTTGGGGTTTTCCTTTGGCAGTAACACCTAACCGGAGCTGAGAATCTATGCCTAAAGTAGAATGTGTGTGAAAAATAACACAAAAAAATGACTACCCAAACGTTTTGACTGGTGGTAGAATTAGTGCATGTAAAGTGTTAAAATGCCACCATGTGAAATGCCCTAGGGTGTCTACTTTTCAAAAACATTTGGTTTGATTGGGGTAAATTACATTGGCCGGCTTCAAAAAAAGTTCCAAATAGGACATGGGTGCATGATGGCCAGCTGTGTTTTTTTTCCCATTTTTCATCATATTTCAATTTTTACTTTCTAGTAAACTATATGATGAAAATAATGGTATCTTTAGAATGACCATTTAATAGCGAGAGAAACGGTATATAACATGTGTGGGTACAGTAAACGAGTAAGAGGCAAATTACAGCTAAACAAAACCACTGCAGAAATGTCCCTGCCAGGTGCTCAGAGCCCTGGTCCTTAACGGTAATAAAATTGAAAAATGGCCTGGTCACTAAGGGGTTAATTAATATTTTTACCTAAACGGGCCTTGTTTAAAACGACCTGCTGGAGTCATCCGTGTTCTCACACGATCTTTACACAGCTGCGGGCTCTGTCTCTCTTCAAAAGAAACCGCAGCCCAATTAGTATCCATTTCCTTCTACTCGCGTCGCCTCTGACGCGCCTGTTCCCCTGCTAGACTGACAGTAGCCATTTTGTTCCGACTCTGCGCTTCCCGCCTTTTTTCCCTCAGCGCAACAATCGGAAAAGATCAGCACTGTGGACAGCTGCAAAGTCTCTTACAGCTCTTGGTGAGTCTTATTCAAATCATCATTTTTATTTATCGTTCAAATCACTCTACAATAGTTATTTTTCTCTGTTTTTTCATTACTCCTATTTGTTTTACTCTACAGATTTCCCAATTATTCATTTCTCAAGACCTGCTTATTTTAGTTTCATTCAATAAACTGGAGGGCTTTTCTGGGTGATCTATTGTTTGCATTTTGAATTTATTGTGGGTGACCCCCACTTGTTATTTATGGTTTTAGGTGTACCCCACCAATATTATTGTGGGTGACCCCCACTTTCTATTTAATATTTAGAAATATAGTCCGGTCCATAAATATTGGGACATCAACACAATTCTAATCTTTTTTGCTCTATACACCACCATTATGGATTTGAAATGAAAAAGACGTGCTTTAACTGCAGACTTTCAGCTTTAATTTGAGGGTATTTACATCCAAATCAGGTGAACGGTGTAGGAATTACAACAGTTTGTATATGTGCCTCCCACTTTTCAAGGGACCACAAGTAATGGGACAATTGGCTGCCCAGCTGTTCCATGGCCAGGTGTGTGTGTTATTCCCTCATTATCCCATTTACAAGGAGCAGATAAAAGTTTCAGAGTTAAATTTCAAGTGTGCTATTTGCATTTGGAATCTGTTGCTGTCAACTCTCAATATGAGATCCAAAGAGCTGTCACTCTCAGTGAAGCAAGCCATCATTAGGCTGAAAAAACAAAACAATCAGAGAAATATCAAAAACATTAGGTGTGGCCAAATCAACTGTTTGGGACATCCTTAAAAAGAAAGAACGCACTGGTGAGCTCAGCAACACCAAAAGACCTGGAAGACCACGGAAAACAACTGTGGTGGATGACCGAAGAATTATTTCCCTGGTGAAGAAAATACCCTTCACAACAGTTGGCCAGATCAAGAAGAGAAGACTTCACCAGAGTAAATACAGAGGGTTCACCACAAGATGTAAACCATTGGTGAGCCTCAAAAACAGGAAGGCCAGATTAGAGTTTGCCAAGCAACATCTAAAAAAGCCTTCACAGTTCTGGAACAACATCCTATGGACAGATGAGACCAAGATCAACTTGTACCAGAGTGATGGGAAGAGAAGAGTATGGAGAAGGAAAGGAACTGCTCATGATCCAAAGCATACCACCTCATCAGTGAAGCATGGTGGTGGTAGTGTCATGGCGTGGGCATGTATGGCTGCCAATGGAACTGGTTCTCTTGTATTTATTGATGATGTGACTGCTGACAAAAGCAGCAGGATGAATTCTGAAGTGTTTCGGGCAATATTATCAGCCAAATGTTTCAGAACTCATTGGACGGCGCTTCACAATGCAGATAGACAATGACCCGAAGCATACTGCAAAAGCAACCAAAGAGTTTTTTTAAGGGAAAGAAGTGGAATGTAATGCAATGGCCAAGTCAATCATCTGACCTGAATCCGATTGAGCATGCATTTCACTTGAAGACAAAACTGAAGGGAAAATGCCCCAAGAACAAGGAGGAACTGAAGACAGTTGCAGTAGAGGCCTTGCAGTGGCCTGACAGAGCATCACCAGGGATGAAACCCAGCGTCTGGTGATGTCTATGCGTTCCAGACTTCAGGCTGTAATTGACTGCAAAGGATTTGCAACCATGTATTAAAAAGTGAAAGTTTGATTTATGACTGTTAATCTGTCCCATTACTTTTGGTCCCTTAAAAAGTGGGAGGCACATATACAAACTTTTGTAATTCCTACACCGTTCACCTGATTTGGATGTAAATACCCTCAAATTAAAGCTGAAATTCTGCAGTTAAAGCACATCTTGTTTGTTTCATTTCAAACCCATTGTTTTGGTGTATAGAGCCAAAAAGATTAGAATTGTGTCGATGTCCCAATATTTATGGACCTGACTGTATATACAGGTATACCTCACCTATTGATTTTTCAGTAGCTAATTCCACTTTCCACTTTGATTTTGTGTGGTCATATTAAAAACCACCTTACTTTCTAATTGTTTGTGGGTGATCCCCACTTATTCTAGATTATAGTGGACCAAACCTAATCCCACTGCGCACCAACCATCTGACTCTGAAGATTCTCATCTTTCGGATCAGGAAGGATCTACATGCAAACGCCCTTGGTAAAGGGAGAGTGCCTTTGCTGGCAAGGGCAAAGCTCCCGCCAAATCTATTAAACTGTCCTTACCACACCCTACTCATGATAATTTAGACCCCCTAGAGGGCTCTACATCCAGGCTTGCAGACCACGTGATG
>OW240912.1:349755354-349780354 GCA_933207985.1 Pelobates cultripes
GAATTTTGTGACCACAGTTACAAACAGCCTCCAGAGATCCTGTTCTACACCAGACCAGTGGAGCCAAACTGCAGCCAGAGTCCATCACCATCCTCATCTGGTTGTAAGTAGGCAATCTAGTATATTAGTAGTGACACTAATCTCTAATTTACCTCACATTAAAGGGACACTATAGTCCCCAGAACCACTGCAGCTTAATGAAGTGGTTCCGGTGTCTATAGCCTGTCCCTGCTGTCACAGGTGGAGGTCCGGTGCCCGGGACCCAGACACTGTCCGGGCGGCGGTGCGTGGACCGGGACCCATTATGCCTGATGTTGAGAGTAGGAGTCACAGTGTGGAGGTGGATTAGCAGGGTCTGGTGCAGGGCAACCGCACGCCCCCTGGTGTTGAGCACCAGCGTTTGTGGAGCCACATCCCAGAAACTAGGAGGAGGTAATTAAGCAGACCTCCCAGGAGCTGAATAGGGAGGCTCTGCAGCAGAGATGTATCCAGTACTGAAACAAGGCAAGACTAGGAGAGCAAGACACCATGCATGAAAACAAGACAGAACTAGGAGAACAGGGCAAGACTAGAGATAGGCACCATACATGAAAACAAGACAAAACTAGGAGAACCCAGAACCGGAGCAGGACAGAAAGCATAACCTAGAACATGTACACAAGACATGAGGAAAACAAGAACATTACATGGGCAGGACTGTACATGGACTGGGATTACAAGACAAGAGATACAAGGTAAAACAAGAGGAAACATAGCTAAGCACTAATTATGACAAGTATGGGGATTTAGTTACATTATATGATCATACATTGCACAAGCCTGCCAACAACGCCAATGTACCCCATATCTGGCAGGTCCTACACTGCCTAATGTATACTAAAATAACCACACTATACCATAATAGCACTTACCTGCAAGAAAGGGCAGAGAGATGAAATACTGCTGCAGGTCCAAGCTGAAACAAGCGGGTGTGGCAACATAAAACAAACATTTAAGTGAATCCAAGAGACTGGGAAATCCAGGGACAGAATCTAAGAATGAACTCAGAAAACCAGACATAGACCAGAAAAACCAAGCAAAGACAGCAAAAAGAGTACTGGATACCAGAAGCCATTGCCAGAATGATCCGCAGCGAGGAACAGAATGTGACACCTGCAGGCTTTTTAATGAAAACACACACTGTGTGCAGCACTGGTGTTAGTTCATATGTCAGATCATATGGGTGGGGCATTGTGATGTCACATGGGGGGGCGGCGGCAAATTTTTATTTTGCCTAGGACGGCAAAAATCCTTGCACCGGCCCTGTATATACTCATAATAGTCCTGAGAGCCAGAAATGACCAAGATACTGCAGTTTCCTGGGAAATAATCCAGTGAGCCAGTCCAGGCATGGAGATCATTGTTATCACAGGAGTCAGGATGTCAGGATACAGGAGGGTTATCTGCAAAATACAATATAGCAACCTAACCAAAAGGCACAGTTGGAAACAATAGATTGTAGCCCATGGATCAGCACAGCTAAGGGGAATGGGCCTTGACATTGCTAAGAGACAGGCATAGAAGGGATGTAATATAAGGGACTGGCTAGAATAACTGTAGGTGGGGTTTGGGGTTAGAGGAGTATATATAGTGGCCATTTTAGATCAGTGGCCATTTTAATTAATCCTCACTTACCTGTTTTGTGCAGGCTGTGTGGTATCTCTGTCTTGTGTCTTGCAGGTGCTGCAGTTTGAAGGATGGAGGGATGGCTGGCTGGTGTCTGTGCTGCTGTACAGCAGAGAGTTGTTTCCTGGCTCCAGGAGTGTCTGGGAGAGGCCCTGGCCCCATCTGGGCCTTCTTCTTCTGGGTCCACCGCAACGACTTCTGTGTCCCCTGATTGCCCCATGAGGAGAACCTGGACGCTGCAATGATTGAGCCCCAGTGCTGGCTCAACCAGGAGGAAGAGGGTGAGCGAGCCCTTGGATCTGAGGCTGCTGTGAGTGGCGGGTGTTCGGGAGGTCGTCGCTGGCGTCGCCGTGCGGCCACATGGTCTGTGCATACCCCTGGGAACGAGGTTGAGGCTGTGAACAGGCACATAAGGGAACAAGCGAATGTTTGGGCCATGAACAGACGATGGCTGAATCTGGTGAACACTCGGGTCAGGAACAGGTGCGTGGAAGGTCTGCTGAACGTTCAGGAAGCGAACAGGAGGTCGGTGCGGGCCACGAACAGGAAAGTCGGGAAACTGGTGCATGTTCAGGTTGCAAGCTGGAGGACAGTTTGGGCCACGAACAGGACTCCAGGATGCCGGGTTCAGGCCACATTCACGGGAATGAGCAAGAATTGCGATGAATGGCTGTAAGGGGAAGGGCAGGGACAGCCACGGCATGGAGAGGGTGGAACTGGTCGGGGGCATCCCAGACGCAGCTAGGCAGTATGTTCACATCTCCTTCGCAGAGCTGTTGGAGTGTCACCTTAAACCGGAGGTGAAGGAGAGGATATGGAAGGGAGAATTTCTGGAGATCTTTTCTCTTCTTCCTCTGGACGAATACTTGGACATGAAGGAAGAGGATAAGAAAAATGCCAAGAGGTAGGAAGAAGAGAAAAGGCGCCATTATCAGAAAATACCCAAAAACTTTGGGAATTGGTTGAAGGCTTTCTGCATTCTGGCGAGTGTTGTGAGGGAGAAATCCCCTGAGCAATGCTTGCAGTTGTTCTGCTACTTGGATGGGATTTGGGAGGTGTGGCGGCCATCTTGTCTCCCGAACGTGGGCAGCGGTACTTGGTCGTTGAGTGCCTGGAACTCCTTTTGGCTAGGCACACGCGCAAATGCCGGTAAAACTTAGACCGCTGCCCAATCTATTTCCAGACCACTTAGACGAATGACACTCATACACTCAGATTGGGGCTATCGGGAAATGTACTTTTTGTGGGGTTCCTATGTACGGTGGGGGTACTTTTGGAGTTCAGTATATTTTGTTGGATTTTCTGTACCTGCGAGATAATTAAATTAGAGGATTTTTCTCACGCTAATTATCTCTCAGGCATAGAGGATCTTGGGACTGAAACCCTTGTATTCTTGTGTGGAAAACCCCTGTGACAATAAACTTCAGTTGTACTCCCAGAACTATTTGTCATCCAGTTGCTGGGGAGGAGGTGGGATATTTCTTTGGCGTTTCTCTTGTTCCTGATTGTACTTTGGTGGATCCAGTGGAGGAGAGTCCCTGCTAGATCTAGGGCTCCACTACATTCTCCTTCACGGGAGGAACGACTGGTGGTTCGGGGGCCGTTGGGGGTGATCGCCGTTAGAGGTCGGCGCAATGTTACCATGGCTAAACAGCTACGGTAACCAGAAGGATGCTGTATTGTTAAGGGACAGGTTCAAGAGGGGGTTTGTGATTCCGTTTCGGCATTGGGAGGGGGTTCGTAACCTGCAGAATCTGAAGTCAGTGGAGGACTTCCCAGATGTTGTAACGTGTTTTTCTTCCACAGGTTGGATTGCGTGGGTGATGGGACACTCGTATGTGTACTGGGCACAATGTTGTTTTTGGTGGGGGCACTTAGGCAGCTCAAGGTGTCGAGCTCTGAGCTTTGGCGGAGGTTGAATAGAGAAGTTGGGGTGTAGGTTGTTTGTCCTGATGTAAAATAGTTTGGCTCACTAAGAACAGTTAGGTTTGGAAGAGTATTTGTAGGTTCGATCTCATTGTTAGCTGTGTGTGTAGGGTGTGTCTCGGTATGCCCCTACATGGAAGAAAGCTGGAAATCATGCCCTCGTGGCAATGGTTATGTCATGTCCTCAGTGGCAATGATTATGTTTATATGTTAATTTTATGTTATAATGTGTTTTTTTTTATTGTGTTGTGGGTCATTGTCTGGGGTAGTATTGTTAAAGGAGTTGGTGGGGGATATGTGACAATTATTTTAACTTTATTTATATATTACTAAAGCTGTGATAATTTTCCCAAATAAAGGTGTCCGAACATTTGTGGGGGGTTCTTTGGGTTTGTAACGCATATGCCGGAAAGGCAACTATGCATTTGTCAAGGCTTATTAGAGGAGGTTAGAGTGGTCGGTCTTAAAGAGACACTGTAGGCACCACAAATGCTTTAACTGATTGAAGTGATTATAGTGTATGGAGTCCCTTGGCACTATCATTGGCACTATCCTTCCAATACAGCATTAAATCGTTTTTTATGTTTTAATGTTAAACAAGAGTCCCCAGCAACCCATTCCCAATGTGCTGCTTGGCCTAATGAGGAAGCATAATTGGAGTCTGTGTTTGGATGAGTGTGTCAGCTGACTGTATTAAGCCTATCACAGTGCCCATAGCAGATATGAATCGGTATGGTTACAAGGAAATTTGTAATCTCTGTCTTAGTTATACCTCCAGTTACCCTTATTTAGTCTTACACTGCTTGAAAATGGTATAGCAATGAATGAAGAGACGGTGCCAGGGATGAATTGGTTCTAGTGCCTACAATATAAGAGATATACACTTACAAGGAAAGAGCCAATAGGCCAATAGGTCACTTGGCTCTAGTGTGTAGCACCTTTGGATCCATAGGGAGACCACAGCCCTCTTCCATATCTTTAGGTAGATGTTGTTGGGACCCAGGAGATCTTCATAAGTAAAGGCAGGATACTTTGAAGTGTCAAAATATGCCAAATTTAGTGATAAAATATATTAAAGAAAAACAAGTAAAAATCTAATTAAAATCAAATAGCTATAAAGACTATTCCAAAAGTCTGTTAGTCCAAAACTCGTTTTACCATATACTGTCCTCTTCAGTTGGTGAATAGTGGGTTTCACCCACTCTTTTTATTTTTATTTTTAATTCTTTATTTTTGCTGTGCAGATGATCACAATATATCAACAAATGCCACAACAGCGTATTCCAAGTTTCATACAAGTTAGATAGTGGCATGACATTCTGCACAATTTTTATATTAAATATTAAACATGACATCAAGTTTGTGCTGTTTAGAATATGACAGGAACATAAGTCTCCTATCACAGTTTAGTCATAGTCTTGAGGTATTGCTAGATTCTAGTGATTACATACAATGTTGAGAAATGGTGGTAATAAACAACAATCGATAGTCCCATTAAGGAACACGGGAAATTGTTCGGAGGCAAGAAGAGTTAGCAGTAGTGTGGTGGTAGTGGTTAGCTACCTCGTATTGACATCTCCAGCATGTTTCTGAGGATATATTATATATTTTGTGTATTTTCATTGGTGTGTAGTGCCAGCGAGTGATCCGTTTATAATTACTTTCCTGAGCTATGGTAGAAGTGGTTGATTTGTGGGCTACTCAGAAAATAGTGTTCCAATCTCGTTGTGAGCGGTCTACTTGTAGTTCTTCTGCCCATTGTATGATGCACCTAGGTGGGTTCAGGTCGAGCTCTTCCCTGGTTAATTTATACATGATGGAAAGTCATTTTTTGGTGAGAGGGTGTGTGTCGCATAGTTGCTCGAAGTTAGACAGGGTTGTTCATCCAAAGGGGAGGGTTATGAGATATTGGATTTTTATAAAGTATGTTAATTGGTTATACTGGAGTCTTTGATTGCCTGTCGGTACAGTATTAGGCATGATTTGTAATAGGGTTTTTAGTTTGCCATTTTCAATCATATCTCTCAGACGTAACGTTTTACCTCCATGGTATGCATTGTAGGTGTTTCCATGGTATGCATTGTAGGTGTTTCCCGAAAGACCTCTTTGGAAGTGGAGATTGTGTGTGAGAGGGTAAAAAGGGGAGGGATATGGGGAGATCTCCGTAGTTTTTAAAAGTTTATGCCAGACCTGGAGTGTAGGTTTTATTGTGGGGTGTGAAACATGTTGGGGGTAGAACTGCATTTGGTTCGGAGGGAACAAGGGTATACTTCCAGTGGGATCTCTGAGAATGTGTTTTCTAGCCGTACCCATTGTTTGGTTGAGGTGGTGTGTGTCCACTCATAAATTCTCGTGAGGTGAGTTGCCGTGTGATATTTTTCGATGTCAGCTAAGTTTAGTCATCCTTTGTCCCTATTTTGGATTAGGGTTTTGTATGCGATCCTAGGGTGTGAGTTGGACCATATAAAGTTAATGAGGATGGATGTAGTTGTTGAAAAGAATTTATTACGTATCGAGATGGGGAGTGTTTGTAAGAGATATAATAAGCGGGGCATTATATTAATTTTTAATATACTGATCCTGCAGAACCATCCAAAACAGGGACAGTTCCAGGTTAGAAGGTCCCTGATGATGGTGCCAATTAGTGGAGGGAAGTTTAGGTTGTATAGTTGATTAAGGTTGGTTGGGATTTGTATTCCTAGATATTTAAGGGAGTTCTTCGCCCAGGTGAAGTTGAATTTCTCTCGTGAATAATTGCTGGAAATACACTCACAAAGTTGGAGCCCAAAATATTAGGCTCACCAGTGGAACGCATGTTCCGAAACCCGGAACCGGAAGTAAATGTATATGTAATATTTGCGTTCCACGAGTGGAACGCATAACCCGAAACCGGAAGTGACCGCACAAAGGGGAAAAAAACACAAAGGAAAGCAGCCTTAAAAAGGGAACCAACAGACAGAACATTAGAAGCAACTGAGAAGGCCTCCCAGTGAGGCGAAACGCGTTTTGCACCAAGAGAGACTTACAGACATTGTATTAAGGACCTACCTTTGGACTGTAAGATTTTGATTTTTTAAATTTGTTTTTTATACATTTTAACATATTGTTTATATTAGTGCATGTTACAATAAAGCACTTTTAAACCATTGAGGAAAATTGTACTTTTTGGAACCTCCTTAGCCTCCCAAAGAAGGAAGTGGGGACCTCTATACCCCACAGAGCTGGATTTTTGAGCCTAATATTTCGGGCTCCAACTTTGTGAGTGTATTTCCAGCAATTATCCACATTTAAAGATTGGTTACTTTATTACTGGCAATATTGCACTGTTGTTTGCCTTTTTGTATTTTATTACTAGGAGGATACTTACCCAAGAAATTGTTTTAACTATTAACAAGAAGAGACTCCACCTTATTTGTATGTATGTTTATATCAGAAGAGGCCATGATGGACTACCGGGATGCCGCCAGAAAGGAACTTTGGGACGAAGCCCTGGAGGATGTGCAGCGTCAGCGAGGCGAGAGGCTCCCCAGTGAAGAACAACGGCAAGTGAGGCAAGTAGCTCTACGAATGTCTTTCCTAGGAGAGCAGCCCCTAGACAAGTGGGTGACGGAGCTCAAGAGACTGGTATGGAAGGAGATTTGGCTGGAGGACGCCTACCAGGCCCTCTGGTGGTATACAGTGCAGCATACCCCCGAGATGGAGGAGCTCGACAGGCCTGAGGGGGATGAGTATGATGGTCCTGGTCTACTACTGGATGCCATGGAGGAGGAGCCTGATTTCGGCAGCACGGAGGAGTTCCAATTCTGGGACATCCTTGACTACACGATGGGCATGCACGTTTGGGCTGACGATGACCAGGTAAAACCAGACATGACACACCTGGGAACCATGGAGTGGGAACTGGAGCAGGCCTTCCAATGCCTGCTCTGCTCGATGGAGCCCCAATTTACCCTCCAGGCAGACTCAGACCTACAACCCTTCAGCAGGAGAGACAGCATTGACTGGTCATGGGAAGACCCCCAGATGGCAGATGGAGATGGGACCGAGGTCTCTCTACCGGCCCTACAGGGATGCTGGGCAGCCAACCCAGATCCCCAGCAGCAGAGCGAGTTCCATGGAGAGGAGACAACCGGTCTCTCTCCCCAGCGGCAGTGTGAGTTCCAGGGAGCTGAAGGTGTTGTCCTTCCTCCCCAGCAGCAGTGTGAGTTCCAGGGAGCTGAAGGTGTTGTCCTTCCTCCCCAGCGGCAGTGTGAGTTCCAGGGAGCTGAAGGTGTTGTCCTTCCTCCCCATCGGCAGTGTGAGTCCCAGGGAGCCGAAGGTGTCGTCCTTCCTCCCCATCGGCAGTGTGAGTCCCAGGGAGCCGAAGGTGTCGTCCTTCCTCCTCAGCGACAGTATGAGTCCCAGGGAGCCAAAGGTGTCGTCCTTCCTCCCCAGCAGTCCAGTGAATTACAGCGGCAGTGTGAGTTCTTAGGAGAGGAGACAGTCAGTCCCTCTCCCCAGAAGTCAAGCGAGTCCCAGGGAGCCGAAGGTGCTGTCTTTTCTCCCCAGCGGCAGAGTGTCCTGCAGGGAGTACGGACAGTCGGTCTCGCTCCCCAGCAACAGGACAATATATGGAAAGGGGAGACAGTCAGTCCCCCCCTCCCCCAGCAGAGAGAGTGTCAAGGAGAGGAACTTGGTACCCCCTCTCCCCAGCAGCAGTCTATGGTTCAGGGAGAGGAGCTTGTTACCCCTTCTCCCCAGCGGCAGCCTAGCCGACCAAGGGGAGATGATAAGCCCCACACTGGCGCAGATGGGACCGTGGTCTCTGCACCCAAACTACAGTGTCCCAGTGGCAGAGTATTCTATTGGGAGTGGAGACCATCGGTTCATCTCCCCAGCGGCAGCCTAGCCCACAAAGGGGAGATGCTAAGCCCCACACCAATGCAGATGGGACCGTGGTCTCTGCACATGCATCACAGGAGGTAGGGACGGTCGGTCCTGTCCCGCAGCAGCAGGGTTGTTTATCCAAAGGGGAGACAGCCTGGCTTCCCCTCCAGCAGCAGCCCCAGGTCCGGAGTGAGGAGCCTACTAAGCCGTTCCCTCACCTGGGCTCCAACCAGGCTACTCCTGTGGTAGCGCTGACAACAGGGCACTCAGCAACCCACCGATCCAGAGTGCTAGTATCTCCCAGAGCTGAGGTGAAGCTCCTGGACATGGACAAGCGACCCACTTCCCCAGGTGTAGTAACCAATTTTCGTGGGTGGGTTATACTGCGGATTCTGTTTTGTGGGTGGGTTGCTGGACTAACCAGGGTAAAAGGGAGAACAGACCTCGCCACGTGTTCTTGGAGGGGGCTGCTTGCTCGCCTCCTACCTTCTGACTATGGCCCTGGGATATATGGCATTTGAAAACACTAGGGGTGCCAGGTGATCCGTTACTGTTGAGTTGACCATTGATGCGCAGTTTGGCCGTGGGGCGCGAGTAGATGGCTGCCACCCATTCTTGCTAACGCAGCCCGAAACCTAGGTGTCGCATTGTTTGAGTAATTAAAGACCAGTTAACTCTATCAAATGCCTTTTCAGCGTCTATTGCTAGTAAGGTGCTATGAATTTTGTGCTTCTGGGCCCAATGTATTAAGTTAATTACTTTAGTCGTGTTGTGTTTTGCTTTCCTTCCTGGGACAAATCCTGATTGGTCATGGTGGATTAGGTTCGGGAGGAAGGGTTTTAGTCGGTTTGCCATAATGTTTGTGAGGATTTCAGGTCGATGTTTATGAGTGATATTGGTCTATAATTCCCACATAACGAGGTGTCTTTGCCTGGTTTGGGGGTGAGGGTGATTGTTGCTTCGAGGGCTGTGTTTGGTATGGAGGAGGAGAGATTTTGAGCATTAAACGCGTCTATGACGGGTTGTCTGGACTTTTGCCTAGTGGGAGTGCTTTGACTGTGTTTCTAAATTCATCTAATGTAATGGGTTCATCCAGAAAATGAATTTCGTTAGGCGGGAGAGTGTTTTTAACCCTGGGTCTAAGAAATTGCTGAATTTCATCCCTGGTGGGATGAGCTTGGTTTAAATTGTAGAGGTCAGAGTAGAATTTATGGAAAGCTTTTATAATGTCAGGCATGTGTCATGTTACTGTTCCATTTTCTTGTTTAATTTCAGATATAAAGGTGGTTTGTTTGTCTTGTTTTAGGGCCTGTGCTAGGAATTTACCTGCCTTCCCTCCTTTGGTATAATATAAGTGTTTTGTTAGCGATATTCTGCGTTTGGCATGGAGTTGTAGTAGTGTGGTTAGTTCTCATCTTTTAGATGTGAGCAGTTTATATTCTTCTAGTGAGTGTTTAGTGTGTTGGTGTAAATTTTCTAAGTTCTTAAATTCTTGGATTAGCTGATTAATTTTTTGTTCCCTCTTGCGTTTAAGGGAGGAGGCTAATTTCATTAGTTCTCCCCTCATAACTGCCTTATGTGCCTCCCAGACAAGGGTTGGTGAGGTGTCTGGTGATGAGTTCTCTTTGAAGTAATTATTAGCTGTTTCTTGGATTCTGTCTATGTTCTCTATGTTGTTAAGTAGCTGGTCATTAAGTTTCCACTGGAAATTGGAATTAGGTATGGTCGGTATCTTTAGGGTCAATGACATAGGTGGGTGATCTGACCAAGTTATGGCACTGTACATTGCTGAAGTGGCTAGAGGGAGGTATCTGTGTTGTAGGAATATTGTGTCGATGCGGGAGTATGTTCCCATGGGGGGAGAGTAGAATGAGTAGTCCTTGCGTGTTGGGTGCATTGCTCTCCAGCAATCAAACAGCTGAGCCTCAAATAGGGTATTATTTATCTATTTTCGAGTTTGTGTCATGTGTTGTTGTATTTTTGACGTGGAGTCAAGATCTCCATCTGGGGAAATATTTATATCGCATCCCACTATTAGTATGCCGTCTTGGAAGGAGGAGAGTTTATGTAATATTTTCCTCAATGGCGAGTTTTGCTTTCTGTTGGATAAGTAAATGTTTGCCATGGTTATCGGGGTGTTACCAAATTTACCCTTGACGAATATAAATCGACACGAATCATCTGATTGTTGCTCTTGGTATGTGAAGTGAGCCTTGGTTCCTACCAGTATCACCACACCTCTAGATTTAGAGCCTGTGTAGTGCCCGAAATAGTTCCTTGGGTAATCTTTGTTCTGTAGACTAGGGGCTATATCTTTGCGGAAGTGGGTTTCTTGGACGAACACTACGTCTGCCTTATGTCTCTGTGAGAGCAATGTTTCGTTTTTCCAGAGTATTCAGGCCTCTGGCGTTTTGTGTGATTATAGTGAGGGTGGACATGTTATGTTTTGTATTGGAAAGACTAGTTGGTCTGGGGTTATGTAGGCCTTCGGGGGAGGGTAGTCTATCCGGACGCAAAGATAGAACCCTATATAAATCGGGGAAGTGTGGCTGTTTTTTTAATCCCTGGGACTTGGGAATCCTAAGTATCGGTATTTTTCCTTTAGGAGAGTTGTTGGTCATACAGTTGGTAAGTAATAGATGATCTCTTGAAGATAGTCTGGGGGGAGAAGGGAGGAGAGGGAGAGAAGGGGGAGGGGAGGGAAAGAAGGGAAGGGGTGGGGTTGAGTGGAGTGGAGTGGAGTAAGAGACCGGTCTCTGGAATTCTTTATGTGATTTTGCTGTTTTGGCGTGAGTGCATTGAAAGTTAGGATATGTCTGGATGCTGCAACTCGCTATAGTTACTGTTACTATGGGGCGGTTAGGTTATTATGTAGATTGTTAGCATTTATACAAACAGAGGTATTATTCAGAGTGTTGCATACCTGTATGCAGTACCATAAGCAGTTATGTATTTGTATGTCTTGTCAAGTGACTCTAAAAGGGTGAATTTGCTATGCGGATTAATAAAGATCAAATTCACCAGGGCTAATTATTTAGCAGAAGGTTTTAACAAAAGTCTGATCACATGAGTAACGATATGTACATACAATCATAACAATTTGTGAAGTTATATGACCTGACATGTTGAAGTCTTGGGTGAGGGTGGGCAGAGCTTTCAGAGAATACTTTTACTGATTGAGTAGGTGGGATGTAGTGTCCAAAGTCTGATGGTTGGAAAGCTACAGCTGCGTTGGTCCTCTGAAGTTCCGCCATAAGGTGTGAGATGATGGGCTGGACCGCTTGCTGTTTTCGGTATAAAGGTAAATGTTGTCGCTCGTTTGGCCTCCGGTCTTCTGATTCCTCAGGGAAGTTGAAGAAAAGAGGAGCAGTGAGATTAAAATTCCGTGGGGTGTTAGTCAGTTTCTGGTATTGGGATCATAGAGGGTAGCAGGGGAGGAGAGAGAATAGGAGGGTGGACAGTGGGAGAAAGAAATAAAGGAGAGGAACCCAGATCTTCAAATTCCAGAGTAGGGAGAGGAGAAACGCTTGTAGAATTAAGGTAGGTTTAGTGCGCTTGGTGGTCTGGTTGCGAGCCCTGTGGGTCCTCACGAATACCTCCGGGACTCTGGTGAGGTGAAAGAAAACGTTGTTCATTCCATCGCGTTTTTGCTGGTGTGAGCCATCGTTGACGTTGTGGGAGGCTCATAGCCTCTTGGTTCGGGGGAGGTGAATTCCAGTCCAAGACCTGGGTTGGCGGTAATTCCAGTGCTTGTAAGAAGATGGGGATGTCTGCTGGAGTGGCGATTGAGAAGATGTTCCCTTTGTTAGACACTAATAAGGTCAACGATATTTAATGTTACGATTTCTCAATAGTTTAGTAATAGGTTAGTGCTCTTCTGGCCTGTAGTGTATACCACGACAGGTCCAGGTATATATGTATAGGGTGATTGTGAAATAGTAATGGTTGTGTCGTTTCTCGCAAAAGTTTGAGGATGTTATGTTTAATAGAGAAATAATGTAGGCGGCAAATTATGTCCCTTGGGGCTATCGGATGAGAGGCCCCTTGGGCAAAGGGAGCGGTGTGCTCTGTCAAGTATTATAGTGTTATCACTAGGCTCCCCTAGTATTAAATTGAAGAGTTAAGTTAGAGTGAGGTTAGATTTTCACCTTGGGCCTCTGGTAACCCCCGTATGCGCAGGTTGTTCCTGCGTCCCCTGTTATCTAAATCGTCAATGTGTCTTTGAGTTGATGCATAGTGAAAGAGGTGAGAGTCTACTGTTGTTGATATATTTGTTATTTGCGCTTTTCATACCTCTTTTTCTTCTTCCAGGTCCGTGACTCTCAAGTTCAGTTGGTGAACATCGGAGCCCATGGCGTCTATCTTGGATAGGAACATGGCCTTGAGTTTCCCCAGTAGCACCTGGAGGTCGTTTTTAGATGGCAAATTTTTAATTAGTTCTCTTAGATCCGGTTCGGTAGTCGATTCTGTTGTGATGTGTGAGCCTTCCGACATGGTTGGGCTGTGAGGCTGAGAGCTCAGGAGCACCTCAGTCCCCGCCATTTTGTTAGACGCGGCTCCGGCCTCTTCCTCGCGGTACGTATTATCTTTAAAGTATCGGGTTAGCGAGCCCGATTTGGAGGTAGATGTTTTCCCTCCTTGTCCCTGCTGCTGGTGGGGCTTTTTGGGATTACCCATGATGTATGGTGGTCTCCGATTGCAGTGGATTATGTCCCAGGCTTGACAAGTTAATGTGCGTCCATTAAACTCTGTGGTTGGCCACATCCCCTTATCACCCAATATTTTTATACCTGCAACTAAATCATAGATTACCGACATCTGGGGGCTTTTGGAACGCCGTTTTATGTCCCTTTATGCGCACGTCCCGTCTCCAGGAACGCATGTGTGTTCCACTTATTTTTAAAAGTCTACCTAGAGTCCATATTTCAATATAAAGATCCGTGTTGTGCTTGCTTCCGCATTTGGCACTGACAAAATGGGGATATTCCCAATCAGCCAGCTAATCTAAGCAGTCATACCTGGTTTCAGCAGATGGGGTGTTGGTCCGAATTGGAGCTTTGAGTCCTACTAGTGACTGAGCTGGGGGGTGGCAGCTGCTCTCCTCACTCTTCAGTTAACTGTGTGACATTTAAATACCACTACCCGTAGGGGGGTATCCAGGTCCCCGCTGCCTTACTCTGCATAAAATCAGGGGACCACTACCCTACATCATTGAGGCAAATCCAAGCAACTTAAGATGTCAAATAACTCTGTCAATGGGATGATATACACTACCGACCAGGAAAGCATGCTTACTCAAACTGGAGGCTGTCTTACAGCATTTTTGGGAGCAGCGGAAGGAGCGCTGGAGGCAGGACGCATCTGACTCTCAGCTGAAAGAGGGAGCTTGGAAGCATCATGGAAGGGAATCAGGGAGACCTCCCATAAGCAAAACAGCTTCTGTTTCTGCTGTCACTCCCATCAAGGCTGTCACTCCCATCAATCCCTACCTAGGCTGAAGAACACACGAGGCTCGACCTCCCACGTAAGCAGTGGATTACAAAATCAAAACAACAAAATCTTCACTTCAGAACCTTTCACATTATCCCGTTCAGGAAGGACTTGGGCACAATGTGTTGCCAAGTCTGTGGTAAGGAGTGCCAGCCTTCACACAGGCCTGGGGCTGGAGGGGTACCTCACTGCTCTCCTCAGCGAATTATACAAATACAAACTGGGCCTGTCTGACTATGGTGTCAGTATCTCACTCCTTAGACAAAAACACACTGCATCCACAAAACACACACCCTGTATCCACTCTACAAACACGACTTCCTTGTGGGCGGAGTTGTAGGCAGGTCCTGTGGGCAGGATTTGGAGATGGGACCCTGAGTTGTGTTAGGGGCACCAACATTTCTGATGTGGGGCCCGGAACTCCCAGAGCAGTCCAGCCGACCCAGTAACCGTCATGGCTGTCATGCCCTGATGGCGGCCCTGGCGAAGCCAACACCTCCACTGAAACAATGTGTAGAAAGAGTTGAGGCTATGAGGGAAATGGAAGACCTTCATTGGTCAACCCAGGGTAATAAAAGAAAATATTTGAGGATATGGGACCCTTGGAAGCAATATTGGTTAAAGGGATAATAGGCAGATAGGATTTCCTACACTTATTTTTTTTTCTAATATACATAGGTCATGGGGGTGAATCAGTGCTCGATCTCTTCCCAAAGTAAAACATAGTTGTAGTTGGGGACATAAGCAGTAATAATGTATACAATAATATATAATTAGAAGTAAGCACCAGTCGGTTGTGGTGTGCCGGAATCACTTAAAAGAGGGCCCACCTATTGAATTGAATAAAAAGGGGAGAGGTGGGAGGGATGAACACAGCGGTGTCAGTCCTGTCATGGAGGGGGCCTGAGTTTTTATAGCTGGCTACGCCATTTTTAGTCGGGGACATAAGCCGTAATAATGAATACAATAATGTATAATTAGAAGTAAGCACCAGTCGGTTGTGGTGTACCGGAACCGACGTATGGGGTAGGCCTGTAATAAAAGAGGGCAAAAAGTAGATGTAAACAAATCACCTTTATTACACACATGTTACAAATTGCTAATCTCAATTCCTCTGGCTGAGGTATATAACTGGTATATGCTGCTGACTTCCATCGACCTAACCTTTTAATAATAAGAACCAGGACATTTTGGCTTGATGCTGAGGAAGCAGCTCTAATTCTGAAGGAGTGGCCTGAAAAGGCCGAGGGGTCAAGACCGAGTCTAATGAAAAGTGTTCTTATGCAGAAAATGAATTTAGTAGTGGTCAGAGGTTTACCATGTAAAAGGAGTAATGGCGTATTTGGGTTAAGACCGTCAAGTGTGGAACAATATGTATCCAGTCAGTTAACTGGACACCAGCGATTACCAGTGGAGTAATAGCATACTTTGGTAGGAGAGCCTAACTGTTTTGGTGTGATCAATGGTAAGAATGTAATGGTCTGAAACTTTTTGTAGACTCATAATTCTCAGGTGCAATTGGTTGGACATGCTGTTATTGGTAGTGAATTTTGGTTGGACTTAAGAAGCCATAGAAGGCTAGATAAGATGACATTTTAATAACCAGATTAGTGCTGATTTCAAAGGGATTGGTGTCTAGAATGTCTGAAAGTGCCTGAAACTTAGGCCTGTCAATAGGTCTAGTAGTGGTTGTGGGTTTGTCCAAGCGTTGTATTCCCTTCAGAATATTTTTAATGGGATAGGTAAACATGAAAGGATTCGCGCTAGGATAGGCACTTAGGATGTGATGTATTCCTGTGAGATAGAGTTTTATGGTGTTTAATGATAATTTTAAGTTAAGGTGGCAAAAGGAGATAAACGCCACTATAGAATCGAGGGAGTGATGGTCACAAATCTGGTAATCTAAAGTGAATTTAGTGTAGAGAGTAAATTCTCTATTGTAAGCCGGTGATGTATTGGTAGAGAGGGCCGAGCTGGCCAGATATCTGCTGTGCGCCAAGAGGCACTCTAGTCCAAGATTAGGTCTTGATATGAGGTGCTGACTGGACAGATGTTGGCTGTTGGATGGGCTCTGAAGAAAACCTGCAAATTAGAACAAGACAACTCTTCAGCGGCTGTACTGATGTGTGCTGGGATATATATACAAGTGATCTGAAATTGCAGTGTAGCCACTAACCATGTCAGTCGTGGAATTAGTCTCATGATGGTAAGTGATGAGGACCTGCCCTTTTTTATAATGTCACATGCTGCTTTATTGTCAGAGAAGCATTTTACTGCTTTCCCTTGCCATAGATAGCCCCATGCTTTGGAGGCTGCCATTATTGGGTACATTACAAATAGGTCAGATGTTGTGTGGAATGAGGGTAGACCACGGGTCTCGACCGGCCAAGAATCTCTTAACCAGGCATCACTAAAGATAGCTGCGAACCCTGTATGAGCTGCAGCATCGGTCCATATGACTGGGGAAGATTCAGAGATGGGTGGAAGGAACATCGCTTTCCCATTCCATTGTGAAAGAAATCTAAGCCACATACTTAGGTCAGCCTTGGTGTGTGTATCTATGGTTACAGTACTTTTGTCTGTATTGAGAAGAAGAAGAAGGCACAACAATCTGGAAATAAAGGCATGGTCCTGTGGAATAATTATTTTGGTGTGCCCAGTAAGGATTGTAGGTCTGCTCTGGTACACGTGACCTTAACCAGAAATCCTTCCACCGACTTTCCGATGTGCCGTACCTTCTCCATAGGTAAACTAGCTTGTAATGATATTGTGTCTAGGTAAATACCCAGGAAAGTTAGGTTAGTTGTAGGCAGTGGAGGGGGTGCAGAGGCGGGCTGCAAGATTAATAAAAGGAATTGAACTCATTAACTACAAAGAAAGGTTAACAAATGTAAACCTCTTTAGTTTAGAAAAACATTGTCTCAGAGGGGATATAATAACATTATACAAATATATCCAGGGGCCAATACAAACCATTGTGTGGAAATCTATTCACAAACCGGACTTTACATAGGACACGAGGTCATGCGTTTAGACTTTAAGAAAGAAGATTTCGTCTAAGGCAAAGAAAATGATTTTTTACTATAAGAACAATAAGGATGTGGAATTCTCTGCCTGAAGTGGTTTAATCAGAGTCCATACAGATGTTTAAACAGCAACTAGATGCATACTTGCAAAAACAGAATATCCAAGGATATAATTTTTCAATGTAGGTAATAGATTCTTGATCCAAGGATTAATCTGACTGCCATTCTGGGGTCAAGAAGGAATTTTTTTTCCTGGTTGTTGCAAAAGTGCTTTACATGTTTTGTTTTTTTTGCCTTCTTTTGGATCAATAGCAAAAAACATATGTGAGAAAGGCAGAACTTGATGGACGCAAGTCTCTTTTCAGCTCTGTAATTATGTAACTATGAAAATACTTACTGGAGTGGACTGAGGAGATTCTATAGTAAGAAAGTCATCTAGGTAATGTACGACCGATGGACATTCGGCAATGTTAAGGAGTAGCCAACATAATGTGTCAGCAAATATGTCAAATAATTTAGGACTACTTTTAGCCCCAAAAGTTAAACTTGTTGCGAAATAATATTTGTGCTTCCAATGTATAACATGCACATGCAACAAGGATGGATGTATGGGTAGGAGCTTGAATATGTTGTAAACTTCAGTTTTTCCTATCCAGGCTCATACACCTGCCCTTAGTATGGCATGAATAGCATCATCCACTGTGGCATATTGCAGAGAGAATTCCTCTGAGGGAATTAATGTGTTAATGCTAGGGGTAGACAAAGAATGTGGAGCCGCTAAATTGTAAATTAGCCTCTTTTTATTGTTGAATTTCCCAGGGGCTATACCTATGAGAAGGGTGTGCCTGGAGGTAATATGCCAGGTTGTCAATGCAGACTTCGGTTAGTCATTGATTTGGGTATAGACGATTAGGGCACATAGTTTTTGTGTGTGCCCTGAAACAAATTGAGCAGACGTGCAACAATCTGCACAAGCTAAATCCGCAACTGCCAGAATTGAAATTGTTGCAGATTTGAGCTTTCCCAATATATACTATAGGTCTACCCAATTTGTCTTTAAGGCCTCTGTGTTCTGCAGTGGAAGAAACGAAGGAAGCACGACTAGTGGTAGGAAGGTTTGGATCTACTCGGCACAAGTTGGTGGAGTGTGAGATGGAAGCACATAAGACACAAGATGGTGGTTGTTGACCATTAAAATGGTGACAGAACAATTCTGTATCAAGCCTACTCCAGTCAGTATGGGTATTAAATTGGGTGAGAGATGCCGCTGCTTTTGCTGAAAAAGATTTATGATAACGAGAAACCACCGTACTTGTGCCTTAGGTCCACCAACTTATGCATGTACAAATCCAACTCTTCCCTTCGGTAAAGGGAAGTGGAACAGATTATGTCACGATAAAGACCAGAGGCAAGGACAAATTCAGGTATGGTAAGTTTTCGGTTGAGTCTGGGGTCTCTGGATTTCAAAACAACCGAAAGATCACCATAGCAGTATGCCTTGTTCTCAACTACATCTTGAGAGGCAGTAAGCAATAAGACTAAGTTTATGTCCTTCCCTTCCAGGATGTCTTTGTGAAAGGTTAGGGGCACGAAGTGGGCGGGCGTGATGATGTGAGTGGAAGTGTTCGGTATTGGGTTTATGGTGATGTCATTATCGTGAGAGGGAGCCGGAGTGAGGGTCTCTATGGGTGGGATGGCTGTCGATGGCTGGGGAGATTCTTGATTCCTGTATAGTTGTTGGGTTGAAGGACAACTCCCTGTTGGGGAGTACAGGTATTGGTGATGAATAACAAGAAGAGCACTCTAGGGGATAGTGCATGGATACCAGGAGTTGACTTGTGAAAATAACTTAAAATCTGATAAAGTGACTAATATATAAAATGAGTAATATGCAAAAATGTGTAAAAAAAAGAATGTGTAAAATGTTGGGTACTGTGCCTTTAAGAACTGCAAAACAAAACAGACGTGAAGGTATAAATGCTAGGGGACATATAAATGCAGTGAATATGTGCCAAACTAAAAACTAAAAGACGTGCCCATAAAAATGTATGGAGACAGTATGTGTCAAAAACATGAAGGAAAAAATATATATATATAATATAGATATGGTGTGCACAGTGAATAGCACTTCCACTGGGTGATGAACTAGATATAAATAGAAGTAACAGTGTTGCAAAGAATAATAGCAATGTTGCAAATAGCAAAAAGGAAACAAAGTGACTGGGACTGTGTATTTGAAGCAGTCAATCAATTGCTATAGACTGAAGTAAGGTAAAACAAACTGGATATAGTAAAAAAAAAAACAGTTTATTATAAACAACAATAAAAATTACTTAAATAGGTATAAAAACCAAAAAATATAGGTCAGGAACAGTAGATGATATTACCAGTCTTATGAAAGTGGACAGATGTTTTAAACCCTCGGACTGGCTGAGGATGGATGTGGATTGAATAATGCCAATTCGTCTCCTGAATGCAGCTGCTGGTGAGGACGGCGTGCGTCTGGATGTGCGCCCCAACAAGACCTCACCCCAGGGGACGGACAGGGCAGACAATCTCGGTAGACGTATTCTCCAAGGGATCTGTATGCAAAGCAATCTTTCTGCTGGTTCAATCAGTCTGTATCCTGCCTTGTTCGTCTAACACGTTTCGTAGGTGGAGCCCTACTTCATCAGAGACATGTATTGGTCTAGTACTTCAGTCTATCTTTATATACAGATGTTTAAATGGCTAATAAAAATCATATGAATTACTTATAAAGGTTCTTCAATCATAATACAGACATTGAGTGTAAAAATGTTCAATAAGCAATCAATAATGGATGTCAAATATAAATATATAAATACATATTAGTAATATTATACATCAATAGAGTGCAAATACAGAATTAGAATAGATGAATGAATGTTTGATGTGTGAGTACATACATCTGGCTAATCCTCACAGTTAGCATCTACCAAAGTATTCTAATGGTAATGAATAGTTGAGGTAAATGTAGTTAACCCTTTCAAGAGATGAGGATATATATCACTGGTATTTCTAAAATGGACAGGAAACTTCTTATACATATAACACAAAAGTGATCAAACTCAATAAAAAATATCAGATAAAATATCATACATTAAAAATGTTCACATCCTAGAAATGTTAAATTTATACATGGACTAACATATAGTTAGATACTAGATGTCAAACTTAGATAAAAGTAGATAAATGATCATTGAAATTATATTTATGGATTGATGATTTAATTATTATTATGGCTTGATGATTTAGCTGGTGGTCCGTTCTAGGAGAGAGCACAAACATTAGTATGTTCATCAAAGGAAATATCCATCGAAGGATATATATATATATATATAAAATTTATAAAGTTTATAAAATTTCTTCCCAAATGCCAAAGTTTATGTGAATGAGATAATAAATCTAAAAACTGGAAGTATGTTGTTAAAAGTGGAGCATAGTTTCTAAATATATGAGATAGAAGATGACACTAATTATAAAAATATATATAAAAAATGTTACAAAATTACAAAATTAATAAGAATATATCTAAATAGAGGAAAAATGTAATATAAAGAGGAGTGTAAAAAAATGATGGATAAAAATAGATAGATAAAAAAATCATTAAAGGAATGCGTTGAGTTCAAAATCTATATTTAATCCCTTAGGGGCCAAAGTGTCCAGTTCAAAAATCCACTTAGCTTCTTTTTGGTCAAGGTTTCTTTCTATGCCTCCTCGCCAATGTACATCCACTTTTTCTATGGGTAAAAATCTAAGACACAAAGGGTCTCCCCCATGGATCTCCTTAAAATGCTTTGAAAGGTTATGAGTTAAAAATCCTTTTTTAATATTTCTAATGTGTTCCACGATCCGTATCTTCAATGGTCTTTTTGTACGACCCACATATTGTTTTGCACATGGGCATGTAATGAGGTAGATGACTCCTGAAGTGTTACAGCTCATTTTGTTTTTAATGTCGTATTCTTCCTTGTTATTCAATGCTGTGAATCTTGTAGTTGTTGTTTCCAGAGAGGGATTATTTCTGCATGCTATGCATTTTTTACACCGTTTAAAGCCATGGGGGGATTCTTTATCAGTGGTGTGGCTGGAGGATTTAGTAGGGGGTGCCAGCATCAATTGGAGATTGGGGGCCTTGGTGAATATGATCTGGGGTCTATTGTCCAGAATTCTTGAGAGTGTCGGGTCATTCATAAGGATTCCCCAATGCTTCTTCAGAATTTTTTGTATTGTGTGAGATTGATGGTTATATTTCGTGATAAAGGCTGGTGTAGAATTGTATGGTTCCAGAGTCTTGTTTTTTATGCAAAGAGTGTCTTCCCTTGGTAAAGCCAATGTCTTGTTCATGGCTTCTTATAACAAGGTGATGGGATATCCTTTATCCATAAATCTTCCTTTCATTTCCTCCATCTGTTCCATGCAGATATCCATTTTTGAACAATTCCTTCTCACTCTCCTAAATTGGTTCTGCGGAATATTACATAGCCATGTTGGTTTGTGATGGCTATTAAAAGGAATAAAACTATTACAATCAACGCTTTTTTAAAAAGTTTTTCTATGAATACTTCCTTCTTCAATAAAAATATTAAGATCCAAGAACTCAATTTGTTCTCTGGAATAATTAAAAGTGAATGTAAGATGGTATGGATTATCGTTGATTGGATTTACGTCTTTTAGTTTTTAGTTTGGCACATATTCACTGCATTTATATGTCACCTAGCATTTATACCTTCACTTCTGTTTTGTTTTGCAGTTCTTAAAGGCACAGTACCCAACATTTTACACATTCTTTTTTTACACATTTTTGCACATTACTCATTTTATATATTAGTCACTTTATCAGATTTTAAGTTATTTTCACGAGTCAGCTCCTGGTATCCATGCACTATCCCCTAGAGTGCTCTTCTTGTTATTAGTTATAGGTTTTTGTGAATCCCTATTATTTCCAGTCTGAGCGACTTAGTGCCAGTTGAACGCCCTCTCCTCTGTGCACACAATAGGTGTACCAGAACTTTTTATCCCATTGGTGAGGAATAGTTTATAGAGTTCAGCCTTGTGAGCTGTAGCTGGGAAAGAGACCCCCATGCACTGTAATTCTGCTGCGAGCCTAGGGATAGTCCAGGACCGGAGGGAATATACAGGCTGGATGATTCCAGATTCTCAGTATGGGTGCTTGGACCTGCCGTAGTGGAAGGCCTAAAATGCACTCACAAACGTAAGGATAAAAAAGGCTGGGTATACAAAATCTCTTCAAGTGCTTCTTTTCTTCTCCTATTCCAGAATGGAAGCTTAGGACAAAGCACAGAAACAAAACATAGTATATAGCTGTATAAGTAAAATGATAACTTTATTGTATGCACTTACAAAAGAAAAGTAGTAAAAACGCTCATCAAATCACTCGACATCTACCCTTTCAGGAAAATGAATAACCATCAGGGTTTGGAGACAAGGTATATAATAGAGTCCACAATAAAATAGCAATCAATTGTAGAGATCCTGCCACCCTACGCGTTTCATCTTAATGACTTCGTCAGGGGCGTGTGGCAACAATACATACACAATACACAAAACACAGCTTTTAAATACCCAGCTAAAAATCCATTACCAGTCGTGTAGCCAATCCGAATTAAGTCAAGGAATGGAAGAAAGATCTTATCTGGGTTACAGTAGATGCTACATCACTGTACACGATTATTCCACATGATTTAGGGCTTTCCGCAGTTAAATCAGCACTAGATTCAGACTCTGAGATATCTCCAAATTTTAGTGTTTTTTTTATTAGATAGTATTCATTTTATTCTTACTCAGAATTTCTTTTCTTTTAACCAAGATTTTTTCTTACAACTACACGGAACATCTATGGGTACCAAGTTCGCGCCGAGTTACGCTAATATTTTTTTAGATCATTGGGAGAAGAATTTTATTTGGACGAATAATCCTTTTGGCGCGAACTTGGTACTTTGGAGAAGATGATGTTCTCTTTATATTGAATGGTTCAGAGGCCATTTAATGGATTTTATTAATTATATCAATCATGATCAATTCTTTTAAATCTTTTCTCCAGTTTTTAGCCATAATGAAATTAATTTTTTAGACCTCACAATTTTTATTGAGGATGCTAGGATTAAGACTTAAACTTTTTTAAACCCACTGATGCAAATAGTTATATTAATACATAGAGTAATCATCACCCAAATTGGCTCCGGGGTGTCCCGCCGAGTCAATTTACAAGAATTAGAAGGAATTGTACAGACGAGGATACTTTTTTAGATCAGGCCTCAATTTTAAAAAATACGTTTATAGAAAAAGGTTATACGAATAGTTTTATAAACAAAGAAATTATGTTTTCTTACAATTAGAGGAGAGGAGATCTATTATTCAGTAAGAAAAATGAGTTCCATTGGTTAATAATAAATTCGCTTTCTCTTTTAACACCCAATATAATGTTCATGCCAATAAAATAAGGAAAATATTAAATAAACATTGGCCCCTTTTGTTGGAGGATGATTTTTTAAAGACAAAACTCCCTCCTGTCCCACAAATTATTTTTAGAAAAGGGAAGATTTTAAAAAATGTTTTGGCACCGAGCACTTTTAGAAACAAGGAAAAACAAGAAAGTTATAAAAACGAGGGTTTCTATACATGTGGATCTTATAAAAGTTGTCACTTCAAGAGCCAGAAAGTTCATTATTTTTTTAGTTCAAAAACTAAAAAGAAATTTAAAATTAAGGAACATACCACATGTAATTCTACACATGTGGTATACCTTTTGACTTGTGGTTGTTGTGATATGTTTTACAGTTTTGAAATACTAATATTTGTGTTCAACGAAGTCTCCCGAGTAAAACAGTATCCCCCATGTACAGGTTTTATGGTGTCTTAAAAAGTTACAGAGTAAAATATAGGGCTTGCGAACCTTTCTGTCTGCGTTGTCAGGCAAGTCCCTTAAATTGTAATTAATAAAATGACTTAATCATGTAAAAATATTATATAAATATATATGTAGAATTTAAATATATTTATATATTTTTTTTATATTATTTTTATTTATATATAGCTATATATATATATATATATATATACATATATGTATTTATAACATCATTCTAAATGTATTTTGATTTAAATATATATGTATATTAATATCAAAATACAGTTAGAGCGAAAGTACACAGGTATATAATTTTTTTAAATTAAATTTTATAATTTTTTTAATTTAATTTTTTACATTATTTATTCTTTTTATTATATATTTAACGTCATTGTAAGTGTATTTTAATATTAATATATATCTTTCTCCACTATTTCTTTGTCATTGTAACATACCTGGGCGTGCTTGATCTTGACTATATGTGTGTATGAGTTTGTCTATATATGTATGTTTTGCACCCCTCCCTGTCACAGGTGCCTCATCCCAGAACCCTATTTAGCCCTGTACTGCAGAGAACTCGAGATGGAAGTGTTGTGCTATTTGGTGCCCCATAATTTTTAATATTAAAAGAAAATAATATGGATGCTGGTAGACAGCTGGCCTGGACATTACGTAATGCTGTTTCAACACAGGTCAAAGGAACTTTGTATTTTGTAACCTTAAGAAGTAAACCGGAGGAATACTTATCTACAGTTTAATTTGTGATCTATCTGTGTACAAGGGTAACAAGAACAATGGTTTATTACATAATGGGACTTTACAATCCGAGATACTTAAACTCACAGAGCTTCAAAGGGGTATACAAACTATGCAATTGTTTGTGCATAAACATCACAGGCAGTCCAGAGTGTTTATCAGCCATACGAACCCAAAGTCTGAGTTCGCTTCCATATTTTCAGGATATTAGAACTTAAATGAATCTATTGGAATCATGCATGATATACAAATGTAAACTAAATGTGTGATTGCTACAATAATGTCTATAACTGCATCCTTGACTGATTTAGGGGTAAAAGGTAATATAGATATACTAATATAATTATATTCTATTTTTCTTTGTAAAGACGAATGTATC
>OW240912.1:349782854-349807174 GCA_933207985.1 Pelobates cultripes
AGCAGGCTGGTCTCTTCCTTTAAAGGCCTGTCTGCTAACTGACTAGCTACAGGTGAGTGCCAATTAGTAAACCCGTAAGTCAGATCCAAATTGTGGTCTGTTACACAGCAACTAGTGCTGTTGGAGCATTGGCCCACCCTGCTCTCCAAATACTCTGCCCCAGGGACCCATACCATGTTTAGCAGAGCATCAGCTATGCATATTGAAAACTTTAATATCTTTCCCTGGGGCATTTAACTGAAAATTCTCTGGTTGCTGTTTAGCAAATCAGGCCTGATGTATCTTCCATCAACCACGATTCCACTTTTACGCTCACAATACATACATAAGTTTTGTAGTTTGTCTCGTTCTGCATACTAAACCTAGTTGTTCCCTTGTTCCCTGCCCTACTCATCATTGTTGGTTTGTTATCTTAAAGGGAAACTCCAGTGCCAGTAAAAACAAACCGTTTTCCTGGCACTGCAGGTCCCCTCTCCCTCCCACCCCCCAATCCCCAGTTGCTGAAAGGGTGAAAACCGCCCACCCCTCCCCAAGCTCCTTACTACAATTATAGATGGAATCTCACACACAACTTTATATGATTAGACATGACAGCTGCAAATACTGCCAGTAATCAGCACACTCCTTCATTCCCTTAACTCCTAACACTCAGTTATCACTCTCCTTACTTCTGCTCATTCTGCTTTCCTCATAGGAGCAATGCTCTATCTTCTCCTCTTCTCCTTTTCTCTCATCTCCTTCAGCATTAAAATATCTCCTTACACTCACTTCCCTCACCAACACAATTACCTCTGCTTCACTCTGCTTCACTCCCTCCTTCTCTCATCTCAAGCCCTGCACTCATTTCTCTATTCTCTCTCTCCTGCTCTAACTCAATCTCATCCTAGACCCCGCCCATATAAAACCCATTCACACCTCCTGTCACTATCTCTCCTCCTACTTCTAGCAGCTGGTCGCTGGTGATGTCTCACCCAACCCGGGGCCCTTCACCTCTCACCTGCTCACACTAAGACAACCAGAAACCACACAAACCTCATCCACATACCCTGCAGTTTATCCTCCTTTACCAACATTCAGTGTACACTCTGGAACGCCCGTTCAGTCTGTAGTAATACTAAATCAACAGCTATACACGACCTTGTCATCTCAAACTCACTCACAATATTGGCACTCACAGAGACCTGGCAGCCCCCCCCCTCTGATACCACTACTCCCGCTTCTTTATGTTTCGGTGGATTACAATTCTCCCATACTCCCAGACTCGACTGTAAAGCAGGCAGTGTAGGCATCCTTCTCTCCCCTCAATGTACATTTCAACCTATCCTCCCTGCCCTTTCCTTTACTTCCTTTGAAGTTCATACTGCCCGCCTTTTTAAGCCCACTCCTTTAAGAATTGCCATCATCTATCGCCCCCTGGTCATCCCATGCTATTCATTGAACACTTTTCTTCCTGGCTACCCCACTTTCTCTCCTCTAGCACTCCCTCGCTCATGAAAGAAAAGAGAGAGGTTGGCGCACACAATGGATAATTTTTCAATGATCTGTAATAAATATAACAGAACCTTCATAGGGCAACATATATGAGAAAATATTCAGATATATGTATAACAGGAAAAACTCACAATTGGGAGAGCCATATAAGTCGGCTATCTACTGAAAAAGCAGGTAAGTAATTCCAGAACGACAAACGGCCGCAGTGGTGATGGTCCCCCAGGGAAAAGGATGCTTCAAATCCACCTGGATAGAATTTCAGGAACCAAATGTAGCTCAAAATGATTTCTTTATCACATAAAAAGGTGCATGAGGAAGACCAGTATATTGGTCGAAACGCGTTGTGCTATTGCTTTTTATATTTATTTTTATGTAATAAAGAAATCATTTTGAGCTACATTTGGTTCCTGAAATTCTATCCAGGTGGATTTGAAGCCGACTTATAGGCTCTCCAAATTGTGAGTTTTTCCTGTTATACATATATCTGAATATTTTCTCATTTATGTTGCCCTATGAAGGTTCTGTTATATTTATTACAGATCATTGAAAAATTATCCATTGTGTGCACCAACCTCTCTCTTTTCTTCCATATCTGATGTAAGTGTTTGGGGTGATACAACACTTGTGTGGCTTGAGGCGCACTGGGATATACGTTATCATTTTATCTATAGCGCCATCTGTACACCTTTTCTCTGTTTGTTACTCCCTCGCTCATACTTGGGGACTTTAACATCCCAATCAACAACCTCAACTGCCCTGATGCCTCCTGTCTGCTCTCTGTAACCTCCACCTTTGGCCTCACGCAGTTGTCTACTTCAGCAACCCATACAGCAGGAAATACTCTTGACCTCGTCTTCACCAATCTCTGCACCACCTCTAATCTCTACACTGTTCCATTTCCTTTGTCTGACCATCATAGAACATAGAATGTGACGGCAGATGAGAACCCTTCGGCCCATCTAGTCTGCCCAATTTTCTAAATACTTTCATAAGTCCCTAGTCTTATCTTATAGTTAGGATAGCCTTATGCCTATCCCACGCATGCTTAAACTCCTTTACTGTGTTAACCTCTACCACTTCAGTTGGAAGGCTATTCCATGCATCCACTACCCTCTCAGTAAAGTAATACTTCCTGATATTATTTTTAAACCTTTGTCCCTCTAATTTAAGACACTGTCCTCTTGTTGTGGTAGTTTTTCTTCTTTTAAATATAGTCTCCTCCTTTACTGTGTTGATTCCCTTTATATATTTAAATGTTTCTATCATATCCCCCCTGTCTCGTCTTTCCTCCAAGCTATACATGTTAAGATCCTTTAACCTTTCCTGGTAAGTTTTATCCCGCAATCCATGAACCAGTTTAGTAGCCCTTCTCTGAACCCTCTCTAAGGTATCAATATCCTTCTGAAGATACGGTCTCCAGTACTGTGTACAATACTCCAGGTGAGGTCTCACCAGTGTTCTGTACAATGGCATGAGCACTTCCCTCTTTCTACTGCTAATACCTCTCCCTATACAACCAAGCATCTGCTAACATTTGACATCAGCATACCCCATACCCAAATCTCACCACCCTCAACTCTCCAATCTCACAGAAACCTCAACTGCCTTTATCTCCAGCATTTCTCCAAACTCCAAACTCTCCTTTTACCCATCTCAAATCTAACTTGCCCTAACTCTGCAAACTCACTCTAGAACTCAACATCATGGCACCTCCTACAATTAAATGCAGCAAGTGCCCTCCAATTACAGCCCTGGCACACCAAGCTGACCCGTTACCTTCAAAAATGTTCTGGAAATGCTGAACACTGCTGGAGAAAGTCTCACTTTGCATCTGACTTCCTCCATTATAAATTTATGCTGCGCTCCTACAGCCTGGCTCTTTCTGCTGCAAAAGTAAATCACTTTAACACCCTCATAAGTACACTGTTGCATTAACCCAAACACCTATTTCACACTTTTGATGCTCTTCTTCGCCCTTTTATTCCCCCTCCTACCACCTTGTCCGCCACAAACTTTGCATCTCACTTCACTGAGATCTCTACAATCAAAGAGATCTCTAATTTCTCTCCTTCCCCTACCAATACATCATCCATCCCCACTCCCTCCAAAAGGCCCGGACTGGCCATCGGGCATATGGCCACGATGGCCGTGGGGCCGAGGCCGGCAGGGGAGATCACAGGATCTCCCCTGCCAGCCCCTGCAGGGCCAGCGCTACCCGAGCGCCGGCACTGCTGTGTGCCTTCATGGGCCGGTGGGGAGATCAAAGATCTCCCTCACCAGCCCACAGGCAGTGTTACAGGCGGCCACCAGCAGGTAGGGGAGTGAGGGAGGGAAGAGAGAGGACCCGGCAGAGCTCTAACAAGCAGCTCCGCCGGGTCCTCTCGCGGGATTCTGAGCGTTGCCGTGGAGTTCACTCTCACCACTGGACCACCGGGAAAGCATGACAGCACGGCCCCCCTCATGGCCCCCTCAAGGCAGAATGGCTCCCTCCCAGGCTAAAGGTAAGAAGGGGGGGGGGGACATAACTTTTTAAAAAAAATTATTAATAAAAAAAAAAAGTAGTAAAATAAATTCCCTAACAGCCCCCTCACACACACAGCACCCCCAGACACACACAGCACCCCCATACACACACAGCATATTACATAGCACCTAAAACACACATTGTGCACCCCCAGACACACACAGCACACCCAGACACACACAGTACCGGGCCAGACACACACAGCACCCCACACACAGTGCAATCACTAGACACACACAGCAACTGGCCAGACACACACAGTGCACCCCAGACACACACACAGCACCCCCGACACACACAGCACTGCCAGACACACACAGCACCCCAGACACACACACAGCAATCTAGACACACACAGCAATCACCAAATACACACAGCACCCCACAGACACACAGCACCGCCTAGACACACACAGCACCTAGACACACACACAAAAATCAGACACACACACTGCACCTCCAGACACACACAGCACCTAGACACATACAGCACTGCCAAACACACACACAGCACCCAGACACACACAACACCCCCAGACACACACACAGCACCCAGACACACACAGCACCCCAGACACACACACCACCCCTAGACCCCTCTCATCACCAGACGACTCTGCTGTTTACCCCACAGTCAGTAAACTAGCATCTGTCCCTAATACCTCAGCACTGCACAAAGCTAGTGTCTACCTGAACCAAAGACCCTATAACAACTTAGGTTAAATAAGTAGCTTACATGCCAAAAAAAATAATATATATATATATATATATATATATAGTAAAAACCTTTATTAGTCCATAAGCAATAGAGCTACTATTCACAGTGAAAGGGTCCCAAATAGGAACAGAGTATATATGTTGGGTAAAGGGAAACACCAGAGGGTGAAGACAGGAATTCCACTATAGAGGAATATCTTGGTATTAGGCAGAATCAATAAGTGGTGATAAGGAAAGGTGAAAGTGGTCTAAATTCCTACACAGAGAGGAGGAGAAAAACACTCCCTAGATGTCTACTAATTGAAGATTAATCAGGATCAAAGCAAAAGGGAGGTATCTCCGAACTATTATAGTGACCACTATTCCATTCCCCCCATAACCACTATACCCCACAGCCAGTAAACTAGCATCTGTCCCTAATACCTCAGCACAGCACAAAGCTAGTGCCTACCTGAACCAAAGAACATATATATATATATATATATATATACCTAACAAGTGCAAAAGTGCATATTAAAATAAATAAATCGAGCACGACGCGCGTTTCAGCGTATTATAACGCTATTGTCAGGGGCAGAGTTGTATTACTCTGTTGCTATTTGCATTTTACTATTAAATATAATAGTTTTGTATTTACTATACTATTTTATGGACACCTTTTGTTGTTAGGTGCGCTCACACTATATATATATATATATATATATATATATTTATTTATTTTTATTCTTTGTCTATTAGTCGCTCGTGCATTGTGTGAAGCTGCCCTTATATTTAATCATTTTTATTCCTATTTATTTTCTGTTGATGACCTATACTTTTTGTTTATGTGTTTGAATATTAGCATGTTTTTGTATGGAGAATGTCTGAGTGAATGTAGGTGTGTGTATGTAGTGTTGGCGTTTGAATGCATTTGTGTGTAGTGTGGTTTTTGAAAACAGTGGTGTGGTTATATATAATGTTGGGGTTTGTATGTAGTGTTGACTTTAAATGCAGGGGTGTATTTGTGTGTAGCATTGGTGAGATTCTGAGATGTATGCACATAGACACACTTACACACATGCAGATACATATATACTCATGCAGATACATAGACACACAGATACTCAGACACACCCTGACACACAGGCAGACACAGTGGCGATTCTATAATATATGGGGGGGTGGGGGGGGCACAAGTTACCACAGTCAAAACTAGGGTGCACTAAAACTTTTCACTAGGGGATGGGGTAATATGCTGCCATTGGATGTCTGTTGCAAGCATGCTGTGCATGCTGGCATCCGGCAACAAATCTGCATAGAATTCACATTAGCCACCTAGATTTCTTGTTTTTGGCTGGCTGACACCTCTTAACTTCGATCTTTGTTTATCAGATAACTCCCCTATTTGCTATCCTTATGTGGAATTGCCATATTTATGGACACCAAATAAGGGAACGATCTGCTAAACAGCATGCTAATTTAGTATCTTTAAATATCAAAATCGCACATAAGGGCACCAAATTAGGGAATTATCTATCTCACCACCACTGAGACCACCAGGGATTCACCACCGGACCAACAGGGATTGAAATATGTCCCCCCTCCTCCCAGTAAAGGTAAGAAGGGAGGGGGGACATAAATATATTTAATTTTAAATGTAAAAAAAAAAAAAAAAGCTTCCCTACCCTCCTTCCCCCCATACAAACACTGCCCCCCCATACACACATTACAAACACATTTAATGTGTTTGTAATGTGTGCCCCCCATACACACACTACAAACACTGCCCCACAAACACTGTCACCCATACACACACTGCCCCACAAACACTGCCCCCCATGCACACACTACACACACTGCCCCACAAACACTGCCCCCCATACACACAATACACACACTGCCCCACAAACACTGCCCCCCTATACACACACTCCACACACTGCCCCACAACACTGCCCCACAAACACTGCCCCAGACACACACCTTAGCACACACTGCCCCACAAACACTGCCCCCATACACACACCACACACACTGCCCCACAAACACTGCCCCCATACACACACTACATACACTGCCCCCATACACACACTACACACACTGCCCCACAAACACTGCCCCCATACACACACTACACACACTGCCCCCATACACACACTGCCCAACAAACACTGCCCCCATACACACACTGCCCACAAACACTGCCCCCATACACACACTAAACACACTGCCCTGCATCCCATACACACACTGCCCCCATACACACACTGCCCAACAAACACTGCCCCCCATACACACATTGCCACACATACACACATTGCCCCCCCATACACACACTACACACACTGCACACCCATACATACACTGCCCCACAAACACTGCCCCCATACACACCACACACTGCAACCGTGACATACACTGCCACCCTCACACACTCGCACACACACTTCACCGCTCACACACACACTGCACCTTTCACACACACTTCACGCCTAACACATACCACTGCTCCTATGCACTATATCCCAGCAGACAACAGGTAAGTTGTCAAACTGTTCTTAAACTGTTTGACTACTTACTCCGGGATGGGATCCTGGCACTACTGGCGCCATAACTAATACACTGAGCTGTAGTGGTTATTGTGCCTGGATTATTTCTTTAAATAATCTACAAGTGCCCCTCCTGAGATCAGGCTCTTGATCCGCCACTGATATGTGACAGTGTGCATGTCATTTTTTTTCACTTTTATGTTAGCGGGGCCTCATGTTTGAGTTTCGCCTAAGGACTCAGAAAGTATAGAGGTGCCTCTACACACAGTTACACACACACACAGCTACAGGCAGATAGTCATACACACACAGTGACAGGCAGTAGCACGCACAATTACAGGCAGACTGTTACAAACAGTCACATGTAGACAGTCACACACACAGTCATAGACAGTCACACACTGGCATAGGCAAACAGTGACACACGCAGGCACTTGCAGGCAGTCATACACGCAGTCATAGGCAGCCAGTCACACACACAGTCGCAGACAGTCACAGGCAGATATTCACACACACAGTTACAGGCAGACATTCAGACACACAGTTATAGGCAGACAGTCACACACACAGTCACAGTAAGACCGTTACACACATCGTCAAAGGCAATCACATACAGTCAAAGGTAGACAGTCACACACACAGTCACAGGCAGTCACACACACAGTCATAGGCAGACAGTCACACTCACAGTCACAGGCAGACAGTCACACACACACACACAGTCACAGACAGTCACAGGCAGACACTCACACATTCACACATACAGTCACAGGCAGACACTCACACACACAGTCACACATACTGCCACAGGCAGACACACACACACACACAGTCACAGACAGTCACGCATACAGTCACACACACACAGTCACAGACAGTCACAAGCAGACAGACACAATCACAGTTACACACACATACACAGCAGCAAACACTCTCTCTCACTTACTGGAGGAGGAGTGGAGTCACTAAAAGTCCCTGGTGTACAGTTATTGGGGAAGCAGGAACTCCTTCCTGCTTCTCCTCTGTGTGCAGCAGTAGTAGCAGAGGGTGGAGGCCACCTTTAGCTCCGCCCCTGCCATCTATTTGGCTCCACCCCCAGCTCTCCGAGAAGTTCTCCTGCTCCTGCTCCCGGTGTTATGCCAGTACTGCGTGTGTGAGTAGTGTCGGCTGCCCCTACTGCCATGATGCCCTGTGCAGCCACACAGCTCACACCTCCCCAAGGCCAGCTCTGATGGCACCCCCTACCAAGTGGCACCCGGGGTGGACCGACCCCCTCTTAGTACGCCACTGCACATAGCATTAAAAGGAAAAAGGGTTCAGACAAGCATGGCACCTGAATCACAGTTTAAGATGGTCTGACCAAAATTACCTCCACGGAGGCCAGGCCTCACTCCTCTGGGGTCACAGGATTAGAATGCCTTCAGGGAGCAGGGCCAATCAGAGCTGGAGACTCGACTCCAAGGGCCTCAGGACTTAGTTAGGAACATCTATCTAGACACTGTAAAAATTGAGGGATCTCTTCTGGCCAGTGGGTGGAGATCTATTCATTTTGGTGTCATGCCATCAGGCTGAAGGGGAATCCACATTTGTATGGGACATTCTGCTCTCATAGGGCTAGTGTGACAGTCCGCAACACTCTAAGGCATCGAGGGTCAGCGTAGAGAGGTTATTACATAGAGCGACTTCTGCTCCTCTAAAATTCCATAGAGGCCACAATCTGGCTTTTATCATGATTTTTTCCTTTACCAGAAAGTGAAGGCAGCAGACGAGATCCCTTGGGGTCCCATCTTGAGATCACAGTCTGACTGCACAAAGTGCCCTCTCGCATCTGGTCTGTTCGGGTGCCTCTTCAGTAAGTATCAGGCAGAGTAGGAAGGTTAAAAGACCTTCGACATCCTCTTTCCCGGTGACTTGGGCACACCTTGCACCCGAATGTTGCAGCGCCAGCTACAATTATCCAGATCTTTAGCAGCAGGCTGGAGTTGGTCACTGATGTAGTTTATTGAAAATATTGTAGTTATAAGGTGTTGTTTTTAAATCCGAATGTAATCCCATAATGACCAAAGGACAGTCTATGCATTGCAGGGTTTTAACATACCTTGATGGCATTGACCAATGGGAGGCAACCTTTGGCACTCCAGATGTTGTGAACTACATTTCCCATAATGCTCTTAGAGCCATAATGCTAGCAAAGCATCAGGGGAGATTTAGTTCACAACATCTGGAGTGCTAAAAGTTGCCTACCCCTGGCATAAACCATCATGCAGTAACGGTATGAGCAGGGGTATTGGAACATAGCCCATTAATAGAAATGTGTTTAAAACACGTATGAAATAAAACCACAAACAATTTAATATTTTGACTCAGGTTTGTGAAAAAAATGGTTAAATGAAAAGTGTCAAATTGCTCTTAGTTTTTAGTATTTAGCCTGGTGGATGTACTTTTTACAAAAATATACTTTTGTGTAGCTGTTTTGGATTCTGTGACTACTATAAAAGTTGCACTCTCAGCATGCCAAATTATGTAAAGATTTAGCTTTAAAACACCTAGCATTATTTATTTCATAACTTCGAAAAATGAATTGAAAGCCTAGACATATTGGGCATTTTAATAATCAGGACTAATTTGTGAATCTATTTTCAGTTAGTTTTCTCTATTATTAAATGTGCAATCCTTATTTCTCCTTTAAAAAGCATTATATATAATATGTATGGGTGCACATGAACAGGAAGTGGGAAATTGTGGTAGAATGAAAACAAAGTAACAAAAAGGCCTTGGTCACAAACCATAGCTTAAGTGTATCTTAAATTCAAATGATATATTTTTCTTTTCAGAACCACATGACATATCAATTAATAGTAGCAAATAAGTTCCTAAAACTTCTTAATCCACAGATTTAGTTCTGCATCTTGTTTCCATTAGATAAATTCACTATTGAGTTTTGAGCAGCCTTTAATATGATTTCTTTTTTTTTTTAATTCTTTATTTTTGACGTGCAGCGAGATAACATGGGTAAGTTACATCTTCAAAATAATAAATCACATATGCAGTTATCCAGCAAACAGTACGAGGAAACTGCACAGGTTTTTGTTTTTTTTGTAACATGGAAATTATAACAAAAGTTACTCAACTTTAATATGATTTAAATATGTGGATATAATGAAAGTGTACTCAATGCATCTTAGTTATCAATATACCTTTCAGATAGGCTGTTATACTAGACAATTGTTTAACATTGTTTAAATACAGATATACTATCATTCCACAATTTTCCGAAACATTTACTTACCACATAATACAGCTCCTGAACCTTTCTATGTGTATTAACTCGTACTTGGAATGGTACACCAACCTAAAAAAAATAATATAAATGTTTTCATGCTTTCAATCATGCTTCCCATCCTACCCACATTTTCATCAGGATAACTGAGAATCTCTTGCATATACTCTGTCACTCCACCATATCCCGTTAGTATCATTGTGCCCTTTGTAATGCATGCTCAGATTTTGTGCACTCTGTGTGGTAAGTTCACTTCTAGTTACCTTGGACTCAGTCTGTAACACTATGAAATCAACATCCATTTACTAAATCTCTATCTCCTTAAAGTATTTGGCACTGACTGAATTGTGGCTGTCTCCCTCTAACACCACTACCCTTATCTCCTTATCTACTGGATTGTACTTATCCCACTCTCCAAGACCATCCAATGCAAAGGGTGGTCGTGTTGAGTTTTTGCTCTCCCCTAAGTGTTGTTTCCAAACTTGGCCCCTTCTTTCTCCTTCTCACTCCATCTGTCTCTTTAATCCTCTTTCAGTTCTTGTTGCCATTATCTACGCCCACCTTGCTCTCCTTTACTGTTGCCTAATCATTTTTCTGCTTGGCTTCCTTACTTCCTCTCCTCTGACATTCCTTCAGTATCCCTGTTAATCAATCTAACAAATTAATAGCCTTTGGATTTCTGTCTGTCACCTCCGTCTTTGGCCTTATTTAATGGACTAACTCCCCTACCCACATAGCCATGACTTTGTGCTTCCAACCTTTGATTTGTCTCTAAATACACTTTCCTTCTGACTACTTTCTTCTAACCTGCACGGTCAATGTGCCCCTCTCTCAATATCTGAAATCTAGCTCATCTCGTGATATTAGAAATCTAAGCTCCCTTGACCTGCATCACTTCTCTCCCTTTCTCCACTATCCACTTTTTCCTCTTTCAACTCTGATGTCCCTCTCAAGCTACATCATACTACAATTTTTTTCCTGTCTTCTGCACTAGACATAGATGTACCAATTAAAGCTCGCTCTATGCACCAACCATCCCATCAACTCTGACACAGCATGTTCCCATACTGCAGAACACCCCACCTGACTTCTTTAATTACAAATGCATGCTTCCGCACTCTCCCTTGCCAAGCAAGAGTATTAGACTTAGCTCATCTGCACCTTCTCTTGTGATCTCATATGCCTCTTCCATACCTTTATTCTGTCCCACTGCAACACGGCCATTAAATATCCTCACAGTTAGTGATTCCTCGAGTCCACCTCTCTGCTAGACCCGCTTCAGTCTGGTTTCCGCGCTAAGCACTTTGTGGAAACGGCACTGACCAAAGTATCCAATGATCTACTCGCTGCAAAATCTCGTGGTCACTACTCTATCCTAATTCTCCTTGACCTGTCTGCGGCTTTTGACACTGTTGATCATCAACAGCTTCTTCTCATCCTCCGCAATATCGGTCTACAAGATACTACTCTCTCCTTTGACTTTGGCTTCCAATATCTTTTTTATGCAGATGACACGCAAATCTACCTGTCCTCTCCTGATCTCTCCCTGTCCCTCTTGACTAGTGTCTGACTGCCTCTCTGCTGTTTATAACTGGATGGCTGCCCACTTCCTTAAACTAAATTTGACCAAAACTGAAATTCTGGTCTTTCCTCCCTCAAGTGTTGTTACTCCTGTGTCTGTCTCCCTCCAAGTCAACGGTGCTACCATCAGCTCCACCACGCAGGCTCGCTGCCTAGGTGTTCTCTTTGACTCCGACCTCTTCTTCAAGCCTCATGTTCAATCTATCGCCAAATCCTGTCACTTCCATCTCAAAAACATTGCGCGCATCCGCCCCTACTTAAAGCCAGATGCGACTAAGGTGTTGGTCCATTCCACTGTCCTTTCTCGCCTTGACTACTGTAATCTCAGTGGTGTTACGTGCTCCCAACTAGCCCCGATACAGTCCATAATGAATGTGGCGGCGAGGCTCATCTTCCTGTCCTCCCGCACCTCCCATGCCTCACCCTTCTGTCAGTCCCTACATTGGCTTCCTATAAAATATAGAGCTCAATTTAAAATTCTGGTTCTTGCTTTCAAATCTCTACATAATGCTGCTCCCACCTATCTATCCTCCCTTATACACAAGTATGTCCAGTCTAGGCCCTTACGATCTGCAGAAGACTTATGTCTATCTTCTGTCTGTACTCCCACCTCTGATGCTCGCCTTCAAGATTTTTCGAGGGCTGCACCGTTCCTGTGGAACTCGCTTCCCTCCTCCGTTAGATGCTCACCCAGTCTCCACTCCTTCAAAAAATCATTAAAAACCCATTTCTTCATAAAAGCGTATCAATTAAACTGTTAATAGCTCCTGACTGATTCCTCTTCTGCAACTGTCACTAGTCTAATACTATCCTTACCTTTTTGTGTCATTTTACCCCACTCCCTCTAGCATGTAAGCTCATTGAGCAGGGCCCTCAACCCCTCTGTTCCTGTGTGTCCAACTTGTCTGGTTACAAATACATGTCTGTTCGTCCACCCATTGTAAAGCGCTATGGAATTTGACGGTGCTCTATAAATATCATAATAATAATAATAATAATAATTTTGCATGTCACTTTGCTGATGGGATTAACAGATGAAATGTATCCTCTTTCCTCCTTCCATTCAATACTCAGCTTGCATTCTGGTCCTTTTTCCAACTATTTACTCTTTTCACAATGTCTCTGAACAAGAGGTTTTGAAACTACTTCTATCCTTTCGCCCCACCACCCGTTCTTCTGATCCCATGATATTGATATTAAAAATATGTACTTATGTATTACCGTCTTTGTTGAGTTTGAAATTCTGATCTTGGCATAGTTGCATGCGTCGGCATCATAATAATCATAATAATAATAATAATAATAATAATAATCATACAGATTCCAACCTTGGTAAGCATTTTGGTATTCAGCCTGTAAACAGAATTATTGGTTATTGATTAATTAATCGTCTACTACAACGTTATTGAAAAAATATAGTATTAAACAATTTTGGTTATAGATTGCTGTTCAGGGATATCTAAAATTGAAATTAAATGGACACTATAAGCACCCATACCATTTCAGCTTGTTGAAGTGGCCTAGGTGCAGTGTCCATGTCCCACTTAGTTCTGCAATCTCCCTTGGCGCTGGTTTAGCGCTCCACCTCCTTCGACATTATCTGATGGGGAGTTAATGCGCCTGCACTGCATGTAATCATTGCAGTTTTTGATAAACTGCAATGATTACATTGCAGGACTAAGACTGCCTCTAGTGGCTGTCAAGACTGCCTCTAGTGCCTGGCACCCCGACTGGGTACCTCCTTTAGTCGATGCTCCTAGTGCTCACCGAGGACTCCAAGCACTCCATCTGACACCATCAACACTGCAGTCCCCATGTCCAGCATTACAGCTTGGCTGGGAAGTCGTCGTCCTCCACCCACCCACCCTGGACCTAAGACCAGGATCCATCTTCCAGTGGGTGAGCCTCTCCTACTCAAGAGAGCGTAGCAGGAACAGCTCTTAAAAGAGCTAGTGATTATAATCCCAGAGGAGTATAGTGATGTAGCAATCCCCAGGGTAGATACAGCCTTTTTCCCCACACATGAGATGAGACTCTGTTGTGGGTAAAACAGAAACTCAATTTTAATGGAGGCACACTGGCCTTTTATGCAGGTTTCCCAACAAGGGTGACACCCAGGTGGACCTTGTTGGGCACAGGGATACACAGTTAATAAACCAATAAAAACAGAGTTTTACATTGAGACACTCCCATATAGCATACACAATCCCTCCCCTCTGCTTGGGAGATAATTGAGTTAATTACTGTCTGTATCAACTCAATTATCTCCAAACAAAAAATGGACACGTTTATATACTTATGTATGTTTGGAAACACCCCAAAATCATAATGGAACCCGATAAAACATTCATCTCTTGAGAGCCCCGATCTGGGGGAACAACAAACTTAAAAATCACCCAGACCGGTTCAGGGGTTCAAAAGTTAGCTGTAAGTCTTTTTTTGACCGACCGCACGCATGGTTTCATGCCCAAAATAGTTCCAGAGAATTACGCTGTGCGGACGGTCTATTTCGAACAGTCGAAGTAACGTTCAAATAGTCGAATGGAGTCGTACGTGCACAGAGTCAGTGAGTGTATCTGGTTCAGTAGATTATTTCTACCGAATGGTGCTCCGTTCGTGCAATTCTAGTTGAACCTAACTGGAGGTGGAAGTCCCAGCGGTGTTCAAGTCATCGAGTGTCTGATTTTAGTTCCATGCGCTCGATGACAAAACACCGCTGGACGCATTTGACTAAACAAGATGGCCGCGCCACGTGTTCAACTATACGAACAGCGACCACCCAGCCGTTCATCAATTAAGCTGCGGTTAACCACAAGTCTGGCAGTTTAATAGGCTGCACACTCCACTCGTGGGTGGTCTGACTGTTCAGTTGTTTGTTCAGTAAACGAACACCATAAGCTAATCCATTCAGTAAGCCCCATATACTGAACCATAGAAGGGAAAAGGCACAAAAAAAGCCTTTCCACAGTCCTGCACCAAGGTCTAATACAGGGGCCATAGTCCTGGGGCAAGAGGCTGGTAAGCAGGCCGCTTCAAGTACCAGTGGCAAGGTCATTTTCTCCACACCTTCCCATACTGAGGGGGGAAGGTCAGAGGAAACTATATTGTAAGAGATACAACTATGTATTGCTAACAGTATAGAATCCCTTTAAGTGCATCAACACATATTATATATGGTTTTGTTCCGGAGAAACAGGGCTTTCGTTTTACATCAAATATTTATATATGAAACATAATATAATATGAATATTTAATAAGAAACTGTTATTTTCTTAGTTCTGTATGGTATTTTAACTGTGAATGTCATAATACTGTTAGCTTATACTGCAATAAAATACAGCAATGTATTCAGTGATAAATGCAATAAAATACAGTGATGTCTCACAAGTACAACAGTACCTCCCAAGTCCAGGTTTTATAGTGTTTTGAAAAGTTACAGGGTCAAATATAAGGCTTACCCATTTCAACTTTTACACATTGAAATTTGCTAGATTGGTTATGTTGCCCTTGAGACAGTAACATAAATATACACCTACAAAAAAATAAAAATAAAAAAAATTATATATATATAATTTTTATTTTTTTTTATTTTTTTGTAGGTGTATATTTATGTTCCTGGGACTGGCCAGCAAACAACTTCCTTGCCTCTGCGCTCCTGTTTGTCCTGGGCCTGGTGACTTGAAGGATGGATATAGAAGGTATCCTGTCTGCCCTCAGAGCTGCTGCTGCCTTGGATGGTGGTAGGCACCTCCAACCTGGTCTAGTCGCCGGTGTGGGTCCCCCCCCCCCGTGGTCATGCCTCACCTTAGGCCTGGTATAGGACCTGGAGCCCAGGCCTGAGGCGCCGTCAGGCCCGTGTGTCAGCTCCATCTGACACGCGGCCAGCTCCCCTTGTGGTCTCCAGTACGCTTCCCGGCCTTGGACGGTGAGCGGTGGGTGCGAACAGACGGGTGGCACAGCTAGTAAAGCCTGAGGTATCTGGGAGGCGTTCCCGGACGCTGCGTGGTTGGCGCACCAGTGGATCCAGAGCCGGGCCGGTGAGAGTGAGTGGGCTGTGCCGCCATTGGGGGGGTCTTCTGAAAATTAGGGTCAGCCGGGGGGTTCCCCTCTCCTTCCCCGGGTTCTGTCCATAGTTCGCCTCTCCCTCCCCCCCTGTGGTGTCCTCTTTTATTGTCCCCCCTCTCCCTTCGGTCCTGGGTTCCCTCCCTCTCTCTTCCCCTTTTCTAGTGCTCTGTCTGTTACCCTCCCTCCTCCCCTCCTCGGCTGCCCTTCTCAGCGGGGTGTGAGCTTACCTCCTCTACACTGCTCTTTTCTCAGGATCTGGCTGCTGTTCCTGGAACTGTCCAGCAAGTGGTGCCAGGAGCTGCTGCAAGGCTGAACAGTGCTAAAAATGACATTGACTTTGTCCTGCCTGGATCATCTTCGTTTTCTTTGCCATGGGAGGTTCCTCGAGCATCGGCTGGTGAGTACACTAATGTTTCTTCTTTTCAGTCCAGGGGTTCCTCACTGGGGGGGGTTTCTTTTAGGGCTTAGGGATTTTCTGGATCAGTGGGAGCAGGGTGTGCAAGCAGGCAGGGACCCCCCATTAGATGGTCAGCTTCGGGCAGTGTGGTCCTCGGCGCTGCAGCCGCACGGGGTTATGGCAGTTCCTGGGGTCCCTGGGTCCCCCTCTCCCGTGGTGGGTGGCCATGCTGGCATCCCTGCTACAGCATTGGGTGCCACAGCGCCTGCTGTTGCTAGTGGGTCCTTGGTTGAAACCCCGGGTGTTGCTGACATGGGCATCTGGGCATTTTGTCTCATATGTTCGTTCTTCCCGCCTCCTAAACTGATGTTTTTCTCCTTATGTGGGAGTCCCTCCAGGGTCTCGTATGTCTTCTGGGCCAGGCAGCGGGCGGCTGTCGGTCCGGGAGGTTTCACGCCTTCTGAAGCGAAGGTTCGCTGGTTTGGGAATAGAGGTATGAAGTGGGTTCGGCTCCTCCCTGAACTAGTTTAGCTTTCCCGGCTTTTGGGTCCACCTAGTGTTCTCACCTGGGGGTAATGATCTTGGGATGATGCCTATTTGGGGTTTGGGGAACGCTATTAAGAGGGATTTAGCGTGGGTCTTGGTTTTGTTCCTGGACGTTAGGCTTATCTGGTCGGAAGTCATTTCACGCAAGTACTGGCAGCGAGCCCATAATCAAAGAGCCATAGAACGCTGTTGGGTTAAATTTTATCGTATGGTCTCTAATTTTGTGTCAGGGGTTAAAGGGATCCTGGTTCGCCACAGGGTGTTTTGTTCAGTAGGGATGTCGTGCACCTAACGGAGGTTGTGCTTGACCTCTTTAATCTTTCTATCCAGGAAGCGGTGAAACAGGCCTTGGTTCGTTTGGGTGGGGCTTGCCAACAGGGTTTGGGAATATCAGATGGAATGTCAGGAGATGGACAAGGTGGGTCTCAACCTCCCCTGCTCCAGGGCCGGCGCTACCTGTTAGGCGGAATAGGCAGTTGCCTAGGGCGCCCCTTGGGCCCCCCTCATGCTGCAGCCACCTGAGCGCTCTGTAGAGAGCCTCAGGTGGCTGCAGCTTTGCCCGGGCTGGTGCGTCCATGAGGGTGCACTGCCCGGGCGCAGCATGAGGAGAGGAGCTGACAGGAGGGAAGCGCTCAGCGCTCCCTCCTGTCACTCCCTCAGTGTAGCGTAGCCGAGCCCTGTATGGTCCGCGGGTAAAGGGAGCATCTGTCTCCTGTGCCCGGCCAGACTAACAGGAAGTGCACACTGAGTTTGGCCGGGTACAGGAAACAAAAGCTCCCTTTACCCGCGGACCATACAGAGCCGGCCATGCTACAACAGAGGTAGGGAAGGGGGGAGAAATAAATTGACAGGGGGGGAAATAAATTGACAAGGAGGGGGGGAAAGAAATTGACAGGGAGGGAGAGAATTGACGGGAGGAGGAAAGAAAGAAGAGAAAGAAATTGACAGGAAAGAAATTGACATGGAGAGGTGAGAAAGAAATTGACAGGCAGGGGAATTGACGGGGAGGAAGGGGGCCGAGAGTGGGGAGGGGGAGGGGAGAAGAGAGTGACAAGGGGGGGAGAAGAGAGTGACAAGGGAGGGGGAGAGATTGACATCCATCACACACACACACACACACACACAATCACACACAATGCACCCCTTACACACAAAGACAATGCACCCCTTGCACACAGAAAAACACACAATGCATTACACACACAATGCATTATACACACAGACACACACACACACACAAGCAATGCAACCCTTACACACAATGCATCCCTTACACACAGAAACACACAATGAATTCCTTACACACACTCAATGCATCCCTTACACACACTCAATGCACCCCTTACAGACGCACACACTGCATCCCGTACATACATAGAAACACACCTTGCAGCCCTTACAAATACAAACACAGATTCACACAATGCATTCCTTACACACATATCAGGACATCCCCTACAAACTCTCTCTGTGAACAAACTCATTGGTGGAGCATGAAGGTGGACCCTGGGACCCAGACCTTGAGCTGTGTAAAGGGCCCCCAAAAATGGAGCTGCTTCCCGTTCTCCCAGAACATTGATTTTTGTGACCACAGTTACAAACAGCCTCCAGAGATCCTGTTCTACACCAGACCAGTGGAGCCAGACTGCAGCCAGAGCCCATCACCATCCTCATCTGGTTGTAAGTAGGCAATCTAGTATATTATTTGTGGCACTAATCTCTAATTTACCTCACATTAAAGAAACACTATAGTCCCCAGAACCACTGTAGCTTAATGTAGTGGTTCTGGTGTCTATAGCCTGTCCCTGCAGGCCTTTTAATGTAAACACGGCGGCACTGCAGCACTGGCATTAGTTAACATGGCAGATCATATGGGTGGGGCATTGTGATGTCACATGGGGGGGGCGGAAAACCTTACTTTTGCCTAGGGCGGCAAAAATCCTTGCACCGGCCCTGCCCTTCTCTGTAAGGTAAACTTTTCAGTTACCAACTTGGATGTGCCCACCGAGCTAAAGCCAGCTGGTGGTGAGCATTGAAAGAAAAAGGGAATTTTGGTTTGGACGAGGGGGGAGGCAAGAGCCCAGTGGGCAAGTTTTGGTGCATAGGCACCTGGTTAAGTTCATTGGTAAGGACGGTTATTTAAGCTAAAGGCTGTAGGGCAATAAGTGGTTATTTATATGTTAAGTTATGGTTAATGTGCTTATTTATATTTAAATCGAAGGTTAATAAAGTTTGGATGAGTCCTACAGTTGTATGTTTAATAAATGCTGTGGCCTGTTTCATCCAATATTTGGTGTCTGTCATTATTAGGGGGAGAATTGGGGTAAGTTCTTTACTCTTAGATGCTCCACATTCCCTGCTACGTCCATACATAACCCTTTCTGTCCTTCATTGGTTTCATCTGAATGGTTAAAGTTTCCTGCAAATTTTTATTTCATTCAAACTTATTTCTAGGTGTCTGTGCCTTTTAATATAGCCACTGGATTCACTTATTACTAGGCTTCTGTGTATTTTAATATAGCCACTGACTGGGGTGAGAGAAATTTACAGGGAGTGTGGGGTGACTGGGGTGAGAGTGTGTGGATGGGGGGTGACAGTGTGTGGAGGGGGGTGACAGTGTGTATGGAGGGGGTAATGTAGTGTGGAGCAGGGAGGTGATCCAGTGTGCAGCAGGAGGGTGATACAGTGTGAAGCTGGGGGTTGATATAGTGTGGAGTAAGTGGGAGATATAGTGTGGAGTGGGGAGGTATAGTGTGGAGTAGGGGGGAGGCGATATTGTGTTTTGCTATCAAAATTACCTTTTTTCAAAATAATTATTTCCTAATACATTCCCTGGTGGTCAGGTGGGCAGCTTTTGCAGGTGGTCCAGTGTTCTGTTTATCTGGTCTGCAGCTGAGTGCAGAGCTGCAGACCACATGGTAAGTGTCTTGTGATCTCCAGCAGAGACAGAGCGTTGCCACAGCAATGCTCTGATTGGCTGGAGATTGCAAAACTGCAGTGCTTGGCTCTCTCTCAAACCAGACTGAGGGAAGGGCCTCATACCCGGCGGCATAATGAGCAAGCTGCCGGGCCACCTCCCTACATCATAGATTTAGGTGGCCGTCAAGCCTTAATCAGTGCATGGCCTTAGGCGGCCACCTAAATCGCCTAATTAGAGAGCCGCAAATATATTCATTGTGGGACAAATGCATTCATCCCACAATGAATATATTTGTGGCCCAGCAGGGCTCTCTAATTAGGCAATTTGACATGAGTTTGACATGCTTGCCACAAGATTTTGCCACGACATGCTTGCCCTAGATACAGTTTGACATGCTTGCTCTAGATACACTCCTCTGACATTTTTCATTCTTGAATCCTTGTCCTTGCCACCATAAGGAGCTTACTAGATTATAAGAGGTAGAGAGGCAGTACTGGAAAAAAATGAGAGGCAGTACTGGAAAAAAATGAGGCAGTACAAAGGCCAGAAAACACCTTAAGATTGGCCTTAAGGGACTGGCCCTAATGGAATGTAATTGTACCATCAAAAATATAGTCTAGGTTATGACTACATAATAACCAGCAGTTTGAACAAAATATTTTCTTGTTCAGGTTCTTTGGGACAGATGAAATGGCTGTGTGTAAATTTGTATTGGTCTTTCTTTTTCTAACTATGGCTTCAGTTTAAAAAGTTTTCCAAATGATTCAGTCCTGATAGAAAATCTTTCAAAATAAATTATCTACAGATGTCACCAATACAGTCTTTTAGAAATGTTGTAAATAATATATAATTTGAAAAGTTTTTTTTCCTAACAGATTGGAATAATTTGGTAAGCTTATTCAATCAAGGCCCATGTTATTCTCAAAGACACGTTTGATCCCAGAGACAATTGATCGTAGATATCTAGCAACAATTACTCACTGACCTATTATTTAGAGATATTTATAGGTATTTTACAAAACGGAGGTCTTTTTTCTTCCATTTCATGGTATATAATCAAGAGGGAGAATAAATGTATCTAAGATCATTGTGATAATAAGAATAATCTGGTAAGAAATTGGCAAATGAAAGAAATAAGAACATCTATGGTACAAAATAAGAAGGGTAAAATGCTGCTTGTGGTTCCTAGTGTGTGGTGGTAGGCTGCTTGTGGTGCTGAAGATTAGTGGGGACACTACTTTTTAAGTTTGCCTGTGCAAGGAGTGGCTGCTTGTAGTATGTTTCTCAGCATGCTGCTTGTGGGGTTGAATATGTGCACGATGCTTGTGGTGTTACATATCCGGGGGAGGCTGCTTGTAGAGCTGCATGTTTGGGTGGGAGATTGTTGTGGGTTGTGTGTCTGTGGATTGGGCTGTTTGCTGTGTAGTATGTGTTTTGCATGTGAATAGAGGTTGCATGTGGGTAGTAGCTATAGTATATGTTATTAGAGAGACAGGACCTAAGTGAGTGTTTGGGGGATGGATGCTGCAGAGGTTTTTATAGTGTTAGGGAATATAGGGTGTTTAAGGAAATGAGGGCCTTAGTGTGTGGGGAGGATGGGTGCTTTAGTGTGTGAGGGAAAATGTTACTGTGGTTTATGTGTGCGGGGGAAATGTGCCTCAAGTATGGGTTTAGGGACTGTTGTGTGTGTTGAGGAAATATAGGGGCTGTTGAGTGTGTGTGTTTGAGGAAGATAGGAACTGTTGAGTACGTGTTGAGAGACATAGGGTCAATTGTGTGTGAATTGGAGTGATAGGGAAAGTTGTGTTTGTGTGTTCTTTGTGTTGGTGAGTAATAGGGGCTGTTGTGTGTTGGGGAAATATGGACTGTTTTGATCATTGGGGGTGTGTTAGGGTCTGTAGGGAGGGAGGGAGGAAAGTAAGTGTATCCCCCCCACCCTCTTGGGAGTTGATCAACTGGCTGCATCATTTGGTCTGCACCGTCCATGGGTGCAGGCAACTTGCATTGCTTAATCCAGTAACCCTTGGCAATGCTCATAGGAGCAACGCATGTGGTCTGCAACCTCCTGCTGCTCCCTGCCTCCTGGGGCATGAGAATGAGCTGGCTGATAAGGGAGATGTTTGATTGCTCCACTGGCCTTGCCAAACCTCTCCTGCTTGCCACTTCAATGGCCTTGGTGACCTTGTATAAAATCTGGTCTTTTACTAGAATTGCCATGGGCTCCCTCTGACAAACTGGGTTTCTTAAAGGACCACTATAGTGCCAGGAAAACATACTCGTTTCCTGCCACTATAGTTCCCTGAGGGTGCCCAGGGACCCCCTCCCGCCCGGCTCTGGAAGGGGGAAAAGGTTAAAAACTTACCTTTTTCCAGCGCTGGGCGGAGAGCTCTCCTCCTTCTCTCCTCCTCCGATCCTCCTCCTGGGCTGAATGCGCACGCGCGGCAAGAGCTGTGCGCGCATTCAGCCCGTCGCATAGGAAAGCATATATATATACATAAGATAATATATTTATTAAATATCTAAGTATATTAAACATGTATATATATATATATTTTATTGCTCCTACTTTTTTCCTCTATTAGTCACTTCCTGCATGATATGTGAATAAAATCAACTTTTTTCCCCATCAATTGTCCCTTTTTTGGCACCACAGAACCTCTGAATCATGAATCAAACAAACTGAATCATTGCTTTCATGTTTATACCATATAGTGTTTTGGAGTTATGGAATTTAGACAATATCCCAAAATTCTGACTAATTACAGCTCATTTTAAACAGCATGTACAAGTGCTGAGAAAAGATATGTACCCACCTCAATATGTATTTGCCCAAAACGTTGCATTACTGGAAACTCAAAGCTAACAATACCAGATTCTGGGATGGTGAATTGTTTTTTCTCAACCATTTCATTATAGGAGACTGGTGTAATGGAGGTGACATACGATTCTGTATCCAGTGTTGTATGGGAAGTGAAATTGTCTTCTATTTCCTGTTGTGCGAATGAGGTGATATTGTCTCCTGTTCTTAATCCTGGCCTTAACCACCACCAAGGGTGATATTGATAAATTGTAACTGTAATATTATGATCTCTTTCTTCTTTTAGTAAAGGTCTTCCATCATGTCTTAGCACCTGTATCTGTTTAAAAAAGGAAGGGTTTTTATTATCAATGTTTTCTGGAATATTTTTTACACTGAATTTAGAATGCCATTGTAGTTTTTATTGTAAAGTTTATCATACTGTTCTTCATAGCATATAGAATATGTATATTACCATCCATATCACCACAATAAACACACTAAAAAACATTAAAAAAATCTTATCACTTAAGAGTTTTTGTATTCATCAGATTACCTCTTTCACCTATTCTTCATTTGTCTGCATATATCTCTATTTCAATAACATAAAGGTCTGTATCAAGGATATTGTAACAGGAGAGAGCAGAAGAGCCCATCTACAAGAGGTTCTCCTTCTCTTTGTTACATAATCTACAGGTCATGCACTGTTGTTGCTATGCTTGCTCTTCTAACAAGTGTATCCCTTTCTTAATGGAAATACAATAATAATGTATATGGTATATCACTCACATTTGGGAAAGCTATAAGACCAGCTCTGAGTTTAACAGCTCTGGTCTTATAGTCCTCTCAAATGTGAGTGATATATTATATACATAATTGTTGTACGTCTTGCACCTAGTTCCAAACGCTCAGCACCGTAACTGGTTATTTTCTGCTTTTATTTTATATATTCCTACCATTTGAAGCCTGGACTGTCACCAGGTGCAGTGACGTTGCTAGGGGGGGGGCAGAGGGGGCCATGGCCCCCCCTACATCATGCTGTGCCCCCCCTTTGGCCCCCCCAAATGCCAGCAACTTGCTGGCCATGGGCTTCCCTCGGACTGTAACAGCCTGTCACAGCCCGAGGGAATGCAGTGCTGAGGTGCTGGGGGCGGTCTGTGGCCGGAGGGAGCACTGATTGGCTCCCCGGCACAGGCCCCGCCCCAAACAAAGCCCCGCCTCCCGCCGATAAGACCCGCCCCCATCGTAAAGCAGCAGCCCATGCTGCTTCAGAAGATGGCTGCCTGACCCCCAGCAACAGCCTCCAGTGACAGGTAGGCTTGGGGGGGGGGGGTTCACACACTATATACACACACATTGCCCCCATACACACACATTGCCCCCCCATACACACACACTGCCTCCCATACTACCCCATCCACACACATTGCCCCCCATCCACACACACTGCCCCCCATACTGCCCCATACACACA
>OW240912.1:349807274-349822762 GCA_933207985.1 Pelobates cultripes
CACACACAGCACCCCCAGACACACACAGCGCACCCAGACACACACAGCACCCTCACTCACACACAGCACCCTCAGACAGACAGCACCCTCCAGACACGCACAGCAGCACCCCAGGCAGCACAGACCCTCAGACCAGTGGCACCCTCCAATTTGTGCCCTCACTCCCACACATATACAGCACACACACATATATATATTATATATTATATAAAATAACCCTCAGTGAGTTAACAGACAAAGAAAATTAGAAACCTAGAATGTGACGGCAGATAAAAACACCCTCACACACAGCACCCCTCTTACACAAACACACTGCGCACCTCACACATACAATACGTCCAAATATATATACACACTACAGCACCTCTCACACTGCACCACTACACACATTACGCTCCAGATACACGCTAGATCCCTTACCCTATGTGCACTCTTAATCCTCCACACACACAAACACACACACTCTTCTATACACACTCTGGGTCCCATACACACTAGATCTCTTACACACACACACTGCACCACCTACACACACTACATTCCTTGTAAGAAAACACATACAACATTCTCTAAACACACCCTCTCTACAACCCCTACACACACTACGTCACATATACACACACTACTGCCCATATGCACACACTCGCTACATCCCTTAAAACACTATGCCCCTATACACGCACTCTCTACAGCCCCTAGCCACACATATTACACCACAAAATTGACCTATTTACACAATACCACACCACACTCTACACACAGGCAATCCCACAAGCAGGCGCCAAACACATGCACCATACACTTTCCTGGCCCTTTTGTCCTCTGGTATCCCACTTGTGGAGACACCAGAGACAATTTGAAAGCAAACACAGCGCAAGCATGTTATTACATTTGCTTGCGCTGCGCAGAACAAATACAGGGCCTTTTTCTAATGCTAGAGCTCTTCAGCGGGGCTCTGCGCATTGAACCAACATGCTCACTTTCATCGGGGGCGTACTTGTCATTTGTGATGACAAAACACATCCTCTCTGGCCCGCACCTTCTTGGGGGGCCGCTCTAATTGAAAAATGCCCGGGCCTAATTTTTTTTCCCAGTCCGGCCCTGCCCTCCACCATTCTAGACTGATTCGCACGTGCTACAGCAGAAGAGGTTTCTGCTCTGCTCCGGTCCTCCCGCCCCACCACTTGTTCCCTCGATCCTATTCCCTCATATTTTATCCGCACATTGTCTCCCTCTCTTGCTCTTCCTCTCACTAAAATTTTCAATCTCTCGCTTTCCTCTGGCACATTTCCATCACCCTTCAAACATGCAACTCTAAACCCAATTCTGAAAAAGCCCAGCCTTGACCCCAACTCCCCATCCAACTACCGCCCCATCTCTCTACTGCAGTTTGCCTCCAAGATCCTCGAGAGAGTTGTGTACACCAGACTGGCTGACTTTCTCGAATCCAACTCTCTGCTTGACCCCCTTCGGTCTGGATTTTGGCTGATCATTCTGTCGAAACGGCTGTGACCAAAGTATCCAACGATTTAATTGCTGCTAAATCTCGCGGCCATTACTCTATCCCAATTCTCCTTGATCTTTCTGCTGCCTTTGACACTGTTGATCATCAACAGCTTCTCTGCATTCTCCATAATTTTGGTCTATGGGATACTGCTCTCTCCCGGTGCTCCTCCTACCTCTCCTAGCGCTCTTTCAGTGTTTCTTTCTCTGACTCTGCCTCTATCCCCCAACCACTCTCTGTCGGCGTCCCCCAAGGTTCTGTCCTTTTTCCCCTACTGTTCTCTATCTATACCGCCTCCCTTGGTAAACTCATCAGCTCTTTTGGCTTCCGTTATCATTTCTATGCAGATGACACACAAATCTACCTGTCCTCTCCTGATCTCGGTGCTCCCATCACCTCTACTTCGCAGGCTCGCTGCCTGGGTGTTCTTTTTGACTCCATCCTCTCCTTTACCCCTCATGTCCAATCAATCACCAAATCCTGTTGCTTCTATCTCAAAAACAGTTCGCATCCGCCCCTATTTAACGCCAGATGTGGCATCCAACCCTATTTAACGCCATGCTGTTTTCTCTCTCGCCTTGACTACTGCAATCCCCTTCTCAGTGGTCTTATGTGTTCCCAGATTGCACCGCTGCAATCTATAATGAATGCGGCGGCGAGGCTCATTTTCCTGTCCGTTCGCACCTCCCATGCCTCCCCGCTCTGTCAGTCCCTGCATAGGCTTCCAGTTAGATATAGGGCTCAATTTAAAATTCTGGTGCTTGCTTACAAGGGGAAAAAAAGGATTTTTTTTTTTTAATTACATGTCTGTTAGTCCTCCCATTGTACAGCGCTACGGAATCTGATGGTGCTATATAAATAATAAAATAATAATAATATAGTTATATATATATATATATATATATATAATTAACCCCTTAACGCCGTTACAGCGTTCTATGCCGTCGCGGCTTTAAAGCCGTTGCAGCGGCATAGAACGCTGTAACGGCTGCAGCCCCCAGGACCTCGGCGGTACTTACCTCCGCCACGATCCTCTTCTGGAGGGCTGCCTGACAGCACACGCAGCCTTCCTCCGGCAAGTGAGGCCCCCGGGGGCCATGTGATCGCTCTCAAAGAACGATCACATGGCCCCCTATAGCTGACTGTGGATCTGCCAGCAGGGGGACTGTCTGAAATATCAGACAGTCCCCCTGCTGGTGGAAAGTGTAAAAAAAAAAAATTAGACGTGTAAAAATAAATTAAAAGTATTTATATATATATATATATAATATATGTATATATACATATATATATGTAACATCATACAAAATGTATTTTAATATTAATATAAGTACATATATTAATATTAAAATACACTTAGAATGACGTAACATATATAATATGTACATATATTATATATATATAAAAGATATATACACATATATTATATATATATACGTATAATTACAATAATAAATAAAATAATAAAATAAATATATTGAAACGAAATTTAATATAAATTATATATTCATATGTAATTTCATTCTAACTGTATTTTGTTATTAATATATATATATTGGTAACAAAATACACTTAGAATGACATTTTATATATATCTATCTAAATATAAAATACAAATAACCGCAAATATATATGTATATAGATAAATACATATAATTACATAAAAGATTACATTAGTATACACGCAGAATTTAAATACCTATAAATGCATATATATTAAAATTCTACGTTTATATTTAAGTAATCTTTTAACATAATTATGTGATTTTAAACATGCCACTGTAATACCTATCCTGAAAAAAACATCTCTTGACCCATCCTCCCTTTCTAACTATCGTCCCATATCCCTGCTCCCTTTCTCATCAAAGCTTTTGGAAAGACTTGTCTTTACCCGTGTGTCTCGCTTCCTTAATTCCAACTCTCTCCTTGACCCTCTTCAGTCTGGCTTCCGCCCTCTCTACTCTACTGAGACTGCTCTTATCAAAGTGACTAATGACCTAATCTCCGCTAAATCCAAAGGTCACTACTCCATATTAATTCTCATTGACCTCTCTGCTGCCTTTGACACCGTTGATCATGCTCTCCTCCTTCAAACTCTTCAGTCGCTCGGTCTCTATGACTCTGTCCTCTCTTGGTTTTCCTCCTATCTCTCCCAACGCTCATTCAGTGTCTCCTTTTCCAAGGATACCTCCACCCCTCGTCCTGTCTCGGTTGGAGTTGCCCAAGGGTCTGTCCTTGATCCCCTTCTATTTTCTCTTTATACTGCCTCTCTTGGTAAACTTATTGCCTCTTTTGGATTCCACTACCACCTGTACGCTGATGACACTGAGATATACCTCTCCTCCCCGGCCCTCTCCCCTGCCGTCCTGCAACGTGTCACTGCTTGCCTTTCTTCCATTCTCTGACTGGATGTCCTCACGCTTTCTGAAACTTAACCTCTCTAAAACTGAACTCCTTGTCTTTCCTCCTCCTAATACTGATCCTCCTCTCTTGCTCTCCCTTCAAGTCAGTGATATCCACATAAGTCCATTCCTGCAAGCACGCTGTCTTGGCGTCATACTTGACTCTGGTCTCACATTTGTGTCTCACATCCAGTTTGTTGCCAAGTCCTGTAGGTTCCAACTCAAAAACATAGCCCGCATCCGCCCCTTTCTTACGCAAGATGCTACCAAGGAGCTTGTCCATGCTCTAGTAATTTCCCGCATGGATTACTGTAACCCTCTCTTGATTGGTCTCCTGAAGGGGTTAAACCCTTAAGACCGGAGGGCGTACTATTACGCCCTATTTTAGGCGACTCTAAATGCCGCCGGGCGTAATAGTACGCCCTACGTTTTTTTCTTATTTACCTGGTCGTTGGCGATCCCACGCAGGCGATCGCGGTTGGGGGGACTCCCAGGGAGCCCCCTGCGGTGGATCCTGCAGCCTCCCCAGGCCATGTGAGAGTGAGGTCCTTGCGAGGACCTCACAATCACATGGCCGGGATAGCTGGCTGCTGCATTGCCAGCAGGGGGACTGCCTGTAATGACAGGTAGTCCCCCTGCTGGCTGGAAATAAAATAAAATAAAATTAAAAAGTGTAAAAAAAATAAATTATATACTTAGATCATATATATATTATATTATATATATATATATATGATCTAAGTATATATACACATATACATACACACTAGTGATGTCCCGAACGGTTCGCCACGAACGGTTCACGGCGGACTCATCATTGAGTAAACTTTGACCATGTACATCACAGTCAGCAGACACATTCCAGCCAATCAGCAGCAGACCCTCCCTCCCAGACCCTACCACCTCCTGGACAGCATCCATTTTGAAGCTGCATTCTTAGTGAGCTATCCAGGAGGTGGGAGGGTCTGCTGCTGATTGGCTGGAATGTGTCTGCTGACTGTGAGGTACAGGGTCAAAGTTTACTCAATGATGAGTCCGTGGTGAACCGTTTGTGGCAAACCATTCGCGAACCGTTCGGGACATCACTAATACACACACATACACTGTCTAGGTGTATTTTACTATTAATATATATATAATTATATATATATATATTAATATAAAATTACACGTAGACTGATACTGATTAAATATATATATATAATTAATGTTATATATATTTATATATAATATAAAAAAATAAATATGTAAATACGTTAAAAAATAAAATTAAAAAAATAATTAAAAATAAATAATTAAAAAATATATAGATGTGTGTTATTTTATTCTAACTGTATTGTGATATTAATATATATATATATTTATATCAAAATACACGTAGAACGAAATAATATATATATCTATATACATAAATATATACGTATATATCACTATATATATACCTTTATATAAATAAAAATATTTAAAACAAATTATATATATATATATATATATATATATATATATATATATATATATATATATATATATATATATTAATTCTACATATATATTTATGTAATATTTTTACATAATTAGGCATCTTAATTAATTACAATTAGCAGGACCTGCCTGACAACCCATGCCGAAAGTAAAGGGAATTTAATTTGCTAGCACTATATTTAACTCTATAACTTTCCAAGACACCATAAAACCTGTACATGGGGGGTACTGTTTTACTCGGGAGACTTTGCTGAACTCAAATATTAGTGTTTAAAACTGGTAAATTGTATTACAACGATGATATTTTAAGTAAAATGAAGTTTTTTTGCATTTTTTACAAACAAACGACACTTTTATGGACTATATTATTGTTGTAACATGTGTTACTGTTTTAAAACACTAATATTTGTCTTTAGTTAAGTCTCCCGAGAATAACAGTACCCCCCATGTACAGGTTTTATGGTCTTTTGGAAAGTTAAAGAGTCACATATAAGGCTTGCATTTCATTTTTTTGACATTGAAATTTGCCAGATTGGTTATGTTGCCTTTGATACCGTATGGTAGCCCAGGAATAAGAATTACCCCCATGATGGCATACCATTTGCAAAAGAAGACAACCCAATGTATTGCAATTGGGGTATGTCCAGTCATTTTTAGTAGCCACTTAGTCACAAACACTGGCCAAAATTGGCGTTTTTTGCATTTTTCATACACAAACAAATATGAACGCTAACTTTGGCCAGTGTTTGTGACCAAATGGCTACTAAAAAAGACTGGGCATACCCCATTTGCAATACCTTGGGTTGTCTACTATTGCAAATGGTATGCCATTATGTAAATTTCATTCCTGGGCTACTATAGTCTCAAAGGCAACGTAACCAATCTGGCGAATTTCAATTTCAAATGTAACGTGTTATATTTGACCCTGTAACTTCCCAAAACGCCATAAAACCTGTACATAGGGGGTACTGTCTTACACGTGAGACTTTGCTGAATACAAATATGTGTATTTTATTGCAGTAAAAGCAAACAATATTATGACATTGACAGTTAAAATGTGTGAGGATCGCGATCGGGTAAGTCCCCTGGACAGCGGGGACGTTCTATGCCGCCCTCCGGCGTTTAGGACCGCCCAAAAAAGGACGGCATAGAATGCCCGCTGTCCATAAGGGGCTAATAATCATGTGTTAAGTTTAGTCTAATGTATTTATTAGTATTATAATTTATTGTTTTCTGATTTATATATATATATATATAATACAGAATTTCACAAAAGTGAGTATACCCTTCACATTTTTGTAAATATTTTATTATATTTTTACATGTGAGAACACTGAAGAAATGACATTCTGCTTCAATGTAAAAGTAGTAAGTTTATAATCTGTATAACAATGTAAATTTGCTGTCCCCTTTAAAATAACTAAACACACAGCCATTAATGTCTAAACCGTTGGCAACAAAAGTGAGTACACCCCTAAGTGGAATATCTTAATATATAGACTATTATTATTATTATTATTATTGGTATTTATATAGCACCAACTAAATCTGCAGCACTTTACAATATTAAAGAGAAAAATACAAACTCTTTCACTGTATCACCAATATTGTATATAACACCAAGTGTCTCCAATGAGTGGAAAATATGAAAAACTTCCCTCTATGTTGTAGATTTAAACCCGAAGATCTCCTCAAATCTTCCACAAATACATGAATACAAATATGGGTCAATCCAACTATAGGGAAATAAAAGATAACATAGTGCAACTCCGTATTATACTCTTATAATAGTGGTATGTGCCAAATGGATCACTCACACTTTGACTGTTTAAACAGGGCGTATCAAAAATCCATGTAGCTCTCAGGCAGTTTTCTAATTCCAGTGTATGGTCTTCCAGATCTCAATAACATAGAAAAATACAATATTATGAAAGGGGGGCGGAAATTTACAATAAATGTGACAATTACACATAAACAATAGGTAGACAAGGGCCCTGCTCAAACAAGGAAATTAAAAAAAAAAAAATTATACACAGCAATAATGTGAGAGCCATTATATTGGTTCACACTTGTGGATCTGCTATTGTAAGATGCTATATGTCTTGCTTTGTTTTGGATTGATATGATTTTTTTATTTTTTTTTATACGTTTGTGTTCCTGATCCTGTAGTGTTCCTTTAAGTTTGCTTTCCAGTTCAGTTCAGTGAATGAACCCTACAGAGGGCATTTGTCTGTCAAAATGTTATGTGTGCAAGTGGGTATTTATCATCAAATCAGTCTTAACACAGAGAACATGTGACTTAAATAAATGTGACAGATTAAATGTGCAACTCAGCACCTGACTATTGCAAACTTTAAAACACATACATGGCTGTGTGAGGGTGTAAGTACACTATTCTTGGAATATAATTTCCTAAAACCCACCACTCTCAGCCAGCCCACGTTTGACTGAGTGTGGTGGGGGTTGCAGTACAGCAATATATGTAAGTCTGCCCTCTTTATGAGTTCCAGGAACATATGCATTTATATTTGTGTGCACTGTATAGAATGCTTGGTGGGCTGGTTTACACTCTGACCTAGTGGTTGCAAGACAGCCCACTATTTGCTGACACACCTCATTCCAAGCTCCCAGGCATCCTCACGTCCCATAGAGAGACTGCTAGCTGGACATGGCTCTGCACATATTATTTCTGCAAATATGTGTTGGTATCCTGGCATTGCCAATACACATCCTCGCTTTCCTAGGACTTTGGAGCTCGATAGCCAAGAAAGCACTTCCTTACTTACTGGAAAAGATGACTAAGTCTATAAACACTCGCATGGGGGAACAAAAGAGATACCTCTTCAGCCACTTGAAAGACTTTAAACCCCCCTCTGGAGAGCTCAGGGTCCTGGAAATCGGTTGTGGTACAGGGGCTAACTTCCAGTTTTACCCTCCAGGATGCAAAGTGACTCTTGTGGACCCTAATCCTAATTTTAAGAAATTCTTGTCAAAGAGCCTGAGTGAAAACGAACATGTGAAATTCAACAGCTTCCTTGTCGCCAGTGGAGAGGACATGTCCCAGGTGGCCAGTGGCTCGCAAGATGTGGTGATTTGTACCTTGGTCCTCTGCTCTGTACACAGTATTGATAAGGTGTTAGCAGAAGTTAAGAGAGTCCTGAGACCGGTGAGTGATTTATTTTGTCACAGTAAATGGGGAGAGTCTAATTTTAGCCCTTTGAGCTGCCTGAGAGCTCATTGGTGGTCTGCATGTCGAATAACCTATTATACATTATTTCTGAGTTTCTGACATGTTCTGCAACATTGGGTAGAATAAAGAAAACTGTGTAATAAAATTATATGTTCAAGATTTGACATGAATATTTATATATAAATAGCTTAGTTTTATTTAACCCCTTAAGGACACATGACATGTGTGACATGTCATGATTCCCTTTTATTCCAGAAGTTTGGTTCTTAAGGGGTTAAAGGGATGTTATAGGCACCCATGTCCCTTTGTTTTAAGTGGAGTAACCAAATTGTGCGCACCCCATAATAGTGTCTGAAGGGATTTATTATCGGCTTCTTACACTTGTTTTATGCAATTGTTTAACCCCTTAAGGACCAAACTTCTGGAATAAAAGGGAATCATGACATGTCACACATTTCATGTGTCATTAAGGGGTTAAACACTATTTCAAATATATAACAGAAATTACAGCAGAGTTAGAAACAGTTTTCCAGTTCTACAATTTTGGCTTGAAATGCTAAATTCTATGCTCCATATCCAGTTTAATGAATAATTGTTTTGGCCTTTTAGAAGATATTTTTTTTTTTTTTTTTTTTTAAACCATATAGCTAGGGTTACCAGATCTGCCATGTTTCTCTGTTGTGGCAGCTCTAAACTTTGTGAGGCCTTAGGGGAAACGTAAACATAAAGGCCCCAACTAATACACAGTGAAATAAAGTTTGCATAGTGTAAATGGGAACCTGCAGTTATATGGGGTGGCCTTGCAGTGCAGGATCCAGAGTTAGTCTGTGTATTCATCATTCAGCGGCCTGTAGTGTAGTGGCTCCCTATGCCGCTGTGCAGCTTAATGTAGTTAGTTATTCTAGTGAGTCTAGCATATCCCTGCAGGCATTCTGCCAGCGTTTTTATCAGAGAAAAACATTACTGCCTAGGGACACCTTCACTCAGTGGCAGCTCTAGACTTTGTGAGGCCTTTGGTGAAACACAAACATGAGGTCCCCACTAGCAACCAAAGTGAAAATAAATATGGGTTGCATTGTGTGTATAAGGTAGATAGTCAAACAATTTTTATCCCGGATTCATTACCCTGGTGGTTCGGTGGATTCCTATCTGGTCTGCAGCTCCGCCACACAGTAAGTGTCTTGTAATCTCCAGAAGTATCAGAGCGTTGCGTGGTAACCCGCGACAGTGCTCTGATTGGCTGAAGATTGTGCAACACCTCAGTCTGCATTTTTGCACCTGGCAGAGCTGCAGACTGGAGGCTGTACATGGCGCTCTCTAATTAGAAAGCCGCCTCTGCCTTCACTGGACACTGGACACTCTTCAGATGGCTTCTAGAGGTGCTTCCTGTGGCAGTGCTGCACAGTGTGCAGTACTTACATTCAGTGTCCCTACCCTCTGCATGGAGACACTGAACTTTCTTCATAGAGATGCATTGATTCAATGCATCTCTATAAGGAGAGGCTGATTGGCCAGGGTGGTATTTGGCTCTGCCCCATCTCCTTGGCAATCTCAGCCAATCCAATGCTTTCCTATAGGAAAGCATTGTAATTGGCTCAGATCATCACTTCTGATAAGGAGGCAGATCAAGGGCAGAGCCAGCTGCAGCAGACTGGAATAAAAGGTTTTACTATTGGGTCAGGAATACATGTTTGTGTTCCTGGTCCTATAGTGTGCCTATAATTTGCAATTATGTCAATAGTTTATACATGATTGCAGAGTATGGTTACATAGCCTGGCATTTGTGTATACATAAGTGCTGGCGTGATTGGAAACAAAAATGTGTTTTTAAAAAATTTTTTACATTTTTTTTTCTTAATATTGTGTACATACTGGTTTGCACTTTCTAGTTGGTTCAAGCATCTGCAAGATAAGTGAAGTAGACAAGTCCCTCCTCTCACCGTATAAAGGTCTTCTCCTGGCAAACCCACCTCAGTTGTAACTAGAAAAACGCAAGCCACAAATACTGCAAGTAAAATGTATTTAGGTGGGAGAGAATATTGTACTGCCACCATAAAAAAAAAAAATTACGGTAAGTAAAAAAAAAATTTTCTGACATATGGTGGCAGTACATACGGGATATAGCAAGATCCCTATCCGGGTGGGTACTATGCCACAACAGCTTGTAACACCTTACGCTCAAATGCGGCTTCAATACATCTAGCCTGTAATGCCTGATGAAGGTGTTTAATGAAGACCAGGAAGCACCCTTACAGATTTTTTTAGGAGAAGCGAGAGCATTCTCCACCCATGATGTAGCCATGGCTCGAGGGGAATGGGCTTTGAAAGATACTGGTACAGGAAGCTTATGGACAGGGTATGCCAATTTGATAGTCTCCATCAACCGAAATAGAGAATTACTTGAAGCTTTCCCTTTAAACCTCCCTTGGCAGTAAACAAAAAGGTGATCGGAAGTTCTGTACTCAGTTGACCTTGAGAGGTAAATCTGTAATGCTCTTCTTACATCCAATTTATTCCATCTTAGTTCCTGTGGGGAGGTGGCATTGTTGCAAAAGGATGGTTTGCTTTAGACATTATCCCCTTAGGAACAAATTATGGTTTTGAATGAAGCACAACTTTGTCATTGTGGAACACAAAATATTCAACTGAGGTGGACAGAGCTTGAAGCTCGCATAATCTTTTGGCAGAGGTAATGGCAACCAAAAACGATGGTTGAACTTTTAAACATTTAGCATGTACCACAAATACATAGCATTAATCCACATCACAGACAGGAAACACACGCATGCTTCTCAGGTTGCATATGTTATGCCAAACCCACTGTTTTAACCTTCTCTTAACTTACCAAAAATGTGCTCTTTATTCTTATGAAAAACCATACTTGTTATGCCTGTCACCATACACCTTGCGACTGCTATTGGGGCAGAGCAGGTATACTGTTATTTCAAGCACAACGAAAAATTAGCACAGCTGCAGGAGGGATCAAGCGGCTTCTAACCCTATATGCCTAAAGTTATACCAGACGATGGTGTACCTCTTAATCTGGTATCTCATTTATAGCAGACCTACACTTAAAAATGTAAAAATTTAAAAAGTAAAAAGTAGTTGAAATGTCTGAGCTTGCATGTATATCCGACGCTCTGCTGCCCCCTGGTGGTTAAACTTAATTAAGCCTATAGAATTCTGTTCGTGATGATGACCTTAGCTCCTGTTTTAACAGCAAAAATAAGCTCACTGTTTTGTCTCTCACATATGCCTAACATAAATGTCGATTTAGACAAGTTAAGCATCAATTATCTGACTGTATTTCACTTAATTTCCCGCTAACGATACAACTGTTTAGCCAAGCTTGTTAAAAATATAAAATTGTGCAGACACTCATGCCATTGTTTAGCCATTGTATATCTTGCAATACGCTGTTGTGGCGTCTGTTGATTTCTTGTACCCGCCTGCAGAGCAAAAATAAAGAATTATATAAAAAAAAAAATCTTCAAAGGAACCTTTTCCAAAGGCTCAAATGGATTTTGGGTCACAGAGAGCCTGAAGAACTGTAGAAAGATCACAGGAGGGAAAATACGACTTCCTATGAGTTCGGAGAAGCCTTATTGCCTTAAAGAATCTTCTAATTACAATATGAGTTGCCAGATCCTTGATAAGAAAAAAACATAAAGCAGAAAGCTGAACCTTTCAAGTGGAGACCCCCAGGCCTGTAGAAAAACCATCCTGAAGGAAGTGAAGAATGGTATCAACTGATGGATGAACCTCAAGACAATGGTGTTCCTTACACCAATGTAAAAACTTTACCCAGATCCGCAAGTATTATATAATTTAGAGGTGGAAGGAACCAGCAGTTGAGCTCTGTCCTTATGAAGACCTTGATGAAGAAGGATCAACCTTGCAACAGCCATGCCTCTGTGTTAACAGCCGTCAATCTGCACATCCTTAGAACCTCCAGTCATAGATCTCTGTTTTCTATAAGGCTGTTCCCAATATGTGGAAGCCATCTCCTTTTAAGGCTGAAAGCCAATTCCTGTTTGGCCAGTAAGGAATTATCGCAAGAACCATTTTTCTCTGTTATCTGCTGCAGAATCCTTGGGATTAGCTTCAGTGGAAGAAATATGTGAGCTCCCATTTTATAGATAGACCGTCTAACCAACGGGGATGATAATCCTTGAACAGGGAGGCAAACATGGGAACTTTTGTGTTCGTCCTTCTTGCCATAAGGTCTACTACAGGAACTCCAAACTTTTGTTTGAGAATGGTGAATATCTTTGATTGTAACGACCATTCCTTCTGATCCCACTACCCCCTGCTGAGATCGTCGTCTGTTATATTGTCGATACCCCTTATGTGAATAGCAAAGATGTCCTCTAAGTGATTTTGTGCCCATCTCATAATCTCTGCACATAGATGATAAAGACTCTTTACTCTGATGCCACCTTGTCTGTTGATATATGAGACCACCCTATTGCTGATTTTATTCTTATGGTCTTCTTCGTTATCCAAGGCTTGAAATGATGTAGGGCGAGAAGCACTGCTTTTAATTCTTTAAAATATACTGATCTGCTTCTTTCCTCTGTTGACCAGATACCTTGGCACATAATCGAGCTTAGATGAGCACCCAAACCTCTGTCTGATGCATCTGTGGTAATTATTATTATTATTATTATTATGATATTTATAGAGCGCCGTCAAATTCCGCAGCGCTTTCCAGTGGGTGGACAAACAGACATGTATTTGTAACCAGACAAGTTGGACACACAGGAACAAAGGGGTTGAGGGCCCTGCTCAATGAGCTTACATGCTAGAGGGAGTGGGGTAAAATGACACAAAAAGGTAAGGATAGTATTAGACTAATGACAGTTGCAGAAGAGGAATCAGTTAGGAGCTATTAACTGTTTAATTGATACGCTTTTATGAAGAAGTGGGTTTTTAACGATTTTTTGAAGGCATGGAGACTGGGTGAGCATCTAATGGAGGAGGGAAGCAAGTTCCACAGGAACGGTGCAGCCCTCAAGAAATCTTGAAGGCGAGCATCAGAAGTGGGAGTACGGACAGATGATAGACGTAAGTCTTCAGCAGATCATAAGGGCCTAGATGGGACATACTTGTGTATAAGGGAGGACAGATATATGGGAGCAGCATTATGTAGAGATTTGAAAGAAAGAACCTGAATTTTAAATTGAGCTCTATATTTTATAGGAAGCCAATGTAGGGACTGACAGAAGGGTGCGGCATGGGAGGTGCGGGTGGACAGGAAGATGAGCCTCGCCGCCGCATTCATTACGGACTGTAACGGCGCTACTTGGGAGCACATAAGACCACTGAGAAGCGGATTACAGTAGTCAAGGCGAGAAAGGACAGTGGAATGGACCAACACCTTAGTCGCATCAGGCGTTAAGTAGGCGGATGCGCGCAATGTTTTTGAGATGGAAATGACAGGATTTGGCGATGGATTGAACATGAGGCTTGAAGGAGAGGTCGGAGTCAAAGAGAACACCTAGGCAGCGAGCCTGCACGGTGGAGCTGATGGTAGCACCGTTGACTTGGAGGGAGACAGACACAGGAGTAACAACACTTGAGGCAGGAAAGACCAGAATTTCAGTTTTGGTCAAGTTTAGTTTAAGAAGTGGGCAGCCATCCAGTTAGAAACAGCAGAGAGGCAGTCAGAGACACTAGTCAAGAGGGACGGATTGTTTCAGCTGGAATGCCAGACCCGTCGAAAGGAAGTTCTCCACAAGTTTAGCTGACTTCTGACGAGGAAAAATCTGGAAACATAAATCCAATTATTCTTCTTTTGACCAAGTTGAAGGAATCTCCCACTGTAAAGGCCTTGTCTCTGATTTTGCCCACTTGATCGTGGAAATAGCTGATGTCAGGATGCTCATTGCATGCCTTATGGAACAATATTTGATTGCTTGTAAACTGAATTGAACTCTTGAATAACTCTTGAAGGAAGAAGAATCAATGTTTCTAAATTCAGGTTCCCTCAAATACACGGTTATTGGAGTCGGAACTTTTGTGAAGATTCTTGGGGCCGAAGACAGGCCAAAGGTAAGAGCCTTGAACTGAAAATGGTAAGTTTTCAAGTCTCTTCTTATGGCGAATCGTAGAAACTTTCTTGAGGAGACTGCAATAGGGATATGCAGATACAGATCCCTGAGATCCAACTTTACCATTAAATCCCCTGCAATAGTCTCCATGTGGAACCTTTGGTAAGGAATAAACTGATTTATATCTTTTAAGTCTAGAATTGGTCGATAGGAATGATCTGGTTTTGGTACCAGAAAAAGGCTTGAGTAAACCCTTTGGAATTCCTGGTTTACTGGTATCTTTTCTATGACGCCCTTCTTCAACAGTAATACAGTCTCTGCAAAAAGAGCTCCCGACTTTCGGGATGATGGATAAAAGGAAACGAGGAATTTTGAATTTGGCCTTTTGTGGATTGAAGTCTGTAGCCTCTTCTTACTAGAGTCAGAATCCAAGGATTGCTTGTAGTTTCTTCCCATTTTTTATAAAAACGTTGAATTCTACCTCCAACGTCTAACTTTGTCAGATCCATCACTTCTTTTTTCTTCAAATTTTATTTGTTTTCCCCCTTTTTTTTAAAATAATGTGACCTATCCTGATAGATCCATCTGTTCCTGTACTGAAAATTCATGTACCCAGGTTTCCAGGAATATTTCCGTTTTCCGACATCTGTTTTATAATTTCCTCTAAAAGAGATCCAAACAGATTATGCTTTTCCAAAGGAAGTTCACAGAGAACTGATTTAGACACCATATCAGCCGTCCAAGTCCTAAGACATAAGGCTCTACCAGAAACAGAAGATAAACCCATAATCTTGGCAGCCAGCTTCAATACTTCCACTGTCATGTGTACAATATATTCATTGGATAACCTGAAATTC
>OW240912.1:349822862-349835902 GCA_933207985.1 Pelobates cultripes
TGCATCAAACAGATAAGATGTTTATCTTGCGTTTCCAACATCCTCTCTTCTAGAGAACGGAGCCACATTCCATTAGCCCTGGTTACTGCTGCTCCTGCCAACAAGGCCTTACACTGGAACCCTACTGTTTGAAAGGTTCAAATGATGTCTCTGCTCTTTAGCCATAGGATATTTTATTGCAGCTACTTCCCCTATGGGAATAGTAGTTTTTTTTTTGACAGTTGGGCACCCTGGATATCCACGTTTGGCAAATCTTCCAACTTTTCATCTTCCATGATTTTGAATAGTTCTTTAAAATGTGGGTATATAAAGGCTCGCTTCTCTGGGTTCTTCCATTTTCTTTGAATTAGCTCAATCAGAGGTTGATGCACTTCAAACCGTTTTTAACCATTAGAGGATTTCTCCGGTAATACGGTCTGATTCACTTCCTTAATGACTCTACAAAGTTCATCAGATGGAAACCCAGACTCTCTGAAGAACTAGATATGTCTGAATTAGAGGTAGACGAACATTTGCCAGATAAAAACTCAGAATGAGATGAAGACCTTCTTTTCCTGCCTCTGTGGCAAGACTCTGGAACAGCTGAAGATACTTTGTTGGATTCTTTAAATGTATCCAAAGTTTGGGCTAGATTATCCTGGAACCAGGCCAAGAATGATTGCATATCTTTTTCCAAAGACATTGCTGCACACTGATTAAGAATGTTCTGACTAGTACCATCAGGAAGGGGAGTAGCACATTCATTGCAAACTAAATGTTTAGTTTTGGACGTAGCTTTCCTGGGTGTAGGATTAGGAATATGCTCTTTATCCATTTCAGGAGGGCTAGACATATCTGAAACAATATAAGACAAATAAATATGCTTAAGAACTCTTCTTTTCCCAGCAGTAACAGATTTTTAAAGCAGTGATTATATAATTTCATCTCAAAAACCTCTGAGCCGTATGGGGGTCTGGTGACACGGAGTAGCACTTCTGACAAGCATCCATTCTGCCAGAGGGAACTGCACAGCTTTATATCCTCAGTAATTTTGAAATGTGCGCCTTTTTCCTGAGGTTCCAGTTTTCTCATGCTTGGTAGCGCACCCGGAACTTCGGTGGAACACATCAACACCCGCCTGCAACGTCATTATTTGCAAAGCCGTGAACTCATTTGGCATAAAGGATCCCCTGTACTGTGCTCCGTAACCTCATACAAGGAGCCTGGGCGCTCAGCTTACCACCCGGGTAGCTATCGAACCGCATCCCCCAGACATCAGCCTGTGTTTCTCACCATTGAAGCAGACGCTTGATCCAAACTGGGACAAGGAAGAACCGAGGTGGGTTTGCCTTTAATTGGGTGAAGGGGAGGGACATGTCTAATTTACTCATCTTGCAGATGCATGTCCCAAATAGGAAGTGTAAACCCGTATATACTGTCACTATATATCAGAAAAGAATAATTTTGGGTGCTTGCTAATTGATTTTTCTTCCCTCCTCTCACTAATTCTGGTATGCATTTGTTTGTCTGTTATTATTATTTTTTTTTCTTTTCGATGGGTTGTTAGGATTTGATATCTCCTTTAATCACTTATTACATTGATATTTAGGTATATGTTTACTAATTATTCTGTTTGGGTGCTTATATCTTTGATAACTTGCTGTACATTTTCAGCATGTGAGTCATGTTTGAATCCCCTGATATGCATTGTGAGATATCTATTTTCCTTGTACCTATCTTATAATATTTTTTTTTTCATATTAATGGTTGTGCTCCTTTATTGGATATTATCTATAATTTTACTTGGCCCTTTGGGAATAGGACCTTATTTAAGTGAGCACCTAGGCTTAGAATAATTTGTGTTGTTATTTTCTTATCAAAATATGACTGTGTGCCTACCTACTTCTAATCATTAGAAAAAAAATTATTTACCAAATACTAAAGTTACAGATAAGAAAAATGTCATAGACATTTCCCCCACATAGTCTATAATCCTTTTACATATAGATTATACTATATGTTCTTTGAGCTTCCCATGTAGATTTATGCAGGAAAGGAGGAAAGGAGCCAGGGGTAGCAAAATAATTTCTTGATGAACAGATGAGGGCTGGGAGAAATAATACAGGGTTTGCCACACAGGCGGTATTAATGCAAGTGTGGCTAGGTGAAGGGGGGACGGGACAATGTGTCTGTGAGGAGGTTGACAGTGTGGAGATGGTGACTAGAATCGCCCGCTATGAGAGGAGAGAAGAGGGACCTTTTGTTTTCCTTTGTTAATTTTCTGGTCGCCCTTGTTAGTCAATGCCTTGCACACCAAGGCATTGACTGATATCTGGGAGAAAATACTATTTTCCCCTAATCTATACATTTGCTATCAAAACCGCTAGCAAAATATATAGATAACATTTTATGCTCAATCTAATGAGCATACATTGTTTGTGGCATGACAGGTGCCCTTTAAAACCAAATTAGCTTAACTGAAAACACGGCTGGCTTAAAAAGTTTTTCAAGCTTGGCTATTTTGACCTTAAAGGTACACTGTAGGCACCCAGACCACTTTGGCTAATTGGAGTGGTCTGGGTGCACTGTCCCTTTTGCACTTAGTGCTGCAATGTTAAACATTGCATGTCTAAGTCTGCCCTCAGACCTCAGATCCTAGAGGGCTTTCTGAGTTGAAATGGACCTTTGGTCCGGTATCTCATGCTGGACGTCCCAACGCTCTGCATGAGGACCTCCAGCGCCAGATTTTTCCCCATAGGGGAAATGCACGTGCGGCATTTGATGCACATTAGAACCTGCTCGTGCGGGACAGAGGAGGGAGCAGAGAGTCTACCCAGCGCCAGTATTGCTTTAAACTCACTTTGAATTCTCACTTTAGTAAATAACCCTGTTAATGTTTTGAAAGAAATGGTGGAAACACTGATACTTTTTTCTTGTTTTTATTGACTATTCAATATTTCATTTCAGGCTGGAGGATTCTTTTTCCTGGAGCATGTTCGAGGAGATCCTTCCTCCTGGCTCTATTTTTTTCAACAAATCCTGGACCCAACATGGATATATATAGGAGATGGCTGTAGACTTACACATGAAACATGGAAAAATTTGGAAAATGCCAATTTTTCAGAAGTTAAACTGCGGCACATCAAAGCTCCTTTCAAGTGGAGTCCAGTACAGTCCCATATAATTGGCTATGCTGTAAAATAACTTTTTATATAGTATACGTTGTAAAATGCTACTATTTTCTAGAGCAAACATTCAAATATATTGTTGAGAGTCTGTGAACACTATTGAATTACTTTTTCTTTTTATTTTATTTTCATGTAATGGGATCTGCCAACCTACATTAAGTTTCAAATTAAATAAAACCAAAATGGTAAATCTGTTCTTTGTTGAAGACAATGATGCACTAGTTCTATTAGAAAAAGTTTGTGATCATTAAACACTGGTGTATAGTCCTTGTAGAATTAAACCCTGGTGTATAGTCCTTAGAAGCCACATACTTAAGGCCAGAATTATGACTCAACATTTTATCCATTCATGTTTAGGTCGAGAATTGTTCACTATGGAACACATGACATTCTCAGCTTTACCATACTGAAGTTATGGTTCAGGATTTGCACATAACTGCAGATGTCTTGATGAGAGGAACATGTACATTTTCAGCACATTGCGTGTTGTAACCTCAGCTGGTTCCCCTATTTACCACTGTAACGTCTTACAGCATAGAATTTAGAAAGGCTAACTATACAGTTATCACATAATATATATTATATAGTTAGAGAAACTCTTACTATTTAAATTATAAATAATTGAAAATACAATAAAATAGGGATTGTTTTGGAAGCAATAAAGTTTTGTCTTTTAAAATCTTTTATGAAATATTATAAATATAGACATAGAAACAAAATAATCCATTACAATAATAGCAGAGTTTATAAGATTAAAGTATATAGTAAAATAGAATAACATACCCTCTTGAACAAGTCAACCTTTCAGCCTTGGTAAGATGGAGCAGCATCTCTGCATCTAAAATCATCTCCTCTGCCTTCCTATTATTAATAAGTACACATTTATAACTTAGATTTTCAATTAGGTCATGTTAGGACCTACATTACCTTGGCAAAGATACGAGACCATGACTTGGTCATTTCACATGGAAACATCTTAATTGGTCTATTGTCATGCATCTTATCTATGTTTAGACTAAAACTTGAAGTTGGACATGATATGGAAAATTCCCTGACTTGTTACATTAACCTAAAACAAAATGGCATCCTAAAGTCTAAACACTATACCCACTGAGTATGGGTAAGATGTAATTTTTTTTTATTTGTGCAGGGGTTAACAAAGCATTAACAATGCCACAACAGCATTATCGAGAGAGATAAAAGCAGTATTTGTACATTCATGGTGTGGAAATGTTGGCACATTTTTATATTGTAATACAATCAGGCTGGGTTCATATGTCTAGAGTAAGTAGATTAAACTATATGGTAATAAGAATATTTGCGAAACTTTCTAGACATATAGGTTGGTCGCTGGTTAATGACTTAGTGTATGGAACAGGTTAAACTGGCATGTCCAAGAATTAGGTATGCTCTAAGGTTATAGGCAGGTAGGTATAATCAGACAGGAAAATTGCTCACTAATCATAAATGCTTTAGGCGTAAGCTAGTTTTTACGTGAAACAGTTGTGTGTAACATGAAGTATTAACAAGTCGGTTAGAAACTGAAAAATTACTTAGATCTTATTGCTAGATTGTTATTGGACATGCATAGTAAATCGCACATGTAAAACATCAGGTATGTATTCTATTGAGTAGTGCCTGCTGCAGGGGGACAGGATTCAAACTTTAAAGATTGACGTGGTTAAGTTGGCAGGCTTGGTCAGCACAGGACTAATCTAGCAACTACACACATATTACAGGTATGTAACATCGCTTTTTGTATAGAATTAGGACTAGCTAGAGTATAACTTTTATGCTAGGTCTACTTATGTCAGTGCAGAGAAACTATAGCTGCTAGAGAAATTGTCACCCTGGTGGATCGTAGAGTCCAACCTGCCTCAGTAGGAAGGAGTTGACACCATTGTGGGCCCAGGGCCTCTCAGAAAGGGGTAGTCCCGCTTTTATCCAAAACCTGCTGTGTATGTGTGGCAAAAGGCAAGAATCCTTCAGAGCAGGCATCAGAACATAGTTTGTCCCTGTGTTGTTCTGCAGTCCTCGCTGGGTCTTCCCCTGTTGCTGTATTATTTTGTTGGGCTTGCCGCTTTCGGTCAACTGCTGGCTGGTGTCCGCCATGGTCGGGAGCCGGGTGTTTGCCGCGGGAGTCTGCCGCTTTCTTGATTGTTTTGCTGCAGGCTGGTTGGTACGTGAGTGCAGTGCCTGTTCTCTTGTGGAGTCTTGCTTGGCAGCTGGTGCTGGCGCATCAGACGAGAATGCTTGCTTCTCAGTAGGCTGTCCCTTCATTGCAGCCTTTGTGCTCTGTGTACTTGAGTCGCCTGTGCAGCCCGTCATTAGCTTGAGTGGCTGCGGGGTTTGGCATGGATGTAGCTGCCGCTCTATGTGGCATGATCGAAAGGTAAGAGCCGCCTTCGTATCTGTGTGGCGAGGAGGGAGCAGGTCTTCCCCTTGCTGTCAGCGCACATGGTGCCCGCCATTTTGAATGTGGCTGTCGATCTCCCCGACCCCAATTGCGGTGCCACGGTCAGGGCCAAAGGGTGAGGACCAGGATCACCCCCACCGGTCCATAGGGATGGGACGGGTCTCGGTCGGTATGTACCTGTGGCTGGGTGCTGTGGTGCAGGATAGTGGGGCAGCGGCCGTCCGCCCCTCTCACCGCCAGAGAAGGACTCAGTTGGGGCAGCGTAGTTTTCTCCCCCGAGGGACTGAAGCTCGACGAGCCAGTCTCTCCCCGGGTCCAGCAGACCCTCAGCATTGGGTGTCTTCGCAGTTGGTCTGGTTTTGGATAGTAAGACATGGTTTTAAAGAGTATTCTTTAGTGTGGTCCCGGAGCTGCTCTGACTTGTGTCTTTCCCACTCGGCGGTCCTGCCCCGCCCCCCATGATGTAATTTATTAAAGAAACGTATGAAAAAGATTTTTAATTTGTTACAAATTGTCAGTTTAGAAAATTACACAGTTTAAAAAATTGTTTGCCAGGGCGAGGCCGGACCGTCATGCTGAGTGGACGCACAGTGGAGTAGCTCCTGAAAACTTCTCCAGTTTTTGACCCTAAAAAACGGCATAACATATACCTAACGACTGTTAGCTGTGCCCCAGTGCAAGAGGCAACCTGGTCTTGAGGAGAGGCTTGCTGCAAGGTTCTTGTCCCTCGTTGGGGCAATCCCAGGCCAACACGAGGTGGTCATTTTAAGCTTTGAAACACAATCCTCATTGTTGCTGCTGCTTTTATATTTTTGTCTATGTTTCCAAGCCACCCACACCTTAGCTTAAGGCTAGAACAACATGCAACCATTTAATCACCGCTTAGGCAGACAAGAGAGATGCACAACCACCTCGTCAATCAGCCTAGCAGGAGCTTAATAGTATAATCTTGTTCATATAATCTCTGCATGTCATGTTTTCCTCTTTTGTTTCTCCTCTGCCTATTCTCCCATGATGTACTTTGTGCTAACTTATCTGAACTAAAAGCGGATGTGAACTACTGTAAGAGAGATCATACTATCATAAAAATGTGCCTGTATAACGACTGCCATGACATGTAATATCAATGTTTAACAACCGTATCTGGGGTCGCTGTTGTGATGTACCAAGGCTATTTGTTAACTCTGTGCACACCCAAAATAAAGAATTTAATTCTAAAAACTTGTAATATTTGATAATGGTCATAACAGTGTGACTGCCATTAGGTTTGCATATCCTATAATTTTAAGAATTTTGTGGGTGATCTAAATTGTTAAACTTTTCACTGCATACGCACAGTTATAAGGGCAGAAATACCCTGTGACGGCCAGTTAAGTACTTTTTGCAAGACAAAAGAAAAATTGAGGGAAAAAAAGGCAGTGGAAGATCTATGTACTAAATGAAAACAGAAACCATAACTGGTAGAAATTATAATATTTAAATCAAATGTTACATTTATGCAAAATAAATTGAACATGTTGATAAACATGTACTTGGGAAATTGTTGGGGTCAAGATTTACAAGAAGGTAGAGAGGGCTGGGGGCAGAGTGTAGTGTGAGTGCATCTACTGAATTTGGGATAAAATATTGGCATACATGATTGCTTCAGTAGTGCTCAGGACATGGACAACCAAAATGGATCACTACGCTTGGTATGGATCGACCGATATTGATTTTTTAGAGCCGATACCGATAATCTGTGAACTTTCAGGCCGATAGCCGATAACTTGCCGATATTCTGTACATTTACCATTTTGAAAAAAAAACTATTTCTAAAGGTAAATGCACAAAATATACATGCCAAGTGTAGTGGATGCAGTGTGTTTAGACAGGGGAGCTGTGTGTGTTTGTGTAGTATGTGTGTAGTGGATGTGGTGTATATTTGTGTAGTGTGTGTATATGATGAATTCAGAGTGTTTGTGTAGTGTGTATAGTGAATGCAGTGAATGTTTGTGTAGTGTGTATAGTGAATGCAGTGAGTGTTTGTGTAGTGTGTATATATAGTGAATGCAGTGTGTGTGTTTGTGTAGTGTGTATATAATGCAGTGTGTTTGTGTAGTGTGTATATAATGCAGTGTGTGTGTGTTTGTGTGTGTGTGTAGGGATGTAATTTGTGTAAAATGGGGGGCGGGGGAGCATTTTTTTTTTTTTATATTTAAATGTTTTTGTTTTTTTTTAAATGTATTCCCCCCTCCCTGCTTCTTACCAGGGAGGGGGGTTATAGTATTCCCTGGTGGTCCGGTGGCTCTGAAAGTACAGTGGGGGCCCAGCAGCAAGTACTTACTTACCTTCCCAGCAGCTCCCTGTCTAAATCTCGCAGCCTGCATGTCGCGCAGAGCATTGCCATGGTAACCCGTGGCAATGATTTGCGGCTGCGGGTCTCGCAAGATTTAGACAGGGAGCTGCTGGGAAGGTAAGTAAGCACTTGCTGCGGGCCCCACCAGGACCGCCAGGCTTCTAATGGGCCCGGTGGTCCTGGTATGTATTATCGGCAATATCGGTATCTTTATTGGCCGATACCGATATTGCCAAAAATACCGAATATCGCCGATAATATCGGCAAAACCGATAATTGGTCGATCCCTAGTCCTTAGTAGCCCTTTATCATTTAGCATGCACAACAAAATAACACACCCCATTTATGGGCACACCCGATGTCAGGAATGCCATGTGCCGGCAAAGGGTAGGTGAACTGAAATCTATGTATGTGCTTTAGAATGACCAAATGCTTGTTAATCCCTTCGCGACGCAAGACAGGAATTTTTTGTCATTGTAGTCTTCCCCTTAAGGACGCAAGGCGGAAAATTTCTGTCCTTTATTATAATTAACCCAAGATTGCCTCAATGGAGACTGTGATCGGGTTAATGTGGCAGATAGGCGTAAGGCAGTCTCACTGTCAGAGCCCATGTGATCGCTCTAACAGGCAATCAGTGTGATCACATGTGCTGCAGTGAAATCTGATCTGCCTCCCTGCACCTCAGTGTAAGCTGTAAAGTGCAGGGAGACTGCTTCTCTTGGTCAAAAAAAGGTGTTAGGTTAAAATAACAACCCCCCTTATCCTTTCTAATAAAAGTTAACCCCTACTTGCCCTTTTATCACTGCCTGCAGTGCTTAAAATACAAGTTTCACTGTGATCTTAATTTTTTTAACCCCTGAGGGTTAACATTTATTGTATTTATTTTACCTTTTGGGATTACATTTAATTAGTTACTTAAATATTTGCAAATTATTTAGCTGGGTTGAATAGAAGTTAGTGGGGGATTTGGGATTTACTGTTAGGCTAGTTAGGGGTTAAAACTTTTTTTAAAGGATTAAGCAAAGTTTTAAAATCGTAAAGAAAGTTATTAAAAGTAAAAAAAAAAAGGGCGATAAATGCTTATTACCTCTACACTTGGTACAAGCTAGTAAAAAAAAAAATGATCCTACCCTAAGGTTCAAAATATGCCTTTTAAAACACTCTGGGTGTCTTCTTTCAGAAATGGTATGCCTTTGTGGGTTAGCTGCAATAAAAATCCATCTGAAATACTCCAAAATGGGACAAATTTAAAAGTTTGAAAAAACTTAAATGGCTGTGTCTCAAAAGTGCCCCTTCAACGTCCACTTATACCTGGCAAAGGTACATACGGTTATTGCTTTAATCAGATGACATAGTTGAGCAACATATGAAGTATTATACTGCCGTAGCACACATAAGGTTTGCAAAATATCCTGTACAAACTTAATGTGTGTCCAAAATGCTTGTTACCACTACAAGCTAGCAGAAAAATTATCCCACGCTAAGGTTCAAAATATGCCTTTTGAAATACCCTGGGATGTCTTCTTTAAGAAATAGTATGCCTAATGCTTTTATGGGATAGTTGGAAAAAAAAACAACCTGCTAAGATGGTCCAAAATGGAACATGGACCCATCAAACCATCTATGGAAATTCACACTTAAAAATCTGAAATTTAAATGTCTATTTTACAGCACTGTAACATCAAAATAGTGTGTAGGTCATACATTGGGCATATTATTTTAGATGTAATTGAGCATAATTTGTGGGATTTTGTGACAGTGGCACATATCAAATGTACGAAATACCCAGCAAAAATGCAACATTTATGTAAAATTATGCCTTTTTTTTGTTTCTTATCACAAATCTTGACATAAATTGGTGAAAAAATGGCAGCACGTTTAGGCACAATATACGCCATATAAAATACCCTGGAGTGTCTGCTTTCTCGAATAGTAGGTCTTTGTTGGGTTATTTGAACACTCAAATTGCTATAATGCCACAAAAGCAGACATAGGCCCATCAAATCCATCTATGACAATTCTAAATATAGAAACTGAAATAGCCTGGTCTCTTACATGGCATTGTAGATTGGTGCCAAAGGCATACAATGGGGGTATCGTACTCCGCAGATGTAGATGAACACAATATGGGGTTTTGTACAGGAGTAGCACACACCAGCTTTACAAAGTGCACATAAAAAAAACCCGTGTGTGTATGTCAAAAGAGAAAAAACACAATTGTACTACAATATATAGCAAAGATTGGCAGTGAAATGGCTATAACATAAGTACAAAATAACCTTTGATGTCTACTTTATATAAATATATAGTTTTTTAGTGACAATTTTGTTTTCTGTGATGGCTATTAAACTTACAAGACAAATATACCAATTTATAAAACATTTTATTTTAGTCCTTTATTTTGAAAGTTACAGATTACAAAATACAACTCAAATGCTACACATATTATGTACTCTATAAATCAAGACAAATGAATTTATTTTGATTTACTTTTCCTACGCTGAACAAATTATGCACACATTATTGCCAAAACTGTGAAAAAAAATAAAAAAATTATTTTATTTCCTTTTTTTTATAATAAATCATAATTTATACATGTATGTGTCACATCAAACTGAAGTCCTTTTTGTTGCAATAAATGAGAGAGATGCAATGTACCAGCTGAACAGAAACAGCAAAAAATTGCTTGTGTCCTTAAGTGTATATCCAGCTTCTGAAGTTGCGTCCCTAAGGGCTTAAATATGAGGTCATGTCAGTGTTTAGCCGATCAAGCTGTTGTGTAAAGGGGAGAATTATTGTGGGTCTGTGGGGTAGGATGGTAGATTAATAATTTGCATATGCCCACCCAGAATCCTTTGCGGTTGTAACATCACTGCAGATTTGGGATTTCTGTGGGAAAAGCAAGTCTTATGACTTGACTGATGTGCAGATTTTTGTTTAACATTGTATTAACTATCCACAGACTTCAGGTGGAAGGGGTTTTCAATCACAATTTTTCTCCATCATAACCTATTTGGATTTTGCTTCCCAAGCACTACCAAGCCTCAATAAGCAAACCAGTAACCAACCTCATGCTGAAGAGTTGCATTGACAACGAAACAGCTGTCCATGAGTGGTTCACTGGTTTTGCATCTATTCTAAATTGTGTTCCAAGCAGTTGTATACTGCAAACACAGATTAAAAGGAATCCATGTTTAAAATGGAATAATGAGGCAAAAATGTGATTCTTTGTTAAACTAATTTGCATATGCCCACCCAGAATCCTGTGCGGTTGTAACATCACTGCAGATTTGGGATTTCTGTGGGAAAAGCAAGTCTTATGACTTGACTGGTGTGCAGATTTTTGTTTAACATTGTATTAACTAACCACAGACTTCAGGTGGAAGGGGTTTTCAATCACAATTTTTCCCCACCATAACCTATTTGGATTTTGTTATATATATATATATATATATATATATATATATATATATATATATCAGCAGATAGGATGGCTGCACTCACGGATTTCCATTTAAAAAATAACTTTTATTCAGTTTCCATAAAATCGACGTTTCAGTCCACCTTGTGGACTTTCATCAGGATTGATCCTATCTGCTTATATTGATATTGAAGCCCAGGCTATGCACCCGGTCTTGGAAGCTTTAGGAGCCTGTGTGCAAGGTACAGTTCGATTTATATATATATATATATATATATATATATATATATATATTTTTTTTTTATATATATATATAAATATATATAAAAAAAATAAATAAATCATATCTCCCCCCACCCGCGCACCTTTGCCTGGGAGAGGGGACAATACAAGGTAATCCCTGGTGGTTCGGTGGAGAAGCCCAAGTGGTGAGAGTGAACTCTAGCAACCTCAGAAGCTGCTAGAGTTCACTCTTACTAGATTCAGAGCGTTGCCATGGTAAGCTTGCGAGAGGTGAACCCAGACAGAGCTGCATGTTAGAGCTCCACGGGTCCTCCCCTGCTGGCTGCCAGCAATTCAGTGCTAGCGGGTCAAAGAGGGAGATCTCTGACCTCCCCTCCAGTCCTGCAGAGCTGGCAGGGGGAGAGGGAGGCATGGTTCCCGGTACTATGATAATCGCACCGGGGAAATATTTTGGCGCTGCAGCACACAGTTTGGGAAACGCTGGGTTATATTTATAAAATAAACTTTTTTATTTTTGTAGTGCATAGAAAGAAACAGAATCAGATATTGACATTGACAGTTATTGTGACAAAGGAAATTGCAGGTACACAACTGGTCATGTTGGGAGACTAGCACTTTTTTTTTTTTTTTTAAATGTAGATCATTCTGGTAGCAAGAAATCCTGACATGAACTAGACATTATACAGAGATAATTATAAGCATGGATTTTGCATGTCAAGAAGTATATTCAGTTTGTTAATATGCTAGATAAGGGTATGTTGCCGCTTATACTGAGGCCATTGTAAGGAAAGGCATGTTTAACAAGAAAAGTCGGCCTCATATGTCGCAGATGCCGCACCTTTTTTGCTTTAAAAAGGTAAATAAAACTAGTTAAACAGTATGACATTAGAGTTAAAGCAATAGGAGAGAAGCTGATATGCGATTATATATGCCATAGCGAATCTAGACCCCTGAGCCCTTGGACTGGTCACCCCAGTCCACTGATAGAGATCCAACCTCCCCCAGCACCGGCCGGTTAGAGTCCCTGTTTGAGACATGAGTCTGTTGGTGGACAGCCATCAAAGCCTTACCAGCCTGTCACTCCTCAGGACCAGGTGCAGTGTGTCACTTGAGGTTGTGGAGTGACATGTGATTCTGCCATGTTGTGGGCGTGTGGAGAGGGAGAGGTCGGTGCTTCCGGTAGTCTGCCTCGGTGTCGATTGTTAGCACCCGTGAGCCATATGTGACACAGAAAGTGTTGCCCTGCCCGCATGGGGCGCCAAGAGCCCCGAGAGAGACCACCATCTCCGTAGAGGGAGGAATAGACTCCGCCGCCATCTTGTTTGGTAAGCGAGTCATTCGATGCAGGTAGCTGACATTGCTGGCAAGCCAGTGGTAGGGCTTCAGGGTGGACCGGGATGACCCCCACCGATCCAAAGGGGGGGGAAGAAGGGCCATCGTCCAGCGCAGTTGAGGATC
>OW240912.1:349836002-349931333 GCA_933207985.1 Pelobates cultripes
AAACTGGTAAATTGTATTACAACAATGATATTTTAAGTAAAATGAAGTTTTTTGCATTTTTTACAAACAAACGACACTTTTATGGACTATATTATTGTTGTAACATGTGTTACTGTTTTAAAACACTAATATTTGTGTTTAGTGAAGTCTCCCGAGAATAACAGTACCCCCATGTACAGGTTTTATGGTGTTTTGGAAAGTTAAAGAGTCACATATAAGGCTTGCATTTCATTTTTTTGACATTGAAATTTGCCAGATTGGTTATGTTGCCTTTGATACCGTATGGTAGCCCAGGAATAAGAATTACCCCCATGATGGCATACCATTTGCAAAAGAAGACAACCCAATGTATTGCAATTGGGGTATGTCCAGTCATTTTTAGTAGCCACTTAGTCACAAACACTGGCCAAAATTGGCGTTTTTTGCATTTTTCATACACAAACAAATATGAACGCTAACTTTGGCCAGTGTTTGTGACCAAATGGCTACTAAAAAAGACTGGGCATACCCCATTTGCAATACCTTGGGTTGTCTACTATTGCAAATGGTATGCCATTATGTAAATTTCATTCCTGGGCTACTATAGTCTCAAAGGCAACGTAACCAATCTGGCGAATTTCAATTTCAAATGTAACGTGTTATATTTGACCCTGTAACTTCCCAAAACGCCATAAAACCTGTACATAGGGGGTACTGTCTTACACGTGAGACTTTGCTGAATACAAATATGTGTATTTTATTGCAGTAAAAGCAAACAATATTATGACATTGACAGTTAAAATGTGTGAGGATCGCGATCGGGTAAGTCCCCTGGACAGCGGGGACGTTCTATGCCGCCCTCCGGCGTTTAGGACCGCCCAAAAAAGGACGGCATAGAATGCCCGCTGTCCATAAGGGGCTAATAATCATGTGTTAAGTTTAGTCTAATGTATTTATTAGTATTATAATTTATTGTTTTCTGATTTATATATATATATATATAATACAGAATTTCACAAAAGTGAGTATACCCTTCACATTTTTGTAAATATTTTATTATATTTTTACATGTGAGAACACTGAAGAAATGACATTCTGCTTCAATGTAAAAGTAGTAAGTTTATAATCTGTATAACAATGTAAATTTGCTGTCCCCTTTAAAATAACTAAACACACAGCCATTAATGTCTAAACCGTTGGCAACAAAAGTGAGTACACCCCTAAGTGGAATATCTTAATATATAGACTATTATTATTATTATTATTATTGGTATTTATATAGCACCAACTAAATCTGCAGCACTTTACAATATTAAAGAGAAAAATACAAACTCTTTCACTGTATCACCAATATTGTATATAACACCAAGTGTCTCCAATGAGTGGAAAATATGAAAAACTTCCCTCTATGTTGTAGATTTAAACCCGAAGATCTCCTCAAATCTTCCACAAATACATGAATACAAATATGGGTCAATCCAACTATAGGGAAATAAAAGATAACATAGTGCAACTCCGTATTATACTCTTATAATAGTGGTATGTGCCAAATGGATCACTCACACTTTGACTGTTTAAACAGGGCGTATCAAAAATCCATGTAGCTCTCAGGCAGTTTTCTAATTCCAGTGTATGGTCTTCCAGATCTCAATAACATAGAAAAATACAATATTATGAAAGGGGGGCGGAAATTTACAATAAATGTGACAATTACACATAAACAATAGGTAGACAAGGGCCCTGCTCAAACAAGGAAATTAAAAAAAAAAAAATTATACACAGCAATAATGTGAGAGCCATTATATTGGTTCACACTTGTGGATCTGCTATTGTAAGATGCTATATGTCTTGCTTTGTTTTGGATTGATATGATTTTTTTATTTTTTTTTATACGTTTGTGTTCCTGATCCTGTAGTGTTCCTTTAAGTTTGCTTTCCAGTTCAGTTCAGTGAATGAACCCTACAGAGGGCATTTGTCTGTCAAAATGTTATGTGTGCAAGTGGGTATTTATCATCAAATCAGTCTTAACACAGAGAACATGTGACTTAAATAAATGTGACAGATTAAATGTGCAACTCAGCACCTGACTATTGCAAACTGTAAAACACATACATGGCTGTGTGAGGGTGTAAGTACACTATTCTTGGAATATAATTTCCTAAAACCCACCACTCTCAGCCAGCCCACGTTTGACTGAGTGTGGTGGGGGTTGCAGTGCAGCAATATATGTAAGTCTGCCCTCTTTATGAGTTCCAGGAACATATGAATTTATATTTGTGTGCACTGTATAGAATGCTTGGTGGGCTGGTTTACACTCTGACCTAGTGGTTGCAAGACAGCCCACTATTTGCTGACACACCTCATTCCGAGCTCCCAGGCATCCTCACGTCCCATAGAGAGACTGCTAGCTGGACATGGCTCTGCACATATTATTTCTGCAAATATGTGTTGGTATCCTGGCATTGCCAATACACATCCTCGCTTTCCTAGGACTTTGGAGCTCGATAGCCAAGAAAGCACTTCCTTACTTACTGGAAAAGATGACTAAGTCTATAAACACTCGCATGGGGGAACAAAAGAGATACCTCTTCAGCCACTTGAAAGACTTTAAACCCCCCTCTGGAGAGCTCAGGGTCCTGGAAATCGGTTGTGGTACAGGGGCTAACTTCCAGTTTTACCCTCCAGGATGCAAAGTGACTCTTGTGGACCCTAATCCTAATTTTAAGAAATTCTTGTCAAAGAGCCTGAGTGAAAACGAACATGTGAAATTCAACAGCTTCCTTGTCGCCAGTGGAGAGGACATGTCCCAGGTGGCCAGTGGCTCGCAAGATGTGGTGATTTGTACCTTGGTCCTCTGCTCTGTACACAGTATTGATAAGGTGTTAGCAGAAGTTAAGAGAGTCCTGAGACCGGTGAGTGATTTATTTTGTCACAGTAAATGGGGAGAGTCTAATTTTAGCCCTTTGAGCTGCCTGAGAGCTCATTGGTGGTCTGCATGTCGAATAACCTATTATACATTATTTCTGAGTTTCTGACATGTTCTGCAACATTGGGTAGAATAAAGAAAACTGTGTAATAAAATTATATGTTCAAGATTTGACATGAATATTTATATATAAATAGCTTAGTTTTATTTAACCCCTTAAGGACACATGACATGTGTGACATGTCATGATTCCCTTTTATTCCAGAAGTTTGGTCCTTAAGGGGTTAAAGGGATGTTATAGGCACCCATGTCCCTTTGTTTTAAGTGGAGTAACCAAATTGTGCGCACCCCATAATAGTGTCTGAAGGGATTTATTATCGGCTTCTTACACTTGTTTTATGCAATTGTTTAACCCCTTAAGGACCAAACTTCTGGAATAAAAGGGAATCATGACATGTCACACATTTCATGTGTCATTAAGGGGTTAAACACTATTTCAAATATATAACAGAAATTACAGCAGAGTTAGAAACAGTTTTCCAGTTCTACAATTTTGGCTTGAAATGCTAAATTCTATGCTCCATATCCAGTTTAGTGAATAATTGTTTTGGCCTTTTAGAAGATATTTTTTAGTTATTTTTTGTAACCATATAGCCAGGGTTACCAGATCTGCCATGTTTCTCTGTTGTGGCAGCTCTAAACTTTGTGAGGCCTTAGGGGAAACGTAAACATAAAGGCCCCAACTAATACACAGTGAAATAAAGTTTGCATAGTGTAAATGGGAACCTGCAGTTATATTGGGTGGGCTTGCAGTGCAGGATCCAGAGTTAGTCTGTGTATTCATCATTCAGCGGCCTGTAGTGTAGTGGCTCCCTATGCCGCTGTGCAGCTTAATGTAGTTAGTTATTCTAGTGAGTCTAGCATATCCCTGCAGGCATTCTGCCAGCGTTTTTATCAGAGAAAAACATTACTGCCTAGGGACACCTTCACTCAGTGGCAGCTCTAGACTTTGTGAGGCCTTTGGTGAAACACAAACATGAGGTCCCCACTAGCAACCAAAGTGAAAATAAATATGGGTTGCATTGTGTGTATAAGGTAGATAGTCAAAAAAATTTATCCCGGATTCATTCCCTTGGTGGTTCGGTGGATTCCTATCTGGTCTGCAGCTCCGCCACACAGTAAGTGTCTCGTAATCTCCAGAAGTATCAGAGCGTTGCGTGGTAACCCGCGGCAGTGCTCTGATTGGCTGAAGATTGTGCAACACCTCAGTCTGCATTTTTGCACCTGGCAGAGCTGCAGACTGGAGGCTGTACATGGCGCTCTCTAATTAGAAAGCCGCCTCTGCCTTCACTGGACACTGGACACTGGACACTCTTCAGATGGCTACTAGAGGTGCTTCCTGTGGCAGTGCTGCACAGTGTGCAGTACTTACATTCAGTGTCCCTACCCTCTGCATGGAGACACTGAACTTTCTTCATAGAGATGCATTGATTCAATGCATCTCTATAAGGAGAGGCTGATTGGCCAGGGTGGTATTTGGCTCTGCCCCATCTCCTTGGCAATCTCAGCCAATCCAATGCTTTCCTATAGGAAAGCATTGTAATTGGCTCAGATCATCACTTCTGATAAGGAGGCAGATCAAGGGCAGAGCCAGCTGCAGCAGACTGGAATAAAAGGTTTTACTATTGGGTCAGGAATACATGTTTGTGTTCCTGGCCCTATAGTGTGCCTATAATTTGCAATTATGTCAATAGTTTATACATGATTGCAGAGTATGGTTACATAGCCTGGCATTTGTGTATACATAAGTGCTGGCGTGATTGGAAACAAAAATGTGTTTTTAAAAACAATTTTTAAATTTTTTTTTCTTAATATTGTGTACATACTGGTTTGCACTTTCTAGTTGGTTCAAGCATCTGCAAGATAAGTGAAGTAGACAAGTCCCTCCTCTCACCGTATAAAGGTCTTCTCCTGGCAAACCCACCTCAGTTGTAACTAGAAAAACGCAAGCCACAAATACTGCAAGTAAAATGTATTTAGGTGGGAGAGAATATTGTACTGCCACCATAAAAAAAAAAAAATTACGGTAAGTAAAAAAATTTTTTTCTGACATATGGTGGCAGTACATACGGGATATAGCAAGATCCCTATCCGGGTGGGTACTATGCCACAACAGCTTGTAACACCTTACGCTCAAATGCGGCTTCAATACATCTAGCCTGTAATGCCTGATGAAGGTGTTTAATGAAGACCAGGAAGCACCCTTACAGATTTTTTCAGGAGAAGCGAGAGCATTCTCCACCCATGATGTAGCCATGGCTCGAGGGGAATGGGCTTTGAAAGATACTGGTACAGGAAGCTTATGGACAGGGTATGCCAATTTGATAGTCTCCATCAACCGAAATAGAGAATTACTTGAAGCTTTCCCTTTAAACCTCCCTTCGCAGTAAACAAAAAGGTGATCGGAAGTTCTGTACTCAGTTGACCTTGAGAGGTAAATCTGTAATGCTCTTCTTACATCCAATTTATTCCATCTTAGTTCCTGTGGGGAGGTGGCATTGTTGCAAAAGGATGGTTTGCTTTAGACATTATCCCCTTAGGAACAAATTATGGTTTTGAATGAAGCACAACTTTGTCATTGTGGAACACAAAATATTCAACTGAGGTGGACAGAGCTTGAAGCTCGCATAATCTTTTGGCAGAGGTAATGGCAACCAAAAACGATGGTTTGAGAGTTAAAATCTTCAAAGGAGGGGGGCGGAGCCTAACAGCCAAAGCGGACGGTCGCACGTTTATGGAGCTCCGGATCGCAAGAGACATAATTAACCGATTTTCGGCACCCAAACTTCACGCACGGGGCTCTACCGATCCCCCAAAGTGCTTGAGAATCATGGGGAAAAAAATAAAAAAAACCACGGCAGGAAGCACCCCGAATGGGCATGAACATCGGGGACATGTGGCGACTGGCTCAGGGCGCCCATGGACACAACATGGCGGCCATCACAGAGGATTGCTCAGACCTCTCAGACGACTTCTCCTATGGCACAGAGGAAGGCTACATACCAGCCCCAGTGCCTCCACCACCGCCGCCTCCTTCAACGAAGTAGGACACAGCTCCAGTGACCATCACAATATTAAAAGAGCTACTGGCGGATCTGCAGAAAAACCTGCAGGCAGACATGGCCACGATACGCCTGGACCTAAAGGGCCTGAGAGGACGCATCGGAGCGCTGGAAACTACCTCACACTCCTGCATGCAGCAGATCACAACTCTGCAACAAGAGGTCAGCAATATGAAAAAGCAAAACCTCACTCAGGAGGGCCCCTTAGCCGCACTGGAAGATGCCCGCCGCTGAAACAACCTGAAAATAAGAGGAATCCCTGAATGCATACCAGACGCAGAGCTTCAACACGTGGTGAGAAGACTGTTAACAGCCATACTAACGCCCAAACAAGCCAAAGCAATAATGGCAGAGGGCATATTCTGGGTGCCCAAACCAGCAAAAGCACCACCAAGGACATCCAGGGACCTGATAATCCAATTCCATAATGGAAAAGATAAAGCAGCTGTGACGAATGCGCTGAAGGGCAACTCACCATACGCTTTCGAAGACATGTCACTAACATTTTTCGCAGACCTAAGAGGCAGCACAATGGCATGGCACAGAGAACTGAGACCGCTCACCTCTCTTCTCCAACAGCACAAGATAAGCTATCGCTGGCGCCCCTCTCGATCAATGTCCATCACCCATGGGGACACAACCTATGTCGTTCGAGACCTCCAAGAAGCCGCCACGACCCTGCAGCACCTGGGACTTAGCCAACACTCCCTTAACGGAGACTCCCAGAACACAGCACATAACCCGACCCATAGCTGGAACCCAGGGACATCTACGGAATTTGTGCCCAGACAAGCTATATCGAGTGCATCCACAAGAGACAAAACTAGACCTCAAACGGGACTACCACTTACAGCTCAGGAACGGGACTCCCGTACTTAAGCAACCATATCCCCGCAAGACCACACTCTCTCAACAGCGGTGCCGGAGTAAGGCTGAGCCGGGACTGGGGCATCAGCTGACACTTCGGCCATGGACTTTGCACCTACCTCTGGCACAACGGAACCATAAGGCTATAGCATATTATTTTGATCTATCGCTGGTATTATTACTATTATTAATCTGATGTTTATTGGGATTACGTTTTATCCTAGAACAATATCATAGATTACTATTGTGTCCTAGCTGGTTGCATAATTTGCTAATCTGTCATTAAACATAGGACACACTCAGTACACAAAGGCCATCAATTGATTGTCAATGAGGGGTATTACCGCCTTAAAATATCCTCCCGCACACAGTCAACTTATAACAACGAGCATACAGGTGAAAGACACACTAAGTCCCTACCTAGCACACCATACGAGCATTGACCAACCCAAGCCTGTACACGTAAATAGATGTTGAACTTTTAAACATTTAGCATGTACCACAAATACATAGCATTAATCCACATCACAGACAGGAAACACACGCATGCTTCTCAGGTTGCATATGTTATGCCAAACCCACTGTTTTAACCTTCTCTTAACTTACCAAAAATGTGCTCTTTATTCTTATGAAAAACCATACTTGTTATGCCTGTCACCATACACTTTGCGACTGCTATTGGGGCAGAGCAGGTATACTGTTATTTCAAGCACAACGAAAAATTAGCACAGCTGCAGGAGGGATCAAGCGGCTTCTAACCCTATATGCCTAAAGTTATACCAGACGATGGTGTACCTCTTAATCTGGTATCTCATTTACAGCAGACCTACACTTAAAAATGTAAAAATTTAAAAAGTAAAAAGTAGTTGAAATGTCTGAGCTTGCATGTATATCCGACGCTCTGCTGCCCCCTGGTGGTTAAACTTAATTAAGCCTATAGAATTCTGTTCGTGATGATGACCTTAGCTCCTGTTTTAACAGCAAAAATAAGCTCACTGTTTTCTCTCTCACACATATGCCTAACATAAATGTCGATTTAGACAAGTTAAGCATCAATTATCTGACTGTATTTCACTTAACTTCACGCTAACGATACAACTGTTTAGCCAAGCTTGTTAGAAATATAAAATTGTGCAGACACTCATGCCATTGTTTAGCCATTGTATATCTTGCAATACGCTGTTGTGGCGTCTGTTGATTTCTTGTACCCGCCTGCACAGCAAAAATAAAGAATTATATAAAAAAAAAAATCTTCAAAGGAACCTTTTCCAAAGGCTCAAATGGATTTTGGGTCACAGAGAGCCTGAAGAACTGTAGAAAGATCACAGGAGGGAAAATACGACTTCCTATGAGTTCGGAGAAGCCTTATTGCCTTAAAGAATCTTCTAATTACAATATGAGTTGCCAGATCCTTGATAAGAAAAAAACATAAAGCAGAAAGCTGAACCTTTCAAGTGGAGACCCCCAGGCCTGTAGAAAAACCATCCTGAAGGAAGTGAAGAATGGTATCAACTGATGGATGAACCTCAAGACAATGGTGTTCCTTACACCAACGTAAAAACTTTACCCAGATCCGCAAGTATAATTTAGAGGTGGAAGGAACCAGCAGTTGAGCTCTGTCCTTATGAAGACCTTGATGAAGAAGGATCAACCTTGCAACAGCCATGCCTCTGTGTTAACAGCCGTCAATCTGCACATCCTTAGAACCTCCAGTCATAGATCTCTGTTTTCTATAAGGCTGTTCCCAATATGTGGAAGCCATCTCCTTTTAAGGCTGAAAGCCAATTCCTGTTTGGCCAGTAAGGAATTATCGCAAGAACCATTTTTCTCTGTTATCTGCTGCAGAATCCTTGGGATTAGCTTCAGTGGAAGAAATATGTGAGCTCCCATTTTATAGATAGACCGTCTAACCAACGGGGATGATAATCCTTGAACAGGGAGGCAAACATGGGAACTTTTGTGTTCGTCCTTCTTGCCATAAGGTCTACTACAGGAACTCCAAACTTTTGTTTGAGAATGGTGAATATCTTTGATTGTAACGACCATTCCTTCTGATCCCACTACCCCCTGCTGAGATCATCGTCTGTTACATTGTCGATACCCCTTATGTGAATAGCAAAGATGTCCTCTAAGTGATTTTGTGCCCATCTCATAATCTCTGCACATAGATGATAAAGACTCTTTACTCTGATGCCACCTTGTCTGTTGATGTATGAGACCACCCTATTGCTGATTTTATTCTTATGGTCTTCTTCCTTATCCAAGGCTTGAAATGATGTAGGGCGAGAAGCACTGCTTTTAATTCTTTAAAATATACTGATCTGCTTCTTTCCTCTGTTGACCAGATACCTTGGCGCATAATCGAGCTTAGATGAGCACCCAAACCTCTGTCTGATGCATCTGTGGTAATTATTATTATTATTATTATTATGATATTTTTAGAGCACCGTCAAATTCCGCAGCGCTTTCCAATGGGTGGACAAACAGACATGTATTTGTAACCAGACAAGTTGGACACACAGGAACAAAGGGGTTGAGGGCCCTGCTCAATGAGCTTACATGCTAGAGGGAGTGGGGTAAAATGACACAAAAAGGTAAGGATAGTATTAGACTAATGACAGTTGCAGAAGAGGAATCAGTTAGGAGCTATTAACTGTTTAATTGATACGCTTTTATGAAGAAGTGGGTTTTTAACGATTTTTTGAAGGCATGGAGACTGGGTGAGCATCTAACGGAGGAGGGAAGCAAGTTCCACAGGAACGGTGCAGCCCTCAAGAAATCTTGAAGGCGAGCATCAGAAGTGGGAGTACGGACAGACGATAGACGTAAGTCTTCAGCAGATCATAAGGGCCTAGATGGGACATACTTGTGTATAAGGGAGGACAGATATATGGGAGCAGCATTATGTAGAGATTTGAAAGAAAGAAACTGAATTTTAAATTGAGCTCATTATTTTATAGGAAGCCAATGTAGGGACTGACAGAAGGATGCGGCATGGGAGGTGCGGGTGGACAGGAAGATGAGCCTCGCCGCCGCATTCATTACGGACTGTAACGGCGCTACTTGGGAGCACATAAGACCACTGAGAAGCGGATTACAGTAGTCAAGGCGAGAAAGGACAGTGGAATGGACCAACACCTTAGTCGCATCAGGCGTTAAGTAGGCGGATGCGCGCAATGTTTTTGAGATGGAAATGACAGGATTTGGCGATGGATTGAACATGAGGCTTGAAGGAGAGGTCGGAGTCAAAGAGAACACCTAGGCAGCGAGCCTGCGCGGTGGAGCTGATGGTAGCACCGTTGACTTGGAGGGAGACAGACACAGGAGTAACAACACTTGAGGGAGGAAAGACCAGAATTTCAGTTTTGGTCAAGTTTAGTTTAAGAAGTGGGCAGCCATCCAGTTAGAAACAGCAGAGAGGCAGTCAGAGACACTAGTCAAGAGGGACGGATTGTTTCAGCTGGAATGCCAGACCCGTTGAAAGGAACCTTGAAGTTCTCCACAAGTTTAGCTGACTTCTGACGAGGAAAAATCTGGAAACATAAATCCAATTATTCTTCTTTTGACCAAGTTGAAGGAATCTCCCACTGTAAAGGCCTTGTCTCTGATTTTGCCCACTTGATCGCGGAAATAGCTGATGTCAGGATGCTCATTGCATGCCTTATGGAACAATATTTGATTGCTTGTAAACTGAATTGAACTCTTGAATAACTCTTGAAGGAAGAAGAATCAATGTTTCTAAATTCAGGTTCCCTCAAATACACGGTTATTGGAGTCGGAACTTTTGTGAAGATTCTTGGGGCCGAAGACAGGCCAAAGGTAAGAGCCTTGAACTGAAAATGGTAAGTTTTCAAGTCTCTTCTTATGGCGAATCGTAGAAACTTTCTTGAGGAGACTGCAATAGGGATATGCAGATACAGATCCCTGAGATCCAACTTTACCATTAAATCCCCTGCAATAGTCTCCATGTGGAACCTTTGGTAAGGAATAAACTGATTTATATCTTTTAAGTCTAGAATTGGTCGAAAGGAATGATCTGGTTTTGGTACCAGAAAAAGGCTTGAGTAAACCCTTTGGAATTCCTGGTTTACTGGTATCTTTTCTATGATGCCCTTCTTCAACAGTAATACAGTCTCTGCAAAAACAGCTCCCGACTTTCGGGATGATGGATAAAAGGAAACGAGGAATTTTGAATTTGGCCTTTTGTGGATTGAAGTCTGTAGCCTCTTCTTACTAGAGTCAGAATCCAAGGATTGCTTGTAGTTTCTTCCCATTTTTTATAAAAACGTTGAATTCTACCTCCAACGTCTAACTTTGTCAGATCCATCACTTCTTTTTTTCTTCAAATTTTATTTGTTTTCCCCTTTTTTTTTCCAAAATAATGTGACCTATCCTGATAGATCCATCTGTTCCTGTACTGAAAATTCATGTACCCAGGTTTCCAGGAATATTTCCGTTTTCCGACATCTGTTTTATAATTTCCTCTAAAAGAGATCCAAACAGATTATGCTTTTCCAAAGGAAGTTCACAGAGAACTGATTTAGACGCCATATCAGCCGTCCAAGTCCTAAGACATAAGGCTCTACCAGAAACAGAAGATAAACCCATAATCTTGGCAGCCAGCTTCAATACTTCCCCTGTCATGTGTACAATATATTCATTGGATAACCTGAAATTCTGCATCAAACAGATAAGATGTTTATCTTGCGTTTGCAACATCCTCTCTTCTAGAGAACGGAGCCACATTCCATTAGCCCTGGTTACTGCTGCTCCTGCCAACAAGGCCTTACACTGGAACCCTACTGTTTGAAAGGTTCTCCTACATGATGTCTCTGCTCTTTAGCCATAGGATATTTTATTGCAGCTACTTCCCCTATGGGAATAGTAGTTTTTTTTTTGACAGTTGGGCACCCTGGATATCCACTTTTGGCATATCTTCCAACTTTTCATCTTCCATGATTTTGAATAGTTCTTTAAAATGTGGGTATATAAAGGCTCGCTTCTCTGGGTTCTTCCATTTTCTTTGAATTAGCTCAATCAGAGGTTGATGCACTTCAAACCGTTTTTAACCATTAGAGGATTTCTCCGGTAATACGGTCTGATTCACTTCCTTAATGACTCTACAAAGTTCATCAGATGGAAACCCAGACTCTCTGAAGAACTAGATATGTCTGAATTAGAGGTAGACGAACATTTGCCAGATAAAAACTCAGAATGAGATGAAGACCTTCTTTTCCTGCCTCTGTGGCAAGACTCTGGAACAGCTGAAGATACTTTGTTGGATTCTTTAAATGTATCCAAAGTTTGGGCTAGATTATCCTGGAACCAGGCCAAGAATGATTGCATATCTTTTTCCAAAGACATTGCTGCACACTGATTAAGAATGTTCTGACTAGTACCATCAGGAAGGGGAGTAGCACATTCATTGCAAACTAAATGTTTAGTTTTGGACGTAGCTTTCCTGGGTGTAGGATTAGGAATATGCTCTTTATCCATTTCAGGAGGGCTAGACATATCTGAAACAATGTAAGACAAATAAATATCCTTAAGAACTCTTCTTTTCCCATCAGTAACAGATTTTTAAAGCAGTGATTATATAATTTCATCTCAAAAACCTCTGAGCCGTATGGGGGTCTGGTGACACGGAGTAGCACTTCTGACAAGCATCCATTCTGCCAGAGGGAACTGCACAGCTTTATATCCTCAGTAATTTTGAAGTGTGCGCCTTTTTCCTGAGGTTCCAGTTTTCTCATGCTTGGTAGCGCACCCGGAACTTTGGTGGAACACATCAACACCCGCCTGCAACGTCATTATTTGCAAAGCCGGGAACTCATTTGGCATAAAGGATCCCCTGTACTGTGCTCCGTAACCTCATACAAGGAGCCTGGGCGCTCAGCTTACCACCCGGGTAGCTATCGAACCGCATCCCCCAGACATCAGCCTGTGTTTCTCACCATTGAAGCAGACGCTTGATCCAAACTGGGACAAGGAAGAACCGAGGTGGGTTTGCCTTTAATTGGGTGAAGGGGAGGGACATGTCTAATTTACTCATCTTGCAGATGCATGTCCCAAATAGGAAGTGTAAACCCGTATATACTGTCACTATATATCAGAAAAGAATAATTTTGGGTGCTTGCTAATTGATTTTTCTTCCCTCCTCTCACTAATTCTGGTATGCATTTGTTTGTCTGTTATTATTATTTTTTTTTCTTTTCGATGGGTTGTTAGGATTTGATATCTCCTTTAATCACTTATTACATTGATATTTAGGTATATGTTTACTAATTATTCTGTTTGGGTGCTTATATCTTTGATAACTTGCTGTACATTTTCAGCATGTGAGTCATGTTTGAATCCCCTGATATGCATTGTGAGATATCTATTTTCCTTGTACCTATCTTATAATATTTTTTTTTTCATATTAATGGTTGTGCTCCTTTATTGGATATTATCTATAATTTTACTTGGCCCTTTGGGAATAGGACCTTATTTAAGTGAGCACCTAGGCTTAGAATAATTTGTGTTGTTATTTTCTTATCAAAATATGACTGTGTGCCTACCTACTTCTAATCATTAGAAAAAAAATTATTTACCAAATACTAAAGTTACAGATAAGAAAAATGTCATAGACATTTCCCCCACATAGTCTATAATCCTTTTACATATAGATTATACTATATGTTCTTTGAGCTTCCCATGTAGATTTATGCAGGAAAGGAGGAAAGGAGCCAGGGGTAGCAAAATAATTTCTTGATGAACAGATGAGGGCTGGGAGAAATAATACAGGGTTTGCCACACAGGCGGTATTAATGCAAGTGTGGCTAGGTGAAGGGGGGACGGGACAATGTGTCTGTGAGGAGGTTGACAGTGTGGAGATGGTGACTAGAATCGCCCGCTATGAGAGGAGAGAAGAGGGACCTTTTGTTTTCCTTTGTTAATTTTCTGGTCGCCCTTGTTAGTCAATGCCTTGCACACCAAGGCATTGACTGATATCTGGGAGAAAATACTATTTTCCCCTAATCTATACATTTGCTATCAAAACCGCTAGCAAAATATATAGATAACATTTTATGCTCAATCTAATGAGCATACATTGTTTGTGGCATGACAGGTGCCCTTTAAAACCAAATTAGCTTAACTGAAAACACGGCTGGCTTAAAAAGTTTTTCAAGCTTGGCTATTTTGACCTTAAAGGTACACTGTAGGCACCCAGACCACTTTGGCTAATTGGAGTGGTCTGGGTGCACTGTCCCTTTTGCACTTAGTGCTGCAATGTTAAACATTGCATGTCTAAGTCTGCCCTCAGACCTCAGATCCTAGAGGGCTTTCTGAGTTGAAATGGACCTTTGGTCCGGTATCTCATGCTGGACGTCCCAACGCTCTGCATGAGGACCTCCAGCGCCAGATTTTTCCCCATAGGGGAAATGCACGTGCGGCATTTGATGCACATTAGAACCTGCTCGTGCGGGACAGAGGAGGGAGCAGAGAGTCTACCCAGCGCCAGTATTGCTTTAAACTCACTTTGAATTCTCACTTTAGTAAATAACCCTGTTAATGTTTTGAAAGAAATGGTGGAAACACTGATACTTTTTTCTTGTTTTTATTGACTATTCAATATTTCATTTCAGGCTGGAGGATTCTTTTTCCTGGAGCATGTTCGAGGAGATCCTTCCTCCTGGCTCTATTTTTTTCAACAAATCCTGGACCCAACATGGATATATATAGGAGATGGCTGTAGACTTACACATGAAACATGGAAAAATTTGGAAAATGCCAATTTTTCAGAAGTTAAACTGCGGCACATCAAAGCTCCTTTCAAGTGGAGTCCAGTACAGTCCCATATAATTGGCTATGCTGTAAAATAACTTTTTATATAGTATACGTTGTAAAATGCTACTATTTTCTAGAGCAAACATTCAAATATATTGTTGAGAGTCTGTGAACACTATTGAATTACTTTTTATTTTTATTTTATTTTAATGTAATGGGATCTGCCAACCTACATTAAGTTTCAAATTAAATAAAACCAAAATGGTAAATCTGTTCTTTGTTGAAGACAATGATGCACTAGTTCTATTAGAAAAAGTTTGTGATCATTAAACACTGGTGTATAGTCCTTGTAGAATTAAACCCTGGTGTATAGTCCTTAGAAGCCACATACTTAAGGCCAGAATTATGACTCAACATTTTATCCATTCATGTTTAGGTCGAGAATTGTTCACTATGGAACACATGACATTCTCAGCTTTACCATACTGAAGTTATGGTTCAGGATTTGCACATAACTGCAGATGTCTTGATGAGAGGAACATGTACATTTTCAGCACATTGCGTGTTGTAACCTCAGCTGGTTCCCCTATTTACCACTGTAACGTCTTACAGCATAGAATTTAGAAAGGCTAACTATACAGTTATCACATAATATATATTATATAGTTAGAGAAACTCTTACTATTTAAATTATAAATAATTGAAAATACAATAAAATAGGGATTGTTTTGGAAGCAATAAAGTTTTGTCTTTTAAAATCTTTTATGAAATATTATAAATATAGACATAGAAACAAAATAATCCATTACAATAATAGCAGAGTTTATAAGATTAAAGTATATAGTAAAATAGAATAACATACCCTCTTGAACAAGTCAACCTTTCAGCCTTGGTAAGATGGAGCAGCATCTCTGCATCTAAAATCATCTCCTCTGCCTTCCTATTATTAATAAGTACACATTTATAACTTAGATTTTCAATTAGGTCATGTTAGGACCTACATTACCTTGGCAAAGATACGAGACCATGACTTGGTCATTTCACATGGAAACATCTTAATTGGTCTATTGTCATGCATCTTATCTATGTTTAGACTAAAACTTGAAGTTGGACATGATATGGAAAATTCCCTGACTTGTTACATTAACCTAAAACAAAATGGCATCCTAAAGTCTAAACACTATACCCACTGAGTATGGGTAAGATGTAATTTTTTTTTATTTGTGCAGGGGTTAACAAAGCATTAACAATGCCACAACAGCATTATCGAGAGAGATAAAAGCAGTATTTGTACATTCATGGTGTGGAAATGTTGGCACATTTTTATATTGTAATACAATCAGGCTGGGTTCATATGTCTAGAGTAAGTAGATTAAACTATATGGTAATAAGAATATTTGCGAAACTTTCTAGACATATAGGTTGGTCGCTGGTTAATGACTTAGTGTATGGAACAGGTTAAACTGGCATGTCCAAGAATTAGGTATGCTCTAAGGTTATAGGCAGGTAGGTATAATCAGACAGGAAAATTGCTCACTAATCATAAATGCTTTAGGCGTAAGCTAGTTTTTACGTGAAACAGTTGTGTGTAACATGAAGTATTAACAAGTCGGTTAGAAACTGAAAAATTACTTAGATCTTATTGCTAGATTGTTATTGGACATGCATAGTAAATCGCACATGTAAAACATCAGGTATGTATTCTATTGAGTAGTGCCTGCTGCAGGGGGACAGGATTCAAACTTTAAAGATTGACGTGGTTAAGTTGGCAGGCTTGGTCAGCACAGGACTAATCTAGCAACTACACACATATTACAGGTATGTAACATCGCTTTTTGTATAGAATTAGGACTAGCTAGAGTATAACTTTTATGCTAGGTCTACTTATGTCAGTGCAGAGAAACTATAGCTGCTAGAGAAATTGTCACCCTGGTGGATCGTAGAGTCCAACCTGCCTCAGTAGGAAGGAGTTGACACCATTGTGGGCCCAGGGCCTCTCAGAAAGGTGTAGTCATAGAAACATAGAAACATAGTCCTGTTTTTATCCGAAACCTGCTCTGCTGTGTATGTGTGGCAAAAGGCAAGAATCCTTCAGAGCAGGCATCAGAACATAGTTTGTCCCTGTGTTGTTCTGCGCTGGGTCTTCCCCTGTTGCCGTATTATTTTGTTGGGCTTGCCGCTTTCGGTCAACTGCTGGCTGGTGTCCGCCATGGTCGAGAGCCGGGTGTTTGCCGCGGGAGTCTGCCGCTTTCTTGATTGTTTTGCTGCAGGCTGGTTGGTACGTGAGTGCAGTGCCTGTTCTCTTGTGGAGTCTTGCTTGGCGGCTGGTGCTGGCGCATCAGACGAGAATGCTTGCTTCTCAGTAGGCTGTCCCTTCATTGCAGCCTTTGTGCTCTGTGTACTTGAGTCGCCTGTGCAGCCCGTCATTAGCTTGAGTGGCTGCGGGGTTTGGCATGGATGTAGCCGCGCTCTATGTGGCATGATCGAAAGGTAAGAGCCGCCTTCGTATCTGTGTGGCGAGGAGGGAGCAGGTCTTCCCCTTGCTGTCAGCGCACATGGTGCCCACCATTTTGAATGTGGCTGTCGATCTCCCTGACCCCAATTGCGGTGCCACGGTCAGGGCCAAAGGGTGAGGACCAGGATCACCCCCACCGGTCCATAGGGATGGGACGGGTCTCGGTCGGTATGTACCTGTGGCTGGGTGCTGTGGTGCAGGATAGTGGGGCAGCGGCCGTCCATCCCTCTCACCGCCAGAGAAGGACTCAGTTGGGGCAGCGTAGTTTTTTCCCCTGAGGGACTGAAGCTCGACGAGCCAGTCTCTCCCCGGGTCCAGCAGACCCTCAGCATTGGGTGTCTTCGCAGTTGGTCTGGTTTTGGATAGTAAGACATGGTTTTAAAGAGTATTCTTTAGTGTGGTCCCAGAGCTGCTCTGACTTGTGTCTTTCCCGCTCGGCGGTCCTGCCCCGCCCCCCATGATGTAATTTATTAAAGAAACGTATGAAAAAGATTTTTAATTTGTTACAAATTGTCAGTTTAAAAAAATTACACAGTACACAGTTTAAAAAATTGTTTGCCGGGGCGAGGCCGGACCGTCATGCTGAGGGAACGCACAGTGGAGTAGCTCCTGAAAACTTCTCCAGTTTTCGACCCTAAAAAACGGCATAACATATACCTAACGACTGTTAGCTGTGCCCCAGTGCAAGAGGCAACCCTGGTCTTGAGGAGAGGCTTGCTGCGAGGTTCTTGTCCCTCGTTGGGGCAATCCCAGGCCAACACGAGGTGGTCATTTTAAGCTTTGAAACACAATCCTCATTGTTGCCGCTGCTTTTATATTTTTGTCTATGTTTCCAAGCCACCCACACCTTAGCTTAAGGCTAGAACAACATGCAACCATTTAATCACCGCTTAGGCAGACAAGAGAGATGCACAACCACCTCGTCAATAAGCCTAGCAGGAGCTTAATAGTATAATCTTGTTCATATAATCTCTGCATGTCATGTTTTCCTCTTTTGTTTCTCCTCTGCCTATTCTCCCATGATGTACTTTGTGCTAACTTATCTGAACTAAAAGCGGATGTGAACTACTGTAAGAGAGATCATACTATCATAAAAATGTGCCTGTATAACGACTGCCATGACATGTAATATCAATGTTTAACAACCGTACCTGGGGTCGCTGTTGTGATGTACCAAGGCTATTTGTTAACTCTGTGCACACCCAAAATAAAGAATTTAGTTCTAAAAACTTGTAATATTTGATAATGGTCATAACAGTGTGACTGCCATTAGGTTTGCATATCCTATAATTTTAAGAATTTTGTGGGTGATCTAAATTGTTAAACTTTTCACTGCATACGCAAAGTTATAAGGGCAGAAATACCCTGTGACGGCCAGTTAAGTACTTTTTGCAAGACAAAAGAAAAAAAATTTTTTTCATGTTTAAATCTTTATTTCACTTTTTCAAATTACAGCGAAAACACAACACTGTGCATCAGTATAACAAAAAAAAATGAAAAAATTAATAAAAATAAATAAAAATAAAAATAGAAATAAAAAAAATAAAAAATAATATACAGAAATAGAGAGATACCATTCACAATTCGAGATATTCTATTACTATCTTTTACAATCTCATCTAAAAGAAAAGAAAAATTGAGGGGAAAAAAGGCAGTGGAAGATCTATGTACTAAATGAAAACAGAAACCATAACTGGTAGAAATTATAACATTTAAATCAAATGTTACATTTATGCAAAATAAATTGAACATGTTGATAAACATGTACTTGGGAAATTGTTGGAGTCAAGATTTACAAGAAGGTAGAGAGGGCTGGGGGCAGAGTGTAGTGTGAGTGCATCTACTGAATTTGGGATAAAATATTGGCATACACGATTGCTTCAGTAGTGCTCAGGACATGGACAACCAAAATGGATCACTATGCTTGGTATGGATCGACCGATATTGATTTTTTAGAGCCGATACCGATAATCTGTGAACTTTCAGGCCGATAGCCGATACTTTGCCGATATTCTGTATATTTACCATTTTGAAAAAAAACCTATTTCTAAAGGTAAATGCACAAAATATACATGCCAAGTGTAGTGGATGCAGTGTGTTTAGACAGGGGAGCTGTGTGTGTTTGTGTAGTATGTGTGTAGTGGATGTGGTGTGTATTTGTGTAGTGTGTGTATATGATGAATTCAGAGTGTTTGTGTAGTGTGTATAGTGAATGCAGTGAATGTTTGTGTAGTGTGTATAGTGAATGCAGTGAGTGTTTGTGTAGTGTGTATATATAGTGAATGCAGTGTGTGTGTTTGTGTAGTGTGTATATAATGCAGTGTGTTTGTGTAGTGTGTATATAATGCAGTGTGTGTGTGTTTGTGTGTGTGTGTAGGGATGTAATTTGTGTAAAATGGGGGGCGGGGGAGCATTTTTTTTTTTTTATATTTAAATGTTTTTGTTTTTTTTTAAATGTATTCCCCCCTCCCTGCTTCTTACCAGGGAGGGGGGTTATAGTATTCCCTGGTGGTCCGGTGGCTCTGAAAGTACAGTGGGGGCCCAGCAGCAAGTACTTACTTACCTTCCCAGCAGCTCCCTGTCTAAATCTCGCAGCCTGCATGTCGCGCAGAGCATTGCCATGGTAACCCGTGGCAATGATTTGCGGCTGCGGGTTTCGCAAGATTTAGACAGGGAGCTGCTGGGAAGGTAAGTAAGCACTTGCTGCGGGCCCCACCAGGACTGCCAGGCTTCTAATGGGCCCGGTGGTCCTGGTATGTATTATCGGCAATATCGGTATCTTTATTGGCCGATACCGATATTGCCAAAAATACCGAATATCGGCCGATAATATCGGTAAAACCGATAATTGGTCGATCCCTAGTCCTTGGTAGCCCTTTATCATTTAGCATGCACAACAAAATAACACACCCCATTTATGGGCACACCCGATGTCAGGAATGCCATGTGCCGGCAAAGGGTAGGTGAACTGAAATCTATGTATGTGCTTTAGAATGACCAAATGCTTGTTAATCCCTTCGCGACGCAAGACAGGAATTTTTTGTCATTGTAGTCTTCCCCTTAAGGACGCAAGGCGGAAAATTTCTGTCCTTTACTATAATTAACCCAAGATTGCCTCAATGGAGACTGTGATCGGGTTAATGTGGCAGATAGGCAGCAGGCAGTCTCACTGTCAGAGCCCATGTGATCGCTCTAACAGGCAATCAGTGTGATCACATGTGCTGCAGTGAAATCTGATCTGCCTCCCTGCACCTCAGTGTAAGCTGTAAAGTGCAGGGAGACTGCTTCTCTTGGTCAAAAAAGGTGTTAGGTTAAAATAACAACCCCCCTTATCCTTTCTAATAAAAGTTAACCCCTACTTGCCCTTTTATCACTGCCTGCAGTGCTTAAAATACAAGTTTCACTGTGATCTTAATTTTTTTAACCCCTGAGGGTTAACATTTATTGTATTTATTTTACCTTTTGGGATTACATTTAATTAGTTACTTAAATATTTGCAAATTATTTAGCTGGGTTGAATAGAAGTTAGTGGGGGATTTGGGATTTACTGTTAGGCTAGTTAGGGGTTAAAACTTTTTTTAAAGGATTAAGCAAAGTTTTAAAATTGTAAAGAAAGTTATTAAAAGTAAAAAAAAAAAAGGGCGATAAATGCTTATTACCTCTACACTTGGTACAAGCTAGTAAAAAAAAAAAATGATCCTACCCTAAGGTTCAAAATATGCCTTTTAAAACACTCTGGGTGTCTTCTTTCAGAAATGGTATGCCTTTGTGGGTTAGCTGCAATAAAAATCCATCTGAAATACTCCAAAATGGGACAAATTTAAAAGTTTGAAAAAACTTAAATGGCTGTGTCTCAAAAGTGCCCCTTCAACGTCCACTTATACCTGGCAAAGGTACATACGGTTATTGCTTTAATCAGATGACATAGTTGAGCAACATATGAAGTATTAAACTGCTGTAGCACACATAAGGTTTGCAAAATATCCTGTACAAACTTACTGTGTGTCCAAAATGCTTGTTACCACTACAAGCTAGCAGAAAAATTATCCCACGCTAAGATTCAAAATATGCCTTTTGAAATACCCTGGGATGTCTTCTTTAAGAAATAGTATGCCTAATGCTTTTATGGGATAGTTGGAAAAAAACAACCTGCTAAGATGGTCCAAAATGGAACATGGACCCATCAAACCATCTATGGAAATTCACACTTAAAAATCGGAAATTTAAATGTCTATTTTACAGCACTGTAACATCAAAATAGTGTGTAGGTCATACATTGGGCATATTATTTTCGATGTAATTGAGCATAATTTGTGGGATTTTGTGATAGTGGCACATATCAAATGTACGAAATACCCAGCAAAAATGCAACATTTATGTAAAATTATGCCTTTTTTTTGTTTCTTACCACAAATCTTGACATAAATTGGTGAAAAAATGGCAGCACGTTTAGGCACAATATACGCCATATAAAATACCCTGGAGTGTCTGCTTTCTCGAATAGTAGGTCTTTGTTGGGTTATTTGAACACTCAAATTGCTATAATGCCACAAAAGCAGACATAGGCCCATCAAATCCATCTATGACAATTCTAAATATAGAAACTGAAATAGCCTGGTCTCTTACATGGCATTGTAGATTGGTGCCAAAGGCATACAATGGGGGTATCGTACTCCGCAGATGTAGATGAACACAATATGGGGTTTTGTACAGGAGTAGCACACACCAGCTTTACAAAGTGCATATAAAAAAAAAACCGTGTGTGTATGTCAAAAGAGAAAAAACACAATTGTACTACAATATATAGCAAAGATTGGCAGTGAAATGGCTATAACATAAGTGTCAAAATAACCTTTGATGTCTACTTTATATAAATATATACTTTTTTAGTGACAATTTTGTTTTCTGTGATGGCTATTAAACTTACAAGACAAATATACCAATTTATAAAACATTTTATTTTAGTCCTTTATTTTGAAAGTTACAGATTACAAAATACAGGGAGTGCAGAATTATTAGGCAAATGAGTATTTTGACCACATCATCCTCTTTATGCATGTTGTCTTACTCCAAGCTGTATAGGCTCGAAAGCCTACTACCAATTAAGCATATTAGGTGATGTGCATCTCTGTAATGAGAAGGGGTGTGGTCTAATGACATCAACACCCTATATCAGGTGTGCATAATTATTAGGCAACTTCCTTTCCTTTGGCAAAATGGGTCAAAAGAAGGACTTGACAGGCTCAGAAAAGTAAAAAATAGTGAGATATCTTGCAGAGGGATGCAGCACTCTTAAAATTGCAAAGCTTCTGAAGCGTGATCATCGAACAATCAAGCGTTTCATTCAAAATAGTCAACAGGGTCGCAAGAAGCGTGTGGAAAAACCAAGGCGCAAAATAACTGCCCATGAACTGAGAAAAGTCAAGCGTGCAGCTGCCACGATGCCACTTGCCACCAGTTTGGCCATATTTCAGAGCTGCAACATCACTGGAGTGCCCAAAAGCACAAGGTGTGCAATACTCAGAGACATGGCCAAGGTAAGAAAGGGTGAAAGACGACCACCACTGAACAAGACACACAAGCTGAAATGTCAAGACTGGGCCAAGAAATATCTCAAGACTGATTTTTCTAAGGTTTTATGGACTGATGAAATGAGAGTGAGTCTTGATGGGCCAGATGGATGGGCCCGTGGCTGGATTGGTAAAGGGCAGAGAGCTCCAGTCCGACTCAGACGCCAGCAAGGTGGAGGTGGAGTACTGGTTTGGGCTGGTATCATCAAAGATGAGCTTGTGGGGCCTTTTCGGGTTGAGGATGGAGTCAAGCTCAACTCCCAGTCCTACTGCCAGTTCCTGGAAGACACCTTCTTCAAGCAGTGGTACAGGAAGAAGTCTGCATCCTTCAAGAAAAACATGATTTTCATGCAGGACAATGCTCCATCACACGCGTCCAAGTACTCCACAGCGTGGCTGGCAAGAAAGGGTATAAAAGAAGAAAATCTAATGACATGGCCTCCTTGTTCACCTGATCTGAACCCCATTGAGAACCTGTGGTCCATCATCAAATGTGAGATTTACAAGGAGGGAAAACAGTACACCTCTCTGAACAGTGTCTGGGAGGCTGTGGTTGCTGCTGCACGCAATGTTGATGGTGAACAGATCAAAACACTGACAGAATCCATGGATGGCAGGCTTTTGAGTGTCCTTGCAAAGAAAGGTGGCTATATTGGTCACTGATTTGTTTTTGTTTTGTTTTTGAATGTCAGAAATGTATATTTGTGAATGTTGAGATGTTATATTGGTTTCACTGGTAATAATAAATAATTGAAATGGGTATATATTTGTTTTTTGTTAAGTTGCCTAATAATTATGCACAGTAATAGTCACCTGCACACACAGATATCCCCCTAACATAGCTATAACTAAAAACAAACTAAAAACTACTTCCAAAAATATTCAGCTTTGATATTAATGAGTTTTTTGGGTTCATTGAGAACATGGTTGTTGTTCAATAATAAAATTAATCCTCAAAAATACAACTTGCCTAATAATTCTGCACTCCCTGTACAACTCAAATGCTACACATATTATGTACTCTATAAATCAAGACAAATGAATTTATTTTGATTTACTTTTCCTACGCTGGACAAATTATGCACACATTATTGCCAAAACTGTGAAAAAAAATAAAAAATATATTTTATTTCCTTTTTTTTATAATAAATCATAATTTATACATGTATGTGTCACATCAAACTGAAGTCCTTTTTGTTGCAATAAATGAGAGAGATGCAATGTACCAGCTGAACAGAAACAGCAAAAAATTGCTTGTGTCCTTAAGTGTATATCCAGCTTCTGAAGTTGCGTCCCTAAGGGCTTAAATATGAGGTCATGTCAGTGTTTAGCCGATCAAGCTGTTGTGTAAAGGGGAGAATTATTGTGGGTCTGTGGGGTAGGATGGTAGATTAATAATTTGCATATGCCCACCCAGAATCCTTTGCGGTTGTAACATCACTGCAGATTTCGGATTTCTGTGGGAAAAGCAAGTCTTATGACTTGACTGGTGTGCAGATTTTTGTTTAACATTGTATTAACTATCCACAGACTTCAGGTGGAAGGGGTTTTCAATCACAATTTTTCCCCATCATAACCTATTTGGATTTTGCTTCTCAAGCACTACCAAGCCTCAATAAGCAAACCAGTAACCAACCTCATGCTGAAGAGTTGCATTAACAACGAAACAGCTGTCCATGAGTGGTTCACTGGTTTTGCATCTATTCTAAATTGTGTTCCAAGCAGTTGTATACTGCAAACACAGATTAAAAGGAATCCATGTTTAAAATGGAATAATGAGGCAAAAATGTGATTCTTTGTTAAACTAATTTGCATATGCCCACCCAGAATCCTGTGCGGTTGTAACATCACTGCAGATTTGGGATTTCTGTGGGAAAAGCAAGTCTTATGACTTGACTGGTGTGCAGATTTTTGTTTAACATTGTATTAACTAACCACAGACTTCAGGTGGAAGGGGTTTTCAATCACAATTTTTCCCCACCATAACCTATTTGGATTTTGTTATATATATATATATATATATATATATATATATATATATATATATCAGCAGATAGGATGGCTGCACTCACGGATTTCCATTTAAAAAATAACTTTTATTCAGTTTCCATAAAATCGACGTTTCAGTCCACCTTGTGGACTTTCATCAGGATTGATCCTATCTGCTTATATTGATATTGAAGCCCAGGCTATGCACCCGGTCTTGGAAGCTTTAGGAGCCTGTGTGCAAGGTACAGTTCGATTTATATATATATATATATATATATATATATATATATATATTTTTTTTTTATATATATATATAAATATATATAAAAAAAATAAATAAATCATATCTCCCCCCACCCGCGCACCTTTGCCTGGGAGAGGGGACAATACAAGGTAATCCCTGGTGGTTCGGTGGAGAAGCCCAAGTGGTGAGAGTGAACTCTAGCAACCTCAGAAGCTGCTAGAGTTCACTCTTACTAGATTCAGAGCGTTGCCATGGTAAGCTTGCGAGAGGTGAACCCAGACAGAGCTGCATGTTAGAGCTCCACGGGTCCTCCCCTGCTGGCTGCCAGCAATTCAGTGCTAGCGGGTCAAAGAGGGAGATCTCTGACCTCCCCTCCAGTCCTGCAGAGCTGGCAGGGGGAGAGGGAGGCATGGTTCCCGGTACTATGATAATCGCACCGGGGAAATATTTTGGCGCTGCAGCACACAGTTTGGGAAACGCTGGGTTATATTTATAAAATAAACTTTTTTATTTTTGTAGTGCATAGAAAGAAACAGAATCAGATATTGACATTGACAGTTATTGTGACAAAGGAAATTGCAGGTACACAACTGGTCATGTTGGGAGACTAGCACTTTTTTTTTTTTTTTTAAATGTAGATCATTCTGGTAGCAAGAAATCCTGACATGAACTAGACATTATACAGAGATAATTATAAGCATGGATTTTGCATGTCAAGAAGTATATTCAGTTTGTTAATATGCTAGATAAGGGTATGTTGCCGCTTATACTGAGGCCATTGTAAGGAAAGGCATGTTTAACAAGAAAAGTCGGCCTCATATGTCGCAGATGCCTCACCTTTTTTGCTTTAAAAAGGTAAATAAAACTAGTTAAACAGTCTGACATTAGAGTTAAAGCAATAGGAGAGAAGCTGATATGCGATTATATATGCCATAGCGAATCTAGACCCCTGAGCCCTTGGACTGGTCACCCCAGTCCACTGATAGAGATCCAACCTCCCCCAGCACCGGCCGGTTAGAGTCCCTGTTTGAGACATGAGTCTGTTGGTGGACAGCCATCAAAGCCTTACTAGCCTGTCACTCCTCAGGACCAGGTGCAGTGTGTCACTTGAGGTTGTGGAGTGACATGTGATTCTGCCATGTTGTGGGCGTGTGGAGAGGGAGAGGTCGGTGCTTCCGGTAGTCTGCCTCGGTGTCGATTGTTAGCACCCGTGAGCCATATGTGACACAGAAAGTGTTGCCCTGCCCGCATGGGGCGCCAAGAGCCCCGAGAGAGACCACCATCTCCGTAGAGGGAGGAATAGACTCCGCCGCCATCTTGTTTGGTAAGCGAGTCATTCGATGCAGGTAGCTGACATTGCTGGCAAGCCAGTGGTAGGGCTTCAGGGTGGACCGGTGTTACGACACGTACCGTCGGGTAGATGAAGCCGCTGTTTAGGCAATAATCCCCTTCTCCAGAAATGCAGGTTTAAATCCAGCCGATCGCCAAACTCCCGAACGAAGTCCGCGAACACGGCAACTCCCGATCAGCCAAACAGTCGAACGCCTTCCACAGCTAGAAATAACGAAAACGCTGTCCCAATAATAATTCCCCCCACAAACGAGACCAAGCTCCGTCTTGAGGGTCAAATGAAGATCTGTTTAATGGGGCTACCTGCCCGGTATTTATGCAGGTCTCCACAAGGTGGACACTCCCCGAGGGGACCTTGTGGAAGACTGTAACACATATTGTACAGTAGCCAATCGCAGTGGCTTCAACAGTAGCCCTTCCCATCTTGCCCATAATTCCGTCTTCTTTACCTTGGAGATAATTGGGGAAGAAACCTAATTATCTCCCAAGGTAGAGACCATCGCCATCTTAATTTACAGTAACAAAAAGACATTAAAATACATAACTACAGAAATACCGAATGCATATGGTTCGTGTAACGTATCCCCAGACAGCCTGGATCTGAGGGCATGTTTTCATCGAATAGCGCTCAGATCCGATGTATCTAGTCGAATCGCCATGGAGTCAAAGTCTTTCACCAATCCTTCGGTATACGAATGACTCCATGGGATGGCTGTCAGGGTAAAAGTCCATACGACTGAATAAAACTCCCGAACGACCGACGTTCGCATGCCTTGTCGAAAAGGAAGGTAGGCAGCAGCTTTTCAGCGGTGTTCGGTAGTTTAAGTGTCCGTTTTTAGTTCCATACAGTTTGTACCGAACACCGCTCTGTGTTCGTATGTCCCAAAATGGCCGCTGCCTCGTGGTCGACATGCGAACGACGACCACCCGTACGAATGGAATGGAGAGGTGTCTGCGGTTAACCACAACGTCTAATTGGGGCCAAGAGGTTAACCAGCAGCACACTCCTCTCCTGGGTGGCCGTTCGTTCGGTAGTTTCAATCGGCATTTTGCAAATACACGAACGGGGGTATAGGAACAGGCAATTCCGCGAACAAAGGGAAACAGACGAACCAACAATGCAGATGAATCTGTCACAACCGGGATGACCCCCACCGATCCAAAGGGGGGGGAGAAGGGCCATCGTCCAGGGCAGTTGAGGATCTGGCTTGTTTCCGGTATGTAGGATAGAAGGGTGGCAGCCGTCCACCCCACTCACCGCTGGAATAGGTCGTAGACACCACGAGTAGATTTCTCCCCTCAGGGGGCCAAGGCTTTAGTTTTGAGACGATCTTCAAGACCAGTGCCGCTTAGTGCATGTGGTTGTCACTTCTTGGTGCCTGACAAAGAATCAGACCAATTTGTGGGCTAAAAGGTTTGATAATGCTGGGAGCTGTTCTTCCATTCGACTTTGAAAGTAAACGTAGGGCGGACCACGCATGGGTCAAACCTAAGGAATTAAGCCTCTTGTTGGCCCATGCATATCGTTGCATAAGTGAGGAAAACATGTAGGCTATGGTGCGTGCCCTGATAAGAGTGATAAGGCCGGTAGATACCTGGTCGACTGAACTAACCTGTCATGATAAACATAAAGGGCAATGAAGGACCACTTACCTGTGACCTGAAATTAGTAATGAGCAGAGAGACTTAGGTGACAGCAATCACTAGGATACCACTAAGGGTCCAACTAAGAATACCTATAACATGGAGGAAGAATACCGTGAACAGTTGATAATCTGGAATCTGCCATACACAGGAGTTATACGCTGACTAAGGTAATTGTTATAAACATCTAAGAGACTAACCAATATAACCTTGCAACCAATTGAGGGGTTAATGCGGTAGCTGACTGGGGGAACGCTGTAAAAACAAGATTAGTATAAGCAGTTAGAATAAACCAGATGACATAAATATGATTAACAGCATATAACGTGAAATTAACCTATTAGTATTGAGACAAAGATTAAAATTCTACTAGTGATGAAACCTCTTGAAAGTATGCAAATTATGAATCTGTCACATAACTACACTTGTCCGGTAATTGATGGATACCTAAGCAGATGTTGCCTAAAAATTAATGGATAGCCCAGAGACAAATTAGTGATGAACGTAGATAAGTGATGAACATAGCAATGGTCAATTTTATAAACCAACATATATGGGGAAATTAACTGCAAATACAATAGGTGGAGAAATGGAATAGTGGCAATATTGTATAAACCAGAATTGTAAGTAACTAGGATCAGAATTGTCAGGTATAGCATGGCATGTAATTTATCGCCGGAACCCACTTCCGGGTTCACGGCGCTCAGCCCCGCCCCTTTCTCTGACGCGGTCCCTCCACGATACTTAGGAGGACCGCGCCAGATTCAAAGGGCTGAATTATTCGCACAGGTGCTGCATGAAGATCAGCTGCTCTACTTCTGATCCTACCTGTTCCACTTCTATACCTCGGCTAGTAAACGGATTTCTACCTTCTCCACTTCTATACCTCGGCTAGTAAACGGATTTCTACCTTCTCCACTTCTCGACCTCGGCTTGTAAACGGATTTCTACCTTCTCCACTCCTAGACCTCGGCTTGTAACTCTGAATTCTACCTTCTCCACTCCCAGACCTCGGCTTGTTAAAACGGACTTCCCCACTCTCCACTCCTAGTTCTCAGCTTGTTGAAACGGACTTCTAATTTCTCCTTCATTGGGTGAATTAACCCTTCCAGTGCCAGAACTGCCTTTAAGTTAAGTAATACTTTTACCAAACAAGTCAATTACTATTATTTATATTACACAGTATCTAAAACTCACTAAAGTGTCACTTTGTCTAATTATTCCTCTTACTCATAAGGGATTGCTACAAAGCCTAATTTTACCTACATGGATATTTAAAGGTACAGTGACCATAGTTTCATACCAATATAAAAGGAGGTGAACCTTATTGTTGTTGCAACCAAGAAATGCTGCAGTTGAGTTCCAATTAAAGAAATATTACAAAATAAGTATTACAGAATAATTCAGCCTCTTCAATGGAACCAGCAGATATTAACTCTCAAGTTTCTGCCCTAACCAATAGAGTGGATACGATTGCTCAAGGGTTACAGGAACTGCAAATTACAAATGAGAGAATATTAACCTATGTTAGAGACATTCAAGGTCATCTTCCTCATGCCGCTCTTCAATCGGCTGGTGATCCTGCTGTCTGTAATCCAGAAAAATTTCATGGAGATAGAACAAAGTACAGAGAGTTTTTGAATTCTTGCAAACTACTAATTGCTTTAAAACCTAGATCTTATCCCACCGAAAGATCCAAAGTCTGTTCAGTGATCTCTTTTTTAAGAGGTGAACCTATGGCATGGGCCCATTCCTTTTTGGAAAATGATGATCCCATATTGGATTCATTGGATGAGTTCTTTGAAGCTATGTCTTTATTATATGAAGATCCTTTTAAACAAACTACTGCTGATTTAACCATCAGAACATTACACCAAAAGAATAGACCTGTTGAAGATTATATTGCAGAATTCAAAAGATGGGCTACAGAAACCCAATGGAATGACATTACTTTACGCAATCAATTCCGTCTCGGATTATCTGAAGCTGTGAAAGATGAACTCTCTCGTACAGAACTTCCTCCTACCTTAAATGCATTGATTCAACTGTCTATCAGTATTGATAGACGTCTAAGAGAAAGAAAAGCTGAAAGGGTTCTTACTAATTCTACCTGGAGAAAACCTTTCACTACTCTAAAACTACCTGAAAAAATTCCTCCACAAACTGAACCTATGGAAGTAGGTATAATAAAAAGTCCTCTTACTTCTGAAGAAAGAATAAGAAGGAGACAACTAAACTTATGTATGTATTGTGCTTCGAATGAACATCTAATTTCCGAATGTCCTCTACTGAAACATTCAAAAGGTGGTAAGCTTCATTCATCTACCTCTATATTGAACGTTTTTCAAAAAAGAAAAGCATCTACTTATTTTTCTATATCTCTCATATTACAGTGGGATACAAAAAGAATCGTGACTGAGGCCATCATTGATTCTGGTGCTAATGGAACTTTTCTTGATTTTTCTTTTGTTTCAAAAAATAAAATTCCTTGTGTTCAAAAAACCAATTTTATTCCAATCAGAGTTATTGACGGTTCATTTATATCCTCAGGACCCATCAAAGATGAAACAATCCCTCTAAGAATGATTACCAACAACGTACATTTCGAATTCATTACATTTGATATTATTAAATCTCCACTTTATCCCGTCATTCTAGGAATTAATTGGTTAAAAAACCATGATCCTTTAATTAAGTGGTCTCCCTTCTCCATCTCCTTTGCTTCTGATTTCTGTAAAAAAACGTGCTTACAACACATTCCTATTCTCCAAACTACTGTAGAACCAGTTATACCTCCATTCTACTCCGATTTTGCAGATGTCTTTTGTAAAAAAGAAGCGGAAACACTTCCTCCTCATCGGCTATATGATTGCCCAATAGATCTCATACCCGGAGCTCCTATTCCTTATGGTCATATTTATCCACTCTCTGAAAAGGAGTTAGAAATTTTAAAAGAATATCTTAATGAAAATTTACGCAAAGGGTTCATCAGACCCTCGACCTCTCCTGCTGCTTCTAGTATTTTCTTTGTGAAGAATAAAGACCAAACCATCCGTCCTATTATAGATTACAGAGCCTTAAATAAAATAACTATTAAAAATCGTTATCCTCTTCCACTAATAAATGAATTAATTGAAAGGTTAAGAACTGCAACTATATTCACTAAACTCGACCTTCGAGGCGCATATAACCTCATTAGAATAAAACAGGATGATGAATGGAAAACCGCCTTCCGGACAAGATATGGTCTCTACGAATATCTAGTGATGCCTTTCGGGCTCTGTAATGCCCCTGCAACGTTTCAACATTTTATCAATGATATCTTTAGAGATCTTCTGGATGTATGTGTTATTATCTACTTAGATGATATCTTAATATATTCTAACAATTTGGATGAACATAGGAAACATGTTAGATGGGTTCTATCTAGACTGAGAACTCATAAATTATACGCTAAACCAGAAAAATGCCTTTTTGAGGTTACTGAATTCTCTTTTCTAGGATACATTATTTCACCTCATTCTTTGAAGATGGATAATTCCAAAATCAAATGTATTATTGATTGGCCTGCTCCTACTACTACAAAAGAATTACAACGTTTTCTTGGATTTGCAAACTTCTATAGAAAATTTATTAGAAACTATTCGGATGTATCACATCCTCTTAACCTCCTCAACAGTAGTAAACGTCCTTTTAATTGGAATAAAGATGCTCAAACAGCCTTCGACGAATTAAAAAAAAGATTTACAACTGCACCTATTCTACAACTACCTAATCCAACATTCCTATATGTTCTTGAAGTTGATGCATCAGATGCAGCCATCGGAGCAGTTCTTTCTCAACAAAAGACTCCACAAGATCCACTTCATCCAGTTGCCTTTTTTTCAAGATCCTTGAGCTCTGCTGAAAAAAATTATCCTATTGGTGAAAAAGAATTATTAAGTGTTAAAGCTGCCTTCGAAAATTGGCGTCATCTTCTGGAAGATACAAAACAACCTATAATAGTTTATACTGACCATAAAAATCTTGAATATCTCTATACTAACAAAACCCTTACAGCTAGACAAGTTAGATGGAACCTATTCTTTAACCGATTTAACTTCCAATTAATATACAGACCTGGAAATAGAAATAAAAAGGCTGACGCTCTTTCTCGAATTCCTTCTAAAACTACTACTGATGATTATCCTTCTACCAAAATAATAGGAATCCTCTCTTCTCTTCATGATGACATAAAGAATTTGAATCAGAAGGATCTTGAACTTCCCAAAACACCTATACTAACAAAAAAGGATGGTCTATTTTATTTTAAAAATAGAATTTATATTCCTCCCATTCTTAGGAATAAATTACTTAAGATGGTTCATGATTCCCCCCTAGCTGGACATCCTGGAATAAAGAAAACACTTGAACTAACTTCACGATATTATTGGTGGCCTCGCCAGGATAGAACCATTGCATTATATGTCAAAACATGTCCTATCTGTCAAAGGTCTAAACCAGAACATAATCAACCTTTTGGATTACTACTTAACTTACCTATTCCAGAAAAACCTTGGCAATCCATTTCTATGGATTTTATCGTTGATCTTCCACCTTCTCAACATTTCACCACTATTCTTGTCGTTGTGGATCGCTTCACAAAAATGTCCCATTTCATTTCTTTAAAAAAATTACCCTCCTCTGTAGAATTGTCTAAGGTCTTTATTGACAATATTGTGAAACTTCATGGTCTTCCTGAAGAAATTATTTCTGATAGGGGACACAATTTACCTCCAAATTCTGGAAAGAGATGTGTCTCTCCCTTCAAATTCAACGCAAACTCTCTTCCGCTTATCATCCCCAAACTAATGGGCAAACAGAAAGGGTTAATCAATGTTTGGAACAATATCTTCGATGTTATTGTTCATACCTCCAAGATGACTGGACCACATGGTTACCTATGGCCGAATTTTCTTACAATAATACCATTCATTCTAGTACGAAAATGACTCCTTTCTTCTCCAACTATGGTTTTCATCCGTCTTCATTCCCCATCCAAACCATTACTTCATCCAATCCTACTGTTACATCAAAAAATGAATTTATGTCTTCTCTATTTTTCAAATTACGGGAGAATCTTCAACTCGCCCAAAATAACCAGAAAAAGTTTTTTGACAATAATAGAAGAATTCCCCCTCCTTACAAGGTAGGGGATCTTGTCTGGCTCTCTTCAAGGAATATTACCACAAGCCGTCCTTCAAAGAAATTGAGCTCTCTTTTTCTTGGTCCCTTTCAAGTAATTACTATCATTAATGATAACGTTGTTAAACTAAAACTTCCTCCAAGTTTTAAACTTCATCCTGTATTCCATGTCTCCTTACTTAAACCACACATCCCTGATCCTTTTTATAGGGAAATAGTAACAACTCCTGAACCTATCATTGTCCAAGGTGAAGAAGAATATGAAATTCACAAAATTTTGGATTCTCGTGTCCACCGTGGCTCCTTACAATACCTTATCAGATGGAAAGGTTATGGAGTTGATGAAGACACTTGGGAAGATTCATCTAATGTACATGCTAGGAGGTTAGTTACTGCCTTTCACAAACGCTATCCCTCCAAACCGAAATAGTGCACCCAGAGGATGCCCCATGGGAAGGGGGTACTGTCAGGTATAGCATGGCATGTAATTTATCGCCGGAACCCACTTCCGGGTTCACGGCGCTCAGCCCCGCCCCTTTCTCTGACGCGGTCCCTCCACGATACTTAGGAGGACCGCGCCAGATTCAAAGGGCTGAATTATTCGCACAGGTGCTGCATGAAGATCAGCTGCTCTACTTCTGATCCTACCTGCTCCACTTCTATACCTCGGCTAGTAAACGGATTTCTACCTTCTCCACTTCTCGACCTCGGCTTGTAAACGGATTTCTACCTTCTCCACTCCTAGACCTCGGCTTGTAACTCTGAATTCTACCTTCTCCACTCCCAGACCTCGGCTTGTTAAAACGGACTTCCCCACTCTCCACTCCTAGTTCTCAGCTTGTTGAAACGGACTTCTAATTTCTCCTTCATTGGGTGAATTAACCCTTCCAGTGCCAGAACTGCCTTTAAGTTAAGTAATACTTTTACCAAACAAGTCAATTACTATTATTTATATTACACAGTATCTAAAACTCACTAAAGTGTCACTTTGTCTAATTATTCCTCTTACTCATAAGGGATTGCTACAAAGCCTAATTTTACCTACATGGATATTTAAAGGTACAGTGACCATAGTTTCATACCAATATAAAAGGAGGTGAACCTTATTGTTGTTGCAACCAAGAAATGCTGCAGTTGAGTTCCAATTAAAGAAATATTACAAAATAAGTATTACAAGAATCCACATCAACCACCAACTACCCCTAATTAGGATAACTAAACCAAAGTAGCCTGCTTTAGCAGATGAGCCTCATGAGGGCTATGCAAGATGTATGTACAGTAAATGTACAGTGCCTTGCAAAAGTATTCACCCCCTTGGCATTTTTCATGTTTTGTTGCCTCACAACCTAGAATTAACATGGATTGTTTGAGGACTTGCATCATTTAATTTACATAGCATGCCCACAACTTTGAAGATGTTTTTTTTTTATTGTGAAGCAAACAACAAATCGGACAAAATAACAGAAAAAGTAAATGTGCATAACTATTCACCCCCCTAAAGTCAATACTTTGTAGAGCCACCTTTTGCGGCAATCACACCTCCAAGTCGCTTTGGATAAGTCTCTATGAGCTTGCCACATCTTACCAATGCGATTTTTGCCTATTCCTCTTTGCAAAACTGCTCCTTCAAGTTGGATGGTTTGCGCTTGTGAACAGCAATCTTTAAGTCTGACCACAGATTTTCTATTGGATTGAGGTCTGGGCTTTGACTAGGCCATTCCAACACATTTACATGTTTCCCCTTAAACCACTCAAGTGTTGCTTTAACAGTGTGTGTGGGGTCATTGTCCTGCTGGAAGGTGAACCTCCGTACTAGCCTCAAATCACACACAGAGTGGTACAGGTTTTGCTCAAGAATATCCCTGTATTTAGCACCATTCATCTTTCCCTCAACTCTGACCAGTTTACAAGTCCCGGCTGCTGAAAAACATCCCCACAGCATGATGCTGCCACCACCATGTTTCACTGTGGGGATGGCGTTCTTTGGGTGATGTGATGTGTTGGGTTTGTGCCAGACATAGCGTTTTCTTTGATGGCCTAAAAGTAACATTTTAGTCTCATCAGACCAGAGCACTTTCCTCCATACATTTTGGGAGTCTCCCACATGCCTTTTCACAAACTCAAAACGTGCCATTAAGTTTTTTGCTAAAAGTAATGGCTTTCTTCTGGCCACTCTGCCATAAAGCCCAACTCTATGGAGCGGACGGCTTATTGTCGTCCTATGTACAGATACTCCAGTCTCTGCTGTGGAACTCTGCAGCTCAGCCAGGGTTACCTTAGGTCTCTGTGCTGCCTCTCTGATTAATGCCCTCCTTGCCCGGTCTGTGAGTTTTGGTGGGCGGCCGTCTCTTGGCAGGTTTGCTGTTGTGCCATGTTCTTTCCATTTGGTTATGATAGATTTGATGGTGCTCCTGGGGATCATCAAAGATTTGGATATTTTTTTTATAACCTAACCCTGACTTGTACTTCTCAACAACATTGTCCCTTACTTGTTTAGAGAGTTCCTTGGTCTTCATGGCAGTGTTTTGTTAGTGGTGCCTCTTGCTTAGGTGTTGCAGCCTCCAGGGCCTTTCAAAAAAGGTGTGTATATGTAATGACAGATCATGTGACACTTAGATTGCACACAGGTGGACATCATTTCACTAATTATGTGACTTCTGAAGGTAATTGGTTGCATCAGAGCTTTTTATGGGCTTCATAACAAAGGGGGTGAATACATACGCACGTGCCAATTTTCTGTTTTCTATTTCTAGAAAATAGTTTTATATATTTTTCTCATTTCACTTCACCAACTTAGACTATTGTGTTCTGATCCATAACATAAAATTCAGATTAATAAAACATTGAACTTAAGGCTGTAATGTAACAAAATAGGTAAAAACTCAAGGGGGGTGGAGGGGAGTGAATACTTTTGCAAGGCACTGTATGTACAGGTTAATATTGTATTTCTTAACCCTAGTATTGACCTAAGTATGAGGATAACCTATTGAATTTCGTAGTAGTTCTTAGAAATAGTTAAATAAGCCTCGGTTGGCTAGACATAGTGGCTTTTAGGAGTATGAGGAGGAGTGGCTTAACTTAATGATGACATGGTAGTATAACAATTTATTACCATGAAACTGATAAGCGTCATCTCAGAAACTTGTCTGTGTGCTAATTCCCTTACAGCTACAAATTTCTGGAAAAGGACAGATAGCATGTCAGAAAATCAATATCCCGTTGGATGTCATGAACGTATCGGAACATGTACTTAATATTAACTTATGTACAGTGGCGAATCCAGAGTCTGATCTCGGGAGGGGCACTTGTAGATTATTTAAAGAAATAATCCAGACACAATAACCACTACAGCTCAGTGTAGTGGTTATGGTGTCAATAGTGCCGGGACCCCCTCCCAGAGTAAGTAGTCAAACCGTTTAAGATCAGTTTGACAACTTACCTGAGGTCTGCTGGGAAATAGGGCAGTAGTAGGGCATAGGAGCAGTGGTGTGTGTGAGTGGTGCAATGTGTGTGTGTGTGAGGGGGACAGTGTGTGAGCAGTGTGTGTGTGTTAAGGTTGTAGTGTGTGTGAGGGCGGCAGTGTATGTCAGGGATGCAGTGTATGTGTGGGACAGTATGTGTGTGTAACAGTTGCAGTGTGTGTGTGTGAGTATTGCAGTGTATGTGTGAGTGTGGGCAATGTGTGTGTATGTGACGGCAGTGTGTGTAGAGGGGGCAGTGTATGTATGGGGGGCAGTGTGTGTGTTTGTAATTTAATTAAAATATATATTCTATGTCCCCCCCTCCCTTCTTACCTTTACTGGGGGAGGAGGGGGGACGTTTCCCTGGTGGTCCCAGTGGTGTGTATGGGGGCAGTATGTGTGTATGGGGGGCAGTGTGTGTGAATGGGGGGCAGTGTGTGTGTATGGGGGGCAGTGTGTGTATGGGAGGCAGTGTGTGTGTATGGGGGGCAGTGTAACGGCACCCCCAGGCACAAAAGGGGTTAAAACCGTTTAGGCGATCTTACCCTTCCAGAGATGCAGGCCCAGCTACTGTAGAACACCAAACTCCCGAACCGCATGTAAGGGAATGCTACAATCTCCCGAACTGCATACAATATAACACTCCAAACTCCCGAACAGAAAACCATATGAATGCCGTAAACAGCCGAATAGGAAAAACCATACGAATAGGTTTACACTCCTAGCAGTCAAACTGGAACAGCATACAATAAATCCCTCCAAGAATCAGACAAGGCTCCGTTTTGAGGGTCAAGCAGGAACAGACAGAGCTGTGGATTTATTGTTCTTATATACACATTAGTACCACCCACAGGGTTTTGGAAACCAACCAATAAACACATACAATACACTCAGACACTCCCACACAAAATCCTCCCCTCTGCCTCTGATACAATTACCTTACACAATGGGTAATGTAATTATCACCGGCAGAGAAATACTGTTTTTCCACATTATTCATAACTTTAAAAGTATGCATCACATTCACATAAAACTTACATTTTCAGAATCAGCATACTCCAAATACAAACATATGTCAAAATTGGTCCAGTGGTTCAAAAGATAGATCAAAGTCCTTTGTGACCAAAGGAAGCATGGCTTTTCTGCCCAAAACCAGTTCCACAGTGTCTTCTATCCTGGAGATATTTGGGAAGTAATCCAATTATCTCCAAGGACAGAAGCAAAACTCCATTAAGCACATGGAAGTAAAAAGACAATAAAATACAATAAAACACACAAGGTTACATTATAACATAAAATACAGACATGCAACATATCCCCAGATAGCTTAAGTCTGAGCACACATTATTACTGAATGGCACTCAGACCACACACATACAGTTCAATTGCCATGGAGCCAAAGTCTTTCCCATAGTCTTTCATTATACGAATGGACTCCATGGCATAGCTATCTGGGGTATCACCGCTCAAACAGGGCAAGCACCGAATGACCCGGCTTTCGTGTCTTTGCAGGGGAAAATCAAGCGTTTTAACATGGGGCCATAGTCTAAAGGCAGCAGGCGGGCAACCAGGCTCCTCCAATGCACAGTGGCGAGATTGGTCTCCTCACAGGCAGTGTATGTGTGTAGAGTGTGTGTGTGTGTGTGTGATAAGGGTAGGGGGGCTTTTTTTTATAATATATAAATATATATATATATTTTAATTTAATTAAAATATATATTCTATGTCCCCCCTCCCTTCTTACCTTTACTGGGGGGAGGGGGGACGTTTCCCTGGTGGTCCCAGTGGGGACCCCCATACACACACACTGCCCCCCATACACACACACTGCCCCCCATACATCTGTGATCTCCCCTCCGGTCCGCAGGCACATTGCAGGGCTGGGGGCAATACAGTTGCCCCGGATCCGCCACTGCTTATGTAATGTATGCTCGAATGCGTAAGGACGTACAGGTGAACCAGCGTGAGGCCTTGAATATGAATGTGGATGAAACGTAACATATACATGTTTGACTGTTAACCAACGCAACTGAACGCACCTAATATTAGTTTAACACTACATGACTTTCAATACATATTACTGAACAGAAGGAACTTACCTTGTAATGTATGCTCGAATGCGTAAGGACGTAAAGGAGAACCAGCGTGAGACCTTGAATATGAACGTGGATGAAACGTAACATATACACGTTTGACTGTTAACCAACGCAACTAAATGCACCTAATATTAGTTTAACACTACATGACTTTCAATACATATTACTGAACAGAAGGAAGTTACCTTTTCCTCATAGTACCTGCCACAATACTGCTTTAATACATTTAATTGTGCAAGCATCACAGATTAATCTGAAAGCTCTTAAACCTGTTTATAGAATAACAAACAACAGTTTAGTGGTACATATTTATATTTGTATATATATATGTATATATTGTTATTGGGTAATTGGTTATCTAGCTGTTGGTATCGTTTGTGCCATTTAACCATGTTGTTGTTAAATTCGAATAGAAGTGGACTAGCTGTATCCCCTTTTGCATGAAGGTATCTTGGACTTAGCAGGAGTGCTGGGCAGTGACAGGTCTTTCAATTTCTTGACGTTGAGACATGTTTGAATAACAAAGTAATTAGTGTTTACCCTTATAACGTACTGGCATACTAGCTAATGCCAAGAGGCAAAACGATTAAACTTGGATGGTGACGGGTGAGGCTCTGCTAGCTGCCAAGCGGCTTGAGAGGCTCTATCTATGCATTGGCGCGAGGGGATTTCGTGGCCACCAAACGTTGTGGCAAGGTGTCGGCCTCTCTGGTATGTTTAAAGCATAAGATAGAATGGGAGTGACAGGTGAAGCCCTCTTTATGTCACCATGCGAGGCGACTAACTATGAATTGGGCCGATGGTACCTCCGAGTATGAGGATGGGTGTTGGCTTCACGGAACCACTAAGCTAAGGCATAGAGGCCTGTGAAATTATTAACTATTGGACCCCTGGTGCCCTGTCAGCCAGTAACGAAGCTAACTAAGGGAATAAGGGTATAGTGCGTATAAGGACGTGTAAATTGACGTACCTGAGAAAAGTAAGTAAGTGCGGTTTTACATAAGAAATAGATAGAAGCAGACCTATAAGGGTTGACAAGATAGTTGTATGAAATGTGGTATGTGACTTAAAATTATAGATATCCTGTATACCTATAGGTTAAGTAGCGCAGTTAGTTGCAACCATAAGTAGGAGGCTGCAGTAAATATTAGATATCTAGCACCTAAAGATGTGATGATGTAACGTACATGTGTGAATTGTAAGGGCCGGCTCATGGACTAAATAGTCTGTAACGTACCTACCTAACTAGCGTAGGGGTTGCTCTAATCCTAAACACCCTGTAAACTGTAAATAAACATAGTATGAGTTATGCCCTGGAAACAATTATTCTATAACCTGTGACCCAGTTTGAAGGAATAACGGCTATTTGTAACAGAAATGAAAGCAGTAATCTTAAATGATTAAACTAATGGTATGATGCAAGGCTTATATACATGGCCCCCCTAATATATTATTCAAATTGTAATTTCGTCTAAGGCTCCTATCTATCCAAAGGACCTGGGACCTTCTTGAGGAAAGAAACCAGATTCAAAATAAAACAGTAGTCCTTTTTAAGGAACATAAAACGTGGTAATAAAGGCATGAGAGTATACTATACACTTAAGTTGTATTGAAGAAAGCAGTTAGGGAAGCCACCAGCAGGTGATTTGGATAAGGAGCATAACCTTACTAAATAATTATTAGTGTCTCATTGTCAGGATACTAGTTGATCCAGCATGCAGAACTGTATCACACCTAGGACTAAAGGTAACGTCTTACCGGGCCTTAGAATGGCCGGACCTAATGTACCAGAGAATAGTCAGAATAGCCGAGGTCGGGGACACAGAATGGGACACAACAATAAGGAAAAGCCAAAAGTCAAGGATACCAGAATACAGGGAAGTCAAAACGAAGCCAAAGTCAAGAACCAGAAATAAACGCTCAGGAACACACTCTCGGATAACCTACTAAGGGAAACCACGACAGGGCAATAAGGAAAAGGAAAAAGGAATTTAAATAAGCCTCCTTCAGATCCGAATAGCCATACCCAGCCTTTGACCCCAGAACGTGCGTGCGCGTCCTATGCGTGATGTCACACGCACGCTGACGTCGTCAATAGCATGGGCGGACGTGGGGGTTACAAATTGGAATGGATCCGCAGCGGCCGGCGGCCTTCAACATGCCGCAGGAGTCAGATACACCGGCACAGGGCTGCTAAGTAGCACCTCCAGAAAGGCATTTGCCATTACGGACACCACAAGGTGAGGATGAACATGTGACACTTATCCCTATTTAAGTGTCCAGACCCAGACTTCCCTGCATATAGAAAACAGATACAAGAACACAGTATTCCTACCTTAGATGTGGAATAGCAGTAACATAGCCTAGAATATACTGTTTTGATCCAGGTGAAGCGGTATGAGAATTGACCTGCAGGTGATTTAGGTTAAAGAACCGAGAATTAGTAGTATGAGTATAGGAATACACCAGGTGAGCATTAGAGGCATAACTGAGTGTAATGTTGTAATTAATGCAGCAATTAACCTTATATTCTTAATGACCGCTAGAGGTCAGTATTCCGTTTGCAGACTAGTTTCGAAACCAATGAGTAACGGTAATTATGTTCAGTGAGCCTGGAGTTGTGGGAGGGGCTAGTGCAGAAATAAGAACTCCCCTATCAGCACTAGAATCCGCCTCTGTATCGCTCAGTTCGTGTCGTCACTTCTGGGTAAACCAGTGTGTGAGCCTGATCACTACACAGAGGTCCTGCCGCTGCCGGATGCCTAGCTGCTCCACGAGACAGTTTCCCGCGAAAACAGTAAGTGACAGACGGGTAACGCTAGTACACCGTCTGTAGCATTGACTAAAGAAACCCTCCGACTCTCCGGGGTCCCTGGTGCACCGAGGTAGCTATTTAGACCCCCCACGAGCAAAGACCCCACTGACATGGTTCACGGCAGTCAGAGGGATCCCCTTTGGGAATTACACGTGTCAGCTTTCATTTGGCCGAGCACACATGCCAATATATTACCCCTCACCTAAAGTGCAGGCTTTTCTAGGCTTAAATTTCCTGTTTGCGTGCGATTGGCAGTTTCGTTTCATTCATAGCTTGCTTCCACTTAATGTCAAGCCTGGGTATTCGGTTCTATTCCCCTCATTTCGGCTGGTTTCAGCCTTTTGTCGTACAGATGATCAGGTTACTAAGTTATATATCGTCACCTTGTGGCCTTGTTTCTATATTAAGGGGTTAACATACTTAAAGCACTGTAAATGCTACTTAAAGTAGCATTTACAGTGCTTTAAGTATGTTAACCCCTTAAGGACAAATGTTGTGTCCTTAAGGGGTTAAATTAATTCTGTATGGTTAATCGTTTCCTGAATAAGGGTAGTTCCTTATTTCAGTTGATTTGGTTACCAGGTCTGTTATAAGCACTATGGCTCCTGCAACTTTACAATCATAGTTCTGTTAACCCCACATTTATCACTTTTCTATTACTTCAGACTCTTTTAGTCTGCAGTTCGTGAATCAGTAGCCTAAGCAGAGATCACAAGTGTATTTTCTTCTTAAATAATTGGTACGTGCATATGCAACAGCTACACGTTTCTTATTTTGCAAACCTGCACCAGCTCACTTGACAACACTTAGTTGCAGCAAGTTAAAGAGCTGGGGGTGTTTGTTTTAGGAGGCATATGTATTGAAATATAGATGTGAATCCCTGCATGTTATTGTTGGTTTTACACTCCTTTTCCCCCTGGTACACAACTTTCTGGTTTTGGTTACGTAAAATATACCAGGTAACTTTAAGGGCTGTATAACATATAATTTCTACGCTAATTATAATCAAACTTACTTCAGATAATCTCCCTTCCTCAATTCTTTAAGTACTGCATATACCACTGAAATACTCAACTGTTAGTTACTACTGACTTCGGACCACTTTGGTGTTCTAGGCATAAGCCACGTCATCTATTGTCTCTACACAGACTCACATACAATGTCTCATAGAATTTATGATATTATAGACTCTTGAGGGTGTAGCATTGACGTTGCCCACATATCGTCTACTAAATTTGATAGGGTTTGCCTGAGAACTGAAGCTTCCATATTAAGTTCTGTCTAAATTGCTAGGTGGGCCATTACTCCTTTGAGATACTATTGTGTTACAGTTACATTTTCTGACTCAGGCATCATTCTCCTTTCCACATACCCTTAGGCACCTACTAACTACTGATCCTTCTAATACTTGGCATACGAAGTCAATTCAGTTCATACAGGTGCGTTTGCCCATGAGCTCATATAGGAACTTCCCTGTTTCTATCAGTCCTTTAGACTAGTAGAACTACTGGCTATTAGAGTAATAGGTGCCACATTTAGCTTTATAAGGCCTTCTATGCCTCATACTAGTTGTCCCACGAGGCCAACGCCAATCCTTATACTCTGAGGTATTCGGCCCTCATTCCAACGCATATGTAGCCGCCTCGCAAGTTATATAGAGAGGGCTTTACTTGTCACTCCCAATTCTCATTTTCTATTAAATTGTCACCGAGAGGCCAACATCCCGCCACAACGTTCCGTGGTAAATAGGCCCTCGATCCAACATATAGATAGAGCCTCTCAAGCCGCTTGACATTAGTAGGACCTCACCTGTCACCATGTAGTGAATATTTTTGCCACTGGGCACTACTTAGCAGCCAGTACCCTAGGTGACGAGATCCTAATTTCCGATTCTCATTTTAGTATGTCGCAAGTTCCGGGAAGGTGGAGATGATATTTCACTCCCTACCACCCCAGCTAGTCTGGTTCACTATCAGGGAGACAGGATTCGGGCCAGTCCATCATCCATTAGATCATGGACAATACCACGCATTCAAGCCAAACTCAGAAGAAGGAATGTTCCCTTCCCAGCTACTGCCAGGAAAGTCAAGTTGTTTAGATTAATGCAGACACAAACCGACAACTCAGGGGCGGAAGAAGAGTCTAGTGGAAACAACACCACGCCTGACTTACAAACCATGATGAATTCTCTTGTATCATCCATGGGCCAAATTAGAGATAGAATCGACAGATTAGAGTCTGGCAACTTGGCAACAAACCCGACTTTGTCAGATGCTACATCTCTAGTGGCTGCTACAGCTATTTTACAGGGTAAACGTAGCAGTCCCCATATCCCCAGTTGATACTGTCATGATAACACCTGCCCATATGGTACCACCTCAGATCTGCAAAAATATCCTGGAAGGTAAGGACGAGAATTTAGTTTCACTTCTTATTGCTTCCCATGATATTGTGGACAATAAGATATATGCTTATGTGGATTTATCTGTGGTCCTCAAAGTCAGAGATCCTAAACTCAGTAAAAAAAAACGTACGATTCCCAAATTCCTACTGGCGTTTGTGATCTATATGGATGTGGTGTGTACGAACTTGCTACATAGGAGTTAAGAATTCAACACTTATATGCATAAGCCGGTGGACCTGGGGCACAATGTTTCCGAGCACATTTTAAGGCTATGTGCTCCCAAAAAACTACATTCCAAACCGTATTTTACATCTGTTAATGTTATTAAGCTGTCTCAACTGTTTGCGTCACACCCATCCCCACAGTTAGTGGATTTCTTGGTTTCAGGGTTTTCTGATGGTTTCCACACTGGCATTTTACCTATTATGGTATTATGGAATGTAAAAATTAGCAATCAGCTATTAATGACCCGGCTTCAGTAGATACACTTTTACAACACGATTTGGATCAAGGGTTTATCCTAGGCCTCTTTCCCACACTTCCCTTTTCTAATTGGCAGACAAATCTAATAGGTGTCAGGGGGAAACACTCCTTAAAAAAAGAGACTGCTTATAGATCTTTCTGCAGCTCACTCCTCCACCATGCCCCGTTTAAATTCTTTAATTCCATGCAAAGAATTCTGTCTACAATATGCCACGATAGACAATGCCGTTCAAGCTATCATATCAGCCGGAGTTGGGGCATGGTTGAGCAAGACCGACATTGTTAATGCCTTCAAGTTACTCCCAATTCACTCTTATTTATGGCATCTCCATGGTATTAAGTGGAGAGACCAGTATTATTTTTTCAATAGGCTAACGTTTGGTTAAAAAAGTAGCCCAAAACGTTTTGATACTTTTGCCGAGGCCTTCTGCTGGTTACCCTTTAACTCATGTAGATGTCCATCAGTACTCCACTATTTAGACGATTTTCTCACCATAGAGTGTAATGCTAATCCACCACATAGTCTACAGGATGCCATACAGCTGTTTGAGAGTTTAGGTGTCCCGGTTTCTCCTTCAAAAACAGAAGGTCCTGACACCAACAGTCAGTTTTCCTGGCATTCAATTTGACTCTGGATTTGAAATCCAGCTTGCCAAGGGATAAAATTGAACGTATCCTAGCGTGTATTGAGTTCATGTAGTCGTAAGGAATTACAATCACTGCTCGGATCATTGAATTTTGCAATGAGAATCATCCCTCAGGGTAGGTCATTAACTGTTTATTACCAGGTATTCCCTCAGAGGACAGTAGGGTTCCCTTGATTACTAGGCCACAGCAGATTTACAGATGTGACAGAAATTCCTGAATGGGAAGAATATGCTCATCCCACCTATTTCCAACAATTCCACAATGCTCTGGTCAGATGCAGTGGCTTCCACGGGCTTTGCAGCAATTTGTGGTGACCAATGGCTTTGGGGCTGTTGGTCGACCGAAACCGAAGCATTGGAAGCCTTTAATTTGACTTCAGCATTATTTGAAATGTATTGTATCGTGGCCGCAGCAGCAGCCTGGGGACACTTTTGGTCTGGACAAACTGTACAATGTTTTCTGACCATTAGGCGGCATGTTATATTGTTAATAAAGGTCATTCTCCTTCTCTCATTAGCATGAGTTTTGTTAGACGCGTAACTTGGTTAGCAGCATCTCATCAATTGTGTAAACATGTCCCCAGTACAACACGACGGCTGATAATTTGTCTCGTGTCTGCCTTTTTCAGGAATTCCTCCAACTATACCCCAGTGCCTCACCAATAGCAACTCTAGCCCTTCTGTTTCAAGACCTCATCATGGATTAGGCCAACTCCTGATGCATGGCAGAGTACTGTCTTAGTATAAAAGAGCTTTCAATATTTTCGAGAGATTTATTAAAGAATTTCATATGGTAGATGCTTTCTCCATGGAATTTTAGTGGCTTTCACTTCCTTTTGCCACCTTAAACTGCAACTGTCTTACAACACAATCAAACCTTTTCTCACAGGGTTACAACACATCACATGCGCACACTATTTTTTTAAACAAACAAACTTTCTTATCCTCTTGTCAAATTAAAATAATATTAAAAGGAATCCAGAGGTTCAGTACACCACAAACACCTCAGAGATTACCGATAAATGGGAACTTATTCAGGTCTCTATCAGATATTTTGGACACTTCACCATTCGAATCAAACTTTAAAAACTGCCATATACTTAGCTTTTTACAGCTTCATTAGACCTAGGGAATTCACTACCATCAACACTTCTGAATTTGGGTCATGCCTTAGCTTATCACAATTCATCAAACATCAAGACCACTATACTCTCTCTGCAACATACTAAGACCAGTCAACAAGGTCAAACAGTTAAAGTTTCTTATTACCCTACGTTTAATAAATGGTGTCCAGTAAAGACATTAGATACATATCTAGGTGTCACAGTTCTCAATGTGACATCTATCCGGCCAGACATGGCCACCCCAGAAGTGCCCAACAGGAGATTTGATCCTGGGTACTTCGCGGTCCTGGGCCTGCTATCTGCCTTTGCGCCATAGCAGTTCTGCTTATTTTGAGCTGTTCTAGCCCTATTATTCCTGGCTATATCTGCAGCACTAGGGGCTGGACTTTGTCTGTGGTCGTTGCAAGTGCTTCATCTGACCCAAATCAGTCATCAGCAGGGTATATGAACAGAGCCTTGCCCTTTGATCTTATTGTGTGTGTTCAGTTCCTGTGTTCCAGTCTCTTGAACTTAAACTCCATATTGACTTCAGCTACACTTCATTAATCCTTTTTTTATTTTTTATTACCATATATACTCAAGTATAAGTCTAGTTTTTCAGCACATTATTTGTGCTGAAAAACCCTCACTCGACTTATACTCGAGTCAGTGTCTGTATTATGGCAACTAACATTGCCATAATACAGACCAGGACCGCCGGGCTCATTACAAGCCCGGCAGTCCTGTTGGGGGCTGGCAGTGAGCTGTAACTTACCTTTCCTGCAGCTCCTGTCAGGTGTGACTGCCACGCGGAGCGTTGCCACAGCGACGGCTCTCGCGAGACTTACAGTGGAGCTGACCGGACCGGAGGAGAAGGGAGCTGACAGGAGCTGAAGGAAAGGTAAGTAACAGCTCTCTGCCAGCCCCCTCCTACACAGCCCATCCACTGGACCACCAGGGAATGAGAGCCCCCTCCCTGGCCAGCTAACAAGCAGGGAGGGGGGGACGAAAATAAAAATTAAATAATAAAAAAAATATTACAATAAAAAAATGTAAATATTAAAATTAAAAAAAGTAAATAATAAAATTAAAAATAATACTGAAATAAAAAAATTAAAATATTAAAATTAAAAAAATTCAAAATAATAAAAATGCCCTCCCCCACCCAGTTCACACACAAATACACTCATACAAACACACACTCTGCATTGTATACACACACACTGCATTATATACACACACACTCATACAAACAATCTGCATTATACACACACACTCATACAAACACACACTCTGCATTATATATACACACATACACACACACTCTGCATTATATATACACACATACACACACACTCTGCATTCACACAAACACACACTCTGCATTATATAATGCAGAGTGTGTGTTTGTATGAGTGTGTGCGTATATAATGCAGAGTGTGTGTTTGTATGAGTGTGTGTGTGTGTATAATGCAGATTGTTTGTATGAGTGTGTGTGTATAATGCAGAGTGTGTGTTTGTATGAGTGTGTGTGTATATAATGCAGAGTGTGTTTTTGTATAAGTGTGTGTGTATAATGCAGATTGTATGAGTGTGTGTTTGTATGAGTGTGTGTGTTTGTATGAGTGTGTGTGTGTGTATAATGCAGATTGTTTGTATGAGTGTGTGTGTATAATGCAGAGTGTGTGTTTCTATGAGTGTGTGTGTATAATGCAGAGTGTGTGTTTGTATGAGTGTGTGTGTATATAATGCAGAGTGTGTTTTTGTATAAGTGTGTGTGTATAATGCAGATTGTATGAGTGTGTGTATAATGCAGATTGTATGAGTGTGTGTATAATGCAGAGTGTGTATGAGTGTGTGTATAATGCAGAGTGTGTGTATGAGTGTGTGTGTGTATAATGCAGTGTGTGTGTGAGTGTGTATATGTGTGTGTAATGCAGAGTGTGTGTATGAGTGTGTGTGTATAATGCAGAGTGTGTGTATGAGTGTGTGTGTGTGTATGAGTGTGTGTGTGTGTGTGTAATGCAGAGTGTGTGTGTGTGTGTGTTGTTTTGATGTGTGTGTGTATATAATTATAAAAATCACAGAATTTCATAGCCCCAAGTTTTACCCTCGACTTATCCACGAGGCATAGCATATTTCACAATTGTTGGTCACAAAACTGCACTCGACTTATACATGAGATCGACTTATACACGAGTATATACGGTAATTGATTTTTAACACCGGATACATAAAATACAAAGACAAACATATCTCTTCACAATATTAATAATTTCTAACACCGGATACATAAAATACACAAACCAACATATCTCTTCACAGTATATAGTTATACTATCATAAAATTGTACGGGTAATAACATATGTCTTTCACCAGTCAATGTGATTTGACTTTCTCTCCTCTCCTTTTCCATATTTCCCACTTCATCCCACAGTCCTTCCAGTCTCCATTCCCCTAGACCGCTCTCCGCTTTCTCCAGCGGAGGGAGGGGAGCCCAAAATAGAATTGACACAGGCTCCATACTGCAGATGAGGGCACCATATGTGAATGATTAATGGATAGTCTACTCACTCCCCTCTCTCTGAAATAACAAAAGTGACAGAGTTGAAGATTGGGTTCTATAAGTTCCTCCCCACCTCCCCTCTTTATTAAAGTATCCTTCTATTAAAACTAAGGGGAGAGAGAAAAATAAGTAAATTACAAGACAGTGGGGGGCAGGAGGGGGCTGGAAGAGAAATATCTGAATACAATGAATATCCATACACTAACAACCACACTCATACCACATTCATTATTCCGAGAGTCCGAGGGGAAGGGTGCTGACAAAGAGGAAGTATCTATAAGGGATTTTGCCAAGGTGTCCGACAGTAGTCATCTCATAGCGCCCATCTATACTTCGGAACTATATAAAGACCTATAAGTCCATCATCTCTTTCCAGTGCTCTATTTCTCTGCATCACACAATCCACATCTGACCAATTTGGCAGCTTTTCTCCTTTCCAATTTACAGCAATCAGCCATTTCGCTATCATTAAGATATGAAGCAAAAAACATTTTAATTCTTTTGTAAAATTGCTAGGTAGAAAGTGAAACAGAACCAATTCTGGGCCTAGTTTAATCCTTTCCCCTACAATTCGAGATATACCAAGTTGCACCTGCTTCCAATAAATTTGAATAAGAGGGCAAGACCACCACATATGTGTTGCTGAACCGACTTGATTACAGCCTCTCCAACAACTTTTATATGTAACATCTTTCTTTATTTTCCAGAGCTTAGTTGGAGTTAAATACCATCTGTTTAATATTTTAAAACACGTCTCCATGTAAGAGACATATTTGATTAATTTATCTGTTAGGTGAGGTGGCTCCCAACCGTGTTTCCATGGGTCAAGATTGATTAACTTCTTCTTCCCAGATTCTAATATTTAAAGGTTTAGTATCTAAATCCCTATCTCTCAAAAGACTAAAACATTTTGAAACCAAATGCTGTTTATTTGTTGTATAATTTTTCACAAGCTGTCAATTGTCTAATCTCTTTTAAGTGATAGCTAGACGATAGAATCCTTGATTTCAACTTATTGTATTCCATCCAAAAGCTAGTTGCAATTTTAAAATGAATCTGCAAATAATCAAATAAAACAAACTTATTGTTGACATATAAATCTCTTAAATATTTACATCCCAATTTCAATAGCGACTCGAGCAGAGGGGAATTAGTCTTTTCCAATACCAAGAAATTGGAAATGGGACCAGAGAGTATTTACAATTCAGTTTTAACCAGCTTTTTAGACTGTACCATATTATCGAGTCTTTGCTATGGACTATACCACTAGATAGTTAATCTCGAAAAAGAATCGAGTTCAAATATTCTTGTTTAAGAAAAAAAAACTTCTATCAGTGCCCAATTATTATTTTTTTCCTCCTCCTCCCATCTCAGCATATGTGCCAAAAGAGTGGCTTCTTGGTATTTCTTGATGTCAGGTTATGCTATTCCTCCTCCTCAAATTTGTTTGACCATAATTGGTTTCTTAATTCGCTTTTTTTTGTTCTGATGGATGAATACATCAATCGCTCTCTGTATCTGATTGAGCATATATATGGGACATTGCCAAGGAATGCAATGCATAATGTAAGTGATCTTAGGTAATATTGTCATCTTAATCGCTGCTATTCTTCCTGACCCATAAATATTAAGATTTTTCCATGTGGCCAAAACTTCCATTATGTTAGTATAAACTAATTGATAATTGACTTTCATTGTTCTATTCATTTCAGAGAACAATTTTATTCCTAAATGAGTTATTGATTGTTGCCAATTAAATGGATATAATTGTACCAAAGAGTTTTTCCCAATCTGCCCTATATTAAAAGTCATAGCTTCAGATTTCTTTAAATTTAATTTATAATTCGAATTTTCGCTATACTCTAATAATTTCTATTGTGATTATTACATCATCCGCATATAGGGAAATTACATGATACTTCTGCTTTATTTCAATCCCCTTTATATCTACAGATTCCCTTATCGCAGTCGCCTGTGGTTCAATGATTAAGGCAAATACTAATGGGGATAATGGGCATCCTTGCCTAGTAACATTTGAAATTAGAAACCTTCCTGAGCTAAAGTTTTGGCCGATTACCGTTGCAGCTGGAGATGTATATAAAGCAGGTATTGCATTAGAGGCAAATTCACCTAAACCATATTTTGACAGGGTGAGGAACATAAAGTCCCAATCAACCCTGTCAAATGCTTTCTTTGCATCAAGTCCCACAAAGACAGCTTCTGCTTTTTTAAATTTGACCGCTGAAATTATATTTAACAATTTCCTAATATTATCAGGACCCAGTCTCCCCTGAATAAAACCAGTTTGATCCAAATGGATCAACTTGTTGATAAGACGATTCAATCTTAATCTTAAAATCTTAGCGTAGATCTTTACATCCATGTTGAGCAGGGATATAGGTCTGAAATCATTACATTCTGGGGTTAATTTATTAGTTTTTGTAATTGTTATTATTTGTGCTTCTAACAGCTCTGGGTGAGCTCGGCCAGCTTTCTTGATTTCATTTAATGTTTGGCACAATCATTTAGAAATCTCCTCTTGACACAGTAAATATTATTGATTAATTAGCCCGTCAGGCCCAGGAGCTGAGCCCATTCTCAATTTTGAAATCGCCCACTTAATTTTCTGTTCTGTTATAGCTTCATTTAAAATTACCGACTCTGTTTGTGAAATTTTTGGAAGATAAATCATATCCAATTTTCAAAAATTTTTCTTCTTTTCAAACTTCTATCTAAATTTTTGGAATTCAATTTATAGAGCTCGTGGTAGTATTTCTCAAAAAATGTAAGATGGCATAGCAAAATATTCTTTTTTATATAATAACATATTTATTCTACCATTATTTGATTTTTGTTTCAACTTATTAGCCATCAATTTCCCTGCTCAGTTTTGTCCATGGTACAATCTTTGTTGCAGAGCCCATATAGATTTATTGGCCAGATATTGAATTCTCTTTATTTGTATTTGTATTTCTTGAATTTTATTTATCTTTAAATCACTTGGGGATTTTTTATTTTCTCTATCTAATATGGTACGTTCTATATGTAAGTCTCTTAATGATTTCCCTCTCTGCTTCTTTCTGATTGACTGCCATTTTATCATTAAGCGTCTTATAAAGGCTTTATGGGAAAGCCAAACTATTTCTTTAGACTTTACAGATCCATAATTTCTTAGAAAAAATGCACCCAGTTCAACTTTTAAGTTTTTTTAGTATTTCAGGATCCTTTGACAATTCTGTATCCATTCTCCATGATCTCTTACTCCTAATGGGAGGGTCATTACAATGAATTGCTGCCACCAGTCCATGATCAGACCAAGTGATCGCACCTATTTCTGTATGCTTAATTGTAGAGATACCCTGCCCATCAACAAAAATATAATCCAATCTACTATACATTTTATGTCTATAGGAAAAGAATGAATTATCTCTTTCTAAAGGGTGCAAAGTTCTCTATGTGTCATAGAGACTATATTTAAGCAATAGTTTATAAACATTTTTGGAGTTCTGAACTAAGTGAGGATCCGCTTTTATCTCTCCCAAAGAGTTTCTATCCAAAGTTGAGTCCAGAGGTGAATTAAAATCTCCACAGACAACGAGAGTACCCATAAAGAATGTCTTCATTGCTTTCATGTCTGGCTGATAAATTTAATTTGTCCTTTAGGGGCATAAATATTTAAGATTGTATATTTCTGAGTATTGATCAGGCCTGTCCATAAGACATACCGACCTTCTTTGTCTTTCATCACAGTTTCTCCTTTTAATAATAAAGTTTTGTTAAATATTATTGATACCCCTCTCGATTTGCTTTTCGCATAAGTAGCATCATGGGCATTGAAATAGTATTTATTACCATAAGAAGGGATTTTATCAGTCTGCCAATGGGTTTCTTGAATACAGATCACATCCGCTTTTTCCCTAAACAAATTTTTAAATGCTATACTTCTTTTACCCATTGTATTTAGGCCCTGGACATTTTGACTAATAAATTTCAGAGTCATAGAGAAAAGATCCAATCATGACTCTGAACACTATTTGACCCACCCCCGTCAGCTCCCTCCACCCCAAGTCCCGGAACCTCCCAATTGACATGACAAGACAAACATTCACACACATTCATCCAAAAAATAAAAAAATCCCATGGTGCTGTCATCTTCTTTGAGGACCTACCTACTTAGAGAGTCCCCACTCCTCGCTCTACCTAACCGAGGGGTGGCGAAAATCCTAAACTTTGCCGAACTAACTGAGTTCGAGACGGAGGTCTCTACTTGCCAGTAGTCTCTATCTTAACTATCAATAGCAGCCCAGCACTAAAAGCACTTTCTTATCACTAATAAACATCGAGACAAGGAAGCAATATGGCTGTGAGCAAACAGTTCAAAAGCGACAAAAAGACAAAAAAAAAATAGGGAAAAAAGGAGGGAACAAAAGAGAGAATGTTCCCCTAATCTAACTCTCATAGAATAGGGGCCGCCTATAACGAACTCCCCTCCATTCTCATCTCTTCTTTCCCTCTATTAAGTACATAGCTTGTAGACAATCTTTATAGGGCATAATACTACTTCAAACCGATACAAGGGAAGAAGAGAGAATGCATTTCTATTATCTGACTCTCCTGGGGGGTTTACCACCTAAACTAAACTCTCAATTTAGTGTATCACAAAATAATTCCTATGTGAAAATAAAAAGTAACATTGTTTAATTATGCCTTACAAAGGATTTCACATTTTTGACCAAACCCTTAATTCCTACGTGCCCTTATATCTTTACATCATAATAGCTTATAACAACCATTACCTTATTCAATAATTTAACTTAATCATTTCTTTACAAAAATACCTTGTGTAGTGACCAGTTTTAATTATAATAATCGCTTATCAAATAACGATATCCAATTTTGTACAATTTTCAAGTGCAATATAACATAATAGATTACCTCTCGTGTAGCGAATTACATTTATATTTGTGCCCATTAAAGCCATTTAATAAAGACTTATTCCTTTTTCAGTGTTATCATTAATATATAAAACCATATTTTAAACAGTGCTAAATTTGGAGGGATTGAGTCCGTCCATAGTATTTTAATTTATTAGTTAAGTACCAAAAATGTGACACCTCTAAGTCCCTAATTTAACCCTCCACCGATAACACGCTATTAGAACATCTCGGAGAGAATATCTCCAAACATCTCTATACTTCACCCCTTCCCATAATTTCTTCCCCTTAACCATACCCTAAGCTTCCCCCAAGGAGTCTATACCTTTCCCCCTCTTGGGGAGAGTTAATTACCTTTGTCTCCATTCCATTTTTAAGAAGTAATTTAGATGGAAAACCCCATTTATAAAACAGATTTTTGTCCCTTAATGATTTAGTTATCATTCTGAATTCGTTACGTTCCATAATCAACTCTCCTGATAAATCAGGAAAAGTTTTCAATTGCTCATAAGGAGCATCAAAGGTTTTGAGTTCAAAGGCTTTCTGTAAAAAAAAATTTTTGTACGTGAAAAAATTTAACTTCACAATCACATCTCGAGGTAATTCCCTTGAAGTGTTATGTGATAAAGGTAATCTATGGGCTCTATCCAACATATGAGCCATCTCAAAATCTGGCTTAACCAAAGAGCTCAAAAATGTTATCACGTAATTAGGTAGGTCCGCATGCCCCACCACTTCAGGGATCCCTCTTATGTGAATATTGTTTTGTCTGGATAAATTTTCCAATCTACTATACTTTTGTTTCAAACCAGAAAGCTCCTCTCTTAACGTCTGCATTTCAGTATTAGAATGATTCTGTGATTTTATCAAATAATCTTGTTGGGTGCCCAAATCTATTACTTTCTTTGATAAGATGTTTATGTCTTTAGAGTTTTTGGCAATCTCCCTTGTAATTTCCTGCACTATTGAGCTCTTTAGGTCTTTCAATAGATCAATCATTACTTCCTTCATAGTAGCTATCGTGAGCTGTTCTGCTCCCTGACCCTCCAAATCTACTGGCTCATCTACTAAGAATGAGTCACCTGATGTGATTAAATTGTCTGAATGCTCTAATTCTTTTTTTGTCCCCCAATATTACCTCTGACTCCTCTGAGCTTTTACGTTTATTAATTGGAGTAAAGAAATTACTTGTAGGATTCATATTATCTTTCTTTTTTTTCTTTACCTTTACTTTTTGTACCTTGATTATGCTTGTTTTTCATTTTGTGCCCTCTTTTATCACCCATTTGAAAGCTTGAAATGAGGTTCAGAGAGTAATATTTGTTCTCAATATAAATCACAGGAACAGACCAAAAACTCAAATTATGAGCACCGATAACGTAAAAAAAACAAAAAACACACAAATTAAATTATAATTTAACAATCTTCTACCAAAGCCAACGCCTTGGCCGAACTATATTGAACAGTCAAGTGCCAACAGTCTGTATAGATAACTTAGGTATGTATAAGTGTATATAAATGAGAACGCCCCTCTCTTCATTAAATTTCTCCTTCATCGATACTTAATCCTTTGAATTTGGTCGCTTTTTACTCCATAATCCAAATAAATAAGTCTATGAATTTATAAGGGCTCAGATAGCATTATGACTTTATAGCTTTCAAAAGACCATGTCCTTCATATAGCTGTTCTAGATGCTTTAAGTAAAAAAATCAATAAAAAGAGAACAAGAATCAATAATGCCCCAACTGCACGACCATATTATTCCAAAAAGGGTTTAGCATAAGGGCATTCAACATACAAATATCTTTCTACGTCTCTGTCTTAATTTCCTTTAAATTTGTACTCGGCAACCAAAAAAAAAACACAGAGAAAAAAGTAAAATAAAAACAAAATCGTCCTTATACTTTTTAAACTTGTTTCCGTTTGAATCTTTACTAAAGCAAAAAGGAAAAAGAATCTCTATAAAGACATTGCACAGAGGTAACTCATTAACCCTCTCCCGAGGAAGCCACCAGGAAACCGGGAAACAGAAAAATTATGGACAGATACATATGGCTAAGCACCGATGAGCCCTGCAGCAAAGCTGGATACCAGAAGGGATAGGGCGGGAGCTGGATACAGGAGGGATGAGTTGAAACCTTCCCTTTCCTTTCCTTTCCTTTCTTTACTCTTTACACTTTTTTTTTTCCTTTCTTTTTCCCCCCGGCTCCTTGCTTTGCTTAGTTTTCCTTTTCTTACAGCTTACAGCTTGCCTCAGGACTTTTCCTTTTCCTTTTAATTCTGTTATTCTTTTTTAAATTTTGCTCTTCTCTTTTTTTATTGTTAGCTAGCAGTCCACTTAGGTCTTACTTTATTTAGTTCAGTTTCCAAGTGACCCTCGGAGTATGCTGCCGCACGCGGTTTCGCTCTCAGAACACTCTGTGGATCAATAAAGGCTCACCGCGGTATTATGGAGAACTTCGTCCGAGTCTCTTACTTTCACCAGCGATTCCTCTTTTGGTCTTAGAATCTTGAGGAGACATATGTCATAGTTAACTGTTTCCTCTCGTGCAATACACAGCCATATATTTGCTTCAAATCTCTACTGCACAGAAGTGCCTTATGCTGCGTTCTCCTACTGCCTGTCAGACCTCCGCCATTGCTCGTTAGCGTCTCGTGCTAACTACTTCCTGGGCATTGTCACATCTCTCCAACAGATATATATATATATATTAACACACAAACACTATTTATATTTTATGCCTTTATCCAATATGTCTGCTTTAAAGGACTTTGCCAACCTGAACCGAAAGTATCGCTTATTGACTGAGACACGGACAGCATGTGTTCGCGTCACTTCGGTTGTTGTAGGATGCTAAAGCGAAAAAGACACGTGAAGTATGGACATGCGGTACTTAGCCACGTCACTTCCCTATTTCGGGAAGGTTTTACCCTAACGGACCTATGAAGGAATGGATGCAGATGGTAGAGGTGGTCGGAGGCAGGACCTCCGAATTGGGTGAAAAGCCTCTACCCAGGAAAGGTTTTTCTAACAATGGATGATAAGCGTGATGCCATCTTGGGACTTGCAATGACATACATCTCCAAAATATACTAATATTTTCCATATTGTGAATGGCTTACCTCCTGTTTCTATATATGGAATAAAGGATCAACGTCCAGCGGGGTTTGGTTGTCGAGTGTATGGAACTATTTTCGGACACTCAACGGCCCGAACACCGCTGAGACTTCCAGGACCACTTAGCTTCTTTCTAATTCATCCGAATGAGGCGGCATTCGGTAAAAACAACTCCCGAACAAAGAGGCACACGACTACCTTACACAAGAATGGTTATGCAAGACATTGTTCGACATTTTAAATACACGAAAGACACCGGCCGCACCAGCTGATTTCATGGAACAATTCTGGGCAGGAGCTTTGTGACAGAACCATCTGCCTGCTTGTATTTTAGTTGCATTCGTCTGTTTGTATCCCGTTTGTATGAATGGCTGTTTTCTATAGCCCAGCCATTCAAATGACTTTTTTCCCGAACAAACCTGCCGAACGGACGGCCACCCAGGAGAGAAGTGTGCTGCTGGTTAACCTATTGATCCCAATTAGAACGTTGTGGTTAACCGCAGACACTTCTCAATTAAACCGAATTCAGGGTGGTCGTCGTTCGTATGTCGACCACGAGGCAGCGGCCATTTTAAACCACGCGAAAGCCCAGCGGTGTTTGGCTCTATTTCTATGGAACTAAAAACGGACACTTTTTCTGCCGAACACCGCTGAAACAACGGAACGCCTGGCTGTCTCCACGAAAGCATACGAATACCGGCCGTTCGGGAGGTTTGGAGCATACGAAAAGACTTAACCCAGATAGCCTTCCCATGGAGTCATTCGTATACCGAAAGACTGTAAGAACTTTGACTCCATGGCGATTGAACTATGTGTGTGGGATCTGAGCGCTATTCGCTAATAATATGCACTCAGATCCAGGCTATCTGGGGATATGTGATACGAATGGGAAATGTTCGGTTATTTTAAAGTTATGCATTTTTATGTCTTTTATGATTTTATATTTAAGATGGCGACTGGCTTTGTCCTGGAGATAATTGAGTTACTTGGTAATTATCTCCAGGGCAGAGGGGAGGGAATCATAATGCACTGTGGGTAAAATCTGTGACTGTGTGTCTGGAATGTCCCCATATCTGTCTGTCATTTAAGTCTCCCATTTGGTCCCCTAGGGGAGTGTCCACCAAGTGGGAGACCTGCATAAATACGGGCAGGTAGCCCACAGTAAAGCCAGATCCTGTTTGACCCTCAATGCGGAGCTTCTGTCTCGTTATTGGGGGGATTTCTTCTTCACGTTTAGAGACTGCTGGATGGAACGGAAGCCGCTTGGTGAATATTGTTGTTCGGCGGCTAGCAGCAGTTCGTGTATTGCCGTTCGGGAGTTTGGAGCCGTTCACGGATCCCGGTCGGGAGATTGCCGCTTCCCCTGCATTTGGTTCGTGCACTACAGGTCAGGCGAACGGAGTTACTGATATTGCAGCCGGGGAAGGTCTACTAAACGGCGGTTTTGCCTAAAGACACTGGAGGTGTCTTAACAAGCTTTGTGTGCGGCCGGTCAGAAATGGGACTTCCATGTAACTTTTGAACCCCTCAACCGATCTGGGTGATTTTTGAATATGTTGCTCACCCAGATCGGGGCTATGAGGTGATATACATTTTATGGGGTTCTTTTTGTGATATTGGGGTATTTCCGGAAGGTGTATAAAATATGTTCTTTTTCGTTTGGAGATAATTGAGTTGATACAGTATTTAACTCAATGATCTCCCAAGCAGAGGGGAGGGATTGTATGCTATCTGTGGGAGTGCCTCAGATTATAATGCTATTGTGATTGGTGTATACATTTGAGTCCCTGTTCCCAACAAGGTCCATGTGGATGTCACCCTTGCTTGGGGACTTGCATAAAAGGCCAGTGTAGCTGCCATTAAAATTCAGTTCTGCTTAACCCTCAACACGTAGCCTTGTCTCGTGCTTGTAGGCAACCTGCTTCACAACTATATCACCAGTAGACTTGAGCGAACCCGGACTGTAAAGTTCGGGTTCGTACCGAACATTACGTTTTTTGGACCTCGGACCCGAACACGGACATATCAGTGTATGTTCGGGTTGGAGTTTGGTGTTCAGCGATTTAATGGCGCGTTTTGAAAGGCTGCAGGGCAGCCAATCAACAAGCGTTTGACTCTTGTGCCCTTAGAAGCCATCACAGCCATGCCTACTAATGGCATGGCTGTGATTTGCCAGTGCAGCAAGTGACCCAGCCTCTATATATAAGCTGGAGTCGCGTATCGCCGCACGCACATGAGCTCTTATTAGTGTAGGGAGAGGATGCTGCAGCTGTTAGGGACAGATTAGGAAAGAATTCTGGTGTTGAATCTGCAAACTACAGCAATTATTCAAACTACAGCGATTATTTTTGTGGGTGCTATAATACTACATTTTTGTACCCTGCACTGAGCCCAGTGCCACAGAGAGTGCAGTGCACTTGTAACTGCATGTGTGCCAGGCACATTACTTTAATCCTGTTCTGGTAGCTCAGTGGGCAACATTTTTAAATACTGCAATTTTTTTGGTGCTAAATAGTACATTTGCGTACTGCATTTCTTGCAGTCCAATAAAACCCTTAAATACTACTGTTACATTGTTGGTTTAAAAAAAATCTAACTTTTTGGTGCTAAATAGTACATTTGCGGCCTGCGGTGCACTTCATATCTGAGAGTCAAATAGAACCGTCAAATACTGTGCTTACTTTGCAGTTTTAAAATTTTTAATTCTTTAGGTGCTAAAAAGTACATTTGGTGCCTGCACTTCATATCTGAGAGTCATATAGAAGCGTCAAATATTGTGCTTACATTGCAGTTTTAAAAATTCAAATTCTTTAGGTGCTAAAAATTCAATTTGGTGCCTGCACTTCATATCTGAGAGTCAAAAAGAACCGTCAAATACTGTGCTTACAGCGCATCTTTAAACATTTGAATTCTTTAGGTGCTAAAAAGTCAATTTGGTGCCTGCAGTTCATATCTGAGAGTCAAATAGAACCGTCAAATATTGTGCTTACATTGCAGTTTTAAAAATTAAAATTCTCTAGGTGCTAAAAAGTCAGTTTGGTGCCTGCACTTCATATCTGAGAGTCAAGTAGAACCGTCAAATATTGTGCTTACATTGCAGTTTTAAAAATTCAAATTCTTTAGGTGCTAAAAAATTCAATTTGGTGCCTGCACTTCATATCTGAGAGTCAAAAAGAACCGTCAAATACTGTGCTTACAGCGCATTTTTAAACATTCAAATTCTTTAGGTGCTAAAAAGTCAATTTGGTGCCTGCACTTCATATCTGAGAGTCAAAAAGAACCATCAAATACTGTGCTTACAGCGCATTTTTAAACATTCGAATTCTTTAGGGGCTAAAAAGTCAATTTGGTGCCTGCAGTTCATATCTGAGAGTCAAATAGAACCGTCAAATATTGTGCTTACATTGCAGTTTTAAAAATTCAAATTCTTTAGGTGCTAAAAAGTCAATTTAGTGCCTGCACTTCATATCTGAGAGTCAAAAAGAACCGTCAAATACTGTGCTTACAGCGCATTTTTAAACATTCGAATTCTTTAGGTACTAAAAAGTAAATTTGGTGCCTGAACTTCATATCTGAGAGTCAAATAGAACTGTCAAATATTGTGCTTACATTGTATTTTAAAAATTCAAATGCTTTAGGTGCTAAAAAGTCAATTTGGTGCCTGCACTTCATATCTGAGAGTCAAAATAAAAAAAATTCAAATACAGCGCATTTTTAAACATTCGAATTGTTTAGGTGCTAAAAAGTCAATTTGGTGCCTGCAGTTCATATCTGAGAGTCAAATAGAACCGTCAAATATTGTGCTTACATTGCAGTTTTAAAAATTCTAATTCTTTATGTGCTAAAAAGTCAATTTGGTGCCTGCACTTCATATCTGAGAGTCAAATAGAACCGTCAAATATTGTGCTTACATTGCAGTTTTAAAAATTAAAATACTTTAGGTGCTAAAAAGTGGTGCCTGCACTTTATATCTGGTGTATGTGTGCAACACTGGCTAGTTACCGCTTCTCAAGAAAGTCAATAGACTTTTTTAAAAAGTGAAAAATAAGTGTTATTGTGATCGCTTCATATACAGAAGCATTAATATACATTTCTATATTGTGTAAAGACACAACTACAAAGTTAAAAACCAAACACCAGGGGGGCGGAGCCAAGCGGCTAAGCTGAGCGGTTGTGCCAAGCTTCAGCTCCTGCACAAATCAACACAAATTGGGGGAAAATCCCCCCAAAAACAGCACAAAAGCACACCAGAGTGGAGCTAGTGAGTCGGGGACACCCGGGTGAACCCTTAGACACTGAAACCAAGCGTGTGACCCACCGGGACCCTGCACTACAAACCTGAGGCCTGCCGGAGGTCGAGCTGTGGAGAGACGGCCGCTCTCCAAGCAGACTGACCTAAGTATGGATCCCTCGGGGCTCCCAACTCCTACCCCCCCCCCTACGGACCGATGGGGGTTATCACGGTCCACAGTGGGCAACAGGGGAGGCGGACAAAGACTGAACCTGCAGCCTGAGAAACCGCAGCGACGAAGCGGCCAAGCACATGGCGTGCCCAAAATGGTGGCAAACCTACCAAGCAAGCAACACTGCACACACGAGCCGGAGGACTTCGGCGACATACAACAGCGTCTAAATGCAACTTTTGCCCGATTCTGGACGAAGTTGCTGGAAAGGATGCAAACACCTCAGGCAAAATCACAAACCCTACCCTACAGGGGTGAGCGGAACCATGAGAGCAGGGTGAAGAGAGAGACACCCTTGAATAACATGGCGGCAAAACGACAGCATGTAAGTGAGACACAACACATGCCACCCAACACCAGGCACCCCGAGCACCACCTAGTCTCACAGAAGTCCCACTCATACAAGCGCCCTAAGCAAACTCCCCAGGCTCCCCGCCTGCGCACAGGCATCAGACACCTGAACGCACAACACCGCGCCCTAGGTCTGGGGGACTGGACTCAACTCAACTCAGCATTGCACCCACATAAGAGCAGACAGCCGACACAGCATGGGGAAACCCACGTCAGCACCAACAGAACACCCTGCAAATGCCCTTGGTTTGCCAAGCAGACACAAGAGGTACATTGGATCCCTGGGACCCGGCTGCAGGCGCTGAGATCTGGAATCGGCTAGATGACTACCTTGAACCGGCTGCAGGAGCCTGGTGCCTGCTTCGAGTTCCACTGGGACACACTTATTATCCTTACCTACACTGTGGACAAGTTTAAACACAGATAGTACAGGACTGTATCTGCAGCGAAAGAACAAAGTGTCCCCTGACTTTAAAAATGTTTAATTGTTTTTCTTTTTGTTGTTCTGCTTCTGCCTCATAGCCGTAAGTACATCATACATGCAAAGCCAGCCCCACTGTCGCTCACTAACCCCCAAACCCAGTTACCACTGTGTACTGGCAAGTTAATTTGACTCTCCACTCTGTTCTCGGGGATGGGGGGCGCCACTGGGGACCAAACAAGCTCATGCTGAGCCTCTCCGAGTCTAGTCTCACTACCGGTCAACCACCGATAGCCCAATACACATGCCTTTGTAACCACCAACCAATAGCATTAATGATGAGAAGGGCTCCAGCTATCTGTAAGTTCACTACCCATGCATAGGCAGATATATTAGCCTGTTATGAAAAGGTTCAATCCAGCTTGGTACTACTCTAAGCTAGTCGTGTCAATTTCTTTCTTACAAACCTCTTGCTCTGACCACTCACAATAACTAATCTACTGACCTACTCCGTAGTACTCGAACGTGTAAAAAAATAAAAAATAAAAAAAAGACGTGCCGATACAACTACTGAACAGAGCAGCGCAGGTTTATTATATGTTTAAGCTACAAAATCAGTTTATGTTTAATCAAACACAGTGACACTAAGGTAAAGCCTAGAACAAATGTGAATCCTGTTAGTGATACTGCACTAAACCGGCTACAATATTAGCTAGACCCGCTAAACGTTACTCATACTAAAAGTACAGTCTAACTAGATATATGACAAGCTACAGTTATTCTACTAAATATGTGCCGACCACGTGTTCATATCATTGAGATTTATAATTCTGCGTGTTATACAGCTTGACTATAACTACTTACTAAAAATTTTGTGCTACGACTTTAAATGTCACAAGAATGTACAACAATGTTATTAATGTGCTGGCATGGGCCGTTGTGGCTCTGTAAGCCGTCTTGTTATCTCCTGCACAATGAAAAATAAAGAATTATAAAAAAACCAAACACCAAAACAACGTAGAGTGAAGGTCATGCGAGTGACGTGTGCATTTTGGAGGAAGAGGCGCTGGTCGCACAGAAGCATCAGCACAGCATAAGAGGGAGCAGGGTGCAAAAGCGGAGCGGCCATCCCCTAGCGCTCATCGGCATGTATTATCTTTTGAATTCCCACCATTATCCAAGTAACAGATGGAGCGATAAAAGGACCATAACAGATTTAACGAGCCATTTGCAGTTTCGCAGTCCGGTGACCGGGACCCAGACACTGTCTGGGCGGCGGTCCGACGACCGGGACCCAGTATGCCTTATGTTGAAGTTAGGAGTCACAGTGTGGAATGGATTAGCAGGGTCTGGTGCAGGGTAACCGCACGCCCCCTGGTGTTGAGCACCAGCGTTTGTGCGGCCACATACCAGGACCCTGATGCAGCTTCAGCGAGCAGCAGCAGGCGATAGTTGAGTTTCAGCTGCAGCACGCACGGGTCAGTTGCTCTGCACCAGACATGCCCTCCAATTGATCCAAGTTAAAGGATTTAAAGTGAACTCATTACAATTACAGGGCCTCGAAAGAGTAGTGTATTGTTATTTGTCGTCACTACCTCCCCGCGTTGGGAGTGGGTAATTTGCGCGCCTGCTGCCTTCCTTACATGTGGTAGCCATTTCTCAGGCTCCCTTTCTGGAATCGAACCCTGATTCCCCGTTACCCGTGGTCACCATGGTAGGCGTGAAAAATTGCATCGAAAGTTGATAGGGCAGACATCCGAATGCGTTGTCGCCGTCACAGGATCGTGCGATCGGCACGAGGTTATCACAGACAAGCACGGCCGCCTGTCCATGGCCAACGTGGACAAGCTCACGTTTATTAAAATGAACCACGCATGGATCCCACCAGACTTGTCTGTACCTTGTGGAGAATAGACATTCATACCGGCCTCACCCAGCCATTGTTATACTCAAGTGCACTTATTCTTTTTTTTCTTTTTTTATATGTCCCAATATTTTGGGGGCTACCCCAATTAAAAAAAAAACAGTGTTGGCTACCACCTCCTCCTCCACCGCCACCGCTTCCACCTACACCGCCACGGTGTATACCCAGATATATCAGAGCTGCTGCAGAAAGTGTGGGCTGTCTGTGCGCGCTTTTGGCGTTCTCACTCTGCTGCTGCTCGCCTGTCTGTGCTTCCCATGCGCTTCGGCCTTCCTGCTCACCGCCTCATATGCGACGTTCCCACAAGGTGGAACTCCACCTTGCACATGCTGGAGAGACTGTGCGAGCAGCAGCAGGCAATAGCGGAGTTTCAGCTGCAGCACGCATGGGTCAGTCGCTCTGTAGAACAGCACCACTTCACCACCAATGAGTGGGCCTCTATGCGAGACCTGTGTGCCATGTTGCGCTGTTTCGAGGACTCCACCAACATGGCCAGTGCCGCTGACGCGTTCTCAGCCTTACTATCCCGCTTCTATGTCTCCTTGAAAAATCGCTTTGGGCGATGATGGAAGAGGATGTGGCACAGGAGGAAGAGGAGGAGGAAGAAGAGGGGTCATTTCCACGGTTATCAGGCCAGTCATTCACAAGTGGCTCGGAGGGTGGGTTACTGCACCAGCATAGGCCAGGTACACAATTGTCCAGCATCTCCACACTGTCCCATGGAAGCGTCCACCTGTCCATCTCCCAAACACTGGAGAGAAAGAGGAAGTACCCCCATACCCACCCGCGATCCCTGGCCCTGAATGCCAGCATTTCAAAATTCCTGGCCTTTGAAATGCTGTCATTCCGTCTGGTGGAGACGGACAGTTTTAAAAACCTGATGGCATTATTGGACTGCAAGAAATGCACCGCAGGCCACAAATGTTTCTTTTTTTATATGTCCCAATATTTTGGGGGCTACCCCAATAAAAAAAATAAAAATTTAAAACAGTGTTGGCTACCTCCTGCTCCTGCACCACCGCTTCCACCTACACCGCCACGGTCACCGCCTCCTCAACCTATGGGTCACTTAGTATAAACTATGTACACAATAGCAGAGGCTTATGAAGGCCTTTTCTCCACGCGTCAGGAGTTGAGCTCAGTTTGAACAATGAAAGAGAATACCCTGCACTCCAACCCTCTCTCAAATGGATAATTCTGGTGATCCTCCTGACAGCCATGCTTTAGATTTTGATTTATGTTCTTCCAAAGCTAAAATCAAAGATTCCATCCAGTGCTATTTTATGGCTGTATTTTAAATTTTTAAGTATTTTATGTTATTTTAAGTGATTTTCCTATCCACATTTGTTTGCAGGGAACTTGTCCTACTCTAACCGGCATTTTACTTCCTTTTGCAGCCCTCTGGCCCTTTCCAGGACTTTTTTAGAGCCATTTTTGTGCCCACAAGTTCGGGTCCCCATTGACTTCAATGTGGTTCGTGGTCAAGTTCGAGCCCGAACCCGGACTTTTTTCCGAAGTTCGGCCGAACTTGCCGGACCCGAACATCCAGGTGTTTGCTCAACTCTAATCACTAGTTCTTGTAAGGCTCTACTGCCTTATTGGATACTTGGTCAGCTGAGATGACAACTGGAGGATACTACAGCACTGCTCCTCCCAAAGGAAAAGGACATCTCTAAAGGCATACACCCCTTGATACTCGGGGTGGTCATTACAGTGCATACTATTTTTATATGGGGAATAAAGGATTTTTCCTAGCAATTTAATTTGGGTGGGGTTTCCAATTAGTGTTAGTAGGAAGGGTATATATACTATATTTATTTTTGAATGTACATATGAACCTGAATAAGACAGTATAACAGTAGAAACACATTATGCTGCTATATCTATGCTTTACTAGACTTGTAAAGTACTCACTAATAAATGTTATTTTTAACTTTATTATTTTGGTTCTTGATATTTTCATGCTGTTAACATCCAGCTAGCGGTGGGATCTACACTTACCTGAAGCAAGGTGTAACTACAAGTTTTTTTTTTGATGCCTCCACAGTTTACATCCAACTTATAGGCTCTAAACAATGTGAGTTTTTCCAGTTAGCCGTTTTGGATCACATTCACAAATTTTCCATGAGTTTAACATTTTACTATAGTGAGTAGGTTTATTTGTTTGTGTGTTAAACTTTGAAAATTAGAGTTTCTGATGTGTTTATTCACTATAGAGTTTATATATTTCATCTAAAGGGTTTATTCACAAAACGTATAGTGAAATGGAAAATTTAAATTAGCTAAATTGCTTGAAGAGCAAAATTGAGAAAGTGGGCAAATTTCTTTCCAACGCAACCATTCTATGCCTTTTTAGTGTACTGAAATGGAGTGTTTAGTGAATAAACCACAGGTAAACATGGAACATTTATTTGGAATGACAGGCTCTGCCACTCCCTGGTAAAATGCTCATACATCATAATAATACAATATCCATATTCATAATGTGTTTATGCTTCGTGACTTAGCATATTAAAACTATATTGCTCTTGCAAATCTGAACCTTGATCCTAGTCTCCCGCAATAAATATGCTAGTGTAATGTAGGGCCACGTGTTATGTCCACAAATCAGTAAATTACATATAATGTATGCAATGCTTTTAATGGGAGATACGTTTATTCTGTAATAAAATATGCTTCTTTTTCAGGTGAGGAGACTGGTTGTGTATAAGGGTGTATGCTCTTAAAAAGCAAACCAACATTTTATGTGCAATGCTTTTTTCCTTGTTGTTAGGTAGATGTATTTTTTAATTTTTTTTTATGTTGCAAAGACTCACTAAAGCTTGCTGACCTGGTTATGCTTCATTGAGTGCACTAGCACCATCCCTCAGTTAAATGTCAAACTACTTAAACAAAGATTATATAAACCAAGGGTCTACTCAGTGCCAGTGATAACCCCTGTAAAGGATCATATTAACTCTGTAGTACCGATCCCTGTAGCTTCTCCCGAATTCCCAGCAGAATACTAGTGAAGTAGTGATTACAGCTCCCAATTCCCCCAAACATGAGTCGAGACTTCATGAAGGGGTAAAACTATCTGGTTTATTGATGGCCAAACTCAGCCCTTTTATGATGGTCTCCCAGCAAGGGAACTCCCACAGGGGACCTTGTGGAAGACTGTGACACAATATACAGAACCAATCGGTTTACAGTACAATTATTAAACACACCCACAGTAACAGTGCAACCCCTCCTCTCTATCCTGGAGATAATTAACTTAAGTGGTTGAAGAGAACCTAATTATCTCCAGGTAGAGAAAAACATGTCCTTTTTATATTTTAACAAACTGTATTAAAATCCATAACTTATATTTCGCCGAACGTAGTCTCTATGTTCCACATACCCCCAGGTAGCTTGGATCTGAGCGCACAATATAGACGAATAGCGCTCAGATCCCACGAACACAGTTCTCAATATAATCGAGTAAAGTTTTTAGTTCACCGGTTGTTCGGGAAATTGAATCCGAAAAGAGTTCCATAACTGCAGCTACCTGGGGTCTGTCTATCTTGTATAGTAGGAAAGTCCCGAATGGTAAAGGGTTCGGGAGTTATTAGCCGTATGAACGGAAACTTGGTACGCGTCAGCGGTGTACGGCTGAATAATTGTCCGAAAATAGTTCCAGAGGATCGACGACCATCTACCGCTGAGCGTTCGACGACTTTAAAATGGCGACCGCCACGTGTTCGGCAAACGAACGCGGACCTCCAAGCCTTTCATCAATTACTTTGCAGTTAACCGCAAGATCTCGGGGTAAATGAGCTGTACACAACCTCGGTGGGAGGTCGGATGGTTCGGTAGTTTGTTCGGTTTATTAAAAACTACACGAATTAGCCATTCACATGAATAATCAGACGAAGTGCTGTTTCTCTGAGTCTGTTCAAACAGGGATTTCGTTACAACCCCCATCCATGCCCAGTTGATATTGTGGAAATTAAACTTCCGCATTATTTATGTCAAGTTCCTCCAGCCTGGCCCACACTGATTGGCTGAACGTTTGTTACTCTCGTGCTCTTGCAAAAATATTGTCATGCAGTCATAAGCAATAAAAAAGACACAGCAACACTAATGTATTTTCAAAAGTGATTTTTGGTGTTGTGTGTTATTCTACTGATTATTATTATGATTGGGATTTGCGGTTACACATGACTTGGTACCTTCTGTGAAGAGTGGAGTGTGCATTTCTACACTGTACTTCAAGGAATCTGTGCATGTGTCTGATAATGAGAATCTGTGTGTGTGTTTAACAGAAAGTGTATCTAACATTGTGTATCTATGTATGTAAGGCATTGTGTATATGTGTATCTGTATTTTAGAAGAGTGTATGGGTATACCTGTTTGTGTGTGGCAAGGCATGTGTATATAGGTAGTTGGCCTGACAAATTGTCTGATGAAAGCCCTGCCTATTAACAAAATTACAGTTTTTTTTATAAAGAAATATCAACTGTATGGTTATTTGAACCCAATGCGTATGATTCTATGGCAAGACAGCAAGCTTCATATTTTGCTTATCGTTCTTTACTGCAACCTCTCAGCAGCAAAGAAACAGTTAACAATGTGGATTAAAAAAAAGTAGACCAATCAGAATGTATATCAATAACATATAATACAAACAGACTCCTCCCACTCCTCTATTTTTTGCTGCTTGCCTCCCAGATTAGTCTGTTCTAATAATATTGCCTTCAGGATTTTTTTTAAAATACCTTTTAACTTCTTATAGTTCCTTTTAATATATATTTTTCATTTGTTACATATTTCTTTGATTTCTATTCCTTGCCTTACTTGTATAAAGGGATTTGTTTTGCTACCATTTAGTTTTCAATAGGCCCTTTCAGCCTATTCAATTTTTCCTGCCTTTTTTATCATGTCACACAGCGGGGCTTTGTTTCCTCTAATAAATTTTCATCCTTCTGACCTCAGTTGTTCAAACTGTTTCAGACAACCTTTTTAAGGAACCGTATATACTCGAGTATAAGCCGATCCGAATATAAGCCGAGGCCCCTAATTTTACCACAAAAAACTGGGAAAACTTATTGACTCGAGTATAAGCCTAGGGTGGGAAAAGCAGCAGCTACTGGTAAATTTCTAAATAAAATTAGATCCCAATAAAATTACATTAATTGAATATTTATTTACAGTGTGTGTATAGAATGAATGCAGAGTGTTTGTGTGTTTGTGTGTGTATATAATGAATGCAGCGTGTGTTTGTGTGTTGTGTGTTTATATAATGAATGCAGGATGTGTTTGTGTGTTGTGTGTGTATATAATGAATGCAGAGTGTGTGTTTGTGTGTTGTGTGTGTATATAATGAATGCAGAGTGTGTGTTTGTGTGTGTATATAATGAATGCCGTGTGTGTGTTTGTGTGTTGTGTGTGTATATAATGAATGCAGTGTGTATATAATGCAGAGTGTGTTTGTGTGAATGCAGTGTGTGTGTTTGTGCAGTGTGTGTAAACTGGGTGAGGGGAGGCAATTTTTATTTAATTTTTTTTATTTTAATAATATTATTTTATTATATTATTATTATTTTAATATTATATTATTTTAATAATATTATTTTATTATTATATTATTATTATTTTAATATTTGCATTATTTTTTTTTTAATGTTTTTTTGTCCCCCCTCCCTGGCCAGGCAACAAGCAGGGAGGGGGGACAAAAAACCATTTAAAAAATAATGCAAATATTAAAATAATAATAATACAATAATAAAATAATATTATTAAAATAATATAATATTAAAATAATAATAATATAATAATAAAATAATACTATTAAAATAATATAATAGTAAAATAATAATACTGAATCCCTGGTGGTCCATTGGCATTGGCTGTTCAGTGGGGGGGCTGGCAGTGAGCTGTTACTTACCTTCCTGCAGCTCCTGTCAGCTCCCTTCTCCTCTGTGCAGCTCCTCTGTCAGCTCCGTTCTGCTCACAGTGTAAGTCTCGCGAGACTTACACTGTAAGCAGAACGGAGCTGACAGAGGAGCTGCACGGAGGAGAAGGGAGCTGACAGGAGCTGCAGGAAGGTAAGTAACAGCTCACTGTCAGCCCCCAACAGAACCGCCGGGCTTGTAATGAGCCCGGCGGTCCTGGTCTGTATTGTGGCAATGTAAATTGCCACAATACAGACCTTGACTCGAGCATAAGCCGAGTGGGGGTTCCTCAATTATACTGCTTATTCCATGGGTGACCCCAACTATATTTCTGAGTGACCTCTGACATTACTGGCTTTATTTTTTCAATACTTGGGTGAAACCCAAATACCTTAGCCACATACAGTCTTTAGCATTAATTTAGAGATTCAACATTCCTATGATTTAATATTTTGTATAGCTGTACACATTCACTTAGAGTTTGATAAGTGACACATTGGCTGATCAGACAGACCCATCAATCTCTACTGAGATATGGGCTTGGCTCTTTTCCGCTATCAGGGAGTCTATAACATAAGCTCGGGCAGCTTTCTGTGAACAATCTACCACTGACACTAATTGTCCTGCTCACTCTGACTCTGAGGACTCATATGTCTCAGATCTAGAGGGAGCCCTGTTCAAACATCCCTGGAAAGGGGATAGCACCTCAGCAGGCAAGTTTAAGGATCCTGCAAAAAAATTTAAATTATTCCTGCCACCTACATTGCAGGATGATTCAGTCCCTTTAGAGGGTTCTACCTCCCAAAACCTTTAAGTGATAGACAAATATTGCACTAATTATTCTGATGAGGATCTCCAGGCGAATGTGCATCGAGCTTCCTTGAGATGAGAATTTGTCAAAGAGTCCTATATTATCAGGCGAACCCTAATGACAGGGACTCTGAAAAACAAAAACACAGAGATCCACTTACTGACATCCTTCTGGATGCTTCTGGCCAACCACTGTTTGACCCTGCATCAGGTGCCAAGTTGGTGCCAAAATTTGACCCTATGCTTGTCACTTTCCTTACTAAATCAGGTAATGACCCGCATAAGGGCATCGAGCAGGGTCTAAAGGCGATCCAAGATTAACTTTTTGATATTGCCGTACCCATTACACAAATTTTTATTAAATTTGCTGATGAGGCACTAAATAGTGGCAAATTTGATCCTCACACTGTGTGAGAGTGGGCACAGAGAGCTCTGTCTCTAAGGCAATGGCAACATGGCCATATCCAGAGAGAGGCCTAAAGCAGCTTTATACAAAACATTTGCTAAATTGGCCGACTTAAGTTCTAAGGAACTAGGGCCGAAGCAATGGCTTATTGTTTAGGGACAGCTTCATGAGTGACCTGAATAAACATGTCTTTGTCTTCATATCCCTTAATAAGCCCAATTCTCCTTATGCAGAGACTTTCACTCCTAAAACACTTGCTTTTCAAGGAGAGCATGTCTCTACAGAGGCTGAGCAACCAGAAGGACTGCCTTCACAGGCCGCATAAAGACAGGAGATCTCCATCAGGTAATCAATCTCAGAGAAGTAAACCAACATGTCTTGTATTGTCACTTCAAGATTGAAGGCATCCATCTTCTACGAGACCTCCTATGCATGGTTGACTGGTTAATCCGTTTCAAGCTCAATCCAAGCTTTATTTCCGGGACCTTCACACTATTGAGCGATTCAGCGTTTGAATTTTTTTATCTGCATCGATCCACATTGTACGACAAACTAATATCTCTAACACACAGTTCATCTAGAACTCTATTGGTGGCTTCACAATATGGATGGAATGCGATGCCTTCTTTGGCTCACAACTGGACTTTGTTCTGGAGTCGGAAGCCAGCCTTCTTAAATGGGACACCACTTGCCCCAATCATTGGACTGGAGGCCTTTGGTCTCCAGTGGAAAAAAAACACTGCATATAAATTGCCTGCATCGTCTAAGGGGAATTGCAATCCAAACTGCTCTACAACCTCACAAAAGACCTCTATCAGTTCTATCTGGACAGAAATGTTCTATTCGAGCAGAATACCTACCAGACGCTGACAATCTGGTTGCAGATTGATTTTCCTGTCATTGGAGGGATGCCAGTGATTGGCAGCTAGATCCTCAACTGTTTCACCACATTCATCTCCTCTGAGGGCCCCTCACACTGGGTCTTTTTGCATGTCGGCTGAATCGTCAAACTGACGCCTTCTTCAGCTGGTTGCCGGACCCTCTCTCCTGGCAACCAATGAGTTCCTTTAGCAGTGGCCATCGACAGGAGCATATGTTTCCCCTCCCTTCTCTATGATCCAGCTTACTAAATTAGAGTTCAAAGTGTCACGATAGACCTGGTAATTCCTTTATGGAGAGCCCAGATATGGTTTCCCAATCTTCTGGAACTGTTTGTAGATACCCTCTACTTTTGCATCATACCATAGGTGTACTCAGGAACTCGTCAGGCAACTTCCATCCTCTCACCCTACAAGGCCATCTCCACCTATTGGGCCAGACCGTTTCATGGGATCTTGGAATGTCGCAGGTCTTTCAAGCACAGCTCGAACACTCTTATGGGACTAATAGGCCCCAAGAATTTCACGTACACATGTCTCCACATTGCAGACTTGGGTCAACTTGTGTGTGGGAAGGGATATTGATCCCTTTTCAGCATCACTCACACAAGTGTTGAACTCCTTATCTTTGTGGCTCGACCAAGGAAAATCACATCATTCCATTTTCTTTCGTTCCGCCATCTCAGCGGATCATACCCCGATGGATAATTCTCCAGTGGGCAAACGCCCTTCTGTTTGCAAAGTTTAAGTGGCCAGACCTCCTATTCCCAGGTACTCCAATTTCTGGAATGTTGCTCAGATTTTCTCATTTTTGGAATTCTGGCTTTCTAACGATACCTTGTTTCTTCATCCGCTTTCTGCTAAGCTGGCTGTTTCCTTTGTCTAGTGTCTTTCCACAGAGTCTTAGATATTCATACCTTCAATTTTCACTCTGTGTTTTATGAGCCGGATGGAGTACACTTTACCATAACGAGACACACTAAGACCAATTCATTCTCATTTTTTTAATCCATATTTCCCTGACAGACTTGCTCTGTGTGTGTGTCAGGGTTTCTTTGCTGTTTCTTTCCTTTTTCAGTGTCTGAGTTTTCAGCGGAAATTAACAATCAGCTCCTTCAGCATTTTGCCACGGTTACACACCTGAGAATAGTAATCAACCCTGCTGCTAATCAGTGCAGCCTATTTAAGCAGCAAATCCCAGTACCACCTTGCCCTTGCGTGGTTTCCTGTTCCCCAGAAGTCTCCTTGTTCCTGTGTTTCCTGTTTGTTCCTGACTCTGGCCTTGTTCCTGACTTCGCTGCTCTCCGTTCTCCTGATCCTGGCTCGTCTGACTACCCGCTCTGGTGACTGATCCCTGCTTGCCTCCTGGACTTTGCTTTTGGTTATTTCTTTGTTATTTACTAATAAACGTTTTTGCATCTAGTTCTGTCTCTGTCTGGTTCCTGGTCCCTAACATTACGCAAGGGCCACGAATACAGATGGTACAGGCAATACACCTATACCTAACTTATTTACCCGGTGGGACCAGCAGAACCACCATTTGGACCAGTATGCTCATCTGGATCCAGCACCCAGCCAGCCTGCGATTGCGGCCGCCTCTGCCTCACTTCCTGTTCTAGCACCGGTTGTAACCTCCAAACCTGTTGCGGCTAGAGGAATGACTGGGTCTGTCCAGCTCCCTCAGTATTTTGGGGACAACCCAGCTCAGTGCAAAGAATTTGTAAATCGGGTTAAAGGATACCTTGAAATGCTGCCCCAGACATTTCCTACAGACAGAGACAAAGTCCAGTTCATGATTTCTTTGCTGTCTGAAAAAGCCCTAGCTTGGGAAAAACCTCTCTGGGAAGCAGAGAGGCCCATCATTTACAATTACCCTGAATTTGTTGCGTCTTAGAAACATAGAAACATAGAATGTGACGGCAGATAAGAACCATTCGGCCCATCTAGTCTGCCCAATTTTCGAAATACTTTCATTAGTCCCTAGTCTTATCTTATAGTTAGGATAGCCTTATGCCTATCCCACGCATGCTTAAACTCCTTTACTGTGTTAACCTCTACTACTTCAGCTGGAAGGCTATTCCATGCATCCACTACCCTCTCAGTAAAGTAATACTTACTGATATTATTTTTAAACCTTTGTCCCTCTAATTTAAGACTATGTCCTCTTGTTGTGGTAGTTTTTCTTCTTTTAAATATAGTCTCCTCCTTTACTATGTTGATTCCCTTTATATATTTAAATGTTTCTATCATATACCCCCTGTCTCGTCCTTCCTCCAAGCTATACATGTTAAGATCCTTTAACCTTTCCTGGTAAGTTTTATCCCGCAATCCATGAACCAGTTTCCTGTTCTCCAGAAGTCTCCTTGTTCCTGTGTTTCCTGTTTGTTCCTGGTTCCTGACTCTGGCCTTGTTCCTGACTTCGCTGCTCTCCGTTCTCATGATCCTGGCTCGTCTGACTACCCGCTCTGGTGACTGATCCCTGCTTGCCTCCTGGACTTTGCTTTTGGTTATTTCTTTGTTATTTACTAATAAAGTTTTTTGCATCTAGTTCTGTCTCTGTCTGGTCCTGGTCCCTAACATTACGCAAGGGCCATGAATATAGATGGTACAGGCAATACACCTATACCTAACTTATTTACCCGGTGGGACCAGCAGAACCACCATTTGGACCAGTATGCTCATCTGGATCCAGCACCCAGCCAGCCTGCGATTGCGGCCGCCTCTGCCTCACTTCCTGTTCTAGCACCGGTTGTAACCTCCAAACCTGTTGCGGCTAGAGGAATGACTGGGTCTGTCCAGCTCCCTCAGTATTTTGGGGACAACCCAGCTCAGTGCAAAGAATTTGTAAATCGGGTTAAAGGATACCTTGAAATGCTGCCCCAGACATTTCCTACAGACAGAGACAAAGTCCAGTTCATGATTTCTTTGCTGTCTGAAAAAGCCCTAGCTTGGGAAAAACCTCTCTGGGAAGCAGAGAGGCCCATCATTTACAATTACCCTGAATTTGTTGCGTCTTAGAAACATAGAAACATAGAATGTGACGGCAGATAAGAACCATTCGGCCCATCTAGTCTGCCCAATTTTCGAACTACTTTCATTCGTCCCTAGTCTTATCTTATAGTTAGGATAGCCTTATGCCTATCCCACGCATGCTTAAACTCCTTTACTGTGTTAACCTCTACCACTTCAGCTGGAAGGCTATTCCATGCATCCACTACCCTCTCAGTAAAGTAATACTTCCTGATAGTATTTTTAAACCTTTGCCCCTCTAATTTAAGACTATGTCCTCTTGTTGTGGTAGTTTTTCTTCTTTTAAATATGATCTCCTCCTTTACTGTGTTGATTCCCTTTATGTATTTAAATGTTTCTATCATATCCCCCCTGTCTCGTCTTTCCTCCAAGCTATACATGTTAAGATCCTTTAACCTTTCCTGGTAAATTTTATCCCGCAATCCATGAACCAGTTTAGTAGCCCTTCTCTGAACCCTCTCTAAGATATCAATATCCTTCTGAAGATACGGTCTCCAGTACTGTGTACAATACTCCAAGTAAGGTCTTACCAGTGTTCTGTACAATGGCATGAGCACTTCCCTCTTTCTACTGCTAATACCTCTCCCTATACAACCAAGCATTCTGCTAGCATTTCCTGCTGCTCTATTACATTGTCTGTCTACCTTTAAGTCATCAGAAATAATCACCCCTAAATCCCTTACACAGAGATATATGAGGACAAACCCTTGGTGCCTATTATCCTCTCCTGGTGCCTATCATCCACTAAAACCAGGGCATTTCTTGATTCTAGGGCCGCAGGCTTGTTTATAGATTGTGCATTTGCATTGGAGAACTCTATACCCTTACAGCCTCGCAACTCTCCACTAGCTTTCGAAGCCATCGATGGCAGACCAATACAGCCAACCCACGTGACTCATATCTCTGGCTGTAGGGGCTCTATATCACGAGACGATCCAATTCCAGGTCATTTCCTCTCCATGTTACCAGGTTGTTTTGGGATACCCTTAGCTACAGAAGCATAACCCCACAATTGATTGGCGAAATTGATATTATCTTGGTCCCAGCAATGCAAATTTTCTTGTCTCCGGAAACCGGTAAAAGTTTTGGGCACATTTTCTGCCGCTTCCTTATCCGCTGAGTACCAAGAATTCCAAGATGTATTTGACAAGGGTCAAGCCAGCGTTCTGCCGCCACACCATCCATATGACTGTGGTATCGAACCTGGTGCCATTCCTCCCCGTGGCCGGATTTACCTGCTGTCTATAGCAGAGAATCGAGCTATGGAGGAGTATGTTACCGATGCGTTGCCAAGGGGATTCATTCGGAAGTCATCTTCTCCTGCCGGGGGCCGGCTTTTTCTTTGTGAAAAAGAAGAGTGGTGAGTTGAGACCCTGTATCTGTCGCGGTTCCCGGCCCGCCGCATGGGGCATCCGTGCCCAACCGGCACGACCTCCGCATCTTCTGGGCAGTGCGCCAAAATCAAAGATGGCGCCGACCACGTGGTCGCGCGCATCACAAGCTCCGCCCCTCAAAATTATAATGACGTGCGCGCGACGTCACGATGTCAACGCACGTGCACGTACCGGCGTCAGAGGTCACCCTCTGACCAATCAGAGCCCAGAGAGGGATATTTAAATCCCTAATTCACTCCAGTTCCTTGCCCTGTCGTGATTTCCTGTTCCTGGTTCCCGAGAGTGCGTTTATCCTTGTGATTCTGATTTCCTGGTTATTCCGATTTCTGGTTCCTCTGACTTTGGCTTGTTTAAACGGTATTTGAGTTTTTCTGGCTTCCCTGACCTCGGCTTTCCCTTTGACCATTCTCTATCTCTAGCGTATTAGTCCGGCCATTCTAAGGACCGGTTTACGCTCTGTCCTTTATTGTACCTTTCTTTTTCTATGTATATGTTTTTATATAGTTTCTGCGTGTTGGACCACACTAGCAGTCGCGACATTACGACAGGGCCATGGATCCTGCAAAACTATGCAAACATATGATTGCCTGTGAGAGCAGTTTGCCAAAGCATTCCAGACCTTGCTCCAGAGAACTGCCTACCACCTTCTTTTTTTTTTAAATTCTTTATTTTTCTGTGCACAGTTGTACATGCGAGTTACATTCAGCATTTCATGAGATCGTAAGTTTGCAAATATTCGACAGTAGCAAGTAATCCCTTAGTATGTGGGGTTAGTGTTAGGATTTATGGTGAAATGCGTATGGTAGGCACTTTTTTATTTCGGCCATGTTTGGGAACAAACCCGGGGCCTAGCTAGATGTCTGCAGGCTAGTGATTGGCTTGTGTTGCGCTCCTGGGGTACTACAGGCGTGGGGTGTGATGTATGCTCCTTTGTGGTGCATGAGGCTGCAGGGCTGCATAGGAGCCTACACATGTGTGGTGTCAGGTTGGCGTCTATGTGCGTTGATAGTGCCAGGATGTGTGTACCTACTGGGTACTATATGTTTGTGTGGACGTTGATCCGGTCGATGACTTGGTGGTGGACTGGCACGCTTAGTGTTACCCCTGACCTAAGGGGGTGGTGGGGGGGTGGTGTTTAAGGCGCTTCTTGTTGCCAGATTGCCTGGGTCTCAGAGGCCAATGGCTTGCTGAGTGAGAGAGGTGTGTAAACCCTGTTATGTTTGGGGGTAGTGGTACCAATCCCAGGAATTGGGGTGTGTTGTCTGCATGTGCATACAAAAAAAACAAAAACAACATAGTAGCTGAACATGATAAACTCTTAATTGGTTTGGGTAAAAGTCCAAGCAAGTAGAAGGTCGGTGTGATTTTCGATAGCCAGATGGTTGTTCAGCGGCCAGGTTGGCTCAGTCCCAGATAAGGGTCAGGTGTTGGGGCGCTGTGGGTATTCCGCCAGTTGTCCGGTTGAGGTGTTGGGTGTTGGGTCCCAGGTGACATTTTGATTGTCGTCTGTGGTAGGCGGTTGACTCGGCTGCAATCCCATTGCAGACAGGAAGGCTGGGGCTCCCATGGGGGAGGTAAGGTTGTGGGTGGTCCCAGCATGATGGACAATTAAGGAGCCGGTGTTCCCCCATCTGTATGGTATGTTCGCTTTGCGTAGAGTGGACGTTACTGGGCCAAAAGATTTGCGTCTAAGCAACGTGGCTCTGGTGAGGTCTTGAAAAAATAATAACTTTGCGTCCTCAAATTCCAGTGGCGTTTTGCCTTTCAGGGCAGTCATTATTTTAATCTTGTCATGTATGGTGACGCATCGCAGGATGACATCTCTGGGGGTGCCCGGTGCGGTGCATGCTGAGCCTGTTACTCGGTACATACCATCCAGTGTGATTTTCTTAGCTATTGGTTGTGACAGGATTGTAGTCAAGAGACGTCGCGTGTAGTGCGGCAGTTCTTCAGTGGTGATGGTGTTGGGTATGCCGCGGATCTTTATGTATGTTCGGTGTTGCTTGTCTTCAAGGGACATTATTTGGATTGCTAGGACAAGTTGTTCCATGTGCAGCTGTTGGACTGAGTCTTTCAGGGTGGTCAAGGTGGTATGGACTCCTGCTATGTCCCTCTCTGCTTTTGTGACACGGTCTGTGACTCGTTGCATGTCCCTTTTAATCAGGGCTACATCTGCAGCCAGTAGCTTCTGGATGTCTGCCAAGAGGGCTTTCAGGTCCCCTTTAGTGGTAGGGGCTGAGTCCTCTGGAGAGGCTGGGGGTGTTGTGTGTCCCACCTGCGTGTGGAGGGTCTCCTCTCCCTCTGTCTCCGGGACGGGGGCCATGTTTGGCGGGAAATCCGCATATGCTGTCGCGGTTTGCGCTGGTCGGAGCAGCATTTCCCCTATGTCCCTACCTTGGGTAGTATTTCCAGCCGTGGGTTTAGGGGTGCATTGGCCCATGGTTGGTGCGTCCTGCAGGGGGCAGACTGGGTAATCGCGACCCGCTCCCTGTCCGCCGAGGAGTGCCTCGAGGCTAATGATTGGTGTGGCACGATAGGCCGCGGTTTTGCGCCGCTGCCTGGGTTGCTTGGCGGCTTGAAAGAAGGGCATCAAACTGCTCGCCTCAACGTCGTGGTGCTGGAGATGCACTTTGTTTTGCCGGATGGCCCCTGTGTAGGGTGATTTTAGCAAGATTGTGGTCAGCAATCTGGGAGCTGCGTAAGATGGCGTCTATACAGGTTGGTCGTCAGGCTCCGCCCCCCCCTCCCCCTCGTTTTGAAGGTGATTCTAAGGCATTTAGAGGTTTTCTAAACCAAATTGAATACCACTTCAAGCTTCCCCTGGTTCATTCCCTACTGATAGGTCGAAAATTGGCTATCTAATGAACCAATGAACGGGTAAAGCTTTAACCTGGGCCAATCCCTTATGGGAAAGTGGAAATCCAGTTGCCCGTGATTACAATTTATTTTTAACGGCATTTAAAGCTACTTTTGAGCCAAAAGGGAGAGAAAAGAACGCTGCCAGAGCCTTAAGGAGAATAAAACAAGGTACCCGCTCTGTAGCTGATTACGCCATAGAGTTCAGGACATTGGCGTCTGGTGGCTGCTTTTTCCGAAGGTTTAGCGGAAAATATACAAGACGAGACAGCAGCTAGAGATCTTCCGGTAAACCTTAATGACTTTATTGCATACATGATAGACATTAATAACAGGCTCAGAGAGAGGGAGAAAAACAGACAGCGTACTAGACGTTCTAACTTATCAATAGCCCCTCGTTTCTCTAACCCAGTGATTGTTAGTCCTGCTCCACCTCCAGGACCTGAACCCATGCAACTGGGTATTGCTAAACTCACTGAGGCAGAGAGACAACACAGACGCAACGAGGGGTTGTGTTTGTATTGTGGCAAGAGGGAACATCAAAGCATCAAACCCTGCCGATCACTGTCTCAGTGGGTATCTTACATTCTGAAGAAATGGTTTTCCAAATTATATCTTCACCTACATGTCTGATAATACTCGGTTTCCCTTGGCTCCAGAAACACAATCCACGTTTAGATTGGGTTGAAGGAGAAATTGTGAGTTGGGGTGAGAGATGCAGAGGTCTTTGTTTAAAACGGGTGCCACAACGAATTGGTACCATCAATGTACCTATAGCGCCTCCCTTAACCACAGAAATCCCACCACAGTATTTGGACTTAAAGGAGGTATTCAACAAGGTTCAGTCGGAGGTATTACCACCACATAGACCATACGACTGTGCCATAAACTTGTTACCAGGTACTATGCCTCCTAAAGGAGGAGTATATGCACTATCTCCCAAAGAAAATCTTTGTTTAGGAGAATACATAAAGGATGCTCTCAGAAAGGGTCACATACGTAGATCCTCTTCACCTGCTGGGGCTGGGTTCTTCTTCATTTCTAAAAAAGAAGGAGACCTACGCCCTTGTATAGACTATAGGGGTTTGAATAGCATAACAATAAAAAATTCCTATCCCATTCCCCTTATTTCCGAGTTATTTGACAGGTTGAAAGGAGCCCGAGTTTTCACTAAACTAGACCTCAGAAGTGCTTACAACCTAGTCAGAATTAAGGAAGGGCATGAATGGATTACCGCGTTTAATACAAGAATGGGACATTACGAATACCTAGTTATGCCGTTTGGACTATGCAACGCCCCAGCTGTGTTTCAGGATTTCATTAACGATGTCCTTAGAGAATATCTCCACAAGTTTGTTTTAGTGTATCTAGACGACATTCTCATCTATTCCCCAGACCTAGAGACACATCACGAACATGTGAGAATAGTACTAAAAATCCTGTTAAAGAATGGCCTATACGGTAAGCTGGAGAAATGCCAGTTTGAACAGACTGAGATACAGTTTCTTGGGTATGTTATATCCCCGTCTGGTTTCAAAATGGACCCACGCAAATTGGAAGCAGTCTTACAATGGCCGTTACTCAAAGACCTTAAAGCTACACAACGCTTTATAGGTTTTGCGAATTATTACCACAAGTTCATTAAGGATTTTTCCTCTGTTATCACTCCTATTACCAACAAAAAAGGAGCAAATTGCAATTCATGGCCCAAGGAAGCAAAGGAGGCATTTGAGCAATTAAAATTTTTATTTGCCTCAGCACCTGTCCTGACACATCCCGATCCGACCAAACCATTTATTCTAGAAGTACATGCGTCAGAAACAGAAGTAGGAGCTATTCTGTCTCAAAGAGAAAGTCCTGATGCGCCTTTACATCCCTGTGGGTTTATCTCTCGAAAACTAACCCCTGCAGAGAAAAATGATGACATTGGGAATAGGGAATTATTTGCCATTGTACTGGCCCTTAAAGAATGGAGGCATCTCTTAGAAGGTTCCAAAGAGCCACTTCTGATTTTTACCGATCATAAGAATTTGGCTTATATTGGGGACGCTAAGAGATTGTCCTCTCGTCAGGCTAGATGGTCATTGTTCCTCTCCCGATTCAATTTTGTAATTACGTATAGGTCCGGGACCAAGAACACCAAGGCAGATGCGCTGTCTAGGCAGTTTGAGACATATGAGGTTCCTGAACAAGAGTTATTCCCTATCATACCTCCAGAATGCCTTATTGCTACTACAGTTTCCAAAGTGTCTTCTCCACTCTTCTGTGCCATAATAGCAGATCAAAATCAGGCACCCGTGGAGAGACCTCCGGATAAACTGTACATTTCACCACCATTAAGGAAAAAAATACTTGGATTATTCCATGATAATTTGACAGCAGGTAATCCTGGAGTCCATAAAACTCTCTCTGCTATTTCCAGGAGGTTCTGGTGGCCTACACTTAGTAACGGCATCAAAGATTATGTAGGAGCATGTCAAATATGTGCCGTTTTTAAAGCATCCCACAAATCTCCTCCGGAGTTGTTACAACCACTGCCAATACCTAATGCTCCATTAGTGCCAATACCTAATGCTCCATGGATTTCATGGTGGATCTGCCCAGTTCTAACGGATATAACACAATCCTTATGGTCATAGATAGATTCTCAAAAATGGCACATTTTGTACCTCTTAAAAAATAACCATTTGCTCAGGATCTTGTACAAATATTTTTGAAAGAGATCTTTTGGTTACATGGAGTGCCTAAAAACATAGTATCTGACAGAGGTACCCAATTTATTTCTAGATTCTGGCATGCCTTTTGTAAGCAATTGGGTATAGAACTTTCATTTTCCTCAGCGTATCACCCTCAGACTAATGGCACATCAGAGAGGGCCAATCAGTCTTTAGAATCTTATTTATGTTGTTTTATCAATGCCAATCAGTCTAACTGGTACGTACTCTTACCCATGGTTGAGTTTGCCAGAAATAATGTGAATCATGAATCCTCTAATCATAGTCCATTTTTTGTAAATCAGGGTTATCACCCCACTGTTTTACATTCTGAATTTTCAGACACTGATGTTCCTGCCTTGAACGCCCGTTTGAATTCTATTCATGACACTTGGGATTCTGTTCATACAGCACTACAGAAGGCATCAAAACGTGCTCCAAGCTGACAAGAGACAGGGTGCCAATCCTGTCTATCAAGCAGGAGACAAGCTGTGGTTATCCACACGTCATATCAAACTTAATGTTCCTTCCATGAAATTTGCCCCTCAGTACATAGGTCCTTTTCGGGTCCTCCGTCGTATTAACCCTGTGACTTATTCCTTGGCACTTCCTGCACACATGATAATTGCCAATTCATTTCATGTGTCCTTGCTTAAGCCACTTACTTGCAATCGATACACTAAAGTGGCTGCCCCTCCTCCGCCCTTGGTAGTGGGTGATCAGGAGCAGTACGAAGTTCTATCTATTTTTGACTCCAAAATCTCCAGAGGTATTTTGTCTTATCTAGTTGACTGGAAAGGATATGGTCCGGAGGAACGTAGTTGGGTTCCTGCTGACCAGGTTCATGCGCCCCGTCTTGTCCAGTCGTTTCACAACCACTTCCTTCGCAAGCCGGCTCCTTCCCGCCCGGTGAGCGGTATTCGAGTGGGGGATGCTGTCGCAGTTCCCGACCCGCCACATGGCGCATCCGTGCCTGACCGGCACAACCTCGCTGATATAGCGAGCTTACCTTCCCGTCGGCAAGCCAGGAACTGTTCCTCTGCGTCTTCTGGGCAGTGCGTCCAATTAAAGATTTCTAAGCTGGGATTCTCTACTCGTTGACTACGCAACTTCAATTGCCTTTTTTTCTTCTGTTCTACTTGCCTTCTGGGTGTTTTCGTTTATATGGTTGACTACTGCTGATTGGTTAACGCAAAGAAAGAGGAAGTGGGAGGAGTCTGATTGCACTGTATGTTATTAATATATATTCTGATTGGTTAATATTTTTTATCAACATTGTTAACGGTTTCTTTGCTGCTGGGAGTTTTCAGTAAAGAAGCCTCCTGTCTTTAATAAAATTTGGATTATTGGGTCACTGAGCTAGAATAATCGCTACTTAGATCCACATAATGGCTGCCACAAAGTTTAGGCATTATTGGAATTTACACAGTGTTCGTCTAAAATGTGTCGCACATTCTTAGTATCTTGACTTATTAGTGTGAAAATTTGTGTAATAGAAAATATGAAATACACCCCATACACTCCCAAACACACAGGGGACTAACCCATTACAGGGCCAACGACATAACACAACACATAAGTTTGCTTATTGTTTTATTGAAGCTAAAAACTCAAACACAGCCTATCAGCCAGTTGCTGAAACCATCTCAATGCTGTTATACTCATATCTGACCCGTTTATTTGTTATAACTTGTTAAATTGTAACGGATATACATGCTGTGATTTAATAATGAAAAATAAAGAATGTAAAAAAAAAATTAAAAAAAATATGAAATACAAGTTTTCTGTACTGTATTTAATTTTATGTTGTATCCGATAATGCTCTGAGATTTTTCCTGATCCACTGAAATTATGATGTTTAAAGGAAAACTATGGCTAGATTTTAGGGCCTAGATAAGTGGGCCCATATGCAGCATATAAATAAACTAAATTGCCAGTGTTGCTTTACATTAAAAACATGATTTATCATTTGTGATTGTGTTTAATGAAAGTGTGCAGTATTAACTATATAAGCATTGTTTCTTTTATGTGCGTTCGGTGTGGCCTAAAAGCACATTTTTAAATTTAGTTTCTTTTTACTATAAAAAGTATCTCAGTTTTAAAGAAAATCTGCTTGCAGGGCTGACTATCAGTTACTATTTGAGTATTTCTGGATTAACTGTTCCTTTATTGTTCCTGTTAAAAACAAGACATGCCCCATTGTGTCTGTAAACTGTAAAATAGCAAGTTATAAAAGGGCAATACTGTAGAGGCTGCCGCCACCAAGGAGTGCTAAGAATTCAAGCAGGGCTTAATTTTGTATGTTTGCATTTGCTTTTGCATGTTACACTGCTGCCACTCAGCTATTAGTGGAAATCTCAATGTATCTTTCCTTGCAAATTTCTTTTATAAATAAATAATACATGTGCAGGAGTTTAGTAAAATACCCCTTTCTGTCTCAGAGATTTTGCCTTTTAGCTGAAAACAGCAAGGTGAATTGTTAGTGTAGGAATAACCTAAGAGGTTTCCCTTAATGTGGCAAGTGAGAATACACTTTAATGGCCTTTGGAGTGATACAAAAAACCTGCAGTTATTTAACCCCTTAAGGATGGCGGGCGTTCTATGCTGTCTTTAGGGAGCCGAGCCTAACGCCGTTGCATCCGGTCTGGGAGGATTGCCTGACAGTCCCCATTCTGCAAATTAGGCACCCGTGGGCCATGTGATTAGGGATCGACCGATTATCAGTTTTGCTGATATTATTGGGCGATATTCCGATTTTTTGTAAGTATCGGTATCGGCCGATAATGAGGTGGGCCGGTGCGTCCATAAGGCAGCACAAGCGGTCGTCTTAGGGTGCACGGGCCCTAGATTGGAGTGACCGGCAGGAGGTGGGTGCACAGCGCTCCCTCCTGCCAGACACTCTGTGTAGCGTGGCCGAGCGGAGCAGTGCGCACCGCAGTACAGGAACTTATGTTTCCTGTACCCGGCCAGACTGAAAGAAAGTGCTCACTGAGAGAGCACTTCCTGTCAGTCCGGCTGGGTACAGTGAATCTCCTGTACCGCGGTGCGCACTGCTCCGCTAGGCCACGCTACCAAAAGAAACACCGGGGATCAGGGACCAAGGAGAGGAGATACACACCGGAGACACTATAGGACGGTGGGGGGAGGGGAGGGGAGGGAAGGATCACTATAGGACAGGGTGGTAAAACACTATGGGACAGGGGGTGGGGGTGGTAAAGAACACTATGGGAGAGCGGGGGTGGTAAGGAACACTATGGGGGAGGAGGGTGGTAAGGAACAATATTGGACAGGGGGAGGGGGTGAAAAACACTATGGGACAGGGGAGGGAAGGGAAAAGGAACACTGGGGTGGGGGGGACCACTAAAAGAGAAGGTAGAGGAACATTAAAGGGAATGGGGGGCACTAGGAGACAGGTAAGGAGTGGGAAAAAGAACACTGGGATAGGGGGGGATCACTAAAAGAGAAGGGAGAGGAACATTAAGGGGAATGGTGGGGGGCTCTAAGAGACAGGTAAGGGGTGGGGGAGTTCCTACCGCACATATTTACACACAAACACACTGCATCCACTATACAAACACACACTGAATTCACTACACACACACACTGCATCCCCTACCCACACTGCATTCACTACACAAACACATTGCATCCACCACCCACACTGCATCCACTACACAAACAAGCAAACTGCATCCACTACACAAACACACACTCACTGCATCCACTACACACACATAAATATTCTTGAAAACATAAAAATAACTTGACTGGCATGTATATTTTGTGCATTTACCACTTAATACAAAAAAAGATTTGCAATAAAAAATATGGTAAATGTACAGAATATCGGTAAGCTATCAGCTAGAAAATTCACAGATTATCGGTATCAGCTCTAAAAAAAATCAATTTCTGTTGATCCCTACACGTGATCACTCTAACAGAGCGGTCACAAGGACGCAATAGGTGTGTCTGTGTATGCCTGCAGGGGGACTACCTGGGCTGTCAGGCAGTGTCCCTGTTGCTAAAAAATAAAGATATATTCGTAAATAAGAAAAGAAAAAATTTATATATATATATATAGAAAGAAAAATAGGATAGCACTCTCAGGACTATATAAGAAAAATAAAACTTAACTTTTAATAGCTTATTACAAAAATCGATGTTTCAGTCTGTTAATACCAGACTTTCATCAGGATTAATACAAACACAGTCATCATGAACATATATAGTAAAATACAAATTGTTAATCAACTTACCCTACACCAAAACACTTGTTCCTCCCTCTCAGCACAGTCTGTCTCACACGTGGGTTCGGCCGGCGTCCGGACGCGCGTCAATGACGTCATCACGTGAGGCCGGCGTCATGACGTCATCACGTGATCGGGTGACCGGCAAAATCATTGGGAGCTAGTTGCTAGGGGAGAAAAAGCTTCCTAGCAACTAGTAAAATAAAAACAAATCACATCAGTAAAGACCAGGGGGCACAAATAAGCAACAGCATTGCAAAGGGCAAAAGTTAATAAACATCACAAAACAAACACAATAGCACTCACTGTGGATCAACATTAAGAGAATATTAGTATAACAAAAGAATATGTATACATCTAAGAAATTAAAACTCAAGACTGCATTGCCCATTACTTTGATATGTACCAATATAGGTGCCATAAGTACCTAACCTTATTTAAAGGTACAGTAGAACTTATAAATACTTAATGGTCCAAAGGCTGTAACAAAAGGTGCATATATTCCTATCTAAATTGTAATACAGCAGTAATCATAGAACAGACCTGTCATGGGTAATAATCCAGCTCCAAGCTATATTTTATCATGACTCCACAGCATAAAAAATCAAAAACCAAACCAAAACTTATAATCACAGGAAACCTCACTGTACCATAATAACCAAAAGGCAAAGAAAGGCAAGAACAAAGGGGGTCTATGGACCGGCTACATACAGAGAAGTTGCAGCAGCCCAAACAATTATAGTGGATATTAACCTCCTACATGCCATGTACCCACAGCCAGGCCCGGACTGGCCATCGGGCATCCTGGGCAAATGCCCGGTGGGCCGCGATGGCCATGGGGCCGAGGCCAGCAGGGAGATCACAGGATCTCCCCGGCCGGCCCCTGCAGGGCCGGCACTATCCGACCGCCGGCCCTGCTGTGTGTCTCCATGGGCCGGTGGGGAGATCAAAGATCTCCCTCACCGGCCCACAGACAGGGAGATGCGGCCGCCAGCTGGGTGAGGGAGGGAGGACCCGGCGGAGCTCTAGCCAGCAGCTCCGCCGGGTCCTCTCGCGAGATTCTGAGCGTTGCCGCGGCAACGCTCAGATCTCGCGAGAGTGAACTCTAACCTGCAGGTTAGAGTTCACTCTCACCACTGGACCACCAGGGAATGCAGCATGGTCCCCTCAAGGCTCCCCCTCCCAGGCAGAACGGCTCCCTCCCCCTCCCAGGCTAAAGGTAAGAAGGGAGGGGGGGGGGACATAACTTTAAAAAAAATTATTAATAAAAAAAATATATATATTTAAAATTAATTCCCAAACAGCACCCCCAGACACACACACACAGCACCCCCAGACACACACACATACCCCAGACACACACAGCCAACTCACACACAGCACCCCAGACACACACACACACACACACACACAGCACCCCAGACACACACTGCACCCCCAGAAACACACAGCCAACTCACACACAGCACCCCCAGACACACACACACACACACAGCACCCCAGAAACACACAGCACCCCCAGACACACACACAGTACCCTCAGACACACTTACACACAGCACCTCCAGACACACACACAGCACCCCAGACACACACACAGCACCCCCAGATACACACACACCGCACCCAGACACACACAGCACCCCCAGACACAGCACCCAAACTCACACTGCACCCCCAGACCCACACAGCACCCCCAAACACACACAGCACCCAGACACACACAGCACCCAGACACACACAGCACTCAGACGCACATAGCAACCCCAGACACACACAGCACTCAGACACACACAGCACCCTCAGACACACACAGCACCCAGACAGACACAGCACCCAGATACACACAGCACCCAGATACACACAGCACCCAGACACACCGCAACCCCAGATACACACACACAGCACCCCAGACACACACACCGCAACCCCCAGACACAGACCCAAACACACAGCGCAACCCAAACACACAGCAACCCCAGACACCCCACACCAGCACCCCCAGACACACACACACACACAGCACCCCCAGATACACACACAGCACCCCCAGACACACACAGCACCCCAGATACACACACAGCACCCCCAGATACACATACAGCACCCCCAGACACACTCAGCACACCCAGAGACACACTTAGCACACCCAGAGACACACTTAGCACACATATATACATATATATATATATATATATATATACACACACACACACTACAGCACCCCTCACACTGCACCACTACACACATTACGCTCCAGATACACGCTAGATCCCTTACCCTATATGCACTCTTAATCTTCTATACACACTCTGGGTCCTTTACACACTAGATCTCTTACACACACACAGTGCACCACCTACACACACACTACATTCCTTGTAAGGAAACACATACAACATTCTCTAAACACACCCTCTCTACAACCCCTACACACACTACATCACCTATACACACACACACTACCGCCCGTATGCCCACACTCGCTACATCCCCTATAACACTATGCCCCTATACACACACTCTCTACAGCCCATAGCCACACATATTACACCACACATATTACACCTATTTACACAATACCACACCACACTCTACACACAGGCAATCCCACAAGCAGGCGCCAAACACATGCACCATACACTTTCCTGGCCCTTTTGTCCTCTGATATCCCACTTGTGGTGACACCAGAGACAATTTAAAAGGAAACACAGCGCAAGCATGTTATTACATTTGCTTGCGCTGCGCAGAACAAATTCAGGGCCTTTTTCTAATGCCAGAGCTCTTCAGCGGGGCTCTGCACATTGAACCAACATGCTCACTTTGAGAGGGGGCGTGCTTGTCATTAGTGATGACAAAACACACCCTCTCTGGCCCCGCCCCCTTCCTGGGGGGCCGCTCTAATTGAAAAATTTTCCCAGTCCGGCCCTGCCCACAGCCTATATATTAAACAGCAATAGATATCTCATATATATATATATATATATATATATATATATATATATACAGTTGCAAGAAAAAGTATGTGAACCCTTGGTCATAAAATTGGTCATAAAATGTGATCTGATCATCATCTAAGTCACAACAATAGACAATCACAGTCTGCTTAAACTAATAACACACAAAGAATGAAATGTTGCCATGTTTTTATTGAACACACCATGTAAACATTCACAGTGCATGTGGAAAAAGTATGTGAACCCCTAGACTAATGACATCTCCAAGAGCTAATTGGAGTGAGATGTCAACCAACTGGAGTCCAATCAATGAGATGAGATTGGAGGTGTTGGTTACAGCTGCCCTGCCCTATAAAAAACACACACCAGTTCTGGGTTTGCTTTTCACAAGAAGCATTGCCTGATGTGAATGATGCCTCGCACAAAAGAGCTCTCAGAAGACCTACGATTAAAAATTGTTGACTTGCATAAAACTGGAAAGGGTTATAAAAGTATCTCCAAAAGCCTTGCTGTTCATCAGTCCATGGTAAGACAAATTATCTATAAATGGAGAAAGTTCAGCACTGCTGCTACTCTCCCAAGGAGTGGCCGTCCTGTAAAGATGACTGCAAGAGCACAGCGCAGACTGCTCATAGAGTTACAAAAGTCACTGGCAAATGCTAACATCCCTGTTAGCGAATCTACAATACATAAAACACTAAACAAGAAGTATCTCCAAAAGCCTTGCTGTTCATCAGTCCACGGTAAGACAAATTGTCTATAAATGGAGAAAGTTCAGCACTGCTGCTACTCTCCCAAGGAGTGGCCGTCCTGTAAAGATGACTGCAAGAGCACAGCGCAGACTGCTCATAGAGGTGAAGAAGAATCCTAGAGTGTCAGCTAAAGACTTACAAAAGTCACTGGCAAATGCTAACATCCCTGTTAGCGAATCTACAATACATAAAACACTAAACAAGATTGCATTTCATGGGAGGATACCACAGAGGAAGCCACTGCTGTCCAAACAAAACATTGCTGCACGTTTATAGTTTGCACAAGAGCACCTGGATGTTCCACAGCAGTACTGGCAAAATATTCTGTGGACAGATGAAACCAAAGTTGAGTTGTTTGGAAGACACACACAACACTATGTGTGGCGAAAAAGAGGCACAGCACACCAACATCAAAACCTCATCCCAACTGTGAAGTATGGTGGTGGCGGCATCATGGTTTGGGGCTGCTTTGCTGCGTCAGGGCCTGGACGGATTGCTATCATCGAAGGAAAAATGAATTCCCAAATTTATCAAGACATTTTGTAGGAGATCTTAAGGCCATCTGTCTACCAGCTGAAGCTCAACAGAAGATGGGTGTTGCAACAGGACATTGACCCAAAGCATAGAAGTAAATCAACATCAGAATGGCTTAAACAGAAGAAAATACGCCTTCTGAAGTGGCCCAGTCAAAGTCCTCACCTCAACCCGATTGAGATGCTGTGGCATGACCTCAAGAAAGCGATTCACACCAGACATCCCAAGAATATTGCTGAACTAAAACAGTTCTGTAAAGAAGAATGGTCAAGAATTACTCCTGACCGTTCTGCACGTCTGATCTGCAACTACAGGAAACGTTTGGTTGAAGTTATTGCTGTCAAAGGAGGTTCAACCAGTTATTAAATCCAAGGGTCCACATACTTTTTCCACCTGCACTGTATGTGTTTACATGGTGTGTTCAATAAAAACATGGCAACATTTCATTCTTTGTGTGTTATTAGTTTAAGCAGACTGGGATTGTCTATTGTTGTGACTTAGATGATGATCAGATCACATTTTATTACCAATTTGTGCAAAAATCCATATCATTCCAAAAGGTTCACATACTTTTTCTTGCAACTGTATATATACCCCCACTTATGCATGTTAAGGTGAGTGCAGCCAACCCCCTCTTGTTTTATATATATATATACATATAGAGGGGTTCTATGCCCAAAATGTATGAAATAAAGAAGAGTGGTCTATCACCATATCTAAATGATGGTAGTATGCCACCAGTTATCAATGAAGCTCTAACGTAATTGGGGGTGGGGGGGTGGAAGATATGGGGAGGTAGTCCAGGTAAAGGAAGGATGACGTGGATGAAATTTGGACGGGAGCAAGATCCCGTGTGGGGATTTATTTGGGCTCTATCTCAGTGTGGAGATAGAACCAAATTTACTCAGGGTACGTGTGCAGGTGCAGAACTCTGGGCGTATCAGTCCTGTTTCAGTATGTTACCTTAGGGAGAATACCGCTGACATTAATACTGTTTTACAACGGATTCAGGTACATGGAGGGGAGGGTAAGAAGAAGGGGGGGAAGGAGGTTTTAATTGCATTGTTAATTGGATTTCGTAGTTAATGATAGCGTGATTGTCTTTTAAGACTCGTTTATATTAAAGGCAATGGAGCAAAATTATTCAGGATGCGTGTAATTTAGTACTATCACAGTTATTTTTCCTGTATAGTTCAGGTGGAGTACATATAGAACCGTATAGACCTTAATGCTGTTTAAAGACATATAATTTATCTACATTTCCTATGTAACATTCTTGCGTACCTCTGTAGTAGTTAAGGTTTGTGATTTCATTTCACGTAGGAGAAAACCTCAGCCTCTGATTGTGATAGTGACATGCTGGTATACCAGGTAAATGGGGGATAGATAAGCGGAGTAGGAGAGTGGGGAGGGGGGAAGAGGGTAGACGAGGTGGGGTGAGAATGAGAGGATGTATTGGTGATGTAGTAAGGGCGAGAGGGTAATATGGGACAGGGAGAAGGGATGTGAGTATGCCAGCAAGAGGGTGTGTCAACTCAAAGTATAAATAGTTAAAGTATCAACCAGTTCAGTGGTAAATCTAACGTAATTAGTTTACGGGGTACATATATATGATTAATACTGAGGTATAGTATGTTCCAGACTTGCAAGCTTGCATTTCACCGACTATGTTATTTGACAAGCTCGCTTAAGATATAGATGAGCTTATAGGTATCTAATATTATTTAAAGACATACAATGCAAATGGCTGATACACCTGATCAAGGGTAAACAGACCAGTGGGTGTGAGCGTGTAGATAGAGTCTCTCGCATAAGAGTTCTTATGGAGTCCTTTCAAGTCTCATATATAATACTTCCTCTCGTGGGGTCGTTGCTTTTGCTTTTCTGAGTGAGGAGTAGGAGCATAGGTTTCGGGATCTTTTAAGTCGGTCTATTTGTATTGTTCATAGTTCAGGTGGGAAGGGGATGAGGGAAGGGTTGTTGAGGTGTGTACCCGAGTTCCGAAGGGCTTGAGAAGATAGTGGTGGTAGTCGAGTGTTGGCTTCTATGCTCCGATGATTCAGTCTGCCAACGGATATTTCCGGCTGGTGGTATATCTGCCCTTTGTTGGGGTTCTGCGTTTCTTAGCTGGAGTATTCCATCTCTGGCGTTGCGGAAGGGTTGTGTTGTCCATATTTGGTTGTGGTGAGTTCCAGTCCATTATATGAGTGTCCGGTAGGTCTAAAACCTTGGTGAACAGAGGAACATCTATTGGGGCTTGTTACAAACCCCTACAATGTTGCCTGGGAACCCACCTTACCCTGTACCTAAAGACATAGACTGTTCGTGTAATGGCTTTCGTGTAATGGATATACAATACAAGAATGTTCGAATACCGAATTTTGTACCAAACGCCCGACCACCCAGAACAAAAGTGTGTCACTCATTTACCTCCCTGCCAGAAAGATTACTGTGAAAATCGCAAACACTGCATGGGTTTAATTGATATACAGGGTGGTCGGCCATTTTGGATAGTCGAACGCACTCAGCGGTGTTTGGTTGTCGACCGCGTGGAATTAATTTCAGCTAGATTTTTCCACGAACACCGCTGAAACCTCCATCCTCCGTGCGTTCGGTTAAATTCATCCGAACAGAGCGCCCTTTCGTTACAATAGACTCACGAACTAGCCGAATTCAAAGAGTCCAAGCACGAATTAATCCGTTTGTGCAAATAGGGATTTTCGTCTGAGAGTGCTTTTGTGCGAGGCATCATTCACATCAGGCAATGCTTCTTATGAAAAGCAAACCCAGAACTGGTGTGTGTTTTTATAGGGCAGGAGAGCTGTAACCAACACCTCCAATCTCATCTCATTGATTGGACTCAAGTTGGCTGACATCTCACTCCAATTAGCTCTTGAAGAGGTTATTAGTCTAGGGGTTCACATACTTTTTCCACCTGCACTGTGAATGTTTACATGGTGTGTTCAATAAAAACATGGCAACATTTCATTCTTTGTGTGTTATTAGTTTAAGCAGACTGTGATTGTCTATTGTTGTGACTTAGATGATGATCAGATCACATTTTATGACCAATTTGTGCAGAAATACATATCATTCCAAAGAGTTCACATACTTTTTCTTGCAACTGTATATATATATATATATATATATATATATATATATATATATATATATATATATATATATATATATATATATATATATAAAATGCCTATGTCCTTGCACTCAGACCAAACCAATAATTTGGAAACAAATATCATTCATAGAATTTGAACAGACAAAAAGATGTGGAATAGTGGCGTTATATAGTTAGTGAACTGTGATTTTAGCTGCTATATACACTCTGTGGGTACTCCTTATAACCCACCATGCATAAATAAACACCAAGAAGAACAGAGAAAACTTTGGATTTAGGTGGATATTTTGTATCACCCAGATCCTTAGTTTCTCATGAGTGTAGCGCTGAATATATAAAAGTGAAATTTTCAGTGAAAGAATAGTGCTAAAACACGCACTTACCCTATATGTTGTATTTTAGTTTTCTTAATGGTATACCAAGAAAAGAGAACATAAAGAAAGTACAAATAATAGTGTAGTATGTTAAATAAATATCTCATAAAGTCCTTTAGTTGTGGATGATAAGTTAAAATAAACTCACATTCTTTAGAGCCTTTTACAGTTATAAGGCTCTAAACTTCCAGGTGTCTGTGTCTTTTTTGGGGGTAGATCACACGACCCGTCTCTCAAGATGAAAAAGAGCGTAAATTCCTCTCCACGTTGCATAGAAAAAAGACACAGATACCCCCAATCTAAATGTAGTATTTTAGATACTGATATGGATCAATGTAAATAAAATACAAAATTGCTCACCTTCTTTAGAGCCTTTGTTAACCGGCTCTAAGTATTTTAGCCTAGTGTCAATTAATGGGGATGACACTGCCCCTTCCTGGAATCACTTGCGCAGAGTATAATTGAATAGTGAATAAAATGTATATATTTATTTAAGAAACTATTAAAAATTTATACATACTTCTAGAAAATAATAAAAACAATTAAATATAATACAAATGTATTGAGTGGTCTGCTAACAGGTCCACCTAGTTAGCCAAAACGCGTTTCACCGAAAAAAACGGCTTCCTCAGTCAGCTTCAAACAGTATCATGGATCAAGTCTCCTTTTTATATGTTCAGATTTCCCGCCAGAAATTTCCTCTCCTCGTTTGTGTTAATTGTGTCCAGTGTCCCCAGAATGGCGTCACGTCACTTCCGCCCTTCAATCCTACAAGTTCCATCATGCTTTGTGTTTATCAGCGTCACTTCCGGTTTTCGCGGGCAAAATGCGGTCGCATCACTTCCGGTTGATAAATACTATAAAAGAAGTAGAAAATATGGAAAGATCCTCCCTTTTGAAATATAAATCTAAGGTGAAAAATGAGCACAGTATGTTGCCCTTCATCTCTAATTTTAATCAGGAAAGCCATAGAATAAAAAAGATAGTAAATAAACATTGGCCCATGCTAAGAAATGATCCTATGCAACACTCCATATTACCAGAGAGACCAAGATTTGTATACAGGGGAGCATCAAATTTGAAACAAAAGTTAGTACATAATCATATAAAAGAAAAACCAATTACACCTTTCTTTCAAAATAAGGGCTTTTTTGGCTGCGGACAATGCTTAGCTTGTAGGAGCACAAAAAGCAAAAAGAGACACATTAGGGAGTTCCACGATTCAACGAAAGAAAAAGAACACAAAATAAAGGAAATGATCACTTGTTTCTCTAAAAGGGTGATATATGTTTTAAAATGCCCCTGTGATCTTCTATATGTGGGGAGAACGAAACGCCCATTGAATGTGAGAATAAATGAACACATACGGAACATTAAGAA
>OW240912.1:349931433-349943332 GCA_933207985.1 Pelobates cultripes
TGGAGTTGTGGGAGGGGTTGCAACCGGCCTATATAAACCCACTACTTACCTCCATACTTTGCTGACAGTGCTTGGTCACTTCCTGTTGCTTGAGGTCAGCATCAGAATGATTTCCACTTCCGGGTCATCCAGACGCCATTTTACCTGCTTGCTCCATGAGGTTTTCTAAGCTGAGCTGTGTCAGAAATCCAGCCACAGGCTTTTCCGGCCTACCAGCTTTTTCTTCAATCTATCGCTGTGGATGGTGTCCAAGTGGCTCACAAACCGTAAGTCGACCTACCCGTTACGCCAGGCATCAGTTGCACGGGTCAGGTCCTCACTTTACGGCTGCATTTTGTCTAAATCTGTCCTAAAACCATTGCATGTTCATGCATATCATTCGTTTAAATTAACTTTTTTATATCTGTCACTGGCTCATTTTGAGCTTTAGCATACTCCCAAACGGGAACACATTCTGTTTCAATTACCTAAACATACTAGGCAATTCTGTGCGTGCATTTCAAATCTCACTGCTCGTTTCTGACATGCCAGGCTCACGGTTCGTGCAATTTACTACCAAACGGGAACTAGTTCATGCATTTACTACTGTACTACACACACGTTTTGTGCGTTTACAACCCACTAACGGAACTTTGGTTTGTTACAATGACTGTTATTAAGCTATTATGTTCACATATTGTATATTGTCAAACGGGCACTGTTTGTTTCCCTGTCATACAACTATAATGCTGGGGCATAGCTCACTAACAATGTTTCACATAAACCACACTGACTCCTACAGGTCACTCTCAAAATCTCACGTTAACCTTGCATTTGGATTAACCCCTTAAGGACCAAACTCTGGAATAAAAGGGATTCATGTATCCTGAAGGGGGTTAAAGGGTATTTTACCATACAATCAGCATTTCTGAACCCTACTGGTCAACATCAAAACTGTCTTCACATGTCATATACAATTACTAGCCAATATCAATTACACATAAGATTGTTTTAAACCTACCCATAAATTAAACTCCAGCACTGGCTCAACAATTTGTCTTTCACATCAAGACTAACAGTGGTTCTATCAACACTGCCATCTACAGGTCTGTCAAGTACATTGACAATTTTCATGGGGTTTTACAGACACCAAAAACACTGACCCCTATAGGTCAACAGATAAACAACATTTCACATACCAATCAGCATCAACTACACTACCACCTATAGGGCACTCGGCAGTTCTCCAGTACACTTGCATTTTGCAACACCATGTTCACTGACCCCTCCCATTCAATAAGGCATACAACAATTCACAGAGCAAGTAGTATAAATACACATATTATTACAAAGTAGCACACGCATCTGTATATACGTAACGGGTAATATAGTTCACATACATTTTTCATAGCACGCTGCTCACACAACAGACTTTCCCCTAGCAATGGGACATACAACATCCAAGGTGGGAACAGACCACTTTTCACTTGTACATACGGCACTTAATGGGTTAAGATTGATACATATTTAACCAGTATGGCTATGATGATTAATATTTACATGTCACGGCACTTTACTTTTCACATATACTGCATGTTTTAAGGTAAGCTTGGTCTATGCCATTTTTCCTTATGCCATACGATTTTATCCATTCAGGTTACAGTTACTACTAAAAAACCTATACGGATTGTCAGGTTCAATACCATACTACCAGGTGCGTACACCTGCTCACGTAGTTATCCATCTCTTACCTTCCCTGGAATAGTAATAGTGTACTGGCAATTAGGGTTCTAGGGCCCAATAGGTATTACCCCCTTTTTTCTCTGCTTTATGCTTCGGTTAGTGGTCCCGCGAGGCCAACAACCCGCCTCACACATGGAGGCATACATCCCTCGGGCCACTCGTGAACTAGCCGCCTCGCATTGTATCATAGAGAGGGCCTCACCTGTCACTCCCCTTCCTATTTTTCTGGTTACTGTCACCGAGAGGCCAACATCCTGCCACAACGCTCGGTGGCCACACAAAATCCCCTCGCGCCAAGCATAGATAGAGCCTCTCAAGCCACTTGGCAACTAGCAGGGCCTCACCAGTCACCAAAAACACCAAGCCTAATCGTTTCGCCTTACGGCTTAGCTAGCAAGCTGGTACAAGACCCCTGGGTACAAATATATAATTGCAATCTTTATTGTTATTTAAGTATTTCCCAAAAAGATGGTAAAGAATCTCCTCTTCCTAGCACCCCGGCTAGAAGTGATACACTTTCATCTCTTACCTTCCCTGGAATAGTAGTAATGTAATGGCAAGTAGGGTTTTATGGCCCAATAGGTATTACCCCCTGTTTTCTCTGCTTTACGCTTCATTTAGTGGTCCCACGAGGCCAACACCCCGCCTCACACTCTGAGGCATACACCCCTCGGGCCACTCGTGAGCTAGCCGTCTCGCATTGTATCATAATGAGGGCGTCACCTGTCACTCCCCTTCCCCTTGATACACCTTCAAGCAGAGGAGATGTGGCTCCAACCTTAGGAGGCGACAAATCCCCTACCCTGCCACAGCAACGAACGCAGCGTTATTCAAACTCCTCCATACATTAACGGATAAAACGGAGACAGGGGAAGGCCCAGCAACACCAACTAAGGTGAAACCTAGGCCATGCTAGCCTCACTCAAACTCATGAGCCAAAAAATTTAAGACAGATGAAATTCGGTTACCGGGTACAATCAATTCTTGGTACAAGACGTTAACCCTGCACACATGATCCCGGTACATTGGGGAAACAAGGCATAAATATGTATGATGCTGTATCTATGATGGTCAGACCCAGAGATTCCAGGTAAATCGGGAACAGACCATCCCTTGGTTGTGTTGGCATTTTGAATATGTAGAGATGCTTATTTGTGCAGGTACCCATACAGAAGGGATTTTCTCCCAAACAAATGGACGAGCACTCTCAGGCTCCAGGTACCAGCACCTCTGAACTACCAGAGACAATTGGTACGAGTCGTTGCATTGCATATAGAATGTTGCATATACGTTCAAATTATTCAGGGCACATGACAAACCATGTGTCCCAATACAACTTACAAATAACGTACTCACCATCTGTACACACCAATCCATTTTCAACACTACTAACTCATCACCCTTCCAGACTTGTAGTAGATTTACTAAAGTTCCGGAGCTTCAAAGGGCTCCCATACAGGTATCATACATACACCTTCAAGGAATATAGCATGTCCTCACTTACAGTCAGCACACAGAACCATCGGCTGTAGACACACTCATAGCCAAGAATAACAGAGGGGTTTTTACTTGGGTTTTCCAATCTCCACCATTTACAGCATGGCGCCAAACACAAACACATTGGTATTGTCACAAGGGAATCTTCCCTTAAACAAAGACTAACCATAGACTTATTGGCACCACACACCTTCGCTACCCCAAGTCTCAACTCCCTCATACCCTCCGAAGAGTTTCCTTACTATACACACCATTGATCTACCTTTACAGCTATCACTCAAGCATGGGTTGAAGCTTGGTTAAGTAAGACCAATATTATCAACACAGTAAATGGCTACCATCTACCCTACACACTGGCACTTACATGGCATAAAAATAGGCAATTCTTTCCCCACTAAAAGCAGCTCCTGTGGAATGGGGTAAATCATGGTCAGGGTCATCAATCCATTGTTACTCAGACAACTAAGCACATGGCATATCATCAACAACTTCGCCATGAGACGAGCGTTCATCTCACGTCTACTCGGTTTGTTACCCAACTTACCCAACAACAACAGCAGGGTTACACTGAACATTCAGGCTAGGGCGCATCTGACCAGGTGGTACCATTTCCTGTCGGACTGGAATGGGAGAAACTTGTTCATACCACCGTTGACATTAAACTCCCCTGTGTTATGGACGGATGCTGCAGGTTACGCAGGTTTCAGAGCCATCTTCGAAGACAGGTGGTTGAGGGACGCTTGGCCTAGCAAAGCACTAGGATTACCCACTTTCACAAAGACTTCGGCACTGTTTGAGATCTACCCCATAGTGGCAGCAGCTAAAGTCTGGGGCCACTTATGGGGAGGCAAAGCTGTCAAATGCTACTCTGACCACATGGCGGCTTGCGAGATTCTGAACAAAGGCAGGTCTTCTTCACTAACCATCATGAACCTGGTCAGGAGACTCACATGGTTGGCAGCCACAAAAACATTTATTTATTTTTTTTCTTGACTTGCATACACGTGCCAGGTCACCATAATTCAGCAGCTGACACACTATCCTGTTCAAAATTACAGGTTTTCAGACAGCTACACCCAACAGCAGAGGAACAGCCAAGAAAGGCGCCGCTGTTCAGAGACCTCATCCTGGACTAAAATTACTCATGGAGCACGGGAGGGCACTAGCACAGGCCTCACTTTCCCCAAACACCAGACGCATGTACAACCGAGCCTTAATGTTATTCAACAAATTTGTTTCAGAATACATCATTACGAATCCTTATAGGTTAGATACTATGGTGGCTTTCACCTTTTTGCCATCTCAACTTGAAACTGGCACACAACACCATAAAACTCTATTTAACTGGAATACAGCATCATGTAAGCAACACATATTCCAGTATAAAAAACTTCCTATCAGCACACCCCATTAAAATATGCTAAAAGGCATCCAACGCCTAGAAAACCTAAAACCTACTAGATTGCTACCAATTGACGCAGAGAAATTCAGGGCATTGTCTGACATGTTAGATACCAAACCCTTTGATAATCACACCAATAACACACTCAAAACAGCCATATACCTGGCATTTTATGCGTCCCAACGAACTCACCTTAAGCAACATCAACAATAAGGGAAATATACTGTGTGTGTCACACATAAACATAATAGGTGATCACTACACATTGACATTAAGACATTCAAACGAATAAAATGGGTCCGCACCTTGACATTCAATTTTACCCAACCGGCAATCATTGGTGCCCCGTACAACTATTCGACAAATACATGGCAGGTATGGCTTATCAACCCAAACAAGCTCCTCTCCTCACAATACACAGTCAACCCCTGACTACATCAAAATTCGTCAAATACATGAGATTATTATGTACAAGAATCGGGTACGATCCCACGGCATATACAGGCCACTCCTTTCGTATCGGAGCGGCAACATCAACCTCCAGCCAAAACGTACCAGTTCATATTACCGTTACATACCTCAACCTGAGAAAGAGTTGAGACAAGCTTTTAAACAATTGGCAAAGTAGGGAAGCTCGGGTAATAATGTATGTGTATACGTATTAAGTGTGGAACTGATACTTCTCTTTTGCCCTCTTTATTTACTGGCTGACCCGTTCGTCGGTTTCGGCACACTACAACCGACTTAGTATATTAGACTAATGATTAGAGGTATAGGTCCACATAAATACGGCCTTCTTCCCTGACCACAAATGGGAAGGCGGAGCCTTGAGTTGTGGGAGGGGTTGCAACCGGCCTATATAAACCCACTACTTACCTCCATACCTTGCTGACAGTGCTTGGTCACTTCCTGTTGCCCCACCCACCACTCCACAAAAGGAATCAATTAATTGGTTGGCCCTCTTTATTTACAGGCTGACCCGTTCGTCGGTTTCGGCACACTACAACCGACTTAGTATATTAGACTAATGATTAGAGGTATAGGTCCACATAAATACGGCCTTCTTCCCTGACCACAAATATTATATAGATATATTATATGTCTATATATCATATACACACATATATAATTATTATTTTTTTATTTTTAATTAACATTAACTTTATTTTTTTTTTGATTTTACAGTTGCAGGGAGACTGCCTGTCAGCACAGACAGTCCCCCTGCAGGCAGACACATGGACACCTATTGTGACCATGTGATCACTGTGTTGAGCGATCACATGGCCACAGGGGTCCTAATTCAGTGTGGGGAGACTGTCTGGGCTGCAGGCAGTCTCCCCACAACCGGAGCCACGCTGATCGCCGCCGGGGGAACGACGGCGATCAGATAAGTAGCTCTGACCGTTAGGACGGTTCAGGACCGTCATCGGTCGGCAACGCAAAAATGCCGATGATGGTCCTGAACCGTCCTCGGTCCTTAAGGGGTTAAGAAAAACAATGAGGAATAGCAATATATATACAGCAAAATGTCTATGTACAATAATCAATGTTATATTATAATGTATCAAAAAAAACTTTATGTTATCCCAGTGTTAAAGATATATATTTAAAAAGATATTTATATAATTTTATAAATACTTAATAACTTATTCTTATTATGGTCATTTAAAACGTTTTTAGGTATATAGATCCCTAGTTAGTGTGTCTCATAGGTCCAACAGCAATAATATATATTAAAATTATGTAATATTTAGATTTATAAAACATATATATAACAATATATTATTTATTATTTATAAAACAATTTAAAAAATACAGTTTAAAAATAAATAAATTCTGAATGATAAACTAAACATCTTAAAAAATGAACTATGAAAAATAAACTATAAAAAATGGCATAATTCAAAATCTGCATTCAAGCCTTGGGGGTTAGAGTATTTAAATTAAAAATCCATTTTGTTTCTATACAAACACAAAGATAAAGCACCGCGCTTACAGCAGCAGTGGCTTAGTATCCAACAGCTTAAAATACATAGTAAAAACAAAGAAAAACGTTACCTGCGCTCTGGCCTAGATCCCCATGTGCATTTGAACAAAAATGGAGGCTCTTTAGTTCTATTCTAAATGGCCATTTGAATATATAAGCTCACCAGCCATGTCAAGGCAAGCCTCAATAGGTGAGTTCCTACACTAGCCATTAGATACGCTGATATCAGCCAAGAGTCTCCAATAAGACAGGAAGGGGTATTTTATAAACCCTTTAACATTTAACCCTTTATAGGGCTTCTGCACATACAATAAACTTTGCTGATATCAGACAAAGTGAGACAGAAAGAGGTGTTTTATAAACCCTTTAACATTTAACCCTTTATAGGGCTTCTACACATTCAATAAACTTTGCTGGTATCAGACAAAGTATAGACGTCTCTAATGAGACATGAAAGGGTGTTTTATAAACCCCTACATACTTTACCCTGAATAGGGCTATAACATACAAATCACCTTGCTGGTTTCAGCTAAAAGGCAAAGGAGACTCTTGGCTGTTATCAGCATATCTAATGGCTAGTGTAGGAACTCACCTATTGAGGCTTGCCTTGACGTGGCTGGTGAGCTTATATATTCAAATGGCCATTTAGAATAGAACTAAAGAGCCTCCATTTTTGTTCAAATGCACAAGGGGATCTAGGCCAGAGCGCAGGTAACGTTTTTCTTTGTTTTTACTATGTATTTTAAGCAGCTGGATACTAAGCCACTGCTGCTGTAAGCGCGGTGCTTTATCTTTGTGTTTGTATATGAATTTTGTATCACTCAGCTATGTTACATTGCTGCCAGCCTTCCCACGTTTGTCTTATTAAGACTTTATAAGTATGTAGGGGCAGCACCCCTTCCTGTCTCATCAGAGAAATTTGCCTTTTAGCTGATACCAGCAAGGTGATTTGTATGTTATAGCCCTATTCAGGGTAAAGTATGTAGGGGTTTATAAAACACCCTTTCATGTCTCATTAGAGACGTCTATACTTTGTCTGATACCAGCAAAGTTTATTGAATGTGTAGAAGCCCTATAAAGGGTTAAATGTTAAAGGGTTTATAAAACACCCCTTTCTGTCTCACTTTGTCTGATATCAGCAAAGTTTATTGTATGTGCAGAAGCCCTATAAAGGGTTAAATGTTAAAGGGTTTATAAAATACCCCTTCCTGTCTTATTGGAGACTCTTGGCTGATATCAGCATATCTAATGGCTAGTGTAGGAACTCACCTATTGAGGCTTGCCTTGACGTGGCTGGTGAGCTTATATATTCAAATGGCCATTTAGAATAGAACTAAAGAGCCTCCATTTTTGTTCAAATGCACATGGGGATCTAGGCCAGAGCGCAGGTAACGTTTTTCCATTTTGTTTCTAATTGACCCAATTTTCTTATTTCGTCCTCCCCTCGCCAATTTAAGGTGACTTTTTGAATAGCATAGAAATCTAAGAACTGTGGATCCTTACCATGTATTAATCTGAAATGATCTGAAACACCGTGTTTGTCATAGCCCTTCTTAATGTTCCGTATGTGTTCATTTATTCTCACATTCAATGGGCGTTTCGTTCTCCCCACATATAGAAGATCACAGGGGCATTTTAAAACATATATCACCCTTTTAGAGAAACAAGTGATCATTTCCTTTATTTTGTGTTCTTTTTCTTTCGTTGAATCGTGGAACTCCCTAATGTGTCTCTTTTTGCTTTTTGTGCTCCTACAAGCTAAGCATTGTCCGCAGCCAAAAAAGCCCTTATTTTGAAAGAAAGGTGTAATTGGTTTTTCTTTTATATGATTATGTACTAACTTTTGTTTCAAATTTGATGCTCCCCTGTATACAAATCTTGGTCTATCTGGTAATATGGAGTGTAGCATAGGATCATTTCTTAGCATGGGCCAATGTTTATTTACTATCTTTTTTATTCTATGGCTTTCCTGATTAAAATTAGAGATGAAGGGCAACATACTGTGCTCATTTTTCACCTTAGATTTATATTTCAAAAGGGAGGATCTTTCCATATTTTCTACTTCTTTTATAGTATTTATCAACAGATTATCCTCATATCCCTTTTCAACAAATTGGTTCTTAACTCTAATGGCTTGAGTTTCAAAAGTGCTTGTATCGGTGCAGTTTCTATGGATTCTCATTAATTGTGCTTTTGAAATGTTCCTTAACCAAGAGGAGAAATGGCAACTATTTAAAAAAATATAGTTGTTCACATCTACAGATTTAAAAAAGGTTTTCGTTTTAATATGATCATCTTCTATAAAAATTGTATATTCCGTGGTTAGTTTGACTCCCCAGTCATTTGTATTTAAAAAGGTTTAAATAGTTTTTAAAAGAGCTTCTGAGCCATTCCAAATAAAAAAATATGTCATCTATGTACCGCTTATAGGTGACCAGGTTTGCTCCCCAATCTATATTGTTGTTAATATGTTTTTCTTCCCAAAATGACATAAATAAATTGGCATAGCTTGGTGCGAACCTGGTCCCCATAGCGGTACCTACTTTCTGTAGAAAAAACTCATTATTGAACCAAAAATAATTGTTCAGAAACATGTAGATAAAACAAAGACAGAGACTATAAACATCAAAAAGAAAAAATACAAAAGAGATAGATATGATTATGATAACAATCAGGTCACCACTTATGCAACAAAAAGTAAATACACGGGGTCACGAACCAATGGTAAATTCAGGTACGATGAGAAGAGAAATTCTCCACAGCAGGAAAGGAGAAATTATTCACAAACAGTCAGACGAGGAGGTCAATATGATGGAGATTGGACACAATCACACTATAGACGAGAAAATTCCCGAGATAGGGGACATCACTTAAGGATAAGATCACCCCACCCGAGGTTTCCTACACCACAATTAAGACATTCAAATTTTACACCAGTCCAAATTAAAGATAGACACAAACAGGATAGAAATAGAAGGGAAAGATCACCAATTCTTACATGAAATAGGAAGGAAACACAGAGAAAACACATAAACACTAATAATAGATTTGAAATTCTAACAGATAGACAGGATGAGGATGATTTTTTTTCAGGAGGGATGCCAAAAAGGGAAATACAAAGCAGCCCAATCCCCACAAAATGCATCTTCACTTCAAAACACGCCCCCCAAAAGACAAAGGAATTTAAGAGGAGGGGAACTCGAGGAGGAAAGACACGTATTAAGATAAAAGAAGTAATTACACACACTGAATCAATTATTTTTAATTTAACAGGAAATCCCTTACCGCAGGCTCAACAGAAAGTTTTAAATAGAGGACTTAAATTTGCCCCAACACAACCATTAAACAAATTTGATATGTTTATAGATCTGAATAGATATAAAAGACAATTATGTTTAAAGAAGTGTGTAGCGGAGATGCAATATTCCCCAGGTTATCTCCGCTTATAATCCAAGTGAGGCTCAGGAACAAGTAAATAATAAATCCATAGGCAAAGTTTCCAGCAGGTAAAACAGCAGCGATATCCCCACAGCAATCCCAATAACTGGACGACACACAGTTTCAGGAGCAGAACTGACAAGCCTTTAATCACAGTCTCCTTATAAAGCATGCTCCCATGCAAGGGAGGGATTTACAGTAATGATTACAGTAGCCAATCCTGTCCTGGTAACCTCCCACACATCCCCTCCCCTCAGCCAGCATCATAATCCCCTTATCCAGCACACCAATTCCCCCCGTTTCTGGATGTACCCCTAAACGTAGGGGTACCCCTTTAAATCATACATCCCCTGGTAGCCCTGATCTGGGTGACCAACATATCCAAAAATCACCCAGATCAGACCAGGGGTTCGGGAAAAGTATGGAGGGAATAAAGTGACCGACCGCACGAACAGAGATAGCCGAATCCGGTTCCATGTGAATGGGCCCTGCGGTCGGTCCTGGCATAAGGGAATAAAATATACGAAAACCTCTAGCTATAGAGGCTAGGGAGGGTTCGCCTGAATCCCCTCGTTCGGTATTTTCTATCTACCGAACGAGGGGCCGTTCGGTAGTTAGGAACCGAACGGACCGGGCTTGTGGAGGTCTCAGCGGTGTTCGCCTACTCGAGTGTCCGATTTTAGTTCCAGACACTCGACGGCAAAACACCGCTGTTCGGGAGTTTTAAAATGGCCGCCGCCACGTGTTCGTTTGTCAAATGGCGGCCACCCCCGAGAACAAAGGACGGCTACTTCCTAGTCAATTACCCGTTCGCAACAATGTTGCAACGGGTAACTGAGGACACACTTTACACAGGGGAGGTCTGGTTGTTCGGTATTTTCAAACTACCGAACAATCAAAAGAATACAAGGCTTTAAACACATAGAAAACTAGCAGATCACACGAATGCAATTATTTCAAGGACATTTGCAGGACAGCCCAGTGCCATCCGCTACACTGCTCCCCCTTGCCCACAAGCCGGCATACACAGTCTGATCCAACACGGATCAGCTTGGGGATGTTCGGGGACTCATGGATCATTTTTCCAGGTCAGTTTGTCTCGACAACCCGTCAGCATTCCCATTCTGTTTACCCGGGCGGTACTGAATATTAAAGTCAAAAGGCTGCAGCGCCAAACTCCAGCGCAGCAGCCTGGCATTGTCCCCAGCCACCCGGTTTAGCCATACCAGCGGGTTGTGATCCGTGAGTAAGGAAAAGGGCTGTCCATATAGATACGGCTGCAGTTTCTTTAAGGCCCACACCACAGCCAGGTATTCCTTCTCGATGGCGGCGTAGCTTACTTCTCGGGGTAACAGCTTGCGACTGATGTAAGCCACGGGGTGTTCTCCGCCATCGGCTCCGACTTGGCTCAGTACTGCTCCCAATTCAAACCTAGAAGCGTCTGTGTGAACAAGAAAACGTTTAGTTGGATTGGGAGCTGCCAAGACAGGAGCATTTATCAGTGCATTTTTCAGATGTTGGAATGCCTGCTCACACTCCGGGGTCCAGGTCACCTGGCGGGGCAAATTCTTCCGAGTAAGGTCAGTGAGAGGTTTGACGAGGGCGCTATAGTTAGGGACAAACTTTCTGTAATACCCAGCGGTCCCTAGAAAAGCTAATAGTCCTAGGAGTGGGCCACTGGGCCACGGCTTCTACTTTGGCTGGTTCGGGCTTCTGTTTGCCGCAACCCACTCTATGTCCGAGGTACTGCACCTCGGCCATCCCTATGCTGCACTTGGCCGGTTTCAATGTCAAACCAGCTTCCTTAATCCTGTCTAGAACCGCTCCTATATGGGCCAAGTGCTCCTGCCACG
>OW240912.1:349943432-350020947 GCA_933207985.1 Pelobates cultripes
CTGGTACAAGCCAAATGGGGTGACAAAGGCCGACTTCGGGATGGCCTCTGGGGCCAGGGGGATTTGCCAATACCCCTTACATAAGTCAATGGTAGTGAGGTGTTGACCCCTGGCCATTCTGTCCAGTAGCTCATCTATCCGTGGCATAGGGTATGCATCGGACACAGTTTTCTCGTTTAATCTCCGGTAGTCTACGCAGAAGCGGGTCGTACCGTCCCGCTTCGGTACGAGTACTACCGGAGAGGCCCAGGGACTATCTGAGGGCTCAATCACCCCCAGTTGGAGCATCTCATCGATCTCCTTGCGCATGTTTTCCCTTACCGCTTCTGGGATGCGGTAGGGGGTCTGGCGCATCGGTAGTTGCCCTGGGGTCTCTACCCGGTGAGTGGCCAGAGGGGTGTACCCAGGTACATTAGAGAACGTGTCTCGTTTCTCCTCCAACAGCTGCTGTACCTCGATGCGCTCCTGTGGGCTCAGCAGGTCTCCCAGTGTGACTTCCCCTAAATCCCCAGACAACTGCCCATCTTCCAGCAGATCTGGGAGTGGTAAGCTGTCAAACTCATCAGAATTGGGCGCACATATGGCGGTTACCTCCTCGGAGCGCTCTTGGTAGGGCTTCATCATGTTCACATGGAGCATGCGTCGCCCTCCCGTCCCTGTACAGGGGCAAATTATATAGGTGGTGTCACATCTCTGTTCCACCACCCTATAAGGTCCCTGCCAGGCGGCCTGTAGCTTGTCATGTCGGACAGGCTTTAAAATTAGCACTTTCTGCCCGACCTGAAAGCTACGGTCCCTGGCTCCCCGGTCATACCATGTTCGCTGGCGGGTCTGTGCCGCCTGAAGGTTTTCCCTTACCGTCCTGGTTAAGGCTTCCAGGCGGTCTCGGAGAGCCAACACATATGGTATGATGGGGGTGCCATCTGCGCTCCGATCTCCCTCCCAATGCTCTCTTATAAGATCTAAGGGGCCTCTGACCCTCCTCCCAAACAGCAGTTCAAACGGGGAAAACCTCGTAGATTCCTGCGGCACCTCCCGGTAAGTGAATAGGAGATGCGGCAGGAACCGCTCCCAGTCCTTGTGGGTCTCTGCGAAGGTTCGGAGCATTTGTTTCAATGTGCCATTGAACCGTTCGCAGAGCCCATTAGTCTGGGGGTGGTAAGGGCACTGATAATAGGCTTAATGCCACAGATCCTCCAGAGGTGTTGGGTGAATTCTGCGGTAAATTGGGTACCCTGATCCGAGATAATCTCCCTGGGTAATCCCAACCGAGAGAATATCTGCATGAGGGCATCCGCGACCGTTTCAGCATGAATGTTGGTCAGAGCCACTGCCTCTGGATATCTGGTAGCATAGTCTACTACCGTTAAAATGTACCTTTTGCCTGACGGGCTAGCTTTCTTGAGGGGACCTATCAAGTCTACCGCTATTCTGCTAAAAGGTTCCTCAATTATTGGCAAGGGGTGTAGTTTCGCCTTCCTCCGGTCTCCCCTTTTCCCTACCCTCTGGCAGGTATCGCAGGTGGTGCAATACCTGTGCACTTCCTGGCTGATCCCTGGCCAGAAGAAACTTTGGGTCAGTCGGTACCTAGTGCGGCTGACCCCTAGATGTCCGGATAGCGGGATATCGTGCGCTATCCGGAGTAGCTCTGCTCGGTACCGCTGCGGCACCACTAGTTGCCTCATCACTATTGGGTCTGACCCCTCAATCTGCTTGTCTGTCTCCCTGTACAAAAGCTGTTTGTCCCAGACAAATCTCTCCCCCTCTCCCCCAGGAGGGTCTGCTGTCACCTTGTCCCTTTATACCTGCAAGGTGGGGTCAGTCACTACCTCTGCTGCAAATTCGTTAGGAGGGGCCCAGGGGACACAGTCAAGGGAAGGGGAAGGGTCTCTTACCTGAACCTCCGGAGGTGTGTTGTAGTCCTGGGTGCGGGCCTGTTGACGGGTGACCACAGGGTGAGCTTCCCCTGTGGTGGACGTCTGGGGCTCAAAAGCAGATGTGAGCCTGCCCAGATCGTTCCCCAATAAAACCTCCGCCGGTAACTGCGGCATCAACCCCACCTCCACATGTCCTGCCCCCGCTCCCCAATGTAAATGTACCCTTGCTGTAGGTAGCCGGTACACTGCTCCCCCGGCTACCCTGACGGCCACAGTTTTACTCAGTCTTGCTAGATCCGACACCAGGTGACTCTTTACCAAGGTGATAGTAGCCCCCGAATCACGTAGTCCCTGTACTGCTTTACCTTCCAGGTATACGGTCTGCCTGTGGTGCTGTCTGTTATCCGTATTGGCCTGGACTGGATCCGCCTTGTGCAGTACTTCCCACTGTTCCACTGTTGTTATGGGAACTGCTGAACCATATGGTGTGGCCACTATATCCTGGTAGTGGTGGGCTGCGGCTGCTCTTGGCGGTGGTGGTGGGCCGGGGTGAATCCAGGTTGAACGATCCCTCAGCTGGGGACATTCCCTTTTATAATGTCCCCACTTCTGGCAGTGATGACAGGGGCCGGAAGCGGGCTGGCGAAAACGTGGCTGTGCAGCGGGTGGTGGTGGTGGCAGTTGCCTGGGTGGAGCTGGGTGGTAGCTGTTTCCCCCCAAAGTTTTAAAACTGGTTTTTGGGGCTGCAGGTTTCTGCTGCCTGCGTGCATCCAAGTACTCATCTGCCTTCCTGGCAGCTTCGGTAAGGGAGGTAGGGTTTCTGTCCCTCACCCATTCCTGGACATCGCTGGTTACCCCCTCATAAAATTGCTCCAGCAACACCATTTGTAACAAGTCCTCCATGGACCGAGCCTTATTGGACTGTACCCACCCCAGAGCGGCCCGATGCAACTTGCAAGCCCATTCCACATGAGAGTCCTTATCATTTCTCTTTAGGTCTCTAAACCGCCGCCGATATGCCTCTGGTGTGATTGCATATCGGGCCAGGATCACTTTTACTCTGCGGTAATTCCGAATCTCCTCATCAGGTACCGTTCTATAGGCTTCAGCCGCCTTCCCTGTGAGCTTCCCTGCTAAAATAGGCACCCACTCGTCTGGGCTAATACTATGCAATGCACACAGCCTTTCAAAGTCTTGGAGAAAAGCATCTATATCTTCCTCTGCTTCTATATACGTTTTAAAGGCTTGGTAAGGAATTTTTGTCTTACCCTGTGTGATGGTAGTTTTGGTAGCATTCCTCTCCAGCTGTTGTAGTGGCCTTTGACGCAGTATAAACTCCTGTACCTCTGTCATTGTCCTGGATATAATATCTGTTGTTGGATTCTCTCCATAAAAGGACAGCCTGAACTGCACTTCTCTCCGGAACTCTTCTTTTTCAGCTCCCTCTGCTGTACTCTGCTGCTCAGGGATTACCCTGTCCTCCTGCTGGTATTCAGCCATCACTTCTGCAATGAGGATTGCTTTCTTTTTGTTGCTGGCTGCAATACCTTTCGCTTCCAGGAGGTCTTTTAGCGTGGATCTTTTAAGCTTGGCATAATCACTCTCCATCCGTATTCCATTAGTACTTGTTCCCTTGTGAGTCTGGATCCCAGTGCTGCCAACCAATGTAGCGGAGATGCAATATTCCCCAGGTTATCTCCGCTTATAATCCAAGTGAGGCTCAGGAACAAGTAAATAATAAATCCATAGGCAAAGTTTCCAGCAGGTAAAACAGCAGCGATATCCCCACAGCAATCCCAATAACTGGACGACACACAGTTTCAGGAGCAGAACTGACAAGCCTTTAATCACAGTCTCCTTATAAAGCATGCTCCCATGCAAGGGAGGGATTTACAGTAATGATTACAGTAGCCAATCCTGTCCTGGTAACCTCCCACACATCCCCTCCCCTCAGCCAGCATCATAATCCCCTTATCCAGCACACCAATTCCCCCCGTTTCTGGATGTACCCCTAAACGTAGGGGTACCCCTTTAAATCATACATCCCCTGGTAGCCCTGATCTGGGTGACCAACATATCCAAAAATCACCCAGATCAGACCAGGGGTTCGGGAAAAGTATGGAGGGAATAAAGTGACCGACCGCACGAACAGATATAGCCGAATCCGGTTCCATGTGAATGGGCCCTGCGGTCGGTCCTGGCATAAGGGAATAAAATATACGAAAACCTCTAGCTATAGAGGCTAGGGAGGGTTCGCCTGAATCCCCTCGTTCGGTATTTTCTATCTACCGAACGAGGGGCCGTTCGGTAGTTTGGAACCGAACGGACCAGGGCTGTGGAGGTCTCAGCGGTGTTCGCCTACTCTAGTGTCCGATTTTAGTTCCAGACACTCGACGGCAAAACACCGCTGTTCGGGAGTTTTAAAATGGCCGCCGCCACGTGTTCGTTTGTCGAATGGCGGCCACCCCCCGAGAACAAAGGACGGCTACTTCCTAGTCAATTACCCGTTCGCAACAATGTTGCAACGGGTAATTGAGGACACACTTTACACAGGGGAGGTCTGGTTGTTCGGTATTTTCATTCGAATAAACTAAGGGAATGAAACTACCGAACAATCAAAAGAATACAAGGCTTTAAACACATAGAAAACTAGCAGATCACACGAATGCAATTATTTCAAGGACATTTGCAGGACAGCCCAGTGCCATCCGCTACAAAGTGCTTTTTAAGATCGGATCAAACGGCATATCAAGTCCCTATATCAGAGTATGTACATACCGACCTTAAAGAGAAATCGACTTTCTTCCCAAATAGTTTTATATCCAAGGAGATGATATCATTTGAGAAGGCAGTGATGCAAGAAATAAATAAAATTAAACCAAGAGATAAAAAACATATGAATTTAAGTAAAAAAGAATGGCAGGCATTAAAAACACTTCAGAAGGACAGAAATAAGGTTATAAAACCGGCAGACAAGGGCGGTGGTATCGTAGTTATGAACACAAAAGATTATGTACTAGAAGGCCTTAGGCTGGTAAGCGATGAAATAACATATAAAAAATTATCTAGTGACCCAACTACCAATATTAAAAAGAAATTTGATAATCTACTAAAGAAAGGGAAGGAAATTTAAGTATTAAATGACAGAGAATACAAATATCTCAATATTGTTAAACCAAAGATTCCTGTATTCTACCATCTCCCTAAGATTCATAAGCACCTCACCAACCCTCCAGGTAGACCGATAGTCTCGGGTATCAATTCTATATCCAGTAGACTGTCGGAATACCTGGATAAATGTCTACAATCGGTGGTTCAGAAAACTCCTAATTACCTTAAAGACACCTTAAACATCATCCAGATATTACAAGATATACAGTGGGAACAACATTATATTTTGGTAACTGCGGATGTTAGTTCTCTGTACACGATTATTTCACACATTAAAGGTATAGAAGCAGTAAATTTTTTTCTGAATAAAGATAATGTATATCCAGAGGAACAAATTAATTTTATCATAGAGGGAATAGATCTCATTTTAAAGAACAATTATTTTTGGTTCAATAATGAGTTTTTTTCTACAGAAAGTAGGTACCGCTATGGGGACCAGGTTCGCACCACGCTATGCCAATTTATTTATGTCATTTTGGGAAGAAAAACATATTAACAACAATATAGATTGGGGAGCAAACCTGGTCACCTATAAGCAGTACATAGATGACATATTTTTTATTTGGAATGGCTCAGAAGCTCTTTTAAAAACTTTTTAAACCTTTTTAAATACAAATGACTGGGGAGTCAAACTAACCACGGAATATAGCACTAAGAGTGTAAATCTTTTAGATCTTACAATTTTTATAGAAGATGATCATATTAAAACGAAAACCTTTTTTAAATCTGTAGATGTGAACAACTATATTTTTTTAAATAGTTGCCATTTCTCCTCTTGGTTAAGGAACATTTCAAAAGCACAATTAATGAGAATCCGTAGAAACTGCACCGATACAAGCACTTTTGAAACTCAAGCCATTAGAGTTAAGAACCAATTTGTTGAAAAGGGATATGAGGATAATCTGTTGATAAATACTATAAAAGAAGTAGAAAATATGGAAAGATCCTCCCTTTTGAAATATAAATCTAAGGTGAAAAATGAGCACAGTATGTTGCCCTTCATCTCTAATTTTAATCAGGAAAGCCATAGAATAAAAAAGATAGTAAATAAACATTGGCCCATGCTAAGAAATGATCCTATGCTACACTCCATATTACCAGATAGACCAAGATTTGTATACAGGGGAGCATCAAATTTGAAACAAAAGTTAGTACATAATCATATAAAAGAAAAACCAATTACACCTTTCTTTCAAAATAAGGGCTTTTTTGGCTGCGGACAATGCTTAGCTTGTAGGAGCACAAAAAGCAAAAAGAGACACATTAGGGAGTTCCACGATTCAACGAAAGAAAAAGAACACAAAATAAAGGAAATGATCACTTGTTTCTCTAAAAGGGTGATATATGTTTTAAAATGCCCCTGTGATCTTCTATATGTGGGGAGAACGAAACGCCCATTGAATGTGAGAATAAATGAACACATACGGAACATTAAGAAGGGCTATGACAAACACAGTGTTTCAGATCATTTCAGATTAATACATGGTAAGGATCCACAGTTCTTAGATTTCTATGCTATTCAAAAAGTCACCTTAAATTGGCGAGGGGAGGACGAAATAAGAAAATTGGGTCAATTAGAAACAAAATGGATTTTTAATTTAAATACTCTAACCCCCCAAGGCTTGAATGCAGATTTTGAATTATTCAAATTTTTATAGTTTATTTTTCATAATTCATTTTTTAAGATGTTTAGTTTATCATTCAGAATTTATTTATTTTTAAACTGTATTTTTTAAATTGTTTTATAAATAATAAATAATATATTGTTATATATATGTTTTATAAATCTAAATATTACATAATTTTAATATATATTATTGCTGTTGGACCTATGAGACACACTAACTAGGGATCTATATACCTAAAAAAGTTTTAAATGACCATAATAAGAATAAGTTATTAAGTATTTATAAAATTATATAAATATCTTTTTTAAATATATATCTTTAACACTGGGATAACATAAAGGTTTTTTTGATACATTATAATATAACATTGATTATTGTACATAGACATTTTGCTGTATATATATTGCTATTCCTTATTGTTTTTCTTAATCCTTATGTTCTGTTATTATAACACTGATGTGTTTACTTTCTAATATATCCTGAGCGTATCTATAGAGAAAATGGACAGCAATGAAATAAAATGTCACTTTAAAGAACTGGAATTGAGGTGCAGTTGCACCATGGGACATGTAGTATACGAAAACGGAAGTGACGCGTCAGCATTTTGCCCGCGAAAACCGGAAGTGACGCTGGTAAACACAAACCATGATGGAACTTGTAGGATTGAAGGGCGGAAGTGACGTGACGCCATTCTGGGGACACTGGACGCAATTAACACAAACGAGGAGAGGAAATTTCTGGCGGGAAATCTGAACATATAAAAAAGAAGACTTGATCCATGATACTGTTTGAAGCTGACTGAGGAAGCCGTTTTTTTCGGTGAAACGCGTTTTGGCTAACTAGGTGGACCTGTTAGCAGGCCACTCAATACATTTGTATTATATTTAATTGTTTTTATTATTTTCTAGAAGTATGTATACATTTTTAATAGTTTCTTAAATAAATATATACATTTTATTCACTATTCAATTATACTCTGCGCAAGTGATTCCAGGAAGGGGCAGTGTCATCCCCATTAATTGACACTAGGCTAAAATACTTAGAGACGGTTACCAAAGGCTCTAAAGAAGGTGAGCAATTTTGTATTTTATTTACATTGATCCATATCAGTATCTAAAATACTACATTTAGATTGGGGATATCTGTGTCTTTTTTCTATGCAACTTGGAGAGGAATTTACACTATTTTTCACCTTGAGAGACGGGTCGTGTGATCTACCCCAAAAAAAGACACAGACACCTGGAAGTTTAGAGCCTTATAACTGTAAAAGGCTCTAAAGAATGTGAGTTTATTTTAACTTATCATCCACAACTAAAGGACTTTATGAGATATTTATTTAACATACTACACTATTATTTGTACTTTCTTTATGTTCTCTTTTCTTGGTATACCATTAAGAAAACTAAAATACAACATATAGGGTAAGCGCGTGTTTTAGCACTATTCTTTCACTGAAAATTTCACTTTTATATATTCAGCGCTACACTCATGAGAAACTAAGGATCTGGGTGATACAAAATATCCACCTAAATCCAAAGTTTTCTCTGTTCTTCTTGGTGTTTAAATATCATTCATAGTTTAATGTTTTAGGTCACAGTTTCACTTTAAGAAGGAACTGTATCACTTTAATTGTACAGTTCACTCAATAGGCAATTCCTTGCTCTAAGCACTTCATTTTAGGTATGCACCACTTTATACATCATTGCACTTTATCCACTCTTAGCCCAAGTAAGTCTTATTTTAAATTCTTTTGTTATTTCTACTTTTTAGCATTTGGGGCATTTAGTTATTTATGGACGGACCTTTAGTCTCGCACATTTTTTCCACTATATGAGGTCTTTAACATGCACATATATTTGGGCTTTTTAACTTTAGGATATCTCTTGCACACTTGATTCTCATAGATACTTTATATCCTTTATTTATGTTTCAGTGTTACCACAGCATATTGGGCATCAGTATGTAAGCATAGTAACCAGGCTACGTAAGTTTTCACCATTTCCGGGTAGAACAAGCACGCATATGCGCACATGGTCTGGATGGACGCCGATACTCCGATCACATTCACCTGCGGTGAGTTAATTTCTTTTCCTGTGGGCTATATAATACACTACTGTTTGTTAGTTTTGTGTTGTCAGTTCATCCTGAAGAAAGCCCAGGACGAGGGCTGAAACGTTGGTGTGACGATTTTATGGAATAATTTGGAATAAAGAATACTACATTTTATATTACAAGACCGTGAGTGCAAGCCTTTTTTCATTTGTTTATATATATTATTATTATTTTATTATTTATATAGCGCCATCACATTCTGTAGTACTGTAGCCACAGTGCAGCCCTGGAGAAATCTTGGAGGTGAGCATTAGAGGTGGGCGTACAGACAGAGGATATACGTAGGTCTTTGGCAGAGCGTAGGGGCCTCGACGGGACATACTTGTGTATTAGGGAGGATAGGTAGGTTGGAGCAGCATTATGTAGGGACTTGTAAGCAAGCACCAGAATTTTAAATTGAGCTCTTTATCTAACTGGAAGCCAATAAAGGGACTGACAGAGCGGGGAGGCGTGGGAGGTGCGAGCGGATAGGAAAATGAGCCTTGCCGCCGCATTCATTATAGATTGCAACGGTGCAATCTGGGAACACATAAGACCACTGAGAAGGGTATTGCAGTAGTCAAGGCAAGAGAGAACAAGAGCATTGACCATCACCTTAGCCGCATCCGGGGCTTTTTTGAGATGAAAGCAACAGGATTTGGCAATTGATTGGACATGAGGGGTGGAGGAGAGGTTGGAGTCAAAAAGAACACAAAGCAGCAAGCCTTCGAGGTAGAGGGAGACAGACACGGGAGGGAGGGAGGGAGACACGGGAGTAGTAACACTTGAGGGAGGAAAGACCAAAAGTTCTGTTTTGGACAGGTTGAGTTTAAGGAAGTGAGCAGCCATCCAGTTGGAGATCGAAGAGAGGCAGTCAGAGACACGAGTCAAGATGGGCGGAGAGAGATCAGGAGAGGACAGGTAGATTTGCGTGTCATCCGCATAGAAATGATAACGGAAGTTAAAGGAGCTGATGAGTTTACCAAGGGAGGCAGTATAGATAGAGAACAGTAGGGGACCAAGAACAGAACCTTGGGGGGCGCCAACAAAGAGTGGTTGGGGGGAAGAGGCAGAGTCAGAGAAAGAAACACTGAAAGAGTGCTGGAAGAGGTAGGAGGAGCACCAGGAGAGAGCAGTATCCTGTAGACCAAAATTACGGAGAATGTGAAGAAGCTGTTGATGATCAACAGTGTCAAAGGCAGCAGAAAGATCAAGGAGAATTAGGATAGAGTAATGGCTGCGAGATTTAGCAGCAATTAAATAGTTGAATACTTTGGTCACAGCCTTTTTGACAGAATGACCAGCGCGGAATCCAGACTGAAGGGGGTCAAGCAGAGAGTTGGATTTAGAGAAAGTCAGTCAGTCTGGTGTACACAACTCTCTTGAGGATCTTGGAGGCAAATGGCAGTAGCGAGATGATTAGACATGACAGCTGCAAACATTGCCATTAAACTATTAATGATATTTGTAACCAAAACATTGGTTTGGTCTGAGTGCAAGGACATAGGCATTTATATATGTATTAAGGCCATTTGGCCTGTAATTGTGGGAGGGGCTTAAGTTAATTCATTCACCTATATAAGGTACACCTCTTACCTGACTCCATACCGCTCGAGTGGTGGGTGGGCGCTCTAAATACCAATAAGCGGGGGGATCTATTGTCCTCGCCCCTGGCCCCCACCCCTGAGCCCTAAATAAAAATTTACCCCCCCAGGTGACTAGGGGTCCCCAAACCCCTAGTTACCCCCCTCCCCAAAAAAAAACTAACCCCTGCCTACCCCCCTCACCCTAAAAATAATGAGGGGAGGACCATTAACTAAGTACCTGTAAAAAAAAATGTAAAAAAAATTACCATTTGATGTTTTCTTTCTTCTAAAATCTTCTTTTTTCAGCCCCAAAAAAGGCCAAATAAAAAAATCCATAATAACCGACGCACTTAAAAAAAAAATAATAATAAAAAATAAAAAATAATCCTTCTTCACCCATGGAGGGCTCCGCGCAGACTGAGCTCTGCAGGGTGGGGGAAGGCTTAAAAAAGCCTTGCCCCGCCCTGCAATTAGGCTCAGAGCACTCTGGTTGGTTGCTTTAAGCCATCCAATCAGAGTGCTCTGACAGGTAAATGAAGAGACTGACAGGTAAGTCTCTACATTTACCTGTCACAGCACTCTGATTGGTTTGCTTGAAATCCACCAATCATAGTGCTCTGTGTAATTTTACACAGCGTGGGAAAGTTCGTTGGAATTTTCCCATGCTGTGTAATCTTACTCATAACTCTCTGATTGGTTACTTTCAATCCACCAATCAGAGAGTTACCCTTCACTGCAAATCCTGGCTTCAATGTGGATGTCGTAGGATTTAGCCCTCAGCAGTTTATGGAGGTGTTTCTAGGCGATGATGTATTGGGGAACATTGTCGCCCAAACTAATTTATATGCCGATCAGTTCCGTTGTGCAAAGCCTGACTCTTTTTTGGCAAAGCAGCAATGGAGCAGTAGTCCCATCTGCTCTACCCCCATTTACTCCCAGTGTATGTCGAGGAAGAGGTATGAAATGATTATACATTGCATGCACTTCAGCGACAACAGCCTGTGCCCCCCTAGGGAGCATCCTCAGTTTGACAGGCTGTATAAACTCAACCTGATTACTCACTTCGCTGCCAGGTTTGGAAGGAATATATGCGTGGATGAATCCCTAATGAAGTATAAGGGAAGGTTGACCCCTATAACAATGTTTATCATAACTATGATCCCCATTTGTCTGATCAGGTCAATATTCGTAAATATTGACTCTGATCAGTGTGGATCCCCCTCCCTCTCTTCACTTGTGTTTTAGTGAGAGAGGGAGAGAGATGTGTGTTTTAGGTAGAGAGCAGTATATTCCTTCCAAGCGCTCCAGGTATGGTGTAAATGTGTATAAGCGCTGTGATAGCGAGACTGGGTATACTCAGGCCTCCCGGGAGTACGAGGGAAAGGTTAGCCACCTTGACCCTCCAGGTTGCCAAGAACATATGGGAACCAGTGGCAAGATTTTCTGGGACCTGATATTCCCCCTGATGAACAAAGGGTACCACTTGTATACAGACAATGTTTATACAAGTGTCCCTTTGTTCAAGCTACTGTATTGTTTTGATACAGTAGCTTGCGGTACAATAAAAAAGAACCGCGCAGGTTTCCCAGGACAACTTGCACGCACCTGGCTACGAAGGGGGGAGACCTCAGCTCTGCGCCAAGAGGAGCTGTTGGCAGTTAAGTACAGAGACAAGAAGGATGTGTACCTTCTTACCACCATCCACACTGAGAGGACTGTGGAGGTCTCTGTACGTGGCAGAGCTGAGAGCACAAGGAAGTCAGTGTGCATCAAGGCCTATAACCGACATATGGGTGGGGTTGATCTGGCAGATCATCTGCTGCAGCCCTACCTAATTATACACAAAATAAGGGCCAAAAAGGTACAAGGTACAAAAAGGTTGCAATTTACTTAATGCAGATTGCAACCCACAACACTTTTTTGTTGTTCAAAAAAGCAAACCCCGGAATGCAACTGATCTTTTTACAGTTTCAGCTGCAGATCATTTTGGTGATTTTGTACCGTGATGCACCTGCTCCCCAGGCGGTGATAGAGTTGTGGCTACACATTGTATTTTTAAAATCCCCCCTACTGCGGCAAAAAATAATCTCCCAAAAAGATGCAGAGTCTGTTTTAAGAGGGGGCAAAGAAAGGATACAGTATATCACTGTCCTGATAGCCCTGGACAGCCTGGACTCTGCATTTGGGACTGCTTCAAACAATACCACACACTGGTCCATTAAAAAAAAAATAAAAAAAAAATAAAAGATTTACATTTGCCGTTCAGTTTTTTTTGGTGTTATGTTTACCCTATGTATGTAGGGGGGGGAGGGGGGGGATCTTGGTGTACTCAGGAGGCCTTGCACAAAACAACCTGGAGTCTTTTCTTGCAATAATCAACAACAGGCTATCCTAAATCACAGTCAAAAAGCAATGTGCGTGTAAAAATTTAAATGGAAAAATTACCACCACACACTTTCTCCAATTTTATGGGCTAAAAATGTTGCATCAAAACACTCCATATACAATACCTTGGGGTGTCTACATTTCAAATATATACATTCTTAATGGCAATAAATAAAACTGGGGTGCGTGATAAGCCCCAAGCTAATGATAGGCCTATCAGAAGAAATACTCTCAATTTCAACTCAAATTACAAGTCATACAATTGTTACTGAACCTTCTCAAAATCCTGGCAAACCTATGCATGGGGGGCATGGGTGTACTCAGGAGGCCTTGTAGAAAATAACCTGGGGTGCTGGATCAGAATGTTGATCTTTGTTATATTCTGAGGAAGCCCAAATTGTTGTTACAAGTGCACTTGGAGAAGCGAGAATTAGACACCAGACACGTGTTGGTATTCAAAATAAGCCTCTGACGTTTTATTCATCAGCTGGGTTTTATACATTAAAAAGTAAGTGTGTGTGTAAGAGATCTAGTGTGTAAGGGACCCAGAGTGTGTATAGAAGATTGTGTGTGTGTGTGTGTGTGTAGAGGATTAAGAGTGCATATAGGGTAAGGGATCTAGCGTGTATCTGGAGCGTAATGTGTGTAGTGGTGCAGTGTGAGAGGTGCTGTAGTGTGTGTGTATATATATATATATATATATATATATATATATTTGGACGTATTGTATGTGTGAGGTGCGCAGTGTGTTTGTGTAAGAGGGGTGCTGTGTGTGAGGGTGTTTTTATCTGCCGTCACATTCTAGGTTTCTAATTTTCTTTGTCTGTTAACTCACTGAGGGTTATTTTATATAATATATAATATATATATTTGTGTGTGCTGTATATGTGTCTGTCTGAGGGTGCTGTCTGTCTGAGGGTGCTGTCTGTCTGAGGGTCTTGTGTGCGTCTGGGGGTGCTGTGTGCGCCTGGGGGTGCTGTGTGCGTCTGTGGGGTGCTGTGTGCGTCTGGGGGTGCTGTGTGCGTCTGGGGGTGCTGTGTGTGTCTGAGGGTGCTGTGTGTGTCTGGGGGTGCTGTGTGTGTCTGGGTGCTGTGTGTGTCTGGGTGCTGTTAGGGAATTTATTTAACTTTTTTTTTTTATTAATAATTTTTTAAAAAAGTTATGTCCCCTCCCTTATTACCTTTAGCCTGGGAGAGGGGGGGGGGGAGCCGTTCTGCCTGGGAAGGGGAGCCATGCTGCCATCCTTCCCTGGTGGTCCAGTGGTGAGAGTGAACTCTAACCCGCAGGCTAGAGTTCACTCTCGCAAGAGCTGAACGTTGCCGCAGTAACCGCGGCAACGCTCAGAATCCCGCGAGAGGACCCGGCGGAGCTGCTTGTTAGAGCTCCGCCGGTCCTCTCTCCTCCCTCCCTCCCCAGCCTACGGCCGCCTGTAACACTGCTTCTGGGCCGGTGAGTGAGATCTTTGATCTCCCCACCAGCCCATGGAGGCACACAGCGGGGCCGGCGCTTGGGTAGCGCTGGCCCTGCAGGGGCTGGCAGGGGAGATCCTGTGATCTCCCTGCCGGCCTCGGCCCCACGGCCATCGCGGCCCACCGGGCATTTGCCCGGTGTGCCCGATGGCCAGTCCGGGCCTGTATATGGTCTTAAGTGTTGTTTAAGCATCAAGCATTTCCTGAGTCCAAGTTAGCCAATTTTAATATAGGATATCATTATATGACACCTATAAGCTTGAGCCTTGGAATCAAGATACATTCTATCACATAACCAACAACAGGCTCTCCTAGAATCAAAAGTAAATTACTTCAATACCCTCATAACCACACTCTCCCGCAAACATAAAAGACTATTTCACACATGTAACTCTCTTCTTCGCCCTATTGTTCCTCCTCCACCTACTAACTTGACCGCCTCAGACTTTGCAACTCACTTCACTGACAAGATCTCTACAATCAGGGAATAGATCTCTCATCTTTCTTCTTCCCTTTACAATACTTCCCCTAACCTCACTCCCTCTGCTGTTCTATGTTCATTCGCACCCACCAAAGTGGAAGAGGTTTCTGCTCTGCTCCAGTCCTCCCGCCCCACCACCTTCTCCCTAGATCCAATTCCCTTTGCATCTCATCCGTACTCTATCGCCATATCTTTCTCCACGTCTCACTAAAATTCTCAATCTCTCTCTCTGGCATATTTCCATCGCCCTTCAAACATGCAACTGTAACCCCAATTCTAAAGAAGCCCAACCTTGACCCTAACTCCTCATTCAACTACCGTCCTATCTCGCTACTGAATTTTGCATCCAAGATCCTTGAAAGAGTTGTGTATGCAAGATTGACACACTTCCTCGAGTCTAACTGTCTACTAGACCTGTTTCAGTTTGGTTTCCACGCTAAGCACTCTGTGGAAACGGTACTGACCAAAGTATCCAATGATCTACTCGCTGCAAAATCTCGTGATCACTACTCTATCCTAATTCTCTCTGACCTTTCTGCGGCATTTGACACTGTTGATTATCAACAGCTTCTTCTCATCCTGTGCAATATCGGTCTACAAAATATTGCTCTCACCTGGTGCTCCTCCTACCTCTCCCAGCGCTCTTTCGGTGTTTCTTTCTCTGGCTCTGCTTCTTCTCCCCAACTCCTCTCTGTCCCCCAAGGTTCAGTCCTTGGTCCCCTACTGTTCTCCATCTATACTGCCTCCCTTGGTAAACTCATTAGCTCCTTTGGCTTCCAATATCATTTCTATGCGGTTGACACGCAAATCTATCTGTCCTCTCCTGATCTCTCCCCGTCCCTCTTGACTAGTGTCTCTGACTGCCTCTCTGCTATTTCTAACTGGTTGGCTGCTCACTTCCTTAAACTCAACTTGACCAAAACTGAAATTCTAGTGTTTCCTCCTTCAAGTATTGCTACTCCTGTGTCTGTCTCCATCCAAGTCAATGGTGCTACCATCAGCTCAACCACACAGGCTCACTGCCTAGGTGTTCTCTTTGACTCCAACCTCTCCTTCACGCCTCATGTTCAGTCTATCGCCAAATCCTGTTGTTTCCATCTCAAAAACATTGCGCGCATCTGACCCTACTTAATGCCAGATGCGACTAAGGTGCTGGCCCAATCCACTGTGCTTTCTCGCCTTGACTAGTGAAATCCACTTCTCAGTGGTCTTACGTTCTCCCAACTTACACCGTTACAGTCCATAAAGAATGCGGCAGCCAGGCTCAGCTTCCTTTCTGCCCGCACCTCCCAATCCTCACCTTTCTGTCAGTCCCTACATTGGCTTTCTGTAAGATATAGGGCTCAATTTAAAATTCTGGTTCTTTCTTTCAAATCTCTACATAATGCTGCTCCCACCTATCTATCCTCACTAATACACAAGTATGTCCTGTCTAGGCCCTGATGCTCTGCTGAAGACTTACGTCTATCTTCTGTCCGTACTCCCACCTCAGATGCTCGCCCTCAAGACTTCTCCAGGGCTGCACCTTCCTGTGGAACTCACTTCCCTCCTCTGTTAGATGCTCACCCAGTCTCCACTCCTTCATAAATTCTTAAAAAAAACACTTCTTCATAAAAGCATATCAATTAAACTGTTAATAGCTCCCGACTGATTCCTCTCTTGCAACTGCCATTAGTCTAATACTATCCTTACCTTTGGTGTCACTTTACCCCACTCCCTCTAGCATGTAAGCTCATTGAGCAAGGCCCTCAACCCCTCTGTTCCTATGTGTCTACAACTATGTCTGTTCGTCCACCTACTGTAAAAGCGCTACGGAATTTGCTGGCGCTATATAAATAATAACATAACAATAATAACATAACATAAAAGGAGTTAAAAACCCATGCTTAAAGTAGAATGTGTGTGAAAAATAACACAAAAAAATGACTACACAAACGTTTAACAAAGACTGGTGGTAGAATTAATGCATGGAAAGTGTTAAAATACCACCATTTGAAATACATGGGTGCATGATGGCCAGCTGTGAAAATTCCAAGTTGGAAAACTGGAATGCGCACCCTCCAAATAAGGTATTTTTCTTAAAGGGACTCTCCAGTGCCAGGAAAACAATCCTGGCAGGTCCCCTCTCCCTCTCCCCACCTCCCATCCCCGGATGCTTAAGGGGGTCAAAACCCCTGCTGCTTCTTGATCCGCAACGTGGTGTCGGCAGGCGTGATCAGACGGGAAGACTGATCACGCCCGCCTGCGGGCGCGCACGCGCATTAGGCCTCCCCATAGGAAAGCATTGAAATGCTTTCATATGGGGATTTTAGCGTTGCTGGAGGTCCTTGCATAGCATGAGGACCTCCAGCGACGCTATAGCACAGAAAATCTGTGCTATAATTCTGGAAGTGCCCTCTAGTGGCTGTCTAGTAGACAGCCACTAGAGGAGGAGTTTACCCTGTAAGGTAATTATTGCTGTTTATAAAAACTGCAATAATTACAGTTGCAGGGTTAAGGGTAGTGGGAGTTGGCACCCAGACCACTCCAATGGGCAGAAGTGGTCTGGGTGCCTGGAGTGTCCCTTTAATTTTGCTCCTTACGTTTAGTAGACAACTCTCTAATTTGGTATTCTTATTAAAGTGAATGGGTATGAAAATACTTCTGTTCTCCTAGGAAAAAGTACCTTAGTCCTGTATAGTAACCCATTTTTGGATTTTTATTTATTTATAAATTAATGGAAAACTTTCTCTAGCTTTCCTTCTTCTAATAATATTGTGGCGGTGTTTCCCCCACAGATATAAAGAATAGTCAATGCTGAATGATAAGAGAGATAAGTATAAAATATATAATGAATTGGGTGATGAGAACATGCCATTAGCACTATACTACGGTATACAAATGCTTCCTCTAGTCTAGATGAATTTCAGAAACCAGGCAGCGATCGCTACACAAAAGAACAGCGCTGTAAATCAAACTTTGGGGTTAAACAGTTTGTGAACGGTTTAACACCTACTGGTTTGGAAACGTCACTGACCTATTTGCACCATAACAACTTAAAATTTCGATTAACTTGTTATGGTGTCTGTCGTGTTGCTTTATCATGCCACACCATTCCTCTTGACTAAAAATTTATTTGAATCTGAGAATAGTAATTCTACATAGTGCAGAGCAGTTATATTTTGTGCGTGCGTGTATACATTAAAGTGATGGGTCTGTAATGCCCAAGGGCACACATAGTGTTAACACTATATCTGATTCTTTATATTATTGTGCAATAGCCACAAATCTCTGGTTTTCATGAAAGGATCTTGACCCAGAGTCAATTTCTCACATGGAAGACAAGCAGGGACCATTATGGACACTTTTATTTCAGGGAAGCAGGAGGTTGGGAAATGGAGTTTTGTAAAAAAAAAAAAAAGATGCTTGTAATGGACACTCATAAGGGTGGAGTGTGCAGATGCACTCACACAGTGAATAACTGACCCTTGCTGTTCAGTAGGTTTTACCATGACGCCCAGCATGCACACTAAACAGCCTGAGTGCCAAACCTCAGCCAGCGCCGCCATTTTAGCAGCTCGCGCAGCGATCACTCTGCAAGCCGACGCTTCGCGCTCACTTACGTCATAAGCAGAGGCCAAGATGGCGGCGGTAGCGCTTCTTCTCCTGGTTTTGGCGGGAAGCACTTTGCAACAAGAAACCCCGAACAATGCTAGCACTGCTGCAGGTAGAACGGCGATAGCAAGCTAGTCATCACCTGGGGGTTGAAGTTAAAGCCACGGTTTCTTATTGAGCCTCGGCTGAACAACAGTAGCTGGATAGCTTTCAGGGAAGGTGGGAATGTGGGAGCAGTGAGGGACACAGGAAGATGGGCGGTGGCTGACTAGATGTAATGTGTGTTATGTTGGTTTATAGAATGTGGGATTTCCCAAGAGTTATCAGATTTAAGGATTGAGCTAGTGTGAGACACCAATTACAATTAGTTTATTCGACAAACTGGGGATTTGTAAAGTATTATTATGAGAAGAGCTGTGATATGTATAGAATTCAACAGGGAATTGCAGATTTCTGGGGCGGGAAAATAGTTTTGCCTGTGTTAACAGATTGTTTTGTTTTTTTTTAGCTTACAGTTTGACAGGGTTCTTCCCTAAAGTATGTCCCAACCATTTGGCCTCCCCGGACATACTGAGCAAGGGGAATTGTCTTGGGCCGCACATATAATATTGAATACAATTAATGTATAAAATATTTAAACAACACTGGTATTGTAAGAAAATGGAGAACAACCTGATATATAGAATATTCGGCATTAGAGGAGTAAATCCAAAATCCACAGAGGTTTTCTTGGGTCAAGAATATAGACAAAACATGGCATAATACAGTGGTATTATATTGGTGCCGAATATTCTATATATCAGTTTGTTCTCCATTTCTTACAATACCAGTGTTGTTTTGGCTTTCCACCTTCTTTATTTATAGTATATTGTGGTGTATTTGTGAGATACATTAGGAAGACCATTTCCACTTGTTTTTTTTTTTTTTTTTCACTGCTAGTGCTTTTTGGACTTTTTTCTTATAAAATATTACTTCTCTGACCTCATTTGAATGCCTGGGTACAGACCCCGAACCACTCATACATGCCATCTTCCATTTATCCACTCTGTTCCTACAAAACAGGAACCTCCCAACATGGGCAAATGGGAAATGATGGCAGGTGACACATTTACGGAGCAACAATCGGACAAAATATGCGACCTTACCTACCACTGTGCATTGGCGAGCAAGACCCAAGACACAGCATACAAGGTTTTAACCTTGTGGTATAGAACACTGCATATCTTGCAGAAAATGAACCCAGACCTGAGCGACCGGTGCTGACGATGCCACACCAGTGTAGGCACATTTCTGCATATATGTTGGGACTGCCCAAAGGTTATCCCTTACTGGCGAACGATCAGGTGTTACAAAAGTTCGACAACCTCCCTCTATTTAAACCTACCGCATACCTCCTGCACAGCACCACAACCTACCGCATACCTCCTGCACAGCACCACAACCACAACCAGCCAAATACAAAAAATCTAACTATACGGATACTGAACACACCAAAACATATCCTACCCTTGTATTGGAAGACTGACACACCCCTTCCTCTAACGACCTGGTTTGAGAAAATGGAAGTGTTATAGGAATGCAAGACTAAGAAGTACATAAGAGAATGGACACGGATTCCAGGAAGCAAACATTGATTTATTTGCAGGTGCAAATGTTCCAGTGTCTTTATTAGTAACACGATGCACTGGACACATAGTAGCATACAGTGACCTGACTCAGGCGTGAAATCTCACAGATCATAACTGAGTACTTCTCCAGACAGGTTGGGGGATTTATTTGAAGCCTTGAGGCAGTCCTGTCCTGGTTAATAGTCTCTTAATTCTGCTAGAATATTCCCACTGGAAAGAGAATGTGCTCTGGCTCTACAGTTCTAGGTGTATACAGAAGAAGGCGTCCAAGTCTAGGACAGTGAAATGGGTGGCTCTTCCAGGTATAAGCTCCAACGGGTTATAGGGGTTAGGCACCACCACGTGAATTGTCATGACTTCCTTGTTAACTGCCCTGAGGTCCTGAACAGGTTGGTAGTCTGCCATGCCCAGAATGTCTTTTCCTGTACTGGCTCAGTCATAAGTCTGATCAGGGATGGCAATTCTCTCATGCTGGGTGTTTGCCGGCCATCTTCTGACTTCGTATTGTCTTCCACTTCTGACTTCGTATTGTCTTTCTCTTTACTTCATATTGTCGCTCTCTTCACTTCATATTGTTTCTCTCTTCTGGTACTGGCTCTAGCGGACGGAGGACAAACCTGGTTTCAGTTCAATGTGGACCGGAGGCCTGTTTAGGGCAAGAACAAGGGGGTTTTGTTCAGCCCCTATACCAGGGGTCTCTGTGATTTCTGGAGGTAGTTGGGGTGCATCCATGTGGGCCTTAACAGCAAATAACCTCCATTCTACCTCTTTTGGGACAGATAAAGACATGATTCAAGAACTGTGTTACCATTTGGAGGAAATGTGATCTTTGCTTGGAGATTGGAGAGGACATCTCTCCCTAGGAGTTGAATGGGACGGTCTGGCATGTACAGGAACTGGTGTTGAATGACTTTGCCTCCCAAATTGCAGGTTCTTTCTCGTAGCAATAGTATGGTGACAAGCCTACCATTGGCCCCTACTATAGTGACAGTCTGCTCAGATGCGGGGCAATGGGTTTGGTCATGACAGAGTGCTGGGCCCCAGTGTCGACCATGAAGAGACTTTTCTTTCACCTAACGGACTGAGTACAGGTGGTGTGGGTATAACAGATGGGGTACACTCAGGGTGTTTAGAAGGTGTATCTCAGGCAGGTCCTCCAGAGTAGGAGAAGGCAAGGGCAGGTTGGCCAGGTTAGGATGTATAGGGGAATAGCAATGGCCGATGGGACGGGGTAGGCCGTCGGGCCCTGCAGACCTAAGTTAGTGTAAATAAGGCCTCTGCTAACAGAAAAATAGTTTAACACTATACTTTAGTAATGTTAGCCATCTTGTCTCAACACTGGCACCATTTTGTCCCCTGAAATAACTTTCAAAAGACATACATGTTACCTATATGATATGTATTTTTCAAATCTAGGTTTTATCCTACCAGTACCTCCTTTTTTATTTATTTTTTTATATAGTCAAAACATATTTATGACCAGGCTTTGCAAAATATTGCAATCCATTATCAGTCCTGAAATGAAAATCTCACTCTCATAAATTAAATCAAAGATGTTTAAATCAACCCAAGCTATAGTCTGCTTTGAGTGCAGTTTCTAAGACTGGGAGGGGTCAGCTGGTATCACTTCTTCTGCACTGTGCCTAAAAAAAACAAACCTGAAGCCATGGTAACCCCTTCAGTTCTGCACTCTTGCCTTAATTCATGTAGAACAAAGCAACTTTTCACAGTTTTCTTTTGGGGGTTTTTTTTTTTTTTTGCACAAATTCATTGATTAACTGATCTGCAGAAAAATCAGCAACAAGGTTATATGCATTTTCAAGTTATACAAGAAATTCAAAAATATCCACATCAATGTCTGGGTTTATTTATTTTATTTCAACATTTCAATATCTGCAAAATTATTCCCTGTTAATTTTAATTAACCACATGAATTAATAACCCACATGTCCATCAGCATCCAGGACAGGCAGACCAGGTTGGGCTCTGAGGGGCAAGATTTTAGCACCAGACCTAGCCCTAAGGTCATATTGGTGACTAGTGGAGGCTTTGGGGGACGTAAGGAAAACCTCTGCTGGCAAGGAATAATCTGTGCTATGTAAGGCACTGGATACAGGCTGGTTAGTTCTGGGGATAGACTGAGTGGGGGTACCAGGGGAACTAGAAAATGCCATCACAGGGGACGTAGGTGGTGTGTCCAGTGAATGCTCTCCGGCAATCGAACCACTGGGGGAGGAGGTGGGGGCAAGTTATTCAAGTCCGGATATAACTGGGCAGCAGGGGAACAAGGTTGGGGGATTTATTTGAAGCTTTGAGGCAGTCTTGTCCTGGTTAATAGTCTCTTAATTCTGGTGGTAGAATATTCCCACTGGAAAGCGAATATCTTTTTGCTCTACAGTTCTAGGCGTATACAGAAAAAGGCATCCAAGTCTAGGACGGTGAAATGGGTGGCTCTTCCAGGTATAAGGGCTGTAACGGACCGTTTTGCACACAGAGGTTAAAAACCGTTTAGGCGATAATCCCCTTCCAGATAGACCAGCAGCTACTGCAATCACCAACCTCCCGAACTCCAAACTGCACGTATTCACCAACTCTCGAACAGCAGACACACGAACCCTGGAAGCAGCCGAACAGGAAAAGCCCTACGAACAGCTTACACTCCTGGCAATCGGCATACAGTCAAATTCCCCCCAAGAATGAGACGACACTTCACTTTGAGGGTTAAACAGGAACAACACTGCTGGCACACCCAGCCTGGTTTTTATTACAGTCTTGCACATACAGGACCGCCCACAGGGAGGTATAAAATAACCAATCAAATAACAGTTACAACCCACAATGCATCACAATCCCTCCTCCCTGGCCTGGAGATAATTGGAGAAGTAATCCAATTATCTCCAAGGACAGAGGCAAACTCCATTACACACATGGCAGACAAAAGACAGTAAAATACAATAAAATACACAAGGTTACATTTATACATAAAATACAGACATTCTACCTATCCCCAGATAGCTTAGATCTGAGCGCACGTTATTACCGGATGGCGCTCAGATCACATACATACAGTTCAATCTGTATGGGGTAGCATGCCTTTAACAGTCTGCAGAAAGGCACAAAACAGGGAAAAAGAACAGGGGCCATAGTCTAAAGGTAAGAGGCGGGCAAGCAGCCCCCTCCAAGGACACGTAGCAGTCGGTTTCGCCACAAGGGCCAACCTACTCCAAGAGTGTGTGTGACGTAGTTGTGGTGGTGAAAGGGTTAAAGTTCACTATTTGTCTGCACTAGACTGGAAATAATGACAAAATCCTCCTTTTTAACACCACCCACACTTAAACATAATAATATAACAATTACTATTTTAACGCTGCCACCACCAAGACAATTTATAAATGGGGTGCCTTGGTCCCCCAGGTAAATCAACAATAAAACCCACCAAATATTACTTAGTACAATATTCAAGGAATTACAAAAATACTAACTAGTCTCTTCAGGTTACATGACTCTTAACCAGACAAAGGCAGAACTTAATAAATGAATGTTTATTATGAGCAAAAAATAGTCACAGTGCATATAACAATATATGATAAACAAATTATTTACACCAACAACAAATAAAAACTGTTACGGTTAACTCCAGGCTAGCTGGAAGCTGGACCGCTTGGATGATCTGGATCCCAAAGGCAGAGAAAGGGGAGAGTCACGTCGGTAGTTATTCCATACGAATCCTGTAAATGTAGAACAATCCCACTAGCTATAGTACAGCTAGGATAATCTTTTCCCCACAAAACGAGTCGAGGCTGCGATTTGAAGGTCAAACAAGAACTGGCTTTAATGACACACAGGGGACCGTATTTATGCAAAATCTCAGGTCCGGGGGCAGCCCCCTCTGGACCTGATGGGATACAGGGACAATACAAGTGGGGGACCAATAGAAATGCAATGCATCGTTTGAAATCGTCACCGCCCAGCTTGGAGATAATGAATCCAACGGTTATTACAATACAGTTATCTCCAAGCGCCCAAAACCCCATGTATTTTTGCCACATAGAAAACAGAATAAAAATACATAACTCAAACAGTTTTATACATAATTTGTGTCTTCCACCATTCATTACATAGCCTTGGTTGAGGCGAAACAATTAACCGAAGAGCGCTCAGAACCCGCGAATGGTATGCGGTATTTCCTCGAACTAAAGTCTGTTCTTTGGGTTCTGAGCGTGTGATGGCGACCATGTTTTGAGGTAGGCTAATAGGCCGCGGGACTTCACTCTCAAACTTGTGGAACAGGAACCGGCTAGCAGTCTGTACGAATCCCCGCTCCGTCGCTGGAAGTCTCCGGTGTTCGGGAGGCGAATGAAGACCGCCGGGAGGGGGTACTTAACCTGCGGTTAACCGCAGAAACCAACATTCTAATTGGAGCCACACACCAGGCTGTAGGTGGCCCTTTGTTCGGTACCCGTTCGGAAGGTAGAATATCGGGTGATGGGGCACGAATGTGGACTCCCTGCTGTCGTCAATTAGGTTGCAGTTAACCGCAGACTGCAACTCTCTGGGCGATTAAGTGGAGACACACTCCGCTCGTAGGGTGGTCGGCCGTTCGGCTGCTCCCTGGGTGACCAGGGTTAAGTGGCGGCACACGCCAAGATCCTGGTGGTCTGCCGTTCGTATCACGAATAGCCAGCAGGTCCGTAGTTCGGGAGCTAGGTATCAAATCCCAATATTGTAATCCAATTCTGGGTGAAATGTAGCAATAAATAACATTCGCTTCTGAGTTGTAGTGATCCAATAACAGTAACCAATAGTTTGTAACAAAAACAAAAAGGATAAAATATAGAAGTCCTAATTACTCACTTAGGTTTTCAAAGTACAACTTCTGTCCAGGGGGTCTCTGGCAAGGAAAGATGGTGACTCACTCAAAATTAGATGTTGGCCCCAAGCAAGTATACAAACACCCTTCAGGATCACAGGAGATGTACCCTGTGAATTGCCACGCCTCACCCAGGGGTGGAGCAATAGGGATACTAAGTGACCACCTCCTTTGTTCCAGAAAACAACAAGCCACATACAAACTTTTGGTTTTATCTCCTCTACTGTACTTGCCACAGAAATAATAATTGCCTCTATGAATTTGTTATTGTTTTCCCATTCCATAGACATGTTGCACGCCCCGCCCATGCTCCAATAGGACGGACATCACAATTCCTGCCACACGGTTTAAGTTGTGCAACTCATGTTTAGGCTTAATTAAAGGACCACTATAGTGCCAGGAAAACATACTCCCCACCCTCAGGGACCCCCTCCCGCCCGGCTCTGGAAAGGGGAAAGGGGTTAAATCTTACCTTTTTCCAGCGCTGGGCGGGGAGCTCTCCTCCTCGGATCCTTCTCTTCTCCTCCCCGTCGGCTGAATGCGCACGCGCGGCAAGAGCTGCGCGCGCATTCAGCCGGTCACATAGGAAAGCATTCATAATTCATAATGCTTTCATAATAATAATTCATATTTAATAATTCATAATGCTTTCCTATGGACGCTGGCGTGCTCTCACTGTGAAAATCACAGTGAGAAGCACGCAAGCGCCTCTAGCGGCTGTCAGTGAGACAGCCGCTAGAGGAAATAGGGGAAGGCTTAACCCATTCATAAACATAGCAGTTTCTCTGAAACTGTTATGTTTATGAAAAAATGGGTTAACCCTAGCTGGACCTGGCACCCAGACCACTTCATTAAGCTGAAGTGGTCTGGGTGCCTAGAGTGGTCCTTTAAGAGATTGGGCTTGTCCCATTCCAAATATAAAAATGAGGCTTAATTATTAACCTGTGGGTAAGTATTAATGTTTCACTTGGATAAAATACTGGAACACAAGGATCTTCATGAAACTAATCCCATTACCATCAAAGGATTGAACTATCCTTTACAAGGTACATGCCAAATGGATGAAGAGACATTCAGACTTTTTCCAAGTGTAGAACCTCACACCTTGCAGAGCCTTGATTACTTCACATCCATATAGTAAAATCCTTTTCACATTCCTATACCAGGTGAATTGTCATGACTTCCTTGTTGACTGCCCTGAGGTCCTGAACAGGTTGGTAGTCTGCCCTGCCCACAATGTCTTCTCCTCTACTGGCTCAGTCATAAGTCTGATCAGGGGTGGCAATTCTCTCATGCTGGGTGTTTGCCAGCCATCTTCTGACTTCATATTGTCTTCCACTTCTGACTTCATATTTTCTTTCTCTTCTTCACTTCATATTGTTTCTCTCTTCTGGTACTGGCTCTAATGGACGGAGGACTAGCTGGGCGGCTCATGAGGATCTGAAGGATCAACAAGTATGGGCTTTTTGGTGGCGGCATATTTAGGGGCTGATGCCAGTGTGGAAAGCATCAAACGGCTTTCCTCTTCTGAACACCTCTTTTTTTTTTTTATTCTTTATTTTTGTTGTGCACAAATAACAATCAGTCGTACCCTGCCACATCAGCCGAAGCAACAGTATAAACATAGTTAACATGACCGTGGCATTTGATATGTCTGCACATTTTAAAAACAAATGCTCAGTACTCGGTGCATACAAAGAACGTTTGGAACAGTGGTCTGTCTTACAGTTGTACAATTCATTTGCAGATTTTATATTGTATACAGAAATTGAAAAATCGACTTGGTTATTAAAACAGAATAACTTGTGTCTTTGCTTTGTATATCCATTGATAGAGCATGTTTGTGAACAGTGTAGTGTTTAGCCAGAAGGGGCATTGTATAGTTGTGAAAGTGGATGCTTGCACCCCAGCCGGCGTGGTGTCCGCATGGGCAAACTGACCGTAGATAGGATGTGTATGGGAAATGGGCCCTTGCCCCCGGTCCTATCTCCACTGGGCCTGTCTCGGGTGTGGTGGTGTAGCGTGTGAGGAGCCCCCGTGGTCTGCCGTCAGCAGTGTCATTGGGGTGTTGCTGGGGCAGCTTCCCCTTGCACAAGGCTTCCCTTTGCTGTGTGAACCTGCTTCTGGGGTCTCGCCCTCCTTCGTGGTGCGGAGAGGCTACATCTCTCCTGTAGGAGGTGGTTTCTGGTGTCTGCTTGGTTGTATTGTTGCGTGGTATCGTTTGGGGAGGCGGGAGGGGAGGAGGAGGAGAAAAAAAAAAACTCCAAGGGGGAGGGAGGGTCATGTGCAGTCCCCCCAGCGGCGCACCGGGGAAGGGGGGAGCGCGCGGTGGGCCCTGTCTCTCACTCTCGTCAGGTGCTGTGAGCCCTAGTCGCCCATGTATTCCTCCCAGGGTTGCCAGACCTTGTGAAACTTTGTTTCTGTGTTCCTTATTTGGGCTGTGAGTTTGTCCATTAAGTATGTGTCTTTAATTTTCATGATGACGTCGGTAATTGTCGGGACTGAGGGAGTCCGCCACACATGGGCTAGCGCCCGCCTGGCCGCCAGGGTGATTTTGTTAAATAGAAGTTGTTCTTGTCTAGGTTGGCCGTCTAGTGGCCTAGATAGCAGGACGGACCAAGGGTCCATTTCCACCTGTCTACCCAGGACGTCCGTTAATAGAGTCCGTACTTGTTTCCTATAACTGGGCATTCCCACCACAGGTGCACAAAAGTGCCCTTCTGTCCGCATCCCTTCCAGCACCTGTCTGTTATAGTTTTCCCCATTCTGCATAGTTGCACTGGTGTGGTATACCATCTCATTAACATTTTATATGATTGTTCCTGGTGGAGAACACAGATCGACGTCTTTGCCGTCGCCTCCCATATATCTGCCCAGTCCTCCCCCTCCAGCTCCCCACCCAGATCAGTCTCCCACTGTCTAATGTATCTGGGGTCCGGGGTGTTTCTGTCTGGGGCACTTAGATGTGCGTAGAGGAGTGTTATCAGTCCTTTCTGTTCGGTCTCGGCGTTGCACAGGCGTTCAAAAGACGTCATGGGTATGTGCGCTGCCAGTTTGATGTCTGGGCTGTTGGCGAAGTCCTTAAGCTGGATATATCGGAATACGTCTTTCGTGGTCAGGGGGGCTATGGTTTTCAGGTGGCCAAACGTTTTGAACGTCCCCTTGTCGAATAGGTGGGCATATCTCTGTAGCCCCGTGTTCTCAAGACCCCGGAAATCTCGCGCGCTTAGCCCCGGTTGAAATGCCCTATTGTGAAGGTATGGGGTCATCGGAGATGGAGTGTGTTTGAGAGTGTATTTGTCTGCCGTGAGGTCCCAAATTCGGATTGTGTTAAGTATTGCCGGGCATGTAGTACGAATCGGTGGTCTATCGTGCCTAGGTACCCAAATCCAGAATTGCGGCAGGTCCGTGCACATCAGACGTGATTCAAGGTCCACCCACCTGTGGGTGCCCGCCCGGGAGTGCCACGCCACCACCTGGGCCAACTGCGCCGCCAGGTAGTAACAGTAGAGACACGGGAGCCCCAGTCCCCCCCTGGTTTTAGGCCGGTACATCACCTGTCTGGCTATACGATGGCGTTTATGAGCCCAGATAAACTTGTCAATGCCTCGTTGCAGTGCGCTGAGGTCTGACTTGGTAACTTTGACGGGCAAAGCCTGGAACAGTAATAGTAAGCGAGGAAGGAGCGTCATCTTTATAGCGTGGAGTCTGCGGATCCACGAAATTGGCTTTTCCTGCCACTTTTCTAAATCGCGGCACAGTGATTGTATCTTAGGGCCGTAGTTCGCGGCGTATAGGCAGTCCGCGTCTGCTGCGAGCGTAACGCCCAGGTATTTGATGTGGGATTTCGCGATGGTGAGCCTATGTGTGGTTCGAAGGACTTCAATGTCCTTTGGGTCCATTCCCAGTGGCATAGCTACTGATTTTCCCATGTTAATTTTGTATCCTGAGACGTACGCGTAGCCGTCCAAGAGCGACAGAAGCCGGGGGAGCGATTGGCCAGGAGTGGACATCGTGATCAAGACGTCGTCCGCGTATGCGGACACTTTATACTCGTCCTCTCTGACCCGAATCCCCGCCACACCTGCCTCCCCGCGTATTTGATGAAGCAGGGGCTCCAATGCAATGATGAAGAGCAGAGGGGACAAAGGGCATCCCTGCCTGGTGCCGTTGTGGGGTCGAAAGGGAGTTGCGGGTGCCCCCGGCACCACAGTCTGCGCCCTGAGGTTTGCGTAGAGAGCCTCCACTCCTCTAACAAAGGGCTCAGGCATTTGCAGGTGTTTCAATAGGGTGAAGAGGTAGTGCCACAGTATCCTGTCAAACGCCTTCTCCGCATCCAATGACAGGATCAGAGAAGGCGTCCTGGATCTGTTTGCCCACCAGATAATATCTACGCCCCTCCTCGTGTTCTCGTATAGTTGTCTCGTTGGAACGAATCCGACCTGGTCCGCGTGTATCAGGGTCGTTAACAGGGGGTTTAACCAAGTCGCCAATATCTTCGCGAAAACCTTGACGTCGAAGTTGATTAGGGAGATGGGACGGAAATTGGCCGCTGCGGTCGGGTCCCTCACGTCTTTTAACCACTCTAGCTGCTTTTTGACTACTTGCTGCAAGGCGTCTATATAAGGGAACTGATCAAGATGACTTGGGAGCCCAGTTACTAGAGCATGAACCTGAGCAATTACCTCAAAGTCCAAACTACCTTCAGAGGACCAACCAGAACAAATAACGGGCCATTCCCATTCAAACAAAATTATTGTGACGGAACGCTGGCACTCCGACTGAGTACCTCCGCCAATCGATGCGCCTAGTGCTCTCTGAGGACTCCAAGCACTCCAACCGACACCATCAGCACTGCAGACTCCACTTCCAGCGATACAGCTGCGCCTGGGTCTCGCCGTCTCCACCCACCCAGGATCCAGCTCCCAGTGGGTGAACCTCTCCTAAATCCAGAGAACGTAGCAGGAACAAATCAAGCTATTGCAAGAGCTTACTCTGGGGCGTAAGTGATTATAGCAATCCCCAGAGTGTAGGTATCCCTTCCCCCAAACATGAGCCAAGGCTTCAAGAAAGTTACAAGATGATCTCCTTTTAATGACCACACTGGCTTTTATGCATACAAGGGGACATCCCACAGGGTGGGACACAGTATAACCAATCACAGACAATACAAACAAAACACTCCCACAGTGACATCACAATCCCTCCTCTCTATCCTGGAGATAATTGGGAAGTAATCAAATTATCTCCCAGGACAGAGGCAAGACTCCATTAACCACATGGTTATAAAAAGACATAAAATTACACAATGTTACAAAACATATACATGCAACATATCCCCAGATAGCTTAGATCTGAGTGCACATTATTATTGAATGGCGCTCAGATCACATACATACAATTCTATCGCCATGGAGCCAAAGTCTTTTCCATAGTCTTTCGTTACATGAATTGGCTCCATGGCATAGCTATCTGGGGTAGCACTACTCACATACTGAAAGTCCCGAACAACCCGGCAGAAATACCCAAATAAACCTTATTGCAGGGTAAAATACAGCTATCAGCACAGAGGCCATAGTCGGAAGGCAGGAGGCTAGCCAGTAGTCCCCTCCAGGCACAAGTGGCGAAGGGCACTTCGTCACAATTATCAACCATTTAGGATACATTGTAACCCCCTAATCAGCTCTATAAACTTTCTGAAAGTTATTGACCATACAATCTAGGGGCCAGAATAATTTCAACCCCCCCCCCCCTTCACCCATAATGGCAAACAATAAAATCACTGGGCACACAGAGCAAACAAATTCCCCTTCACACTATAACCCTTGTTATACTCAGACAAGCTAAATGCTTGGGTTAGTCAAAACCCCCTCCCTCCCTCGCAGTGTCCTCTTATCAGTAAAGTTTTTAACAGTGCCTGACCAAAGCCCACACTGAATGAGAGCATTATAGACTCTCCCAAGACTCGCAGCCAAACACACCCCAACTCACATCACACTCAGCCACACATATATCATATATAAACAAACCCCACCAAAACCAGAACCAAGTAACAATGCCATCTATGCGGACAACGGATGGTGATCGGGCCTCCCTTCTCTTCATTGGAAGAGGTCAAATTGTACATGTACTGCCAAACAAGAAACAACCATGGTCTTACCTATAATTCAGAAATTGTCTGTTCCGGGAGAGGAGAATGATCACCGCAAGGATGATGGCCTCCTATGTAAAACCTGGCTTACATAGGAGGAGGTTTGAAAAATGTCAAGGCCGACGCCTTGTCCAGGCAGTTTGATACTGAGGCTATACTAGAGCAAAAAACGTCCCATATCAATCCCGCGGAATGTATTATTGCGTCCACTGTCCTTTCATTGTCCTCTCCATCATTGTCCATCATGGAGGCTCAGTCTCAGGCGCAAATTGTTTGTTCCATTGGGGGAAAGGGTTAATATCGTGAAGGTGTTTCACGACAATGTGTCTGCTGGTCACCCAAGTATTAATAAATCCACTTCTGCTATCATGAGGTCTCTCTGGTGGGATTCCCTCAGAAAGGATGTTAAGGAGTATGTGCAGGCTAGTTCTGTTTGTGACAGACCCAAACTCCCTGTGACAGACCCTCTGTCCCTGATTTCTAAAACTTGGAAAATCTGTTAGTTTAAAGCCGTTCGTCTAAAATGAAAAGACCTTTATTGTGCTAAGAGCCGCTCAAATCACAAATTTTCTGCCCAACGACCGACCATCCAGAACAGGAGTGTGGCACTCATTAACCTCCCTGACCGTATTAACACCTCCAAAACCACGGACCCCCCAACGTTCTAATTGATAAACGGGGTGGTCAGCGTTCGTCTGAATGAACACGTGGTGGCGGCCATTTTGATTAGCTGAACCCTCTCAGTGGTCGTCGAACGCATGGAACTATTTTCGGCTATTTCCACGAACACCGCTGAGACGTCTACCTTGTGTGCGTTCGACTAAATCCATATGAACGGAGCACTAATTCTGGAGAACAATCTCCCGAACAAGACGTATCCAATGACCGTAGGCACGAACGGATCCGTTCGTGCAGTTCATACTTTATTTGAAGGGGAAGGTAGACCGGCTGCACAGCCTGACTCTGTGGAACTGTTTTGGGTATGAAAACATGCGTGCGGTCGGTCAAAAGAGACTTTCCTCTATCTCCCAAACCCCTGGACCAATTCGCATGATTTTTGAATGTTTATTCCCTGATTATGCTTGTTCTGAAAATGTACGTTTTATGAAAATTGAATGGATAATTTTGATGTTGTAAAAAGTGTATTTTTCGCTTGGAGATAATTTAGTTGATACAGCAATTAACTCAATTATCTCCCAAGTAGAGGGGAGGAATTTACAGTAATGAATGGGAGTGTCTAACTGTGTGACTGTAAGCTATTGGTTGTTGAATTTGTATTTTCGATGCCCAACAAGGTCCACGTGCATGGTAACCTTGTGGGAAAACGTGTATAAAAGAAAGGCTTGTGTGCTCATTAAACCAGTTCTCACTTTCCCTCAATCTTCAGTCTTGTATCTTATTGGAAGAAACTTGTATACAGCTATAACACTAGCTCTTTTAAGAGCTTCTCAACTTGGATGACTGCTGAATGCTGAAAATACCCCTCATCATCGGGAGAAGGTCACCCTCTAGCGGTGGGAACCCCTCTCTACTCATCGTGGTAACCGCTACATTTGGTGGCAGCGGAGGGATGGTCCTGTCTTCCCAGGAGTCTGTATGAGAAGCTGAAACGACTGACAATGAAAGACTTGTTAGAGAGCTTGTAACAGACCATGATGGGAGCTGATAGCCGAACTGGTCGAATTGGACTGAACCAACATGACGGCTGAACCAAATCCGGAGAGGACGAGGAGATCCAGAGAGTAGTGCAACGGAGGCTTTCACTGTATGGTCCAAATCCACCTATGGAGCTCGTCACCCCACGCAGCAGTGGAGGAGGCGAGGGAGAAAAGGGCCTATCAACTACAGGTACTGACCACACAAAGACCTGAAAGTCCAGTGGTACTACCAATTGTGAACCATAGTGAGTGGAAAAAGGTGCCGTTTGTAGCATTTAAAACTTTCCAAGAGACAGATAGGGAAATAGACGGATATTTGGCGCAATGTGCGCTCCATCAAGTACCCCCAGAGGAATAGGTTACAATTTTGTTCATCAAATTGTCGGGTAAAGCCTACAAGGCTTTTCATGCCATCCCTACCGAGGATATTACAAATAATGCGACTGTGAAGGAAGCCTTACTGTTCCGGTATGCATTTACCCCCGAAACATACCGGTGACGATTTAGGGAATCCAAGCGGAAAGGAGGAGATTCCTACTTGGAGTGGGCCTGCACTCTATACCGAACCAAATTGCAGGGGTGTCAAGCAGCAACAGGGGAAGAGGTTCTGCAGCTGTTTTTGCTGGAACATTTTCTAGGTGCTTTGCAACTGAGACTGAAAGAGTGGGTAAAGGATAGACGGCCACTCACCCTACAAGACGCGGCTTGCTTGGCTGACGAATATACTGGCCAGGCACCAAGAACCGACCGCTGTACGTTCTCGCTCTGAGCCGGCCATTGTAAACGCACTTCCTAGAACAGAGTTCCGTGATCCGGTCCCTCCAGCCCCTGCTTGTTATTCCGGACCCCCCAGGTTCTTAACAACTGTCCCCTGGAACCACTGAGATCCAACTGGGGATGATCACCAACTTGGTCCCAACCTACATCAGCTGCTCACTGTTTGGAGGCTGAACCAGAGCCCAAGGAATACCTAGGGGTCTCATACGAGGCTGACCCCATCCAAGCGGCCATTCACGACAACAGGCAACACCACCGCCAAGAGGTCCTAGTCAACGGGAAACCGGCCCAGGGCCTTTGAGACACTGAGGCCATGTTAACCCTTCTACAGCGACACTTGGTCCGCAGCAATGACCGCACTGGAAAGACTGTCACCGTCCGAGTAGCCGGAGGAGCTATCTATCGGCTTCCCACTGCCCGGGTTCGTCTAAACTGGGGAGCCGGATCTGGTACTGTGTATGTGGGAATCATGAACAATCTTCCAGCCGTAGTACTGCTGGGCAACGACCTTGGGGCCCCTCACATCATCCTATGCTCCTACCGCAGTCGCTCATCCCGTCACCCCCATGCCCAAGCTCGCACCTCTGAGTCCAACCCACCGGTTGGGGAGACCCAGGTAAGACATACAGACCCCTTGACAAAAAACCTAGCCACGGCGACCCTAGCCTGGGATACCCCAGAAGAGTTTGGTAGAGAAACTAGGGCCACCCTAACTTTCAATAAGTATTGTTTTAGGGCAGAAGCAGGTCAGCCGTGGTCAGAGGGGGGAAAGTATGTATGGGAACAGGACAAGTTATGCCGGGTGTCTGAAACCCGTCGCCCTGGAGTCGCTCCTTTGCAGAAGCACAAGTTGGTAGTTCCAAGGAAATACCGACGGGAGCTTCTCCGAATTGGGCATGACATTTCATAAGCAGGACACTTGGGAATGAATCGCACATCCCATCGAGTAACCCAGCACTTCTTTTGGCCGGGGGTTTCCACGGATGTGCGACACTATTGCTGGACCTGCGATGTTTGCCAGAGGGTAGGGAAGAGGGGAGATCACCCGCACGCCAACGTACGTTTCAGGTAGGGCAGAAAGTCCTAGTGCTAGAGCCCACTAAACAAGATAAACTGCAGGCAGCCTGGCAGGGCCCTTACAAGGTGGTGGACCAACTCTGCAACACCACGTATATAATTGCCAGTGACCGATGAGAGGGTGCGTAAAGCCTTCTACGTTAACATGCTTAAGGAGTATCAGGCAAGGCCCGAAGACATAGCTGCCGTATGCGCCCCAGCCACTGACGATCCAGACAGCTTACCTTTGCCCGACCTCTTGAGAAAGCAGCCCCAGACAGACCACCTCAGTCAGAGAGGGAGCAAGTAAACCACTTAATAGGAAGTAAGAGCCAAGCGTTCTCCCAAGAACCAGGTTTCACCACACTAGCCACCCATAGAGTGGATACCCCCAGACAAGCTCCGCTTAGACAACCCCCCTACCGGATACCTGAAGCCGTCAGAGCCGGTATGAGGGAAGAGATACAGGAGATGCCAAAGTTAGGGGTCATTGAACCTTCCGCTAGTCCCTGGGCATCCCCAGTAGTCCTGGTGCCAATGAAGGATGGGACCACCCGGTTCTGCGTGGACTATCGGCGGCTAAATGACAAGACAGTGACCGATGCCTACCCCATGTCTAGAATGGATGAGTTACTTGATTGCATCGCCAGGGAACGATATCTGACCACCATTGACCTCTGCAAGGGGTACTGGCAGATTCCCCTGGCCGAGGAGGTTATCCTCATGTCGGCCTTTGTCACCCCGTTTGGCTTGTACCAATTTAAAGTCATGCCATTCGGGATGAAAAACGCCCCAGCTACATTCCAGCGCCTGGCGGATAGACTCCTCGATGGCTTCCAGGATTTCGCCTGTGCGTACCTGGATGACATTGCGATCTATAGAGAGTCCTGGGAGGAACATTTGAAGCATGTAGGGAGAGTGCTGGATCAGATTCGGGCGGCTGGCCTGATTCTGAAACCAGACAAATGTCATCTAAGCATGGCAGAAGTCCAGTATTTGGGACACCGGGCAGGATGTGGGCACCAGTGGCCAGAGCCCGCTAAGATAGAAGCTGTCGATAACTGGCCCACACCCAGGACCAAGTCCCAAATCCTGGCCTTCTTCTTAGGGACAGCCAGGTATTATAGACAGTTTGTACCAAACTACAGTGCCCTAGCTAAGCCCTTGACTGACCTCACAAAAAAGAACCTACCCAGACAGGTCCTGTGGTCTCCCGCCTGTGAAACTGCCTTTCAAGTCTTAAAATATGCCCTTGTACATGCCCCTGTTTTGGCTGCCCCAGTTCCTAACAAACATTTTATCGTCCACACAGACGTTTCCATGTTCGGACTGGGGGCAGTCCTAAGCCAAGTGGGAGAGGATGGAGGAGAGCACCCTGTCCCTACATCAGTCGTAAACTATTGCCCCGGGAGGTGAGCTATGTGGCAGTTGAAAAAGAGTGCTTGGCTTTGATGTGGGCCCTGAAGAAGCTCACCCCCTATTTATACGGGTGAGAATTTACCTTAGTAACAGACCACAACCCCCTGGTCTGGCTGAACCGGGTTGCAGGAGACCATGGACGATTACTGAGATGGAGCTTAGCGCTGCAGCCCTATAACTTTAACATCCCGTACCGCCCCGGTAAACTAAACGGCAACGCCGATGGGTTGCCCTGCCAGACCAAACTCAGCGCATAACCAGACGTCCAGGCATCCTCCAGTTGACCCAAAAAGGATCAAACAGGTCTGCTGGAGTGTTCCACAAGGAGTGAGCAATGTGACTTGGAAAATCTGTTAGTTTAAAACCGTTCGTCTAAAATGAAAAGACCTTTATTGTGCTAAGAGCCGTTCAAATCACAAATTTTCTGCTGAATGACCGACCACCCAGAACAGAGCCTTCAATAAACAATTTTGGAGATCCTTCAATAAACAATTAGGGATTAAGTTGTCTTTTTCATCCTCTTATCACCCCCAGACCAATAGTACAGCTGAGCTGGCTAACCAGTCCTTGGAATTATTTTTGCGTTTCGTCAATAGCACTCAAGACAATTGGTCCAAATTACTACCATGGGCCGAGTTTGCTAGGAACAATGCTGACCATGACTCCTCTGGGCATTGTCCATTTTTTGTTAATAATGGTCGGCATCCTACTGTCCTACCGGCTGTTTTTTCTGATACGGCCCTTCCTGCTTTGGATGACTGCCTGGCTTCCATCCGTGATACCTGGGTTCATTCTGCTCTGTGTACTGCTGCTGACCGTTTCAAGCATTATGCTGATACACATCGAGGTGCCAACCCTGTTTACCAAGTGGGTGAGGGGGTTTGGTTATCTTCCTGTAACATCAGGCTCCAAGTCCCTAGCATGAAATTTGCTCCTAGGTTCCTTGGACCTTTTCGTGTCCTTTGTAGGATCAATCCTGTTGCGTACTCTCTGGCCCTTCTGACCTCCTTGAAAATTCCTAATACCTTTCATGTGTCCTTGCTCAAACTTCTTATTTGTAATAAATATACTGTCCCGAGTGTCCCTCCTCCTCTCTTAGTTGTTTCTGGACAGGAAGAGTATGAGGTCTCCTCCACAATTGATTCCAGGTTTTCTCGGGGCACTTTACAGTATGGACCAGCCGATCGTTCTTGGGTTCCGGCATCTGATATACATGCTGGCCGCAAGATTTGCTGTTTTCACGCCAGGTTTCCTCTGAAGCCTGATCCTGCCCGCCCAGTGGGCGTACTTCAGGTGGGGGGTAATGTCACGTATTCATCTGCACGTAAAAACGTGATTAATGGCATTTACTGTTCTGACAGGAAAAGTTGTGCCAAGCAACATTACTGTCCTGACAGTAAAAGTTGTGCCGAGCAGCAATCAATCCACAGGAGGGTTTGTGCTGCGCAGCAATCATGCAAATAGGAACCTGGTAATTGCCTTTGGGGTCAAAGGCCGGTTACAACCAATCAGATCCACAGGCGGGGTATTTAGGCCCAGTTCCCCTCTTGCTCAGTGCCTTGTCGTGGTTCCCCTTGTGGTTGTCCAAGAGCGTGTTCTTGATTCTGGTTATTTGACTTTGGCATTGATTTTGACTTCCCTGTTTTCTGGCATCCATGATCCCTGACTTTTCCTTATCGTTGTGTCTCTTTCTGTATCCCTTGACCTCGGCTATTCCTTACTATTCTTTGGTACGTTAGTCCGGCCATTCTAAGGTCCGCCAAATACGTTACCTATCAGTCTGTGTTACACAAGTCTACGTGATGGATCATACTGTAATCCTGACAATCTAATAGTGGGCGTTCCTGACATTCCACACATGAACCCTGGTCCAAGATAGTTGCACAGTAGTTTAACCATGTGCGTACTGAACTTTTCTTGAACATCCTCTAGCTTCTACCACAGAATAACTGTGTGGACTGGAAGACTTTACGTTTACAGCACAGGGTCGCTCACAAACGGACCTGGACATATGGACACACTGGCTACTAGAGGTCTACTGCTCAGACTTTCAAAGCATGCTGACATATAGGCGACAGAACCACTCGAGAACAGAACCAGACTTGAAGAGAGGTCTCTGGTCCAAAGGAGTTGGTGGCTGCCACCCCTCCACCTTAGCTTGTCACTCTTACCTGAACTACTATATAGGGAGGGACATAGAGGGAGGATGGGAACTAAGACATACATAGGAGATAACTAGACAGCAACCCGCAGGGCCACCTGATTTGCCATCTCGCCCGGAGGAACGTTTACTGCAGGGACTCAGAAACTGGGGGCCACAACGCTATAACATGTTAAAATGACCCCCGCTCACTGCACACTAACACATGGTTCTACGGAATACACACCGAAACCACCCACGTTGTCTGAACATATGTTATCTTTGTATATTTTTGGTTGTTGTTGTTGTTGCGTAACTTTTCATGATACTTGTGATATAAACAAACGATTGTATTATCCAACTACGTGACTTGTTTATCGCAACCCTGCGTTTCTATAGTGTTGAAAGTACATTTAATTATCAAGGACCTGCGAGACCTACCTACATGCTGCATTCCAAATTGCTAAATGAAACGCAAAAATAAAATAAAATAAGTCTATTTACAAAAAAATTGATATTTAATTTGTTTAGTGGATAACTCCCTTGTTTGTTATTCTTATGTGGGATGTCCTATTTAAGTATACCAAATTAGGGAGCTATCTACTAAACACATACATATGTATATGCACATAACCACAGACCCACACACAATCACTGATCTATACACTTAATCACATACATATATAAAATATATATATATATATATATATATATATAATATGGAAGGCTAGGCCTGAAGTTGTGGGAAGGACTTGGTTTCCCTTCTTAAGGAGCACCAGCCCCCTCCTCACTACCGTCTCAGGTCTGGCGCTTTGCATACTGTCACTTCCGGTCCGTGCAAATCACCATTTACTTACCTACACCTCGTGGAACGCTTACCTGGTCCCTGCAGTTCCTGATCTTCCGTTTCACGGCTTCCTGACTCGTGGATCAGATTAGTAGCACGGAGGGTCTTCATTAGGCTGTGTCCGGTAACAAACCGTAAGTTAACACTGCCCGTCGAAATGTGGTGCAGGCACTTACATCATCCTGGATTGAGCGGGCTCAAACAGGCATTTTGTTCACTTCTGTTCACAGACATTTCGAATCTTAGCCCTATGTTAACATAGATGATAGCAACTATTCTATATGTGTCATAGCGACCTCCGGTGGTCATGATGGTTATGACAAGTACTTATGAAACGGCTGTATAGGTTTCAATACATTTTACATGCCTAATCAGGCATAGTTTGCACTTACGTTCTTACACCCGTTTAAGCAGTGTTTAATTGATTTCAGTACCATGTATCAGGGGCTATATTCTTTTAGGGGTTTTTGTCATTTTGATTCCATAAAGTGATTATAGACGTCTTATGTTTCAGTTTTAACAGCATCCAGCAATTGTGCTTCTACTCTTCTACCACTTGCTTTCACCGGGTATATAGGTTAGTGTTTGACGGTTATTTGTCCACTTCTGGTCTCATAAGGCCTGATCCTTATGTGTAAATTTCTACATTACTAGGTATTAGGCCATCCTTGCCGTTTTCAAGTCTTTTATACCAGTCTCCTGCCTTCATATAGAATACAGGTAGGTATCTGTTAGTAGAGGGGAGTTAAGGGTACATGTTGATAATCCTGCAACTCACGATTACTCATAGGTTACTACAGACTGCCTGTTTCACCATATCATGCTCATTTTACAGTTTACTCAGCAGGTACGTCTTTTTTTTCCTTCGGGCCATCCCCCTCCCCAGCCTCTCTACCCCATTGGGGCTCATAGTATAGTTACATACTGGCGTATAAGGATAGGAACCTCTAAGAATGTTTTCCAGGCCTTCGATGCCTTAAATTAGTGGTCCCGCGAGGCCATCACCCATCCTCATCCCGGAGGTACGAAATCCCCTTGGCCCAATTCATAGTTAGCCGCCTTGCTTGGTTGCATAGAGAGGGCCTCACCTGTCACTTCCACTCCGTCTTATGCCGTTACAAGTCACGGAGAGGCCATCATCCCACCATAATGTCATTGACCACGTACCCCACTCGAGACAAATTATAGATAGTGCCTCTCAAAGCCGCTTGGCAATTAGCAGGGCTTCATCGGTCTTGCGAATAGTTTCGCTGCTGGCATTAGCTAGTCAGCCAGTTGGAAAGGATTACCCCAGGTAATCTTCCATTTTATTTGTAGCATGTCACAACTACCAGAAGGCGGGGAGTAACTGTCTATTCCCAGTACACCGGCCAGATATGTCACTCCATCCTGGGGTGGCGACACGGCAAGCCCTTCATCCCTCAGATCCTGGACCATCCCAAGGATCACTGCCGAATTACGAAAGAGGAACATTCCATACCTAGCTACTGCCAGGAAAGCCAAATTATATAGACTGCTAAATACCCAAACTGATAACACTTGGACGGGAGAAGGGTCTAATAGCGTTCAGGCTTCTGATCTGCAAGCTGTATTATCATCAGTTCTCGCCTCCTTAGGTCGTATTACCGACAAATTGGATAGGATAGAAGCAGGTAGCGAGCTGAATTCTCCAGTGGCCCTTGTTAATCCTGACGCTGCGATTCTACCCGGACCCCAACCTGGTAATGTCCCAACTGGTCCAAAAGACCCTCATATCATTAACCCAGCACACATGGTACCAGCAAACAGTAAAAAGGACATCTTGGAAGGGAAGGATGTTGATTTGATATCACTTCTCATTGCCTCTCAAGATGTCCTTGAAAACAAAACATATGCATATGGGGACGTGTCTGTTGTGTTAAAATCCAGGGACCCTAGGCGGAATCCCAAACTATCAATACCTGAATTTGTTCTGGCCTTTGGGATCTATAGGGATGTGATATGTTCAGTGTGTCCCGATAATAGGGAAGAACTTGATCTCTACCTCCACAAGCTGGTGGATTTGGGGCACAAGTATGGTGGCACGTCTTTTTACGACTACCACCGTGCTTTCTCTGCAAAGGCCTCTGCATCACTAACCCAGTTCAATTATCAAGCTGACTGTAGTGTGCTAGATACTGACCTGATACTGATACTGATACACCTTGCGGGCTTAAAGACACCAGTTTGTGCCATTTGTTCTTCCAACTCACACACTGTGAATCTATGCCCTAACACCCTGGCAGTAAGTACTTTCTACCCCCCTACCAACCTGATGCCCACAGGGAGACCAGACAAGGTTCTTAAGGATAAGTTGGGACGCAATAAAGTGTTCTTGGGGAAATCACAAGTCTGCAATAACTTTAATGCTGGCACTTGCAAGTACAGTGCCTGCAGACTACTTCATGTCTGCTCCCAGTGTTTCCATGCTCACTCTAAGACAATGTGTCCGAATAAATTGTACCCTAAGCTGTACCTTTCGTCTCTCAATGTCACTCTGCTAAAAGAATTATTGGGTAATCACCCATCTCAACATCTCGTAGATTTCTTGGTATCAGGGTTCACCTTAGGGTTTCACACGGGAATCATTTATATGCCGACAGGAGTCGTAGAATGTAAAAACTTACAGACGGCCCTGGCTGATCCTGACACGATTAACACACTGCTCCAGAAAGAAATAGACCAAGGCTTTTTACTAGGCCCATTCAACTCTCTGCCTTTTGCAGTATGGAGAACTAACCCCATAGTTACGGTAACGGGTAAATCCTCCAAGAAGCAAAGGTTTATTATTGACCTCTCTGCTCCCCATGCTTCGCCTACTCCTAGTCTTAACTCGCTCATTCCATCGTAGGAATTTTCACTCCAATACACAACTGTAGACAATGCCATCAATGCTATACAGTCAGCTGGGGCTGGTGCGTGGCTTAGCAAAATGGACATAGTGAATGCATTCAAGCTCCTCCCTATCCACCCGTCCCTCTGGCATCTACATGGTGTTAAGTGGCAAGGTTCATATTATTTTTTCACACGACTCTCGTTTGGTTCAAAGGGCAGCCTGAAAATCTTTGATACGTTAGCCGAGATGTTATGATGGATACTGCTTAACATCTATAAATGCCCCACCATTATCCATTACCTAGATAATTTTCTGGCCGTAGAGAGTATCCTGCTTCCACCCTGTAGCTTCCATGCTACAACACAATTGTTTAGACGACTGGGGGTTCCTGTTTCACCCACTAAAACTGAAGGTCCGGATACAATCATCAATTTTCTGGAGGTAGTGCTGGACTCTGTTAGCCAGCCTCCTCCTGGATAAGATTGAGTGCATCCTTACAGCTATTGACCATTGCCTGGCGGGGGGTTCTAGCAATAAGAAGGAATTGCAGTCACTATTGGAGTCACTTAATTTTGCCATGAAAATTATACCACAAGGCCGGTCTCTTATACACTTGCAAGAAAAAGTATGTGAACCCTTTGGAATGATATGGATTTCTGCACAAATTGGTCATAAAATGTGATCTGATCATCATCTAAGTCACAACAATAGACAATCACAGTCTGCTTAAACTAATAACACACAAAGAATGAAATGTTGCCATGTTTTTATTGAACACACCATGTAAACATTCACAGTGCAGGTGGAAAAAGTATGTTAACCCCTAGACTAATGACATCTCCAAGAGCTAATTGGAGTGAGATGTCAGCCAACTGGAGTCCAATCAATGAGATGAGATTGGAGGTGTTGGTTACAGCTGCCCTGCCCTATAAAAAACACACACCAGTTCTGGGTTTGCTTTTCACAAGAAGCATTGCCTGATGTGAATGATGCCTCGCACAAAAGAGCTCTCAGAAGACCTACGATTAAAAATTGTTGACTTGCATAAAGCTGGAAAGGGTTATAAAAGTATCTCCAAAAGCCTTGCTGTTCATCAGTCCACGGTAAGACAAATTGTCTATAAATGGAGAAAGTTCAGCACTGCTGCTACTCTCCCTAGGAGTGGCCGTCCTGTAAAGATGACTGCAAGAGCACAGCGCAGACTGCTCAATGAGGTGAAGAAGAATCCTAGAGTGTCAGCTAAAGACTTACAAAAGTCACTGGCAAATGCTAACATCCCTGTTAGCGAATCTACAATACGTAAAACACTAAACAAGAATGGATTTCATGGGAGGATACCACAGAGGAAGCCACTGCTGTCCAAACAAAACATTGCTGCACGTTTACAGTTTGCACAAGAGCACCTGGATGTTCCACAGCAGTACTGGCAAAATATTCTGTGGACAGATGAAACCAAAGTTGAGTTGTTTGGAAGAAACACACAACACTATGTGTGGCGAAAAAAAGGCACAACACACCAACATCAAAACCTCATCCCAACTGTGAAGTATGGTGGTGGGGGCATCATGATTTGGGGCTGCTTTGCTGCGTCAAGGCCTGGACGGATTGCTATCATCGAAGGAAAAATGAATTCCTAAGTTTATCAAGACATTTTGCAGGAGAACTTAAGGCCATCTGTCTACCAGCTGAAGCTCAACAGAAGATGGGTGTTGCAACAGGACAATGACCCAAAGCATAGAAGTAAATCAACAACAGAATGCCTTAAACAGAAGAAAATATGCCTTCTGAAGTGGCCCAGTCAGAGACCTGACTTCAACTCGATTGAGATGCTGTGGCATGACCTCAAGAAAGCGATTCACACCAGACATCCCAAGAATATTGCTGAACTGAAACAGTTCTGTAAAGAGGAATGGTCAAGAATTACTCCTGACCGTTGTGCACGTCTGATCTGCAACTACAGGAAACGTTTGGTTGAAGTTATTGCTGCCAAAGGAGGTTCAACCAGTTATTAAATCCAAGGGTTCACATACTTTTTCCACCTACACTGTGAATGTTTACATGGTGTGTTCAATAAAAACATGGCAACATTTCATTCTTTGTTTGTTATTGGTTTAAAGCGACACTATAGTCACCTGAACAACTTTAGCTTAATGAAGCAGTTTGGGTGTTTAGAACATACCCCTGCAGCCTCACTGCTCAATCATCTGCCATTTAGGAGTTAAATCTCTTTGTTTATGAACCCTAGTCACACCTCCCTGCATGTGACTTGCACAGCCTTCCATAAACACTTCCTGTAAAGAGAGCCCTATTTAGGCTTTCTTTATTGCAAGTTCTGTTTAATTGAGATATTCTTATCCCCTGCTATGTTAATAGCTTGCTGGACCCTGCAAGAGTCTCCTGTATGTGATTTAAAGTTCAATTTAGAGATTGAGATACAGTTATTTAAGGTAAATTACATCTGTTTGAAAGTGAAACCAGTTTTCTTTTTTTTCATGCAGGCTCTGGTCAATCATAGCAAGGGGAGGTGTGGCTAGGGCTGCATAAAAAGAAACAAAGTGATTTAACTCCTAAATGACAGTGAATTGAGCAGTGAAATTGCAGGGGAAGGGTCTATACACTAAAACTGCTTTATTTAGCTAAAGTAATTTAGGTGACTATAGTGTTCCTTTAAGCAGACTGTGATTGTCTATTGTTGTGACTTAGATGATGATCAGATCACATTTTACGACCAATTTGTGCAGAAATCCATATTCCAAAGGGTTCACATATATTTTCTTGCAACTGTATCCCGGTTACTTAGCCTGTTTCCCCAATTTCAATAGGATTCCTCCCGCATTGTGCTAGATACACACCGCTGATCTATGCATGTGCAGGGAATTCCTGCTGCATTGGAATGGGAAAAGCATTTTCATTCCAGTATTGACGGACAAGTCTTTGTCAATCTGGTCGGATGCTGCGGCCACATCCTGATTTGCTGCAATTTTTGGCAATGAATGGATGTGGGGCAACTGGCCTGAGGAGGTTAAAGAGATCCTGGAGTTTACTGACACCTCTGCTTTATTTGAACTTTACCCGATTGTGGCTGCAGCAATTAAATGGGAGCTTGCTGGTCGGCTAAAATGGTGCGTTGCTTCTCTGACAACTTGGCAACTTGCCATATTGTTTACAAGGGACGTTTCTCTTCTCTGGCCATCATGCGATTTATGAGGAATCTCACATGGCAAGCTGCTAGGCACAGCTTTTTCATGACTTGCATACATGTTCCTGACGTCCTGAATATTGCTGCTGATCATTTATTGATTTCAGGAGTTCCAGGCGGCACTACCAATAGCAGCCCTGATACCTACCATGGCACCATGGTGGCAGGACATGGTTATGGACTAGATCAGGGGTAGGAAACCTACGGCACTAGTGCCATGCACGGCACTCGAGGTGCCTTTGCACGGCACTCAAGGCTACAAGAGCCAAACAGGCTCTGGCCTGTCAGGAGTCCCAGTGATACTTCAGATATCTAATACGAAAAGGTGGTGAAGACAATCCTCCATTTATGCATTGCAGCACGTAGATCTCAGATCACTTCCTCCCAGCACTTGTGAATGGGAATCCACACTGGAGTAGAGCAGCCCACAGCTTCCTGTTGCAGTTTCTGTCCTTGAGCTGTACCTGGCCAGTCTGGTCCCCACTAAAACCCAGGGAAGCCTCAGAGCTGCAGAATAACCCTCCCCTCATACAAATAATACAAACACACACACAGTCCGCACAAATACAACACCAACAATCCGCACACATGCACACAACCCCTCATGCAATACCCCAAACAGCCCCACACATACACACACTACCAAATATACAATGTGACATATCCATCCACACACTATTCCACAAGCAGCCCCCATACACAGCCCAAATTCATAGGTATTATATATGATACCACAAACTATTAAAGAACATACAATATAATAGCTCATATATGCACAAATACAACGATACAAAGCAAATGCAGTATAAATAACACAAGCAGAATATGGCAACATGCACACCTCAATTTAAAGAAATAGGACCGACACACTACAGGACATTACAATCATATTTCGGCACAGTGCTGCTAAAAGATTGCCTACACCTGGACTAGATAGTCTACTCACTCATGGGCGTCACCTCTCATAACTTGGCCTTTCTGTTAACACTAGGAAAGCATATGACAGGGCTATTCATATTTTTAACAGATTTTTGCTTGACTTCTACATCAGTGACAAATTCTCTATGGAAACTTTGATTGCGTTTATTTCCTTTTGCCACCTTCACCTAAAACTATTCTTCAACTCCATTAAATTATAGATCACTGGTATTCAACATCAGATTATCACCACTTGGCCTAATAAGCAACGCTTCCTGTCTTTTTACCAGGTGAAAGCCATACTAAAAGGTATCAAGGTCTCTACACCTACACCCACGCCTACTAGATTCACGATCAACTGTTCCAGTCACTTTCAAACCTTTTAGATACATCACCATTTGAAACACATACGAATCAAGTCATCAAAACTGCCATCTATTTAGCATTTTATGGATTTCTTCGGCCCAGATAATTCACCACCTCTAACAATAAATCCCCAAACTTCATCACAAGAGCTCATCTGATAAAATCACACGACCACTATCTACTCTCTCTACACCATACCAAAACTGGTGGCAAAGGACAGACGGTCACTATTATGTATTACCCCACTAGTAATAAATGGTGCCCCGTGGAAGTCTTCGATCACTACCTTTCCTCCATTTCAAAGGCACCACATCAACCACTTCTGGCTTTACACGGTAATACCCTCACTACTAGTAGGTTCATGCTCTGTGTGAGAATGTTATTGGTACGATTAGGCTTTAACCCCGCAAAATACTTGGGTCACTCATTCCGCATAGGAGCCACCACTACAGCATCTAAGAAGAATATTCCAGCACACATTAAAATGTTAGGCCGGTGGAAGTCCACCGCTTACACCAGATACATACCTCAACTAGTACAAGAGCTACGTCTAGCATTCAAGAATATGGTTATGTGATATTATTATGTTGTATTGTAGGCTGAATAAACTGGTTATATCTTTTTGCCCTGTTTTATTTCAGGCCTACCGCATCGTCAGTTCCAGTACACTACAACTGACTTTTCCCCTCCCCCTGCTTGTTTTATGTTACTAACTCTACTGCTTTAATGCCCTAAACACAAATACATATATATACACATTCCAAAATATCCATGCACTCCAAAGCTCCAAAGTGTCGTGACCAGGTGCTTGCAGTCTGGGGGAAGCAGTAAATATAGAACAGAGGGATGACCAGCACTCACGGTTTTCTGACGTTTAAAAGTTGTAGACTTTAATAAGAATTTAAAATGTGACCGTCGATCCAGTCCACGTTCGGTCAGGATCAGGTAAAGTAAATTAAAAACAGCACATTTTTAGGAAGAAGAATCCTGGATAATTGACTTAACCCAGGTGTAGTGTCTAATGCTGCTAGCGTTCTGAGCTGCAGAGTGCACATGTGTGTATGTGTTCCGCCCACCCGTTGGGTGACGGCGTGACGCGTGTTGACATAGCAACAGAAATAGCACCCGATCATAATGGATAGATAAACAAACCCCGAAGGTGTTGTACAAATATAGAAGTAAAGGCAGATTGCGATCTAAACAACTGCCATTTCACTAGAAGATACACGATCTACAAAGGGGAAGGGGATGTTGTAAAACACTGGAAAAGTTCTTGAATTACCTAAGAGAGAGATATAGGTGAAGAAAAAATATAAAAATCCAGGATATAGTATCCAATATACAAATCAAGATATCTCATTTATTGGGCATAAAGTGCATAATAATATAAAATGCAAGGTGCCATTCAATACTATCCACGTTACAGGTAGGTGGTCCTTCATTGCATCTATGCTTATCGCGACAGGTTAATTTAAATCGATCAGGTAACACTCAGCCTTATCACGCCTAGCGGGTAAGCAATAACCCCTTATTCTTGGGACGTCTAGAGGCTTGACTCCTTATACTTCACCCACGTATTGTCCACCCCACGTACACATTCCACCATTTTAACCAATTTATGCTCTTTGTCTACATTTTCTGTCTAAAGGGAATCGACTTTTCTCACGTCAGCTGTTCGTATAGAAGCACCTCTTCCTTATTCCCCCTAATCTCCACAGGTATTGTCAGGAAATGTATTTGTTTATTACTGGCCCTTTAAGACGGCATGAAAGTACACACACCTTGGATATTTAAACTCCAATCTCCAATACCTCAGTGCACAATTAATGTGTTAATCTGACTGGTTGCATCAACTTCCTTCCTAATCATTTGGATCACTCCTAGAAAGACCGTAGGTTCCATCACCGGACCCTTTCTGAATCTCCTCTTCATACCCCTATATCTTTGATTACCTGGTTAACTAATTTGGACTGGCCTTGACTCTGCTTTTGTAATTTCCTTCAATACTACTTGATCTCATATTGAACCCTGTACACATCACCTAAACTTCTATTTTCAAGGACTGTCAGTTTCTCTGCTTTGCTGCCACATCAGTTTGCCGTGCTGAAACTGCCTCAAAATAAAAAGTGAGTGGTTCTTATTTTTTTGTTTGGCATTCGTTAAAGAAAAAACATGACAGGTATACTATAATCTTGTACGTTGTTCCTCTGTTTATAGATATCAGATCTACATTTATTACTCACAGTCAGGCTTTTCCATTAGTCAAATACACGCACCACCTATTCCTAAGGGTAAGTGGAGTTACTTCCTTCCCTCCACCTTCCCTATTACCTACGAAGCCTTCATAGTATTCTGGTTGTCCTATCTCTGTTGGGTGTACTTTCCAGGCTTTCTCTTAGAGATCATCTTGGTTACCAAGATAGGTACATTAACCTTAACGGTCACGTATGTATGTTTCAAATCCCGGTACAATGGCAGAGAACTATCATTAGGTTCAGGAGCTGGTACAGGGGGTATAGCCTTTCAGAAGCCATACTATCCCGATCGCAATTTCAACAAAGTTCAACTTGCAACCGCCATCAATATACATCCAATAATCCCGGCACTTACAGAAGCTAGTCATGGATTTATGCTACTCACACGATCACTATGCCATCACTCGTTCTATGCACGGCAAACAATTTACGTCAGGACATTTCAGTTTTAGTAGGTTAAGTTTGAGCGTCCCTCCGCAGGTAATGACTACATCAAGACCATGATGATTTTTGGCCTTTCTACCATTTACAAATAACCCATTACATCATTAATTCCTACCTTCCAGGAACACATCAGTACCTCACTACCTTTCCCAATCTTACTCCCGGTCTTTCCTCATAGCCCATCACAACAATCTCCTAAGTCTTCACAAACAGACCAGTCTTTCATCCATTATACTACTCATAACCGAACATACGTTCAGGAGCCTATCCAATTTTTCGGATACCAAACCAGTTGATAGTAACATAACAAAACAGTTTTCAAGTAACAATTATATTCCCTTCTACATTTTCTCAAGGCCCAAAGAATTCACAGTGGTACACCATATAAAGTAAACTCCGACCTTGTCACACACATCGACCTTTAGATTCTCACCATTCAGGATTTCCAAATTAACCAGATCAACCATCTAACCACAATATCGCTATTCCAGACAGGCAACATCTGGCCTATGTTAATACTAGAGACACGTTGTCGGTGAGGCATTTTATGGTCTTTCCTTCCCACTGGCGGCCTCACACTCGCGCTGCTGCCACTATTGGATATATTTTGAACAGGGCAGAGGTACTGTTAAATGAAGGAAGGGTTGTTGTTTCTGTTGGCCATTTGTCTCTTAACCATTCGTTGCCAAAAATTGCTGCGAACCCTGAGAGTGCTGCTGCGTCCATCCATAACACTGGGGGGTTCTCTGTCAAAGGAAGGATGAATAGATAAACCCCGTTCCAGTGTGTTAAGAATTCCCTCCACATTGCCAAATCTGCCCTAGCCTGACCCGTTAAGTGTTATGACACTGTAGTTATGGGGTATGTTTGGTAGGAGGCTAAGGAGTCTTGAAATGAATGCTTTTCCTTGAGGAATTATCCTCATTGTTCAGGGAACCAAGTACAGACCGTAGATCTTTCCGAGAAGTGGTCCCTCTTGAGAGGAGCTCCTCGACCTTTATGGCCTGGGAGACTCACAAGGTTACGGAGTCTGAACATATCCCTAGAAATGTTAAGTTGGTAGTCGGACCTACTGTTTTGTCTGCAGTTACCCAGTGCGGAAAATAGTGCTAGTGTCTTTGCTATGATCTGTGGTGTGGTATTGGGGTGCTCTACGTGAGAAAATCGTCCAGGTAATGTATTACTACTGGACAACTAGTGACATTCAACAGGAGCTAACACAGTGTTTCGGTGAAAAGTTTGGGGCTACTTTTGGCTCCAAATGTTAAGGGGTTGGCAAAGTCCTTCCCATTTTACTCCATGCAGATGCCATAGTGACAGATTTATAGGAAGCAGCTTGAATGTGTTGGTAATGTCGGTTTTGCTGATCCAAGCTGCTACCTTGGCCTTTAATATTGCCTGTATGGCATTGTTTACTGTGGCATACTGCAATGAATACTCCTCGGATGGTATGAGTGAGTTTAGGCTGGGTATGGCGACAGAATGTGGAGCAGACAAATCAATTATCAATCTTTTTTTATTATTATATTTGCCAGTTGCAATACCAAGGGGGTTGTTACGCCAGCACGTCAATGGTGGACTTAGAAAAGGTCCAAGCATAAACCCTTTCTTTGTCTCCGATCTCAATACATTATCTACCAATGTTGGTTCTCTAGTGGCCGACTGTAGGTTGTTGCACTCTAGTGTGCCTGTGGGAAGTGTGATCAATCCTGTGTGGAAACCCTCTGTTAACCCTGTGTTTAGGAATTGTACTAACTCCTGTGAGGGGTGAGTATTGAGCTAGAAGGCTAAGATGTGAGTCATTTCCTTGGGAAGAGGCGATTTGGGCACATAGTCTTAGCGTGAGCTCGGTCTCAGATCGGGGATGTGTAGCTGGTGGTGGGAAAACTGGGCTTGTTGGAGCATAAGTTGGAAGTGTGCGAGTTTGATGCACAGTTGGCGCAAGCCGGTGGTACTAGCCCGCAAGGTGGCGACAGAATAACTTGGTGTCCATGTAACTCCAATCTATTCTTATAGAAACATACAATGTGACGGCAGATAAGAACCATTTGGCCCATCTAGTCTGCCCAATTTTCTAAATACTTTAATTAGTCCCTGGCCTTATCTTATAGTTAGGATAGCCTTATGCCTATCCCACGCATGCTTAAACTCCTTTACTGTGTTAACCTCTACCACTTCAGCCGGAAGGCTATTCCATGCATCCACTACCCTCTCAGTAAAGTAATACTCCCTGATATTATTTTTAAACCTTTGTCCCTCTAATTTTAGACTATTACTTCTTGTTGTGGTAGTTTTTTTTCTTTTAAATATAGTCTCCTCCTTTACTGTGTTGATTTCCTTTATGTATTTAAATGTTTCTATCACATCCCCTCTGTCTCGTCTGTCCTCCAAGCTATACATGTTAAGATCCTTTATCCTTTCCTGGTAAGTTTTATCCTGCAATCCATGAACCAGTTTAGTAGCCCTTCTCTGAACTCTCTAAGGTATCAATATCCTTCTGAAGATACGTTCTCCAGTACTGTGTACAATACTCCAAGTGAGGTCTCACCAGTGTTCTGTACAATGGCAAGAGCACTTCCCTCTTTCTACTGCTAATACCTCTCCCTATACAACCAAGCATTCTGCTAGCATTTCCTGCTACTCTATTACATTGCCTGCCTACCTTTAAGTCATCAGAAATAATCACCCCTTTCCTCATATGTTGAGGTTAGAACTCTATCAAATATTCTGTACTCTGCCCTTGGGTTTTTACATCCAAGATGCATTATCTTGCACGTATCCACATTAAATGTCAGTTTCCACAACTCTGACCATTTTTCTAGTTTACCTAAATCATTTGCCATTTGGCTTATCCCTCCTGGAACATCACCCCTGTTACATATCTTAGTATCAACAGCAAAACGACATACCTTACCATCAAGACCTTCTTCTGCAATATCACTAATAAAAATATTAAAGAGAATGGGTCCAAGTACAGATCCCTGGTGACGAGCCCACACTTCGAATATACTCCATTGACTACAACCCTCTGTTGCTTGTCAATCAGCCACTGCCTTACCCATTCAACAATATTGGAATCTAAACTTAAAGATTGCAGTTTATTGATAAGCCTTCTATGTGCAACAGTGTCAAAAGCCGTACTGAAATCTAGGTAAGCAATGTCTACTGCACCACCCTGATCTATGATTTTAGTTACCCAATCAAAAAAATCAGTAAGATTAGTTTGGCATGATCTCCCTGAAGTAAACCCATGTTGTCTCTGATCTTGAAATCCATGTGTTTTTAGATGTTCAACAATCCTATCCTTTAACATGGTTTCCATTACTTTCCTCACTACTGAAGTAAGGCTTACTGGTCTATAGTTGCCCGACTCCTCCCTATTACCTTTCTTGTGAATGGGCACAACATTCGCTAACTTCCAATCTTCTGGGACGACTACTGTTAACAATGATTGGTTAAATAAATCTGTTAATGGTTTTGCTAGTACACCACTAAGCTCTTTTAACAGCTTTGGCTGTATTCCATCAGGTCCCATTGACTTATTTGTCTTTACTTTTGACAGTTGAAATAGAATCTTTTCCTCTGTAAACTCATGTGTAATAAATAACTAATTTATCCTTTTTCTTAACTGAGGTCCCTTTTTCATTTTCATCTGTAAATACAAAACAAAAATATTAATTGAGGCAGTCAGCTAGACCTTTATCATCTTTTACATATCTTCATTCTTTTGTTTTTAATCTAACTAATCCTTGTTTTACTTTCCTCTTCTCATTTATGTATCTAAAGTTTTGTCCCTTTTTTTTTTTACTGACTGTGCTATTTTCTCTTCTGTCTGTGATTTGGAAGCTCTTATAACTTGCTTAGCCGCTTTCTGCCTAATCTTATAGATCATTCTGTCTTCCTCACTGTTTTTTTTTTATAATTACTAAATGCTAACTTTTTGCTTTTTACTATTTTGCCCATATCTGCGGAGTACCACAGTGGTTTCTTGAATTTTTTGCTTTTACTGACAAGCCTAATGCAATTTTCTGTTGCCTTCAGTAGTGCAACTTTTAAATAATCCAATTTCTCTTGGACTCCATTTAAATTGCTCCAGTCTGATAAAGACTCCTTTACACATATTCTAATTTTAGAAAAGTCTGTTTTTCTAAAGTCTAAACCTTTTGTGTGGTGTGAATCAGTCACTGTTGTTATATTAAACCACACTTACTGATGATCACTGGATCCTAAACTTTCACCTACAGTAATATCTGATACCAAATCTCCATTTGTTAACACTAAATCTAGTATGGCATCTTTACGAGTTGGCTCCTCAACAACTTGTTTTAGAGACAATCCCAGTGGGGAGTTTAGAATATGTGTGCTCCTGGCACAAGCAGCTATTTTTGTTTTCCAATTCACATCAGGAAGATTAAAGTCACCCATGATGATAACTTCCCCCTTTATTGTCATTTTAGCTATTTCCTCAACAAGTAGATTATCTAACTCTTCAATTTGTCCTGGGGGCCTATAAAACACACCTACACGAGTTACTGTGTGATTACCAAATTCTAACGTAACCCTAACGGACTCTATGTTCGCCTCACTAACTTTTATTATGCTATATTTTATGCTATCCTTCACATATAGGGCCACCCCTCCCCCTTTCTTGCCTTCCATATCTTGTCTAAATAAAGAGTACCGTGGTATTGCTATGTCCCAGTCATTTTTCTCATTATACCATGTCTCAGTAACAGCGACTAAATCTACACTATCAGTTGCCATTATTGCCACAAGTTCATGGATCTTATTCCCTAAACAGCGAGCATTTGTAGACATGACTCTAAGGTTATCATTTTTAACACACTTGCTACAGGCACCTTCTGTCCTTGTTTTGGGGGACAATTGGATTGATGTTTTACCACCCTTTTGCCCACCCCCTTCCTAGTTTAAATACATCCTAGCAAAACCTCTGAACTGCTCACTAAGAACATTTGTTCCCTTTTGAGAAAGATACAAACCATCTGTTTTGTACAGTTTATTTCCATTCCAAACACAGCTACCATGAGAAATAAAGCCAAATCCTTGCTCCCGACACCATTCACCAAGCCACAAGTTAAAGTCCCTAATATGCATCTGCCTGTCATTCTGAGTGTTATGCACAGGCAGAACTTCAGAGAATGACAGTGTGGAAGCAACCTGCCGTATATCATTGGCAAAAACACTAAAAACTTCCTTAACCTCTGAAACCTCATTGCAAGCCAAGTCATTTGTCCCTAGATGGACAAGTACATCCAATTCCCCTTCCTGCTTTGCTCGCTTAACAATATTACAGATACATCTCCTGTCTCTGTGAGCAGTAGCTCCGGGAAGACACCTCACAAGACCACCATTGTCCATCTCCACACCTCTTATGATAGAATTCCCCAACAACAACTGCTTTCTATTAGGCCTCACCATAGTCTCCAAGCCTGTCTCCACAACACCATTAGCCTCAGTGCCTGTCTCCACAACACCACTAGCCTCAGTGCCTGTCTCCACAACACCATTACACCCTGAAAGTGCAGAAAATTAATTATGTATAGCAACAGACTGTGCAATATGCCTTTTATCCACAACGCTAAGTCTACCAGATCCTACAGTAATCCATCTGTCATTCCTAGTATGTCTCTGCGGCAGTGGCTTTGCAGCAGTTCCAGCCTGAGTTTGTTTACCAGATAATTTACAAATCTCAGACTTCAAAAATACAATCTCCTGCCTCAAGATAGAGTACTGTCTACAGATTAGACAAGAACCAAACCTCCAAAAAATGGAACATGAAACAAATGCATAGCAACTATTACACTGAACTAAGTCTGCTATTCCAATGAGGTGAATAATTTAAATCAAACAAATCTTAACTTTTTATTTATCCTCCTGAATACCTCAGATTATCTCCAGTTTTTCTCCAGAATATCTCCAACTACACACTTAGAAGCAACACTTAGATGAAGCAACCAAGCTATATTAGCCAAGCTAATGACAACAACCCTTATATAACTCCTAAAATCACCACCCACTAGGTTGAACTGTGCGAACGTTGCCACTGCCTTGGCTGAGAAAGACTTGTGGTAGTCGTAAAAATTAGACCCACCGTACATGTGTCCCAGATCCACCAACTTGTGCATATACAAGTCCAGTTCCTCTCTATGTTATGGGAAATTAAAGCATATGATATCCCTGTATAACCCAAATGCGAGTACAAAATCTGGTATAGACAAGTTTTTACCCAGCCTAGGGTCTTTGGCCTTCAGTAGTACTGACAGGTCCCTGTAGTTATAGGTTTTATTTTCTACTATATCCTGTAATGCTATAAGTAAGGACATAAGGTTCACATCTTTCCCCTCAAGAATGTCTTTCTTTCTTTATGTTGGGTGGTACCATGTGTGCTGATGTGACAATGTGTGTATTCGCACCCTGTGCATTTGGTGTACCTGTGGCATTTCCCTGTGAGACGGTTTGATTAAAAACTTGACTAGGAGGGGCATTTGGGGGACAAGTTGTGGCTGGTGCTGGAGCTTCCAACTTATCCACTCTTTGATTTAGGCTGTTGATTGAAGCGAGCATAGCCGTCATGATGGTCTGAATCCCTGTGAGAGCGTCAATGATATGATCTTGAGAGCTAGACCCTGGCTGTGGGTTATCAGCGCTGGTCATCATGATCCTGTACAATTCTGCTTTCCTGGCCGTGGCCTGGTATGGATTTCCTCTACGCCTGAATTCTGCTGCTATCTTTGGGGTTGTCCAGGATCGTAATGAACAAGGACTAGAGGGGTCTTGACTTTCTGCTGCTGCAGGAGCCGTAGTTGGAGTAGGAGGTCTAGCTGGCGTGCTTAGTAGGTAGAAATCGTCTGCTTGCTCTGATGCGTGCGACATACTATAAATAAGATTTAGACGTGAGTCTTGACTTGCTATAGTTGTAATACTTGCACTATCTGGCTTAATAATTAGTGGGATGGTGAGGCCCTGCTGATGCCAAGTGGCTGACAGAGGCGCTATCTATGATTTTGCCCTGTGCTGTGACTTTGAGCAAAGGTAGGGTGTAGGCCTCTGGGGAATTAATACGTATATGAGGATAGATAGAAGTGACGTCCTAACTAGAGCTCTATAGTAGAGCGGTTCGAGACAAAAAAATACCGGCACTCCAGGATTTGGTAAAAAGAGAGGTTAGTTCATCTTTATTCCTACAGTTCCCGTCAGGGTTTCAGCTCAAGCACAGAGCTTTCATCATGTCCAGGTTTTTTTCTTTTTCGTCTGTTGTTTTTTTTGTTTTGTTTTTTCGCTCAGATTTTTTTTTAATTTTAAGTTCGACTGGTATGATGTTTTTTTTATTTGGCCTTTTATGGGGCTGAAAAATGAAAATTTTTGAAGAAAGAAGACATCAAATGGTAAGTGTTATTTTTCTTTACAGGTTAGTTATTGTATTCCCCCTTCACTATTTTTAGGGTAAGGGGTGTTACAAAGACTCGATATGACTTTATTATTGATACCACATCTGGCTACTGTTGCACCCCAACCCCTTGCATACAGACCCCTACGCTATCGGTACGGAGAGGATACGAATGGATTACACGAATCATTATAAAGGACAATTCGTGGTACGAACGAGAGACCCCCCCAGACTTTGGCGTGTGCCACCACTTAACCTCATCACCCCTAGAAGTACCGAATGAGCGACCACCCGACGAGCAGAGGGTGTCGCTCATTAACCACCTAAGTCGCTGCGGTCTGCGGTTAACCACAAACTAATTGGCGGGCCCGGAGGATCCACATTCGTATACAAGTTACCGAACGGAAACTGCTGAGAGACTCACGAACGGAGACCCCATACAGTGGGTCGTGTGGCAGCAATTAGAATTTGGTTAACCGCAGATCAAGTACCGTACTACTGGGCGGTCTCAGTTCGTTTGCCGAACGGTCTCCACAACCAGACTGATAGCGGGGATTCGCATGATTATGTGTCCGATTTCCGTTCCATGCGTTTGAGTCGAGGTCCTGCTGCCCATTGAACCGCCTAAAAACATGGCCACCATCAGGGACTAACGACCAAAGTGCCGAACCAGACTTTATACGGCAGAAATTGCCCATTCCGTTCGCGGGGTCTGGGCGCAATTCGTATACTTAATGTGCCCGAACCCAAGCTATCGAATGAATGGTAAAATGAACCGTTTTCTCCTCACAATGTTGAAGTTATGTATTTTTATACGGTTTTCTGGGACATAATAAAACGTGGTATTTTGTACGCTTGAAGATAATTAGATTGTATAACCGTTGGCCTCATTATCTCCAAGCTGGGCGGGCACTAATTCAAATGATACATTATACTGTGATTGGTTACCTGTTTGTACTGTACCTGTATTCCATCAGGTCCATAGGGGGCTATCCTTGGGCCTGAGGAATTGCATAAATTGCCATGTTTGTGTGCAAGTAAAGTTAGTTCGTTTTTGACCCTCAACTCGCAGCCTCGACTCGTGTCGTGGGATATTCTACACTTGCAGATTCTACCGAAGGGAACTACGTTCGACTCTCTGACCACGGGAACCAGTACATCCAAGCGATCAACCCCCCTGCTGGACTGGGGGCAATCATAACAGGGGGGTAGGTAGGGGATAGATTTTATTTGGGTGGGGGGGTAGGTGACGGCTTGGGGTCCCCTAGTCACCTTTAAAAGGGGGGGGGGAATTTGCCATTTAGGGCCCCTACCCGCCGCTCAGGGGTGGGGGCCGGGGTCCCCCTCATTATCTTTATGACCCCCACCCACCGCTCGAGGGTGGGGGCCGGGGGGGGTAGGACAGTAGGTCACCACCACCCCATTTTGATTTCTGGTGCCCACCCAACGCCACAGGCTGCTCACTGCTTAGTAGACATGCCCCTACTCGCGGTATAGTAAATAGGGGCTGAATTTACTAATACTAAGTAATGTTTACTTAGTATTAGTAAATGTGGCTGATAGAACTATTTGTCTTTCAGCCTTTTGGTAGGTAGCTCCCTAATACTGTGGGAATTAGGGAGCTATCTACTAAGCGGCTGCAAGATGCAGCCGTGGCAATGAATATAATCGGAGTTTCATTAATTCGAATGAAATTGCGATCCGACCAAACTCCCGAATTGCATCCTAACACGCATGAACAAACAGTTCTCATTGTGTCAGGAAGCAATTCGGCAGTTTTGCCGGCGTTCTGTCTAAGTGACAGGGCGTAGGCAATACTGACAGGAAGCATCGTGGGAACAGGGAGGAAAGCTAAGGATTATGGGAAAATTGCTCTTACCACCGGAAACGAAGCACACTTTGCTCCTCTGTTGGTCACTGCTGGTCATGGCAATGGAAGCCTTCATAAGAGAAGTAGTCCCTACTTTGTCTTACTTTTTAAAGAAAACTAGAGCAGACAGGAAGAAATGAAGAACAGATCCTGAGAGAGGGAGAGAAGAGGAATCGATTGGGGAAAGGTAAGTTCGGCATGACAGTGATGCTTTAATAGCACCCCTTTTTTTTTTTTTTCAGTCTTCCTAAAGAATTTCTTATAAAATGTTTGAGAATACATTAGGGGAATAAAAATTAGCCAAGGTATAAGTTATATCATTTAGTTTACAAACAGGAATTAAAAACCTTCCTAGTGGATCTTTTTCTATGTAAATTTGTTCAAATTTAAGCTTAGATGAGCAAATAAAGGCACCTCCTCTTTTCTTCTTATCTAGAATACTAGCATTCATGATATATGAAAATCTAGAATATTTCCAAAAAGTTTCGTTATCTTTCCAGTGTGTTTCTTGTACAAAACAAATGTCTATCTTTTCCTCTATCAGCATTCTATAAAGAAGTCGTATTTTTACCGGAGAGTTCAGACCCTGTGTATGTATAGATGCTACTTTAATTGACATTATCACTATTTGTAACTAATGTCTTTCCAGGAATGGTTCTAAATTTTTCAAACTGATTTGTCCATAACCATTCTCCATAGATGTCCTTGCACATACTACACAAATAACAATATGACATAAAACACAAGCAATACACAACTGCAACAAGATAATATATAACTTACAGGTGGTTGCCCTGAGAAATCTAAACATACAATAGCAATCGCAAAAATAAAAAAAAAATTATCTACTCTCTGTGGCCCGGGTGTGAGACATAAAAAGTAAGTATTTAAGCATAAATCTTAAGAAGGACGAACTTCTATTTGCAATTGGGCCTAAAATTATTTATAAGAATATAAGAAGGAGAGAGAAAACTTTAAGTAGATAGAATATTAATACATAGTATAAATCCATAGAGGAGCACAACAACCTCAAAGATAACCCTAGGAGTTCTTGAAAATGATTATAATAAATGAAACTTAATAAGTTTCACATCGTAATCTAACGTGAATAATTTATATAGTCCAATAATGTAAAAAGAGTATAATCCTTCTCCTTCCTCTTTCTTATCTTTCCTTTTTGTTTTACTTCTATATTACACTTAACTCCATTAGCTGTGGCTAGGGATACAAATTTGTGCAATAGTGATTATTTCAAGTTACCTTACTATTTTTTTTATTTATTTTATCATCATAGTGAATCATACACACATGGCTGTCCTATTAATAAAGTGAGTTTAAATAGAATTAACATCCTTTCTCTAAAGGAGAAAAAAGAAAAAAACTTCTCTAATATATTATTTTTGTTTCCTTAGCAATCTTAATTGCGTGTTGAGTGCAATACATTATTTACTTTAATGTCATAACAAGTATTCAAATAGTGATATATTTTAAAATAGATATATAAGTGCATAACTTAAGTTATATTAGAAAAGCATTTTTGTTTTATAGAGAACTATAGCTAATATGGGTTATTAGATACTAGGTAAATATTAAGTTAAAAAATATTTTGATACATTTCTAATATTGTAAGACTTCCCAAAATGTTTTATCTTCTCTTATCTTCCCATTAGTTCTCTTTCTCTCTCCTTCGTAACCTTTATTCTATTCTACACTTTAAAAGAGGTTATTTACCTCAATCGATTAGGCCAAAATTCTTTAATTTAGAAAGTTCTTCTTCCCCCTTATTTTTGAAAACTGTCCTCTAGAGGAATTTTGCAGCCAAGTGGAAAAATGTCAACTATCTCTCTCAATAAAACTATTGTCATTTTTAAAATTATTTTTAGTCTTTATTTCTCCTTTGGCAATAAATATATTTAAAAATACAATCTCTTTTTACTCCACACACTTGTTAATTTGATGCCCCAAGTGTTATCATTTAATAACTCTAAAAATTACTTAATTATTTATCTTCTCCCTTCCTTATACAGAATATGTCATCTATTTATCTACCATAGGTAACCAAGTTTTGCTCCCAGCTATATATATATATAAGAATTCTCCCAATATGCCATAAACAAGTTCGCGTAGCTGGGTGCAAACCTAGCACTCATGGCAGTGTCTTTAGTCTGTATATAAAAATCCTCTTTAAACCAAAAAAAGTTTTTATTAAAAAGTTTAATTATTCTAAAATAAATTCTATTTGTGGGTCTAAAAATTTAGAGCAATGTTTAATAAAATATTCTACTGCTTCACAGCCATATTAATGGGTATATTGCTGTATAAGGCTGTAGCATCACTAGTAACTAGAAAATTATCATCCCACTTACATTTATGTAAAAGATGTAAAACTGTTATGGTATTTTTAATATAATGTCTAGTTTTCTGTACAAGAGGTTGTAATTGTATATCCCTGTATTGTTACAACCTACTGGATATTGCATCTACCCCTGCTATAATGGATTGTTATGCACTTTTGGTATCTTAGGATTTTTTTAAATTTAAATAGTTGAATCTTTTTTTTGTTTAAAATATTTATTAACCTTTTTATGAAGTACTCCATAAATGTATTACTTATTTAATTAATAGATTATTTCCTTATTTTTTAAGTGCTAATATTCGATAAAATATTTTCAGCTTCTTCATTATAAGACTCTTTAGGCATTAAAACAATTCCACCTCTTTAATCGGTGGGTTTAATCACTAAATATTTTAATGATAGATTTTTTAGATTTTTTTTTAATTGTCTTGTGTTTTTATTTTCTTTATCTTTGACATTACTACTGTGTCAAAGGCAGTTGTTTTTTTCTGATATCATATTCCTAGGGGAAAAAAATAAGATTTCTCCTTTAAATTTGAATGTTTAAATTGATATTCATTTATAAATTGCCTCTCTAAGGGATTCTGAAGGGAGATTTTTTTTTTTTGAGGCATACATTTCTTTTGAACCTATTAAGGTCAACGTACATCAAGTAGGTATACAGTATAGTTTATTTGCATATGTCTTCCATCAACAGATAAGTGGCTTTTGTACATAAAAAATGTTCCATAGATGAGGCACTGCACTGTAGTAAATAGAAAATACGATGTCCCAGTGAGTAGGGTCGGGGAAGGCCTTAAAACACTCACCTGATGCACCCAATGTCGCCTCTGCACCTCTTATCTGAATAACATCATGGAAGGAGCCCAAAATCATGTGAGAAACGTATCTGGCTGCCGGAAGTATGAATTTCAGTCTGACCGCACTATAACCACTGCAGCTTACAAAAAACCCAGAAACAGGTTCTGACTACATGGAAGCATGCTGACGGAATAACAAGTAGACAAGAGTGGGGAAGGAATGGAGTGCCTGTAGGGGAACCCTTCAGAGAGCAGGCTAAGAATAGGAAAAGGTATAAAGGGACAGTAAGCAGAAATAACCTATTGAAATCACAAATGATCTATATATTCAGAAATAACCCAAACAATAAAACATAGTATACCATAATCAGGGCCGGTGCAAGGATTTTTGCCGCCCTAGGCAAAAGTAAATTTTGCCACCCCCCCCCCCCATGTGACATCACAATGCTCCACCCATATGATCTGCCAGGTTAACTAACGCCAGTGCTGCAGTGCCGCCGTGTTTACATTATCAGGCATACAGGGACAGGCTATAGACACCAGAACAACTACATTAAGCTGCAGTGGTTCTGGGGACTATAGTGTTTCTTTAATGTGAGGTAAATTAGAGATTAGTGCCACGAATAATATACTAGATTGCCTACTTACAACGAGATGAGGATGATGATGGGCTCTAGCTGCAGTCTGGCTCCACTGGTCTGGTGTAGAACAGGCTGTCTGGAGGCTGTTTGTAACTGTGGTCACAAAAATCAATGTTCTGGGAGAACGGTAAGCAGCTCCATTTTTTGGGGGCCTTTTACACAGCTCAAGGTCTGGGTCCCAGGGTCCACCTTCATGTTTCACCAATGAGTTTGTTCACAGGGGGTGGAGTGTGTAGGGGATGTCTTGATATGTGTGTAAGGAATGCATTGTGTGAATCTGAGTTTGTATGTGTAAGGGCTGCAAGGTGTGTTTTTGTGTATGTACAGGATGCAGTGTGTGCGTGTGTAAGGGGTGCATTGAGTGTGTGTAAGGGGTGCATTGAGTGTGTATAAGGGATGCATTGTGTGTAAGGGTTGCATTGTTTGTGTGTGTGTGTGTGTCTGTGTGTGTAATGCATTGTGTGTTTTTCTGTGTACAAGGGGTGCATTGCATGTGTGTGTGATGGATGTCAATCTCTCCCCCCTCCCTTCCCACTCTCATTGCCCCTCCCTCCCCTGTCACTCTCACCCCGTCAATTTCTTCTCCCCCCACCAATTTCTTCTTCTCCCCCCTGTCAATTTCTTCTTCTCCCCCCTCCCCTACCAATTTCTTCTTCTCCCCCCTCCCCTACCAATTTCTTCTTCTCCCCTATAGCACTTTTTATAAAATAATATCCTCTGAAATAAAGGAAACAATACTTAACACTTAGATAATATAATAAGTTTAATAAATCTGCACAATATTTAACTATTATAGAAGGATGAGAAAGGGGTTAATTTTTTTTATAATTCATTCACAATAAGTGTGATCAACCTGTGAAATAATAAATTGTTTGACACTAAATTAAGGAATTAGACACAAAAGGGAATTAGAGTTGGTGCAATGGGTGAAGAAAATAGTCACAATAAAAGCTATTGTTAATAAAGATAATACACTGCAAGTATCACAAAATAGTTCATTCTGAAACTGAGAAAAGAAGCATAGCATATAAATAGATAAGTTAATAAAGCTGTACAATATATAACGTAGAAAGAACTTCTTTTTCTCCCCTACCCTCTCTCTATCCCCTTTTATATCCCTACTCGTTACATTGTGAAAACCTCCTCTGAACTCTGATTCACTGCATCTTGCTAGTATGAGGTGAGGTTCAATCCCCATATTACTCCAACATTAGATGGAGTTTGGATGCCACACCATAGGGAATAGGTTGTGGATTCCTGTCCCCAACAAAGGGGGTTGGATACGGGTTGTTTCATGTATTTTTTACATGATGGATTATGGTTTTTATCATGTTTTATATGTTGTTTTTTTTTCTGTTGTGTTGACTGTGCCGAGACTTTGTCCTATTCTCCTACTCTCTCCCAATGGTTAAAATTCTGACACTTAACGTACAGGGTTTAAATAATCCATATAAAAGATCCATGGTATTTGAATATATTAAAAAAGAGGGAGTAAAAATAGTATTGTTACAAGAAACTCATTGGTTAAGGAAAGATACAAAAAGATTTATTCCTAATACTTTTAATATCAAAATATGTTCTTCATTAGAGGATAAAAGAAAATGTGGGGTTGCCTGTTTTGTAACCAGTGATATAGACACACAGATTATATATCAGGGCACAGATAAAAATGGAAGATACACTATAGTAATATGTAAAATACAAAATGAAGTATATACAATAGCGAATTTATATGCACCTAATGATAAACCTATTGGTTTTATACAAATAGTACTAAACAAAATAGATAATATTAAAAAGGGAAAGGTCCTTATAGGGGGAGACTTTAATTGCATTATGGATGAAATTCTAGATAGAAATTCATTTGGAGGGGTTATCCAAAATAAAAAAAGTAAAAAAAAACATCAAACCAGCTTAAACTTTTAGTAGGTAGACATGGTTTGTTAGATATATGGAGAATTTACCACCCCAAAGAAAGGACTTGCTTTTCAAAAGTTCATTATACATATTCTAGGTTAGATCTATTCTTGGGTACAGATGAGATATCACTTAAGATAAAGAAGGTTCTAATTCAGGAAGTCACTTGGTCAGACCATAACCCGGTTATATTAGACCTTAATATAAGCCCAGATATTAAAATAAGGAACAGTTGGAGGCTAAATGATCTCTTATTAAAAAATCCTCAAAAAATAGAGAAAGTAAAAGAATTAACAAAATGTTTCTTTGAAGATAACCAAAATAAAGGTACATCAGATGTAATAGTATGGTGCACCTATAAGGCAGTTCTGAGAGGGCACTTTATCAAAATGAGTTCAATAAGAAATAAGAGTAGAAGTTCCTCCTTGACAGACCTATATATTTCTTTAAATGCTTTAACAAGGCTTAATAAAGATAATCCCTCCAAACAAATGAGTGAGAAAATAGATAAAATTAAAGATAATATTAATGAAATTCTATGGCAGCAAACCTCCGAAAAATTGGAACGCTTAAGAATAAAATGGTATTACAGAGGTAACCGGGCAAATAAAATGCTTACAAATAAAGTTAAAGGATATAGAATGGCCACGATGAAACAGAAAATTATAACTGAGGAAGGGCCACAACTAACCCCTGAAAAAGTTGGTAAAGCATTTAACTCTTTTTATCAAGAGCTATATAACTTGCCTAACCAATTCAACAATCCAGAAACATATTTTAAAAATAAAAAGATGAAACAGCTATCAGCAGAACAGGTTAATAGTATCAACAAACCTTTCACTGAATTAGAGATTAAGGAGGCAATAGATATGTTAAAAAAGAATTCAACTCCAGGCCCGGGTGGCTATCCTAATATATTTTATAAGCAATTTAAGGAAGAATTGGTGGTCCATTTGAAAAATGTATTTAATAAAATTGTGGAGGAAAAGGTCATCCCGGAGGAAATGCTATATGCAAATATTATCCCTATACATAAGCCAGATAAACCACCAGATCAAGTAAGAAGTTATAGACCTATTTCTCTGCTAAATTCGGATATAAAGATATATGCTAGCATCCTAGATAACAGGATGCAAACTGTCTTACCTTACTTAATTCATAAAGACCAGGTCGGTTTCATAAAAGGTAGACTCTCCAGCAATAGTGTGAGAAAAATAATCGATATTCTAGACAGCATTAACGATTCAGGAGTCCCATATCTGGCCCTGTCATTGGACACAGAGAAAGCATTTGATAGGGTCAGGTGGGACTTCCTGATAGCATCTATGAAGGCTTTTGGTTTTGGTGGATGGCTAATGGATGCTGTAATGGCCTTATATTCCTACCCAAGGGCTAGAACTATAGGGAGAGGTATAATATCTGACTGGTTTAAAATAAGCAACGGGACGAGACAGGGATGCCCTCTCTCGCCGCTGCTTTATTTGTTATATATCGAACCTCTAGCCTGTGAAATTAGGGAAAACCTAAAGATTAAAGGAGTCAGAATAGGTCAAGAAGACTACAAATTATCACTATATGCAGACGATGTCCTAATCTCCATTACAGACCCTGTACCATCATTGGATGAATTGATGAAAGTTATAACTGAATTTGGAAATTACTCCAATCTCAAGTTGAATGTAGATAAAACAACTATATTAGCAAAAAATCTAAGTAAGGAAGATAGAGGGAAGATTGGGAATAAATATGACTTCACTTGGGCTAAGAAACATTTGCAATATCTAGGTATTAAAATAACAAGTAACCCAAATAAAATCATAGAGAACAATATTTTCCCTATGATGAAACAAATAAATAAACAACTTAAAGACTTAAGAACTGCAGAGATATCATGGATTGGGAGAATAAATGTTATAAAATCATACTTAATGCCCAAATTGAGCTATATATTCTGCATGATACCTCTTAAAATTCCAAAACCATGGCTTACAATGATAGACAGCTTTTGAGAAGTTTATATGGCTGAAAAAAAAAAAACTGAGGGTGAATAAAAAAATACTAAATATGAATTCCAAAAAGGGTGGGTTGGGGGTCCCAGATATTCTAGAGACATATGAGACATTGGCTCATTTAATTATATCGTTAAAGGAGAGCTCCGCAGAGGAAGCCTGGGCAAAAATAGAAGCTACAAGACTGGGATCTCCAGACTTATTAGCTATATTTTGGAGTCTACAAAAGAGAAATAACATAAATATAGGCCTAATTATGGATAATTTATTATTGCAGCGGGAAAAATTGGAAAAAGAGTCTTAAGATACTGGATAAAATAAGTACGGATATACCTTTCAACATTTTGACAGTCAATATAGAAGATTTAAATATTAAAAAAACCTGGACGTACAATGGTATTAATAATATAGATCAAATAATGCAACAGAATCAAATTATGTCTTTTGAGGACATTAGGCAGTTATTTTTTCTTCCTTATAGAGAGAATTTTACATATTTAAGGATAAAGCATTTTTTACACAAACATAGGGTCATAGAGTCATCTGAAGGATTACATCTATTCATGAATCTAATTAATTCTAAAAGTAATAACAATTTAGTATCACATTGTGCTAAATTATATAAATTATATAAATCAAGCACAATATTTCCAGCCCTTGTATCTTGGGAAAAAGACCTACAGGTTACTATTACAAGAATTGAGTGGATAAATGCAAATAATGCTGTAACTAAGGCTATTCATTGTTTAAATTCAATTGAAAGTCATTATAAGATTATTAATAGATGGCATTATGTTCCCACTAAATTGGTAAAAATTTACCCATCCTCTCAATATAGGTGTTGGAGATGCGGCACATATAGAGCAGACTATGTCCACATCTGGTGGTCTTGCCCAAATCTAAGTCAACTATGGAATAAAGTAGCAACATTTTGTCAAGAGGTGATAAAAGTAGATCTTGACTTTACCTGTAGGTCTTTTGTACTCTAGGGTTGGCCTAGAATTTCAAGAAGTAAAAAAGATATAGTGATTCACATCTTAACTAAAGCAACATTAGCGAGATATTGGAAATTATCCGACTCCCCCTCTTGGGATATGATAAAATATCAGGTCCTGAACCATTGCAAAATGGAGATTGGAATCCTGAGACAAGATAACTATACTAACTCTAGAATAGAACAATGGGAGGAATGGGTAAAAAAATTAAGTCCTACATAAGGAAAATAATAGTATCTATTATTCGATCTTAGCACAGTATGTATATCGGACATTACTGTTAAATACAAGTAGTGAATAATAAATTTTTTATTTTTTTTTATTTTTTTTTAGAAGAATTCAAGATGATAAACTCAGTATGACAAATAACTAACGAACATAGAGACAGATTAGAAAAATGTCTTAATAATTTTACATCTTAGAGAGCTAACACTGTTGATATGTTCATAAGGTTGTAATGTTTCTATATTTTGCATCTCTATATAAAGCCATTTTGTGGCTATTTATAGCGTAAACCTTATTTAAAAAAAAGGGAAAAGAAAAGAGAGAAAGTAGCAGAAAAGGGAAAATAAAAGGGGAAAATATCAAGCCCTATAGTAAGGCACTATATGTCAGGATTTATAGATCTCGGCACAGTACGACTTTATGTTTGTCTTTTTGTTTATATGGTTTGTCATAGACAGTGAATATCTATATAAGGTTCTTTCAAGTCGAAGTGAAGACACTAAATTTGGTATGTCGTCTTATTTATAAATAAGGTGATAATTAAGGGTAATAAATTAAAAATTTGGTATCTTAGAGTGCTAGAACTGTCTGAATGTATTTATTGTCTTATTGTCTTCTGTTTATATTTTTAAATGTAAGTCTTTTATTGTGTATTGTGATAAATTTTCGAAAAATAGTAAATAATGAAATATATAAAAAAAAATGGGTCCAGCATGACAATGACCCAAAACACACAGCCAAGGCAACAAAGGAGTGGCTCAAGAAGATGCACATTAAGGTCCTGGAGTGGCCTAGCCAGTCTTCAGACATTAAGCCCATAGATAATCTGTGGAGGGAGCTGAAGATTGAAGTTGCCAAACGTCAGCCTCGTAACCTTAATGACTTGGTAAGGATCTGCAAAGAGGAGTGAGATAAGATTCCTCCTGAGATGTGTGCAAACATGGTGTCCAACTACAAGAAATGTCTGACCTCTGGGATTGCCAACAAGGGATTGCCACCAAGTACTAAGTGGAATGGGTCAAATACTTATTTCATAAATTTTTGGTTATTCTGTCTCTCACTGTTAAAATACACCAACCATTGGGGGCGTGTCCATCAAGAGAGCGGAGCAGTCGCATGGCGTAACTGCTCCTGGTACACCGAGCCCATAAAGTAGCATAAAATACTGTATATTGCCGGAATTTTCTCAAGCCAGTTGCTCTTATCTAAGTGACGCTCATGGCACCATCAAAACAATTGAAAATTACGGACCCGGTCTGCCAGAGTGCCAAAAAAGTCTGTCTCAAGCTGCAAGATGGCAATTACCACGCGGAGCACTCACCAGCTTCAGAGAGTCCATCGGAGTCAGACCCACTGGCATCCCCGTCTGAAGAATCTCCGGTCATGGACAAAAGCTTGTAAGCCATGCTATTGAGCTTACAAACAACGCTGCAAGCAAACTTCCAAAAATTAGCCACAGATCTCTGCAAAGAGATGGCGGACCTGGGAGGCAGAACATGCCATCTTGAACACAAGAAGAACTCTGTGTGGCTCATAAAGAGGTCATGAACAGACTGCAATGGCTGGAAGATTGACCAAATTGCTTAAGGCAGCGGACATCGAAGACAGGGCAAAAAGGAATAATATCCGCTTTCGGGGCATTGCTGACTCTGTGTCCAACGAGGAGCGGCCGAAATTCCTCCTAGCCCTCTGCAAAGCTCTGGTGCTGCATTTGGAAGACACCGCTTGGGCCTTCGACCGCGTGCACCATATGCCGAGGCCGCAAAGGTTTACTGCAGACACCCCGTGAGACATGATAGCCCGCTTTCATTACTTCCATTCCAAAGATCAACTCTTCAGTGCTGCACAGAAACTCCCCTGCTTGCCAGAACCGTACCAGGGCATTAATGTGTTCGCCGACCTCTCAGCTACGAAGAAAGGAGTTCATAAATGTCACCAAGACCCTCCGTAACCACAAGATACGTCATCTCATCAATTAAAAAAAAAATTTCATTGATGAGGTGCCGTCATAAGAAAGACATAGCTCAGGCGTACTGGTGACTTCTGCACCGTATGAAAACCTTATGTTCATTATCAGTTAGAATCTGGTGTTAATGTGTTATGTTACAACTGCTGTGCACGATATTCATAAGTATGCTCGCTGATATGTAATCCCAGATTAATACCGCAGACATTCTCATGTCCCTTACTAGGCAATGGCACAGCACAGCTAGCCATTACCTGCTCCCTAGCATCTCACTTCACGAGACACGGTAACTGATCAAAGGGACAACATTACTTGCCCCTGGATTATCAATACGTGCACTTTGGTCAAATCTTGAAACTTGTGATGTTGATGCAGTAAATGGGACAAACACAATGGGTAGGACCTATTTCTGGAGGAGCATACCCCCACATGCCCACACAGCACATTTACAAGCACGCCCAGGGTCAAACCATCTCCAGATATTTTCTAAATAGTACGGTCTCAGCGCATATTACGGGCAGACTCGGTGACTGCTCATAAATACCACCCCCTGAACGCTGATGGGATGCTCTGATGAGCACCTTCCCCTCGGTCGTTCTCTGTGCATAGTCTGCATATACTTTATTTCATGTTTAGTTTGCTGTTATAATTTTATTTTTTAATTTTTTTGTAAATTTTTATTTTTGAAGAGCAGGCAGTGTCACAACAACAGCTGCGTGCACAGTAGTTAAAGACATAGTTAAACAGCAGTGCGACATACTAAAGCAGGTAGTAGCACAATTTTTATAATTTTCTTGAGTGATGCAAGAACTAAAAGTGAATATGTAACAGGTTAGAATATATTAGGTGGTGTAACCTTGCCAGAGCCGCTTCTGGTGGCCTGTATGGCCGTATTGTCATCTGTCCCTGTCCTCCTTAGCTTTGGGTGGGGTTGGGGACAAGCTCTAGGGGCGTGCGCTCTAGCGGCTAAAGGCAATAGTGGTATGTGGCATGGTTTAATGACTCCTTTACCCCAGAGTCTGGGGGGGGGAGGAAGGCCATCCGCCTAGCTCCTGAGTGGGGTTTCGTGACATTGGTGCCGTGGGCTTAATGATACTATATGTATAGTGGTTCCTTAACGTGAGATATCAGTCTACACGATGAGAAATTAGGTTGTTAATAGTAAACCATAAGTAAATCAGATAGAATACCAAGAGAAATAAAAATGCAAAACAAACACAATAAAGCAAAGCATAACACGTAGATGTGGGAGCCAAGCTCCAACTCGCCCAATATGTGACAACACCAGGATGGAGGTTTTTGTTGCAATGTCTCTCTATCCGACGACTGCTCAGTCGGTTCAAGTTACCCAGGGCTGCACTGGCCCCTGTCCCACTGGTGTTATCTGTCCCGCAGGGGTAAAGTCTGGAACGTTAGCTACGTCCCACTTGTGTGGAGGTCTTGTCTTGGCCCCTGCCTTCTGTTGGATGCCCAGCGCCTGCAGAAATTGTGGAGCCTCTTCCGGTGATGCCAGTCGGTGGTTGTGCCCATCTCGCATAGCGATAAGAAGCCTTGGGTATCCCCATTTATATGGTATCTCTGCTGTTCTTAGTTGTGCCGTGGTTTCTTTTAAGGATGCACGCCATTGTAGCGTCTGGCGGCTGAGGTCTTGATAAAAGTTCAGGTTGAGGTCTTCAAATGCAAATGGGGTCTGGCCCCTGACGGCCCTGAGAAAGCCATCCTTGTCTGCACGGGTTTTGAAGTTCAATATGACATCTCTTGCTGAATCAGGTGCGTTGCGTTGGCGTCCCGGTATGCGAAATAGGGTTATGCTTTTGGCCTGTTTGGGTGGCAGGGCGGCCTGGAGCATTCTCTTAATGAGATGCGGTAGTTCCTCTGTTGTTACGGTGTCTGGGATCCCCCTCACCTTGAGGTTTTTTTGCCTTGCTGCATCCTCCAGCTGCCCCATTCGGGTGTTCATCTGCATGCACATGGCTGTTAGTTCCAGCGTTTGATTGGCGGTAGCTTCTTGCTGGGCTTTCAGGTCTTGGACCCCGGCTTCTGCAGTTTGTATTCGGCCCGTGAGCGTATTCAGCTCAGACTTGAGGCCTGCGAGTTCTGCCGCGAAAAAAGCCTTGAGGTCTGTCACCATCCCTGACAGGTCGACCTTAGTGGCTAGTTGGTGGTCAGGTTGTGTCGGCGGTGCATTCTGCAGCCTCCATTGGGGTATCTGGGTTGATATGTCACCAAGGTATTCATCGTCCGATTCCGAAAGTGACTCCATCCCCATGTCGTGGTAGGCGTCCGCCATCTTGGGCCTACATGCTTGGGACAGGAGCTGCCCGATATCTTGTGTGTGGCCCGTGTTTTGCCCTCTGGGTTTTTTGGAGTGCTTCCCCATTGCTTGGTGTATCCTCCGTAAGTGATTTGTCGGTATCTAGAGGCTTTTTGGGTGAGCCGTGAGGCTTTTGTAGAGCAGTTCTGCCGGAGCTCGGGTGCCATGCGTCTTGTCAGCTCAGCCACTAGCCCTGCCCCCCCGTTATAATTTTATTTATCGTTACCCTCTACTTACACTATCCCTCACATTGCCTTTATACACCCGGCACCTCATGCACCGAGGCTCAACTGGTCTACACAGGTGAAACCAAAATGGACCACACAACTATTAGGTGCAAAGCATGGAACTTTAGGAAACGGTGATGGGAGAGTGAGGCATCCCCCCCTTAAAAAGTATGGCTGACCCACTATTCAAAATCCTTTCACTCAATGTTAAAGGGCTCAACAGTCCACACAAACAGCTGCTTCCCATCCAAGAAATGCACAAGTTCCATGCCACAGTGGTCTTCTTTCAGGAGACTTATTTCTGCAAATTACCCAAATTACAAACTAAAAAATACCCACACACATTTAATGCATTCTCCCCCCATATGTCAAAGGGAGTCTCCATTTTCTTCCATTCGGACTGGGCCTTCAATTTAAACAAACAGTACACCGATGAACAGGGCAGTTTATTGATAGTGGTGGAGACATTGAACGGAATTCAGGTTACAATTGTATCGCTCTACGCTCCCAACAACGCACAAGCCGACTGTCCCTACTCCTGGTAACTCCGGCTTTAGCTGGGGATCTGGGCCGGCTGTCCAGCATCCCTGTAGGGCCAGTGGAGAGACTTTGGTCCCACCTCCACAAGTCTATGAGGTCCCCTACTTTGGGTACCTCCAGCTGCCACTGGGGAGAGAGGCTAACATCCTCTGATGTAAAGTCAATTAAACCTGTGGGCACCTCTTCCCAGATCAGTGGCTCTCTTGGCTTGTCTCTCAATGGTCACCTGGTTCCAGATTGCCTGGAAGGTCTCCATCGACACGTTAGAGCCATACCATGCCAGTCGCTGCCGCACCTCGAACAGCAACTCTGAGCAAGAGTCAGAAGATGCCATGCTTGCCTGATCCATGTCTGTGGGCACCTCTTCTTCCAGGGCACGAATGCTAGGGTTGCCCTCAATATAGTCCACACGTTACCGGTGTCTCCAGGTGGCTCCTCGCACTAGGAAGCCATCACGACCGGGTTCCTCTGCCAATCAATGCTCCTAGTGTTCACCGAGGACTCAAAGCACTCCACCAGACACCATAAGCATCGTAGACCCCACAAACCACAGCATCTTGGTTGGGGTCTCGCCATCCTCCACGCACCCTGGACCCAAGACCAGAACCCAGCCTCCAGTGAGTGAACCTCTCCTACTCCAGAGAGCATAGCAGGAACAGCTCTTATAAGAGCTAGTGATTAGAACCCATGGGAGTATAAGGGGTATAGCAATCCCCAGAGTGAATATAGCTGCCCCCTCCACACATGAGACGAGGCTCTATGTTGAGGGTGTAGAGGAACTGGTTTAACGGTAGCCACACTGGCCTTATATGACAATCCCCATGCAAGGGTTACGCCCACATGGACCAATAATAATAGTGTTACAATGCATGACACTCTCATATACAATACAATAAGCCTTCCCCTTTACTTAGGAGATAATTGAGTCAAGCACTATACTAAACTCAATTATCTCAAACACAAAAAACACACATTTTTAGAAACCCCCCAAAATACCTTAAAATACATAAGATCTCCACAAAAGTCACATCCCCTGATAGCCCTGATCTGGGTGACCAACATTTCCAAAAATCACCCAGATCAGTTCAGGGGTTCAGGAATTTCCTTGAAGTTATAGTTTTCACCGACCGCACTCATAGTCCCATGCCCAAAACGGTTCTATAGAATTGTGGCTAAGTGCCACTGGCGACCGCCCGGAACCGTGAAGTCTTCATGCTGAAAATAGTTTCTAGAATCGCAGCTTAGTGCCGCTTAGGGACCAACCGAGAACCGCAAAGTCTACATGACGAAAATAGTTCCAGGGCATTCGCGGCTAAGTCCACCTGCAGGAAGTCTATTGGTGGTTTTGGTCCAGGGATCTAGCGTTCGGTTCTATGGAAAGTGCCAAACCAGGGGGAATAAAATATTGGTCTTTACAGTCGTTGACTTGGCCCATAGTCTTTTGGCAAGAGGCTGGACAGCAGGCCCTTCCAAGCACCCGTGACGAAGTTCAGTTCATCACAACCTGTATGACACATGGCGCTGTAAATACCCAACAGGGAAGGACTACACCTTTTTCTCCCAGGTTCACCTCACTTACTCACGCATAGATTTATGTGTTGTGGACAAAGCTACCTTGACAAACATTGCAGAAGTCTCCATAGGCACCAGATCGTGGTGATACCATGCTCCCCTTACAATAACTTTCAGGGCGCTATACTCGGCAAAGGGAAGAGGGAAGTGGAGACTGAATGAGATGTTGCTTGAGGACAGTACAACCAAACCAATCATTCCTAAAGTGTTAACAGACTATTTCTTAGATAACACCACTGACAAGATGTCTGCATCCTCCCAGAGGTGTTTTCATCCAACTAGGCTCCAAGAGGAAATGATCAATGACCGACACCCAGGTCCATTTGCTAAAAGAGCGGGCCGATCTGGAAAGTCAGAACAAACAAAACTTTTTGTCACTTTTCATTTGTACTCTTAATATCTTCACCTTCCAAATATTATATCTATATTGTAAAATAAAGATTTGGGTTATCACAAGAATGATGCATGTTTTATATTTTATGTTTAAAAAATTTCAGATGATCGTAAACACAAAGGAAAATGACTATATATTTATAGGAATTTTGTAATTATATAGGTTGTTTTAAGATTATGTTTAATAAATGACTAATATGTTGTAATTTTATTTTTTAATGTCTGGGACTATTTGATCCACATGAGGATCATACAGGGACGAAGTGGAACCCATGTGCGTTCCAACTACATATAACACTACAGCAGAGCTAGTCTTAAGGACAAAGTGAGAATACTTCCGGATTGGTGGAACGCATATGCGTTCCACGGATGCCCTCCCCGGAACTCCATATAAGGAAATAGAGGATGAATAACCGGAGCTGAGCAAATTGAAGACAGCGGATTGGAGGAATAGAACGAAAAGCCAGCGGGAGGAACTTTTAAAAGACAGCTGTAGCTCCCAAAAGATCTGAAGCACTTTATTTGACTTTTTACTCCTGAGGAAGTCTGACCGTTCAGACGAAACGCGTAGAGACACATTTCATTGTTTATTTGTTTATTTTGTTTTTTCTGCCTGATATCTCTGTGAAAATCATTCTACTCCATATTGATGGGATACACAGAATTGTATTGATGGGCCTTTTTTCATCTTTTATATTGTAAGTGCAACCATTAAAACTGATTCATATTTTATGACAGTGCTATACTATGCTGTTTTTTAACTTTAGCATGCATCATTCATCATCCTAACTATGAGGAATTCATGAGAGCCTACAATAAATTGATGAGCCTGAAAATTACTCCAATTTTGTGAGTGTGACATTGAAATAAGGGGCTATCTGTGAATTTACGTTATTTCCCTATGAGCTTTTTTCTTTATTTTATAGGTTTAGGTATATCCTATTTTTCCACCATTGACCCCACACCTTACGAAACTTTTTAATGATATCAAGTCCTCAAGAGATGTGCCTAGGGAAATGCTAGAAGCACACGTGGTGATGCTGTCCAAACTGGTTAAACACCCTCAGAATGTGCAAATCTCCGCCCAATATCAAACTCTATGCCAAACTATTAACATCCCACTTGAAACCGTATCTTTGTTGGCTGGTCTCTGTGGAACAAGCAGGGTTTGTTCCTGGCAGACAGGTTGGTGATAACACAAGTCACTTTATTAGTTATTAAAGCGATTTATTGTTATACACGTATGTTCACACACATTGGTTTTCTAAACAATAAATACACCTTTCATCAGATTTCATGTTTCAGCAATTACAGATGTTTTGACAATTGTAAATTGATGTGGAACACTCTCTGACAATGTCCTTAATAAGAATCCTGTGGACACCCCAATTGCTGTTAAATATATCATTATGTGGACACAGCTATTATTTATAACTGTAGCAACTAAACATTTATGCAGATTAATATAAACATTAACAGTAACATTTAGCATATTGGAATTATTACGCGCTATACAGATAACTGTATAAATACAGGCATCCAACCTGATACCTTAGCTATTGATAGAAGTTATATAAGAACATTTATCTCATTTTTGTAAAGCTGAAAACAGTGGGGATGAAAATTCCTTTTATGTTACAATGTACAGGCTGCCTGGGTCTTTTTGTTTGTATTACAAAAACAGGTTTGTAATCTGCGATCTGTATTTGTTCATATCACAGTGCCAGATGTTCTACATAATGCATATTTCTTCTGTCATGATGGATTTTCCTCTCCTTTTCCCTCCCCTTCCATTCAATCGAAGTATATTAAGCAGTAAATATGCCAATACATATTAACATAGTAAACTGTGGTCTAATGTATGTCAATAAGACACATGTTTACGAAAATATAAATGTAGTCATGTCGAAGTGTCGCCGTAGACTGTGACATGTTTTCCCAAAGCGTGTAGGAAGTCCCTGTTTTAGGCTCTCTTTCCTTATCATGGGTTTTTCCCTTTCCTTCTGTTTTGTTCACTTTTATCTTTTTCCTCTTCCTTTACTTTTATGATTCAAATTTTGGTGTCCAGCCTGGACATTGTAGCATTATTCCCATTAGTGATCTTTTGTGCCTCGGTAGGTGTAGAGACGGGAAAGTTATATAGCCTGACTTTTATACCTATAGAGTAAGTTTCCCGGGAGTGTCTGATACATAGAGGCTATTGGTGCAATATTCCACGAGCCTGCACCAGGCCTCTTGCATCTCATTCCCACTCCCTCCCTCTCCCCACATCAACGGTGTTTGAGACGTCCATCTAATCTTGTATTGTTGCCTAACATTACTGTTGAGTGGACAGTTGTTTTGTGGTGGTGGCGTTCCTTCCGTTTAGTTTAAGTTTGTGTTCGTAGGCAGCGTTTCCCTCCATCTGCTGGCACCCCCAGGCCCCCTCGCCGGCCCAAGGTATCAGAGGCATGGAGCCAGAGAAGAGGGGGCAGCAATGCCAGAGGTGGCAACCGGGAAGAGACAAGAGCAAGGCACTTTATTAATCTAATTGATTGGGCTTCCTTCTCCAAGCAAATGGGAATGTTGATAGCGCTCGATGCTGAAAAAGCATTCAATCGCCTCAACTGGGCCTACATGCAAGCCACACTCCTAAAAATGGGCATACCTCGGGCATTTGTCACCAGTATTCAAGCCTTATATCAACACCCAACAGCTAAAGTCTTTAACTCAGGATTCCTATCAGAGCCGTTCGAAATTTCCAAAGGCACACGTCAGGGATGCCCTGCTAATCTATATTCTCTGCTTAGAACCCCTAGTTCACCTGCTCAAACACAATGCAATCATAGCAGGCCTACAAACCCCAACAGGAGAGCAGAAACTGGCATTATTTGCCAATTAAATTTTACTCTTCCTCACAAATCCAGAAAGCTTGATTCCTGAGCTGATGAAGCTCCTGGAAGATTATGGCAAAGTCTTGTACTATAAAAATAATAGCACAAAAACTCAAGCTCTACCTATAGCACTGCCCAGTACTCAAGTCTAATCCCTACAACAGATGTTTCCATTCAACTGGCGTTAAGTACTCCCTGAAATACCTAGGTATACACTTAACTAAATCGCATCATCACCAAATCATGTGGCCCTTACACATAAACTCAGATTGCAATTAGAGATGTGGAGTAACCATGAGATATCCTGAATTGGCGGCATCCATATCATCAAGATGATGGCCTTACTGCACATACTCTACCTCTTCCGAACAATCCCTCAATAAATTTTATAGAAAAATCTTTAATGCACACATTTGGAAAAAGAAACCCTCAAGAGTTTCCAAATGGTTGACCTGGCTCCCCCTCCACAAGGGGTGTCTGGGAGTACCATATGTCACCATCTACTACCAAGCATCCATAACGGCCCAAGGCCTGGACGTGATCAC
>OW240912.1:350021047-350042505 GCA_933207985.1 Pelobates cultripes
ATCACTAAATATTTTAATGATAGATTTTTTAGATTTTTTTTTAATTGTCTTGTGTTTTTATTTTCTTTATCTTTGACATTACTACTGTGTCAAAGGCAGTTGTTTTTTTCTGATATCATATTCCTAGGGGAAAAAAATAAGATTTCTCCTTTAAATTTGAATGTTTAAATTGATATTCATTTATAAATTGCCTCTCTAAGGGATTCTGAAGGGAGATTTTTTTTTTTTGAGGCATACATTTCTTTTGAACCTATTAAGGTCAACGTACATCAAGTAGGTATACAGTATAGTTTATTTGCATATGTCTTCCATCAACAGATAAGTGGCTTTTGTACATAAAAAATGTTCCATAGATGAGGCACTGCACTGTAGTAAATAGAAAATACGATGTCCCAGTGAGTAGGGTCGGGGAAGGCCTTAAAACACTCACCTGATGCACCCAATGTCGCCTCTGCACCTCTTATCTGAATAACATCATGGAAGGAGCCCAAAATCATGTGAGAAACGTATCTGGCTGCCGGAAGTATGAATTTCAGTCTGACCGCACTATAACCACTGCAGCTTACAAAAAACCCAGAAACAGGTTCTGACTACATGGAAGCATGCTGACGGAATAACAAGTAGACAAGAGTGGGGAAGGAATGGAGTGCCTGTAGGGGAACCCTTCAGAGAGCAGGCTAAGAATAGGAAAAGGTATAAAGGGACAGTAAGCAGAAATAACCTATTGAAATCACAAATGATCTATATATTCAGAAATAACCCAAACAATAAAACATAGTATACCATAATCAGGGCCGGTGCAAGGATTTTTGCCGCCCTAGGCAAAAGTAAATTTTGCCACCCCCCCCCCCCATGTGACATCACAATGCTCCACCCATATGATCTGCCAGGTTAACTAACGCCAGTGCTGCAGTGCCGCCGTGTTTACATTATCAGGCATACAGGGACAGGCTATAGACACCAGAACAACTACATTAAGCTGCAGTGGTTCTGGGGACTATAGTGTTTCTTTAATGTGAGGTAATTTAGAGATTAGTGCCACGAATAATATACTAGATTGCCTACTTACAACGAGATGAGGATGATGATGGGCTCTAGCTGCAGTCTGGCTCCACTGGTCTGGTGTAGAACAGGCTGTCTGGAGGCTGTTTGTAACTGTGGTCACAAAAATCAATGTTCTGGGAGAACGGTAAGCAGCTCCATTTTTTGGGGGCCTTTTACACAGCTCAAGGTCTGGGTCCCAGGGTCCACCTTCATGTTTCACCAATGAGTTTGTTCACAGGGGGTGGAGTGTGTAGGGGATGTCTTGATATGTGTGTAAGGAATGCATTGTGTGAATCTGAGTTTGTATGTGTAAGGGCTGCAAGGTGTGTTTTTGTGTATGTACAGGATGCAGTGTGTGCGTGTGTAAGGGGTGCATTGAGTGTGTGTAAGGGGTGCATTGAGTGTGTATAAGGGATGCATTGTGTGTAAGGGTTGCATTGTTTGTGTGTGTGTGTGTGTCTGTGTGTGTAATGCATTGTGTGTTTTTCTGTGTACAAGGGGTGCATTGCATGTGTGTGTGATGGATGTCAATCTCTCCCCCCTCCCTTCCCACTCTCATTGCCCCTCCCTCCCCTGTCACTCTCACCCCGTCAATTTCTTCTCCCCCCACCAATTTCTTCTTCTCCCCCCTGTCAATTTCTTCTTCTCCCCCCTGTCAATTTCTTCTTCTCCCCCTCCCAATTTCTCTTCCCCCTCCCTCCCAATTTCTTCCTCTCCCCCTCCCCTGACAATTTCTTTCTCCCTCCCTGACACCCCCTTTTCTCCCCTCCCCTCCTAATTTGTTCTTCCCCCCCTTCCTCCCTACCTCTCTGTAGCGTGGCCGAGCCCAGTATAGTCGGCGGGTACAGAGAGCATCTGTCTCCTGTACCCGGCCGGACTAACAGGAAGTGCACACACTTACAGGGCTCGGCCACGCTACATAGAGGGAGTGACAGGAGGGAGCGCTCAGCGCTTCCCTCCTGTCAGCCTCTCCTCAGGCTGCGCCCGGGCGGTGCGGTCCACCCCCCGGGCAAAGCTGCAGCCGCCTGAGGCTCTCTACAGAGCGCTCGGGCGGCTGCAGCATGAGCGGGGCCGGCGCTCCTGGCGCGCCCCCTCCCAAGGGGCGCCCTAGGCGGCTGCCTAGTCCGCCTTACAGGTAGCGCCGGCCCTGACCATAATTATAGAATAATAACCCCAAAGGTAAGAGCAATATACTCTGACCTGTGTCTAAAAGCTTAGTAGGAAAGAAAAAGAGTGGATTGCCCGCCTATTATTTAATGTTACCCTTTTTTGATTGGTTGTTCTTTTCCTTGATTGTATTGGTGGTTAAGTAAAGAAAGAATACAAAATAGGAAGTCTGTCATGTGATAAAACTTGTACCTCCAAACATGTCATCTATGAAGAGTTCCTTTTGAAGTTGAACAAGGAGGCCATATTTAAAAAACACACCATACCCCACAGCCTTTCGCATTTCAGCAGAATTAAACATATATCTATGAATTATCCAAAAGTCTGTTCTAGTTTGATGCAAACAAGAAAGACCAGTCCTGTGCTTAGTAATGGTTAGTAGTACATCATTCTCAAATAATGCTGATTTTGTACTCGACTCACTGCGCCTCATTATTATTATTTATATAGCGTCAACAAATTCTGCAGTGCTGTTCTCATGATATCAGGGTTGTTTCAAATTGCTGTTGCCAAAGGATCAATGTCCAAGGTAAAAAGCAGTGGTGAGACATCATTTTCCCATTGTAAATCATTAAAAGAAAAATCTGCAAGTTATGAAAATAAATGTGCTAAATATATACAAAAAAAGAATTGTATGCGCTGTAGACAAATATCGTAATATGACTCATGAAAAATGTAAATCTATAAGACATTTTAAGAAAAGGGAAACCGGTTTAAACGTCAACTGGCATTGCCGTAGTGGTTTGACACATTTCACAACTGTATGGTAGATCTTGAATCAGCTGCTAATGTGGAATTTGGATTTTGGCAAAATGTGATATCTGGTGTGGTTTTTCCTCTTGGTTTAAAACATCCTGCAAAGCTTGTGAGAAGTTTGTATTTTGGTGGTTGAGAGTTTATTCATTGAAATGGGGATTGTAATTATTAGACCAAAATAGCCAAGCTAATAAATAAATTGGGTCCACATGGTAAGAAAATGGAATGTCACATAGCAGAATACTATTAATAGTTGTGAGATGGAGGAACAAGCAGTTGGGAAGCTATCCCCACAAGAACTGAAGAGGGACAAGGAAATAATCTAGTTGCAAACCCTATCTGGTTAATTTGACTTCTTGGTTCTCCCAATGCTTTTAATAATAATTAAAATTAATGCTTGAATTTTACCAATAATACAAAGTCTACGCTACTTATAATAATTTATTTTTTACAATTTATTTGCTATAATAAAATTAAAGTTTTTCCTCTATGTACCTTATTTATGTACTGATTACATTGTATTCCCCCCCCTCCCACCCACAAAATGATCTGTGTAGGAGTACAAACTGCTGGATTGATGCAGTACAAATTGGCTTGTTCATTACTATATAATTCTGCTTTTGTAGTTTGTGGAACGCGTCCCTTGGTAGATACGGTTGGATCTAGAATAGTTGGCGGTCGTGATGCACTTCCTGGAGCATGGCCATGGCAAGTTAGCATGCAGTATTCTGAGACACAACGTGACCATAAACATTTGTGTGGTGGTACAATAGTTGAAAACAAGTGGGTTTTGTCTGCAGCACACTGCTATTTTGAGAGAAGGTAAGCTTTTATTTCTGTAACATGCTAGATTTGTTGAATTGTAAGTTTAATGTTTTTTTTCAACTTATATCAGAAAACTAAGTAAGGTGCGCTTCTATAAAATACTGTATATTTCCGTGTATAAGATGCCCCATGTATAAGACGACCACTATTTTTTGAGCCCAAAATTAAGAAATCAATATTTTAAACATCAAATAGAACAACTTTTATATTTTAGAGGTGACTTCTGTTGAGAACAACACACGTCAGATTCTCATGCCTCTCCTGAGCTACGGTACTCTGTGATGTTATTGGCACTATAGTGCGTGCAGGGAGACTACAGCTGCCTCAATACAGCAGGTGGTGTGTGGGAATGCTGGGACATCACATTAGTAATCCCTCTGCTCCCTGATCCCCATTTCCTCCACAATAAATATAAATCAGAAAGCAAGACCTACCTGAAGTGGAGCAAGCCTTAATATGGCTGCTCCTTTCATGGTGTGGCATGTTTTTGGAGCTTCGTTGGTGGTAAGTGCTGATGTTTGCTGCATCTCCCACGCATATAGGGACCTCTTCCTCCTTGCCACAGCATTCAGAAATGGATCGGCGGGAGGGAGGCCAAGTATGGGTGTGGGACGTGGCACACTGAAATGCGGCAGGCGCACAAGCGTTTTCTTTTTTTTTTTAAACCCCTGCAATGACATTCTGTGAATAAGACGACCCCCAATTTTAGACCAAAATTTTTTAGAAAAAAACATAGTCTTATACATGTGAAAATACGGTACTTTATTGAGTGTATCCAAATCTTGAAATGCAGTTCTGTACATGAAAAATAATAAGATAACATTCACCAATAATGGCTGTATCTTGTCTCATGGCACTTTCACAATAATTGTTCTTTCTCCAGTTGAGGTGAGCATCCACCTCTGTTTGGCCCTCATATATACCATCCATCCTCATCCAATTGGTTGTACTAGAATATATTTATAAAGAAGAATACCTAATTTAAATATATACTGGTCAAGTAAGATCTTAACCACGAATCAGCATCATGATTGAAACATTGATCTCCAAGCAACCATAGTATAATAATACTGATCAACATGTAACATACAGTCCTGAGATAAAAAAAATAAAAAAATTTAAATATGTATACAACAGTGTGTTAAAAATATAATAATAATGTATTGTTTATTTTTTTCTGACATATGGTGGCAGTATTTACGGGTTGTGCTTTCTAATTGGGACAAAAATCTGCAAGATAGGTGATTAAAAAGTCTCTCCCCTTACCTTATAAAGGGCTTCCCCAGCAAACGCACCCTAGTTCTTTCTTGTCCCAGCACGGGACGGATCAAGCGTCTGTTGGAGGTGAGGCACACAGGTTGCTGTCTAGGGGAGGAAGCCCGATAGCCGACTGGGTGGTAGGCTGAGCAGCATAGCTCCGTCCGTGGAGGTTCTGGAGCCCTTTCTGTTTAACTTTGCGCCGAGTGTGTTCCAGCTTGATGATTATGGGCGGGCCAGGGGACGTCTTCATTATGTTGCAGGCCATGCGCCTGCGCCCAGTGTTGGAACGCACGCCCGTGTGGTGTTGCATTCCACTGAAGTTCCGGGTGCACTATTGCGCATGCGCGAATTGGAACTTCCAGGAAACCGCCGAGGGCAGATCGCTGTGCTGTTCCCTCTGGCAGCAGGAAGCTTGTCAGAAGGGTTCCCCGTGACACCAATCCCCAACACGGCTCAGGGGTTTTCAAGGTAAGATTAGCTGATCTTTGCTTTGAAAATCTGTTCTGATTAAAATTGCAAGTTATGGATGGAATTGTTTTGCAGAAAGTGGACTGTACGTGCAAGATGGACTGTTTGTACACCATGGAATGCCTCTGCTATACTCTTCTTTTGCTTATTGTATCTGTGCTACCCCCTCTAATATGGTTCTGGGGTTTATAAATATTACCAAGGTGCTGCAATTTCTTGGGTAAAATTAAGCAGAGAATATGCAATCATTCCTATCTTTGAATTCTTATAAAGAATCAAATAGTGTATCAGCTGCTCTGCCTGAGATGTTCCGCAGGTACCGAAGAGAAGCGTCCTTCGTTTACTTCTAATGTCTGGCGAATGTTTATCTACCTCTTCTTAAGACATATCTGGTTCATCATACTGTGTTGAGTTGGATGTACTGAGAATAGCTCCCAACTGATTCCTCTCTTGCAACTGTCATTAGTCTAATACAATCCTTACCTTTTGTGTCACTTTAACCCACTCCCTCATGTAAGCTCATTGAGCAGAGCCCTCAACCCCTCTGTCCCTGTGTGTCTAACCTGTCTGGTTACAACTACACGTCTGTTCGTCCACCAACTGTAAAGCGCTACGGAATTTGTTGGCGCTATATAAATAATAACATAATAATAATTAGAAATGAATCTGTCATGGGGCAGGATAAATCTGCTAAACTTTAATGAGGGTTATCTGTTCCTCAAACCCCATGTCTTTCTGATATGCAGAAATGGGAACACTTTTGACAATGACCACCAAGATCATGGGTTGATCTGCTGTTTCCCTTATATCCTGGCTTAAGCTTGCACGGCAGATCAGTGTCCTTTTCGGTCACCTGTTTACTCCCATTAGGGAAAGGGTATCTTTTCTAACCTATGTTAAAAAAGGAAAAATGCTCTGCCTCAAGACAAATAGAACTAGGTCCGACATGGGTAGGTGTTTCGAACACCAAGATGCTTGGAGGCGTAACCCTGCATTTCTGTACTAAGTGTGGATAGCTCAGTGGGTTTAGGCCTTGTTCAACCCTTGAGGTTCACAGGTTAGTTTCCCCTGCAGGGTTGACTCAGCCCTTCATCCCTTTGAGGTAGATGACCGGAGTACCATTCAGTGGAGTCACTTAACATTCCCAGGATGCATTTGGTAACCAGTATTTATCTTAATGTCTTTTGCCTGGCTTTTAAGTGGAACCTACTTGCAATCACTGGTTGCTTGATCTAGTTAAAGAGGGCTCCGCTTGCTCTTTTCAAATCTGCCCAATCCATAATCTTCCGAACATCTGATACTCTATTTACAGAAACAGTGTTCCTGTTGGATTCAATGAGTTTGAGATATGGTTCTATAAACCACAAAGTTCATTGGGTTCCTCAGGAATCTCCTTGTTATCAAACTCTGATCATTCCTTTAAACCAGTTATGAATTTAAATTAAATGGTTCCTATCCTGAGGTTCAGAATTAAAACATCTGCTTCTGTAACTCTGATTCTGCATAAAGGAATTTCATGGTGTATATAAATCAGAGATAAATTCCCACATATCCCTATTGCGGCCCCTCAAAAGTTTTCTGAAAATACGCCATAATACGGGATTGTAGAGATTTCATTGCTCTTCAAAATGCTCCCATAGCAGCATATTTTAGGGAACGAGGCATTCCCTACTTGGGAGTTTGGCTACTTATTGCTAATCGGGATGTTTGCCCTTTAAGTATGTTCAGGTAGCTAGCAGAGCGCTACAGTAACACGGTTGGATATGGAGACTGTTAAGACCTGCAGTGGTTATGGTGCTGCGGTTGTCTGTTCCCTTTCCCAACAGCTGAGCATGAGTGATTATAGCTGCAGCAGGGAGTAGAAGAATAAGGTAGATGAAATGCAGTTCCAAGGTGATTCTTCCCAGCAAGTAGAATATCCCCCAAACATGAGCCTGATTCGGTCAGGGCCTGCAAGTGGTCCCGGAACTCCAGCACGTATGGCAAAACCTGGATCCCCTCCTCTCCTGTGTTGCCCTCCCAGTGCTCCCGTATGAGGTCCAGGGGTCCCCGGACTTTTCTCCCGTATAGGAGTTTGAAGGGGGAGAACCCAGTGGATGTCTGAGGCACTTCTCGGTAGGCAAATAGGAGGTGAGGTAAAAACTTCTCCCATTGACCATAGGACTCTGTGAACGCCGTGAGCATTTGCTTAAGTGTGCCGTTGAAGCGTTCGCAGAGACCGTTAGTCTGGGGGTGGTAAGGGGAGCTAAATAACTGCTTCACCCCGCAGCTCTGCCACAACTGTTGCGTTATAGTTGCCGTGAACTGGGTTCCCTGATCTAAAAGTATTTCTCGGGGAAACCCTACCCGGGAAAAGATCCTGAATAGAGCCTGTGCTACTGTCTCTGCCTCAATGTTGGAGAGCGCTACAGCCTCAGGGTACCTGGTGGCGTAGTCCCCCACTGTGAGGATGTAGCGCTTACCGGAGGAGCTAGGTTTGCTGAGAGGCCCTATCAGATCTACTGCCACTCTGTAGAATGGTTCCTCTATTATCGGTAGGGACCGTAACTTGACCTTAGGGTGGTCCCCCCTTTTCCCTATCCTTTGACATGTGTCACATGTCCTGCAGTAGGTCTGCAGATCTTTGGATATCCCTGGCCAGAAGAACGTCTGGGTAAGGCGGTCCTTAGTTTTCTTGGTACCCAGATGCCCTGCTAGCGGGATATCATGGCTGAGCTTTAGCAGCTCCGCCCGGTATTTATGAGGTACGACTAACTGCCTTTTTATAACTTGGGCTTCCCCCTGTCCCACTCCCCCTGTGACCCTATATAGCAGTCCCTTGTCCCAGTGGAAGTTCTCGTGGACATTACCTTCCTTAGAGATCCCTACTGCCTTCCTGTACCCCGCTAAGGTGGGATCTGACTGCTGGGCTTGGCCAAAAGCCTAGGGAGTGCCCCAGAAGGGGATAGGGTTAGGGCAGGTTACGGGGGTTTCGGTTCCTACCTGTGGTTCCTCGGAGTGTGTCGGTCCAGCCCAGCGGGCTTGTGCCCTGGGGCAGGTTACAGCGGGATCGGGGTGAGTCAGCTGTGAAGTTAGCACCCCAAATCGTTCCCCAACAAAACTTCCGCAGGTAGACCCGACATGATGCCAACCTCCATCTTCTTGGTTTCGGTGCCCCAGTTTAACTGTACCCGGGCGGTGGGTGACTTGTGGATGGCGCTCCCTGCCACTCTTACGGCTACAGTCTTATGGGTGCGCGCCTTTGCAGACACGGTGTGAGGTTGTACCAATGTAAGGGTAGCCCCAGAGTCTCGTAGCGCCTCTTCCTCTTTTCCGTCAATGGTGACCCATTGTCTGTGGTGCACCCGGTTGTCTCCCTTTGCTTGGGCTAGGTTCACTTTATGTAGTACGGTCCACTTCTCTACATCTAGGCTGTGCTCTTCCAGGGGTTCATGCTGGTAGTGGTGAGCGGCGGCCCTTGGTGGTGGTGGGGGCCGCTCCCAGTTGCCTCTGCTTCGCTGATTGCTGATTGCACTGGTGACATACTACAGGGGTTCTTCTATTAAAATTAGGCTGCGTCGTGGGTTTGGTCTGGGGTTGGCCACAGGACCTAGCGTTGGGGCGCTGAACCTTACCAGAGGACGGTTCCCACCCGCTTCTCCTTTTCTTCCTTCATGATGCTCATCTGCTAGCTTAGCCGCTTCCTCGACTGTGGACGGCTTCCTGTCTCTGACCCAGTCCCTGGTATCTACAGGTGTGTGGTCAAAAAATTGTTCCGGCAAGAGGAGTTGCAGCACCTCCTCTAGCATTGTGGCCTGGCAGCCTTGTATCCAGTTTTGGGCTGCCAGATACATCCTAAAGGCCCACTCGGTGTAGGAGTCTCGGCCCCCTTTCCGTAATGCCCGAAACTTTTTCCTGTAAGTCTCTGGGGTCACGGCATACCTGGCTAGCAGAATGCCTTTTACTCTGGCGTAGTCGTGTATGGCTGTGTCAGGAACTGCTCGGTACGCCTCCGCTTCTCGGCCTGTAAGCTTACTGCTTAAAATCGCGTCCCATTGCTCCGATTCCAGACCCTCCAATGCGCATTGACGCTCAAAATCCTGCAGATATGCGTCAATTTCCATATCTCCATCCGAGAAACATTTAAAAGCAGCATAGTTAATCTTTCTCCGCTGCCCTCCATTTATAGATCCAGCTAGGGAAGCTTGGTTCACGCTTGCCTGCTGCGCTCTGCGTTCTGCGCTCACTTGTGCCAGCACTTGCGTCACCATTTCAGGTGTGGGTTTTGGCCCATATAAGTTTAGCCTCCACATCACCTTTTGTTGAAATTCTGCTTCCTCCTGGCTGACATTCGCAATGCTGCTGGTTTGGTTGCCCTCCATTAATTCCGCTATGAGGGAAGCTTTCTTTTTGTTGCTGGCCACTTGTCCCCGGGCTTCCAGCAGATCCTTTAGTGTAGTCCTTTTTAGTTTCTCGTACTGCCGGGCCATTCACCGATGTCCTTATGCGTTCCATTCAATCCCGTCCCTTGCCACCAGTTGTTAAGACCTGCAGTGGTTATGGTGCTGTGGTCTACTGTTCCCTATCCCAACAGCTGAGCATGAGTGATTATAGCTGCATCAGGGAGTAGAGGAATAAGGTAGATGAAATGCAGTTCCAAGGTGATTCTTCCCAGCAAGTAGAATATCCCCAAAACATGAGCCTAGACTTCATGAAGGGTGTTACAGGAATGAATTTTATTGACACACACGGGCTTTTATGAGAAATCCTCCTGCAAGAGGACCTCCCACAGCAAACAAAGACAATAACCAATCAACGTACAGAATTACAGTAATACACGCCTCCTCTCTGCCTGGGAGATATTGAGATAAGTTAAGGAATAGACAAATTATCTCCAGGCAGAGTGCACACAATTTCCCCAAAACTCAGAACACCCCTCTCCCCACAAGGTATCCCCACAAATTACATATCCCCTGATAGCCCCGATCTGGGGGACAAACATATCCAAATTTCACCCAGATCGGTCCAGGGGTTCTGAAAAAGTGTGGAGGGTCTCTTTTACCGACCACACACGCGGCTCCTGCCCAAAACAGTTCCATGAATTCAGCGTGTGCGGTCGGTCAATTCACAAATACACAAAAACCGAACAAAAGTCCCGAATGGATCCCCCTGGCTCATAGCAGTGATTGCTCCCCTTGTCCATTCGCATCGAACTACCGAACGGCGCTTCCCTAGCTGTTCGGCAAATACAAGAAACCGGCGTTCGGTAGTTTCAGCGGTGGTTCGCGAGGTCGAGTGTCCAATTTTCGTTTCAGACACTCGACGACCAAGTCCCACTGACTCCCCTCGTGCGAACAAGATGGCCGCCATTTTCTATTCCACGTGGCGTTCGGCTATACGAACAGCGGCCGCCCAGGGAGCACATAATAGCTGGTTCCTTCGTAGTTAACAAGCCAGGAGGGTGCTCGGCGTTTGGTAGTTTCAAGCTAACGAACGGATACATTCACTATACAGGTAGTACACAGGAAAAATACAGAATAAAGAAGAAAATGTCATTTAAAAGTCCATTTTCTTCAGAGAGACTATAAAGTATTTTCTTCTGATCCAGGAAAGATAGAGTTTTTGAGATTAGTGTTAACTTTAAAAAGATACCTCTGCATCTACTGCACTCATAAAAGAAAGGTCCAATTACTAATTAAGCAAAAATGTCTCCATAAGGACAGGAAATGAGTGCTGGGGTGTCTGACATCTTCAATTCCTGCGATCAACTGGGCAAAATCTGCTGAAATCTTGGATTTCTGTCTCCTAGATTCTCTTTGAAAAAAGCAGAAGTTGTCCTTTCTGCCTATAGTAGGAGTAATTTTCACCACAGATTGCATCTAAGCTGTCCTTTCTGCCTATAGTAGGAGTCATTTTCACCACAGATTGCATCTAAGCTGTCCTTTCTGCCTATAGTAGGAGTAATTTTCACCACAGATTGCATCTAACACAGTCTGGATCGCTCGTCTAAATTCTCTAATGTGCAAGCGTTCTTGGTCCTAAGAAAAATAGTCCACTTGTTTTGGATCAAAGAAAACTTTGATAATTTGTCTATCTACACCTTCCAAATTGATTAATTAATGCGTGCACGCTTTCCCTAGAAGTAATTCACACCAGAGACAAAGTTTCTGATCAGTGAAAAACCAAGGAATGCTTTATTCCCCGGAGCAAAAATGCGTCACAGTTTAAACATACAGTATACATTCAACAATTGGTTTACAGTCTAAGGGGTCTTGTCTAAACCCACCCTACAGGATGTGGTGTCGTCATTACAGACTTCTCCCGCCTATATTCCAGCCCCAACCTGGATACACGATGGGAGGGGGAGTGAGTAGTTTCTTTCAGTTACTTTAACAGTGATTCTCCATTTTGTTACACGTGGCATATAGCTGTTAACTGGCACAAAGGAAGTGGGGGAGGAGTTAGTAAAGGAAGCTGTTAACACAGGAATTTTGGTTACAGGAGGCCTGCTCTGATGGGAAGGGGGATGCTAGCAGGATGGGAGGAATTTACAGAGGAAATATCAACTGAACACATTGTAGGGGGGGGGGAAGGGAATATTTACTCTAGCAGCCAGTTTTAACATGGTGAACACAGAATAAATAGACATTAGTAAATAGCCATTTTATTTTAATTCATCTGTCCATAACACACTAATTTCAGAACTCTTAAGGCAGTTCTTCACTCCCTCACTGATTCAGATCTTGGTTGATTTGAGGTACCTATTACAATGCGGTCAGACCACGACACTGTTTCCCTCACGTCAACAGACAGGGCAGTGCCAGAGGCAAGGTCTGTTTCAGCTATGTACCAAAACGGTGTAGTGGGTTCAGGATCTCTGGGAGGTCCTCTCTCCATTCCACTCATGATGTGTCGACAATATCATCACCTACAACCTCCGCACAAGAAATTGGAATCAAGAGTAAGGGTCAATAGATCCGATCATGTTCACAAGAGATTTGCAGTGCCCAGATAGACCCTATGGCAAAGAGGGGGAAGGACAGATATTTCACGTTGAATAGTTGGTCTATCTATCTAACGGTATTTCTCCAGGCTTACATTTTTTCTACTATAGACTGTTCCCAAAACTTGTTCAAAGAGCGTATGGACAGATAAGTGGTTCTGCCAGTCTTTCCGTACTGGCCAAACACAAGCCAGTTTTCGGTCTTGGTGGGGATGACTTCAAGTTTGGGGTTCTTCCGATCTCGAAAACACTTTCAGAAGACAGGATATCCTACTGGAAGTGTTGAATAGGTTCTTAATGATGGTAGAGCACTGCATGGTGGATCCTTCATCTCCTGAATCTTGATGAGTCACAGTCCACGTGTTGCGTATAATCTACTAGTCCCTCTATCACACCTTACACCTTACAAAACGTCAGACATTTTCAGGCTAGATGTATTCTCGGCCTCTGAAATTGTGCTAGCGCGTAGGTACTCCAAGCTGTTTAGGCATAAGGTCCACCCGTTTGGAAATCATGCTATATCCCATACGTACTGCCACCATGTCAGAAAAAGATTTTTTTTTTACTCACCGTAAATTCTTTTTTTCTTAATATGGTGGCAGTACCAATCTCCCTCCCTCTAAATTACAATTTTGCTTGGTACTCCAAGCTGTTTAGGCATAAGGTCCACCCGTTTGGAAATCATGCTATATCCCATACGTACTGCCACCATGTCAGAAAAAGATTTTTTTTTTACTCACCGTAAATTCTTTTTTTCTTAATATGGTGGCAGTACCAATCTCCCTCCCTCTAAATTACAATTTTGCTTAGTAAAAGTAAAATTTTGCTGAGTAAAAATTTCTGTTTTATGACATAGTTCTCAAGGAAAAAGCTGGCATGGGCTGATTTGGGAGGCGGGCGGCGAGGCAGCACTCTGAGCTCTTCCCTGCTCAGCTCTGCATAGATGCCGGAGCCGGAATATGACGTCACTCCGGTATCACAAAGAGGCGCACAAGGGAGATGAACAGGAGGATCACTGCTCCATCACCGCCTCAACTATGAGTCTGCCTGCCCGCCCCGCGTGCCTGCCAGCCTGCCAGCAGCCCCACTGGACCCCAGGGAAGAAGCCACCAAAATGTAAGCACATAAAAAAAAAATTGTGAGTGTGTTAGTGTGTCTGTTAGTGCAAGTGTGTTTGTTTGTGTCTGTTTGAAAGTGTGTGTGTGTGTGTGTGTGTGTGTTGGTGAGTGTCAGTTTGTGTGTTAGTGAGTGTGTATGTCTGTTAGTGAAGGTGCATGTCTGTCACTGAGACAGTGTTTCTGTCAGTCAATGTGTATGTCTGTTAGCGAATGTGTGTCTCTGACACTGAGTGTATATGTGTCAGTGAGTGTGTATGTGTCTTGTCAGCTAGTGTGTATGTGTATCTGTCAGGGAATGCGTGTGTCAGTTAGTGTGTCTGTCGGTTAGTGTGCGTGTCTGTTGGTCAGTGAATGTGTATGTTTCAGTGAAAGTGTGTGTTGGTTAAATAGTGCATGTGACAATGACTGTGTATGTCAGTGTATGCATCAGTGAAGGCGTGTGTCTGTTAGGCAGAGAGCGTGTTGATTTTTAACAGGAAGTGAAATTCAGAAGGGGGGGATGCCTGAGTTTTGTCATGCCTAGGTCAGCACAAAACCAGAATACACCACTGTTCTTATGTCTAAAGCAAAGGATGAGCTGCAAATACAACTTGAGTAAAGTGTATAAAACTCAGCACAGTAGAAAATACTGCATAAATCTTAGCTCTGAAAAATAAGCAACATCACTTTTCATGTATAGACCAATATAAACACATGAATAATTTATTTTAAATTGGCTATATTGTTTTACAACATGAGCAACCTTCCCATGCAGGGAAGGATAGTGATCAAAAAGGAACATTCAACAAAATCATATGCCACACATACACTTTTCAGGTGAGATTATAACAGATAAAGTAAAGAACATCCACATGAAATAGTACCTTAAGTGGGTTAGGCAGTTAGCATAGTTAGCACTGTCTAGCATATAAAAGAATAAATAGACAATGAATATGAAGTTGGTATTAACATACAGACATGCTGAGTTGTAAGAGAAATACAAATAGGGTGCACATTAAGGTTGAAAGTAGAAACCATAGGGATGGCATGCATCCAAGCTAATAAACTGGCATCAACCAAAAACCCATACTTGCCATATGTGTCCCATATCAAAAATGAAATCGCAGAAATGGAAAAGGAACCACACTCAATTCACTTAAGACAGGGTGCCTAGCTGATCTAAGGGTCAGCACAAGCCCAGAAGATAATTAGTACTGTGATGGGATTTCAACATGGTTCAAAATTTAGTAGGCCTAAAACCTCCATGAGGCATATACAAGTACAGTTGTTTGTTGTATCTGTTAGTTAGTTACATGTAGCTAAGATACTGTCATCAATGTACTGAGCATGTGCATCAACTATAATCACATTCCTTTGTCCTTAAATGAGTCATGCAGTCTGCCCATGTGAGTGGATCCTGAATATCCTGTTCACTGATTGGTCTAAGGGTATGTGTGAGTGGAGCTATGAATGGGAGGAGTTATTGTTAATAAAAAGCATTTGCAATCTTTACTCTGGGCTCAGATATTTTTAGAACAGGACCCGATCAGTAACAATAAAGACCTTTTTCTTCCTGAACGAACCTGCTTCCATCTCTTCGTGTGAGGCTTCTGCGGCTTATTCCTGCAACATAACTGGTACATTGGCGCCGGGAACCTCATTGCACGGAAGCCGGCGCAGAGATTTGATACAGTAAACTTTTACCAAATCTTCCACGGCAGCACCCCTGGACTTCTACTGTGTGGACCTCCATTCGTCTCGGCGCCACTGGCCTGTTGTCCAGGAGATCATCGGCTTCTGCGCATTGAGTACCGGGGTGTCTTGTCGATGAGTGTGAACCCAGGTCCAGGAACTTAAAGGTAAGACTGTGAACCCACGAAAGGGTAGAAATCTGTATCCGGTAATCTGATTGCCCCCTTGCTATGAAGGGAAGATATGAAGGCGCACCGTATATCTGAAGTTAGACACTCTGTAGCTAGCCCGTTTAACACATGGACTGTAGTCAGGCTGAATTCTGTTGTGTGTGTGTGTATATATGTTCAGCTGGACACCGGTATCCTGGCTTGACTAAGTGTAATCCTGTTGTAAATTCGGTCACTAGATAAGGGGATACCGGCGAGACTAAGCGAGATTCTGTTGTATATTCCGTCTGCTAGCTCTCACGCTATCTTGACTAAGTGTGTTTTGTTGTACATTCAGCCACTATATCATAGATATAATATATAGACTAAGTGGATTTTGGTGTACATTCCGTCCACTAGATCGTGGTGCCTGGGCAGCGTTGGCTAGTTGAATTCTGGTGTACATTCCGTTCACTAGTCCTCAAGGTGCTGGCTAGTAGAATAGTTGGGTTTTACTGTAAATGTTGTATAGATGCGTTATAATTGGTAACCTTGTAAAATCTGGTTGGAATAGATCGTATCGTCAATGTTGAATCTTCTTAATTTCTTCTTGTCTTCAGTTGATTGATATACACCTCTTTTGTATATACATTCTTGGGCCAAATAAAATGCTCGCCACATTAATATATGTCTATATTAATGAAAAGTACTAATACGCAATCTGACTTACGGTTTCTTCACGTTTATTCTTAGTTACTGATACATAATAAAACAACAAATGATGTTACAGGATAATGGACATTCAACAGCAGATGGTAATTGCTGGACTTCTTATCGGAGAGTTACATCTTGTACAGGAAAGAGAGCCAAGAGAGAGCCATGAGACCTCGTGTCTCTTTGTTCTGTTACTATATAGAAGTGCCATAATGACGTCAGACTATAACTCTAGCCATATAAGGACAAGACCCCCAAATCCACACTCCAGAGCTCTCGGACAAAGAAAGCCTTGTGAATTATACCATCTGTTACTTATGTCAATTCACACATCCATATATAATCAATAGAAACATAGAATATGCAATGTTCTACATTCCCTCTGTTTATGGTTTGTCTTAAAACCATAACACAATGTCACTTACCTTTCCATTCATATATCACTCGTATCACAGTCATTGAACATAGAACAAGATGTAGTCACAACTTTCTATTATATAAGAGTTCTTGGAAGGCCGAGTTTCTATCCCTCATACTGCTTACTTTACTTCAAACTCCCTCTGTTTAGGCTATGTATTGATATCCATATCCATGTTACATCATAACTACGTGAACATAATATGAACATATAACAATACTAAATGAAAAAAATAAAATATTTACAAATGTTGATCCAATAAACAATGTAAAGCAATCAGAAAGATCAACCTGCTCAGCTACAGTCATGTCTTTGTAGATAACAAAATCAAGATGATAACTTTCTAGATAACTGATAATGTTCATGATGTTGACAATACTTATTGTTCTAGAAATCCTCCACCCAGAAATCTTTCAATCATAGATTTGTTTTTGTTTACATAATTATAATTTTCACAAAGATTCCACCTTGTAGTAACAAACTTTTCATTCAAAAGAAACATAGTTTACTTTAAAATAACTTTGAAAGAATGATATAAACTAGAAAAGCTACAATTTCTGGGGAAATTGTGTGAAGTGTTCTTGCCTCCACCAGTAGTCTACAACTGGAGTGGGCGGAGTAACTGTTATCATTTATATAGCACATTTAATTGCAACGTTGTTGCACAGTTACATTAAACCATACATTTATAAAAACATTAGCAGGTGTTCAAAAGGCCCTGTCTATGACATCACTTGCTGCTGCAGCCTGCACAGGTCAGAGTATTTTGGCGGTTGCCATCTTCAAACGGTCGTATCTTAAAAACTATAACTCCTACAGCGAAGAGCTTTATATTGTGAGAATCACAAGACCCAGACCTACATTTTGATGCATAGTATGTCTCTGAAGTATTAAAATTGAAGGCACAGTCGCAGTTTAGAAATTGCACTTCAAATTTGAGCTTTGCAGAGTGAAGTTTCAATGAAAGTCAATGGACGGCGTTAGTTGCAAACAAATGATTATATTGTGAAAACTATCAGGACTATGGCTTAGCCGTTGACATGTTTAGTGGCAGCAGGGATAGCTGAACGTTTTGATATAAGATTTGTGTAGGTGGGCCTGAAAATAAGGGAGTGGTGGCAGTTTAGAAATCATGTCCTGATTTTTCAGCTTTTGCCAGCTCCCACTCTAGCTTTGCCATTCATTCCTATGGGACAAATTTCGCCACAAGAACGACGATATTCCGTGAACCATTCGGCGAAACGTTCCACAAAGTAATAGCAATCCGATCGGGAACAATCTGCACGTTTTGGTAAATTTTTGTCTATGTAGTGTAAAAACTGTGGGAGGAGTTAGGGTGGCAAATTTGGCTATAATAATAATAATAATAACTAGAAAAGTTACAATTTCTGGGGAAATTGTGTGAAGTGTTCTTGCCTCCACCAGTAGTCTACAACTTGAGTGGGCGGAGTAACTGTTATCATTTACATAGCACATTCAATTGCAACGTTGTTGCACAGTTACATTAAACCATACATTTATAAAACATTAGCAGGTGTTAAAAAGGCCCTGTCTATGACATCACTTGCTGCTGCAGCCTCGACAGGTCAGAGTATTTTGGCGGTTGCCATCTTCAAACGGTCGTATTTTAAAAACTATAGATCCTACAGCGAAGAGCTTTATATTGTGAGAATCACAAGACCCAGACCTACATTTTGATGCATAGTATGTCTCTGAAGTATTAAAAATGAAGGCACAGTCGCAGTTTAGAAATTGCACTTCAAATTTGAGCTTTGTAGAGTGAAGTTTCAATGAATGTCAATGGACGGCGTTAGTTGCAAACAAATGATTATATTGTGAAAACTATCAGGACTATGGCTTAGCCGTTGACATGTTTAGTGGCAGGAGGGATAGCTGAACGTTTTGATACAAGATTTGTGTAGGTGGGCCTGAAAATAAGGGAGTGGTGGCGGTTTAGAAATCATGTCCTGATTTTTCAGCTTTTGCCAGCTCCCACTCTAGCTTTGCCATTCATTCCTATGGGACAAATTTGCCACAAGAACGACGATATTCCGTGAACCATTCGGCGAAACGTTCCACAAAGTAATAACAATCCGATCGGGAACAATCTGCACGTTTTGGTAAATTTTTGTCTATGTAGTGTAAAAACTGTGGGAGGAGTTAGGGTGGCAAATTTTGCTATAATAATAAGTAATAACTAGAAAAGCTACAATTTCTGGGGAAATTGTGTGAAGTGTTCTTGCCTCCACCAGTAGTCTAGCACATTTAATTGCAACGTTGTTGCACAGTTACATTAAACCATACATTTATAAAAACATTAGCAGGTGTTCAAAAGGCCTGTCTATGACATCACTTGCTGCTGCAGCTTGACACAGGTCAGAGTATTTTGGCGGTTGCCATCTTCAAACGGTCGTATCTTAAAAACTATAACTCCTACAGTGAAGAGCTTTATATTGTGAGAATCACAAGACCCAGACCTACATTTTGATGCATAGTATGTCTCTGAAGTATTGAAATTGAAGGCACAGTCGCAGTTTAGAAATTGCACTTCAAATTTGAGCTTTGCAGAGTGAAGTTTCAATGAATGTCAATGGACGGCGTTGGTTGCAAACAAATGGTCATATTGTGAAAACTATCAGGACTACGGCTTAACCGTTGACATGTTTAGTGCCAGCAGGGATAGCTGAACGTTTTGATATAAGATTTGTGTAGGTGGGCCTGAAAATAAGGGAGTGGTGGCAGTTTAGAAATCATGTCCTGATTTTTCAGGTTTTGCCAGCTCCCACTCTAGCTTTGCCATTCATTCCTATGGGACAAATTGCGCCACAAGAACGACGATATTCCATGAACCATTCGGCGAAACGTTCCACAAAGTAATAGCAATCCGATCGGGAACAATCTGCACGCTTTGGTAAATTTTGGTCTATGTAGTGTAAAAACTGTGGGAGGAGTTAGGGTGGCAAATTTTGCTATAATAATAATAATAACTAGAAAAGTTACAATTTCTGGGGAAATTGTGTGAAGTGTTCTTGCCTCCACCAGGAGTCTACACCTGGAGTGGGCGGAGTAACTGTTATCATTTATATAGCACATTTAATTGCAAAGTTGTTGCACAGTTACATTAAACCATACATTTATAAAAACATTAGCAGGTGTTCAAAAGGCCCCGTCTATGACATCACTTGCTGCTGCAGCCTGGCACAGGTCAGAGTATTTTGGCGGTTGCCATCTTCAAACAGTCGTATTTTTAAAACTATAAATCCTACAGCGAAGAACTTTATATTGTGAGAATCACAAGACCCAGACCTACATTGTGATGCATAGTATGTCTCTGAAGTATTAAAAATGAAGGCACAGTCGCAGTTTAGAAATTGCACTTCAAATTTGAGCTTTGTAGAGTGAAGTTTCAATGAATGTCAATGGACGGTGTTAGTTGCAAACAAATGATTATATTGTGAAAACTATCAGGACTATGGCTTAACCGTTGACATGTTTAGTGGCAGCAGGGATAGCTGAACGTTTTGATATAAGATTTGTGTAGGTGGGCCTGAAAATGAGGGAGTGGTGGCAGTTTAGAAATCATGTCCTGATTTTTCAGCTTTTGCCAGCTCCCACTCTAGCTTTGCCATTCATTCCTATGGGACAAATTTCGCCACAAGAACGACGATATTCCGTGAACCATTCGGCTAAACGTTCCACAAAGTAATAGCAATCCGATCGGGAACAATCTGCATGTTTTGGTAAATTTTGGTCTATGTAGTGTAAAAACTGTGGGAGGAGTTAGGGTGGCAAATTTTGCTATAATAATAATAATAATAACTAGAAAAGCTACAATTTCTGGGGAAATTGTGTGAAGTGTTCTTGCCTCTACCAGGAGTCTACAACTGGAGTGGGCGGAGTAACTGTTATCATTTATATAGCACATTTAATTGCAAGGTTGTTGCACAGTTACATTAAACCATACATTTATAAAACATTAGCAGGTGTACAAAAGGCCCTGTCTATGACATCACTTGCTGCTGCAGCCTGACACAGGTCAGAGTATTTTGGCGGTTGCCATCTTCAAACGGTCGTATTTTAAAAACTATAAATCCTACAACAAAGAGCTTTATATTGTGAGAATCACAAGACCCAGACCTACATTTTGATGCATACTATGTCTCTGAAGTAGTAAAAATGAAGGCACAGTCGCAGTTTAGAAATTGCACTTCAAATTTGAGCTTTGCAGAGTGAAGTTTCAATGAAAGTCAATGGACGGCGTTAGTTGCAAACAAATGATTATATTGTGAAAACTATCAGGACTATGGCTTAGCCGTTGACATATTTAGTGGCAGGAGGGATAGCTGAACGTTTTGATATAAGATTTGTGTAGGTGGGCCTGAAAATAAGGGAGTGGTGGCAGTTTAGAAATCATGTCCTGATTTTTCAGCTTTTGCCAGCTCTCACTCTAGCTTTGCCATTCATTCCTATGGGACAAATTTCGCCACAAGAACGACGATATTCCGTGAACCATTCGGCGAAACGTTCCACAAAGTAATAGCAATCCGATCGGGAACAATCTGCACGTTTTGGTAAATTTTGTCTATGTAGTGTAAAAACTGTGGGAGGAGTTAGGGTGGCAAATTTTGCTATAATAATAATAATAATAATATATATGTGAGATAACATTAAGTGGTCTTGCTATGCAAGAACACTTAATAACTAGAAAAGTTACAATTTCAGGGGAAATTGTGTGAAGTGTTCTTGCCTCCACCAGGAGTCTACAACTGGAGTGGGCGGAGTAACTGTTATCATTTATATAGCACATTTAATTGCAACGTTGTTGCACAGTTACATTAAACCATACATTTATAAAAACATTAGTAGGTGTTCAAAAGGCCCTGTCT